>CM077197.1:2860730-3465730 GCA_039654625.1 Rhinogobio ventralis
TATCATGATAAAATTTTAGCTATTATAGTGATGCACTGCAAAAAATTATGTTATTCCTCAATATTTCTGTCTTGTTTTCCAGCACAAATATCTAAACATTCTTAAATCAAGATATATTTACTGGAGAAGCAAAATGACTGAAGATATTAAGTTTTGGTTTCTGAAAAAATATATCAAAATGAAGTGAGTTTGTTTAAAACAAGTATAACAGTATCTGCCAATGTGGTCATAAAAATGATCGTTTTCCCTTTGAATTCAGTTTATTTTTCTGACCCCATTGGCAGATATTTTTATAAAAACTCACTTAAGTTTAATTACATTTTTCATAAAACAAGATTTAATATCTTCAGTCATTTCGCTTCTCCAGTAAATGTGTCTTGATTTTATGAATGTTTAGATATTTGTGTTGGAAAACGAGACCGAAATACTGAGGAAGAACATTGTTTTTTGTGCTTTTTGATGTGCATTTGTCTGAGCTACAGGCTCATGGCCACTTCTTTGCAGAATAGGACAAAGTTAAAAAGTCTGTGCTTTGATTGGATTGACAGGCGGAGGGCTACGTGATCGGCAGCTGCATTAAACACATTCCCATCGCTGGCCGGGACATCACGTATTTCACGCAGCAGTTACTGAGGGAGAGAGAGGTGGGCATCCCGCCGGAGCAGTCGCTGGAGACCGCCAAAGCCGTCAAGGTGAGTGTGTATGCGTGTGTGTGTGTGTGATGACCACACAAGCGTCTCGTCCTCCAGACTCTGAGCGTGTCTGTCTGCTGTGCAGGAGCGCTTCAGTTACGTCTGTCCTGACCTGGTGAAGGAGTTCAACAAGTACGACACAGACGGATCCAAATGGATCAAGCAGTACACCGGCATCAACGCCATCAGCAAGAAAGAGTTCACCATCGACGTGGGATACGAGCGCTTCCTGGGACCCGAGATCTTCTTTCATCCTGAGGTTTGTATACGCACACGGACATGTTTCTATTATTGCTATTAAAGGCACAATATGTATGATTTTTGGATTAAAATATCCAAAAACCACTAGAACAGTGTTATATATTTGGTTGACTTGTGTACTATCCCAAATTATTTCAAGAATGTTTAAATACAGAGAAATAAGCTATTTTAACCAGAACACGGACCGTGATATTAAAAATAGTCCCCAAACCGCACAGTCGTCACACACTTCTGTTTCCTCTTTCAGTTCGCTAATCCAGACTTCACTCAGCCGATCTCTGAGGTGGTTGACGAGGTCATTCAGAACTGTCCAATCGACGTGCGCCGTCCGCTTTATAAGGTCAGTAAAGTTTCTCTGTGCTGAAGGAACTGTACTGTGTGTGTGTGTGTGTGTGGGGAGGCCTTGAAAGCAAAATGACTTAAGATATTCAATTGTATTTTCTTAAAAATGTTTCAAAATTGAGTTTTTGCTTAAAACAAGAACAAATATTTTCCAATGGGGTCAGAAAAAATATTTTCCTTGCATTTGTTTAAGAACAATATCCATATTTATAACTTTATAAACTATAATCACTAGCTTCCGAAAGACGGCCGTACGCATTGATTTACGGTGAAACGAGTGACCTCTGACCCGACGCATGACATATTGACGAACGCGGAAACGCAGAGGATGGAGCAAAACAAAACACCGGTCATGAATTAGAGTCTAAAACGAGAATTTTTTAAGAGAAATGTCGGAGGATTTCGATAAAAGAGAAGAGTTTAAGAGAAGATTGAGTTTGTTTCCCAGCACTATTTGTTTGAACCACGAGAGGCGTCAAAGCTTGCAATGCTCCTATACATCGCGTCAGGGGTTACTCTTTTTGCCGTCGACATGTCAAGTCGACATGCGTAGGCCGTCTGTCGGAAGCTAGTTATTTTAGTAGATGCACTTTTATGACGGATGGATGCACTTATGATGGATGACTGCACTTTTATAATGGATAGATGCACTTTTATGATGGATGGATGCACTTATAATGGATTAATGCACGTTTATGATGGATGGATGCACTTTTAGGATGGATAGATGCACTTTTATGATGGATGGATGCACTTATAATGGATTAATGCACGTTTATGATGGATGGATGCACTTTTAGGATGGATAGATGCACTTTTATGATGGATGGATGCACTTATAATGGATTAATGCACGTTTATGATGGATGGATGCACTTTTATGATGGATAGATGCACTTTTATGATGGATGGATGCACTTATAATGGATTAATGCACGTTTATGATGGATGGATGCACTTTTATGATGGATGGATGCACTTTTATGATGGATGGATGCACTTATAATGGATTAATGCACGTTTATGATGGATGGATGCACATTTATGATGGATGGATGCACTTTTATGATGGATGGATGCACTTTTATAATGGATGGATGCACTTTTATGATGGATAGATGCACTTATAATGGATTAATGCACGTTTATGATGGATGGATGCACGTTTATGATGGATGGATGCACTTTTATGATGGATGGATGCACTTTTATGATGGATGGATGCACTTTTGTGATGAATGTCATACACGCCTATCATGTCATACACACCTAAATATCTTGATTTTAAGAATGTTTAGATATTTGTGCTGAAAAACCAGACAAAATACTGAGGAAGAACAGGTTTTTTTCATTATGATTAGAAAGTACAGTAAAAATTTCCATATTCTAGTGCCATGAAGCAGAGGTGATCAAGCCTCTAGCTTTTTCTTTTTTGTAAAATGAATTTAAAAAATAATGTAGATATGTTGAAAGTTGTATTTTCAAACTCTAAAGTGTTGCTAATACAACTCAATTGTGTTTCTCCCTAGACATTTACATTTAGAGAACATATTGTGTTCTCTGTTATTGCTTAAAATTAATATAAATGGTCTTAAAAAGGCATTTATAAATTCTTAAATCTACCATTATATAATCTGCAGAAACCCTGATATTGACATTTTCTGTTCCCTTCACTTTATTGCTTAAATTTTCTTTACTTAAGTCTTAAATCTCTCATTGCACTGCAAAAAAGATGTTATTTCTCAGTATTTCTGTCTTGTTTTCCAGCACAAATATCTAAACATTCATAAATCAAGATACATTTACTGGAGAAGCAAAATGACTGAAGATGCTAAGTCTTGTCTGATGAATAAATCAATATCAATAAAGTGAGTTTATGCTTAAAACAAGAACAAATATCTGCCAATGTGGTCAGAAAAAAATATATTGTTTTCACTTCGAATTAAGTGGGGGGGGGGGGGGGGGGGTTTGTCTGACCTCAAGTGTTTTAAACACTTGATCACTTAATTTTGACACATTTTTCAGAAAACAACACTTAATATCTTCAGTCATTTTGCTCCTCCAGTAAATGATTATTGATTTATGAATGTTTAGATATTTGTGCTGGGAAACAAGACAGAAATACTGAGGGAGAAGTGTATAAAACCTGCAGAAACCCTGTGTGTGTGTAAACATGTCCTCTTTTGCAGAACATCGTTCTGTCGGGCGGCTCCACCATGTTCCGCGACTTTGGCCGGCGTCTGCAGAGAGACCTGAAGAGAACGGTCGACGCTCGTCTGAAGCTCAGCGAGGAGCTCAGCGGAGGAAAACTCAAGGTCCCGTTTAGAGATCAACCTCAGCGTCAGTGCATTTACAATGAGAATGACCCCACTCAAAATCTCCTCTGCCTCTCTTCTGCTCTCACAGCCTAAACCCATCGACGTGCAGGTCATCACCCATCACATGCAGCGATACGCCGTGTGGTTCGGAGGATCCATGCTGGCCTCGACTGTGAGTCGCACACACACACACACACACACTATCCCACTTATTACACGGCTACCTGTATGATTTAAGTATTGGTATACTGAAATATGAAAAATAAACGCATTACTTATCATAATGTACACTATAATGCGTTATAACTTTTCATAAATAATAAGTTAAGTGCTTTATAATATTTGCACTAGGGCTGTCGATTAATCAGAATTGATTTTTGATTTCGATTTTGGCTTTCAACGATTATGAAAACGAGTCCGAGGCGAATGCGGATAAGCAAATGGGCTTCACATACACCCAAAAAAACAGCTGCTGTCTGTGTCATTAATGATCATCAGACAACAAATGACAAGGGAAAATCACTCACTGATCTTGACTGAATTACTTGACAAAGCATATTTCATGTGTACAGTAAGACTATTCTGTGTTATTTTACATTTTCTTGTAGGCTATTACTCATCTGAATACCCCTGTTAGTGCATCTTCCTGAAAAACTTAAAACACTGTTTCTTTAAAGCTGCAGTCCATAACTTTTTTTGGTTAAAATCAAATTTTGAGCAAGTGCACAACCAGCCAGTGTTCAAAACCATCTCCTTACCTTAGCCCGATTCACAAAGGTACGCTTGTAATAATGTGTTATAATTTGAGTGGTACTGGTGGATTTCCACGGGAAATTTGAGCATGTCTTTGCGTCATTACGTCACGTCTGTATACATAAAGGAGGAGTCCGGCTCGCATGTGAGGATGCTGCAGGTGGCGGATCATTTATAGCCTTTTCTCAGAGCCGCTGGAATAATTAAACGTATCATTTTGATGACGGATTGTAAAGCCTTGTTTATACATTCGCCTGCCTCCGCTGAGTGCACGCGCTCCTCTCCAAACGGACGAGGCGTTTATACTTGATGCGCTCGCCGTTGTACTATTCTTTGAAATGACAGGGGACGACTCAAAGTAATTGTTTTCATAAAAACACCAGGAAACAGCAGTGAGAAGTAAGGTACACATGTGACCAATGCTCACTTTAGTAAACCTAATATTACTTGTGACATTAAAATATGGATAGGAGAACATGTATACAACTAAATTACCGATATCTTAAATATTTTCTAACTTTCATTAAAAGGGATTATTTCTGCTTTTGTAGGCTCATGTTCTAAACATAAGCAACTAATTTAGACACGCAAACTGGCTGCCGGTGTGATGACACGTCATGCTCGGCTAGATTCGCCTCGAACTCGTGCATCTTCGGATGCAGAGCCGCGCGCGAAGTTACAAAATTCGCCATGTACACCACGCGGAATGGGGTCTCGGCGTTCTCGCCGCGCACTACCGCCCACGCCGCGGTGACGTCATTTTTGCTGCGCGCACCCTCGCGCTCGTGCTGCGGACGCGTCGAGTATAAACCAAGCTTGATCCAGAAAGGTCCAAATGACATCATCAGTGACAACTGGAGATTCACCTGGAGTCAAAAGCAAAAGATTAGACTTTCAGTTTCTGTACATCTACAGGCACCGCTAATACACGTGGTCACGCAATGCTGATGTTGTTAACATAATAATAATAATAATCATTTGCACATTTGATGTGATCGTTACATTTAATCACCGTTGGTAGCGTGATTTATTGTTAGGCCTGGGCGATATGGCCAAAAAATCATATCTCGGTATTTTTTGGTTGAATGGCGATACACAGTATATATCCCGGTATTTTCTAAGTTTTTCTACTTGGGTACAAAAAATCTGTTTTTATTTTAATAATAATTGTATTTCACATCCTGCCCAGTGATGTCCTAAAAACAATGTTGATATTGAAGGCTATAAACAAATACAGTGAATGTAATGTAGGCTCTGCAATATATTATGTGCAAAAAGGGGGTTTACAATCTAAAAACAAAATTATGTTTTTCAAATTCACTAAACTAAAAATGAAAATAAAAGCATATTAGCCTATATTTTATTACCCAATTATAATGGTGACTTTCATAAAAATATACTTACACGTAGGTTTAAAATTCCACATATGGCACATTTATTGTCCAACAACAAATATTTTAGAAATATGTATATTTTAGTCAAAATTATTGTGGTGTTCTTCTATTGCGCTCCGTCGGTTTGGCGCGCATGCACGTGACTGTGCTCGTTCGCGGTAGCCTGAATTTTAGCGGAGATTCACTTGCAGAAGGCTGACCGCAAAATGGACACATTTGCATGACTTTCTAACATTTACAGATGAAGAATATACCTGTGAAATGTGGAAATGAGGAAAGCACCACATCTCAAACGCATTAATTGTCAGCACAAGTATCTCTCAGAGCATCTGACAGGGCAAGCTGCTTTAAACTATACCAGTTGTTTTGAAGCCCTTAATATAAAGCATGCGTCATGTTTAGGACAAATTGTGTCATGCACTTTCCCTGCATCAGCTCACTCTGCGTACTCCGCTATTTTTCAGATGCGCTCGTATCAATCTACTGTATATCGATATAAACGGTATTGCCTCATTCCATACCGTCTCTAAAAAATATATCGATATATTGTACGAACTCGATATACCGTCCAGCCCTATTTATTGTAATGCTTTTTTTTCTCAGTTGGTCACTTGTTCAGATGAACATTTTCCAGTGAAACGTATTATTTTGGTCGTACTTCCAAGACGTAGAATCTGTGATTCTGAAGTACAGTATCCACACCGCTGCGGTGACTGACAGCCACACACACTCCTCAAAACATTAGATTCACAACCCACGTAAAGATGATAATTCCACAAATAACTGCAATTACAGGTTTCAAACAGAGAGGCAAAACTTACGAACTGCAGCTTTAATTTCATTGTTTTATTTGTCTGTATTATTTGTAATTAGTTTCTTTGTTCTTGTTTTATTGCTGACTGTTCACTTGTCTTCTGTAACTGTTTTGAGGACCTTTTTTTTTACATTAGTTAACCTAGTGTTCATTTTTGCTGAAGTATCGGTAATTGTGAAATTTCACTGATATTGCGAAATAAGACTTTGATCATATTGCCCACCAGTAATCGTGTTAAATAAGCGTGATTTCAATACTGACCAAAAATAATCGTGATTTTTGTTTGTCATAATCAAGCAGCCCTAAGTTGCATATTCCTTGTTACATCTGAAATTGGTTGTTTGTCACGTGTTTTAATGCGTTAAAGGCGTAACAAGTATTATAACTGTGGTTACAATTATTCATGAGATCATAAAATGCATTATAAGGTGCATAATTAATGCATTAAAATGCCTACATGCATTAGATATAAAGGCTTTAAGTAAAGTGTTACAGAAATATTTTATTAGCTTCCGACCATGATGACAGAACAACTTCAAACTAGACAAACATTTAAGGGGTAAAGTACAGTCATGCCTCTTATTACACCGCTTTTCACCACATAAATAAATATGGGGAGAAATATTGATTTGAGATGAAACTGAAATCTTACCTGTTTATTATCTTATAATCTATTACAGTGTACAAAACAATTGTCAGGGAAAGATGAACACCACAACAATCAGGGTTTCCATGGGTCTTAAAGTCTTAATTTGACCTTAAAGCCTTAAAAATGTCTTCCATTGGAGCAGAACGATTTGATTTCCGCGATGCAGAAACGGGTACGGAATCGCAGAATCCTGTCATAAAAATGGAATTTACTGTACAATGCGGAATGTCACGGAATCTGTCAACTTTTGGATGAATAAATCAAAAGTAGGACGGGTCACTAGGGATAGTTGATCCCAAAATGAAAACTTTCATAATTTTACTCACCCCCATGTGAGTAAATAGTTCACCCAAAAATGGAAAACACAGAATTTGGTAAAAAAAAAAATCTGAATTTGAGAATTTGAATTGCTGTAAAATTAATTAGACATGCTTTTTGGCTAATACAGTATAATTTAACCCAAAAAATAATAATAATAAAATGGATTTCATAGGGCTCCATATATTAATCGCATCTAACAAAAGTTTGTGTTTATTTAATGTGTGTGTGTATGTGTAATTCCAAAATTAACTGCAATAAATAAATATCTTCCTTTTTGTTTTCCAGCACAAATATCTAAACATCCTTAAATCAAGACACATTTACTGGAGAAGCGAAATGAAGAAATTAAGCGGTGTTTTCTGAGAAATTGAACAAAATTAAGTGAGTTTATGCTCAAAACCAGAACAAGTACCTGTCAATTTCTGAAACCATTGGCAGATATATGTTCATGTTTTAAGCATAAAATCACTCTCACAAGATTTCGTATCTTATGTCATGTTGCTTCTCAAGGAAATGTATCTTGATTTAAGAATCTTTTGCACTGGAAAAGACAAAACTACAAAAAAACACTTTTTTTGCAGTGTGCAGTGAAAGTTATTTCCATATTCTAGGGTTTGGGAGCAGAGCTAATCAAATTTGTCAAATTAAAGTAATGGAGATCAGTTGGTGTTTTCAGACTTTGAAGTGTCACTAATATAACTCATTGTGTGTTTAGACGTTTACATTTAGAGAACATATTGACGTGTTTTGTTCCCTTCCATTTATTCCTTACATTTTCTTTACTTTTGTCTTACATTTACCTTCATAAAACCTGCAGAAACCCTGAACAATATTACAGTACTATTAATACTGAAGTCCTCCGATTTCATTTTCAATACAATCGGTAAATATAATATAGAGAAATATAGAGACAACAGAAATGGCAGCAGCTGCGTTTGTACGAAACAAGCCAGAGCGAGTCTGCGGTGTGATATGAGAGATTGGCAGGATGTTATTCAGCGTTATTTATAACGCTCCCTGGAATGTTGCGACTGACCAATTCCAGAAAGTGGTGTAATAAAGGCTAATATCTTCCTCTGGTTCATCTTCTGTAATGTCACAGTTTTGTTTTCAAAACTTTTAAGTGACATAAATTAGAAATATCTGTAGATTAAGATTAATAACTCAAATCATTAAAATATTTAGAGGTTTTAAATCTTTCCCGCCAGCACTTCACAAAAGTTTCATGGCCCTCCAGAATGTTTTGATGTATGAATATCTGAACATGCAAAGAAAGAACAGAGCCTGCTTTTAAACAAAAGAATAGGAGAAAAAAGCAACATTTTGAGCAAAAAGCTGAGAAAATCACATTTTTGTCAAAGACAACATCTGGATGGGATTCAGAGCGATGATCAAACACTGGAGTAGAGCAACACCCCAAAGCTTCACAGTCCTAGAGCTCGCCCTGGGTCGACATTTCATTCACTAACATTAGACAGTTTTGATTTATATGCTGTTTAATGCTGATGATCGCATTATTTTACATATGCATACGATTACATATGACATCGCTTGTTTCTGCTTCTTCTTTTCCTGTGTTTTAATCAGGAGATTCTGCACTCTTTCAGCAGATGTGTAAATAGTGCCCCCTACCGTATATCAGTAAGAACAGGGAAAGCCGGAAATTCCCTTCAATGGCGAGGAAAGCGTTAAGAGCTGAGTTTTTCAGGCGTGGTTCTCTTTTTATCCAATGCATTTGCATATGTAGTCGATGTAAAGATTCACTGGATAAGGGCTGGCTCACACAGAACGTGCTTTTGCTCTGAAAAACACGAGACGCGGGCAGTGGAATGAGGAAAAACCGCAAGGTCTAGAGACGCGTCTTTTAAAAGTTGAACTTATTTTAACTTGAGCGCCGCGTTTTTAGAATGCCAACAGACGCAAGATGTGAGCGCAATGGTCAAACGGGGGTTTACATGGGAAAAAAATGGGAAAAGTAGTGCAGTGGAATGGAAAAATGCATTCTGTGTGAACGGCCACTAAGGATTAAGCTCGCAATTTCTGCCCAATAAAATAAAATGTATATTTGTTATTTTAAAAAATTGCCCATGTCGTTTTAAGATTTAATTTCCAAAGCTTTTCCAGAAATCAGGTTCCTCATTCAGGTTTCCCTGGTTCTTCAAAGACAAAAAACATTAAAAACTTGCTTTTTATTGCATTTTTCTCTGACACAATTTAGTAATCATCATAAATTATCATCGAAAGCTTAAACACTCAAAATATATGTGACGTCTGTTTTGAAATTGGACATTGTTACAGAGGAAACGATACTTTTTAAAAAACTTTTAGCGGGTTTCTTTCAAATTTGCAACACATTGGTTAGAGTTTCTAGCAATTTTGGAGCCAAAATGTAGTATATTTTGTATAAAATAAATGTTTCGTTCAGTACATTTGCTTTACAGTAAACGCACTTTTTTACAATTTTTCCCAAAAATCCCAAAGCATTCATGAATAAGCATTTCAGTTCAGATCTCAGCTGTGATGGTTTTAACAGGTCAGTGCTGGTTTTGTCTGACTTGAATCGCGTCATCTAGTGAGTGACCGTCTGAGAACGTCTCATGTGACGAGGAATCAGACTTTCCTTGATCTCTGAGGTTACAGTTCATTATATGTGAACGCTGGAACGTTATATGTTTCACAGCACAGAGACATTTGTAAGAATAACAGCTTCTTTTATTGCTCCAGTCGGAGAGAAACCGAGCCGCTGTCTGCTGGCCTTATAATAATGAATCAGTTAAAATGTCCTGTCTGTGAATCACTGTTCATTGGAGCGTCTCTGTGAGAACTCAATTACACTGATGTTTAATAATGACCCTCATTACATTCTCACTGCGGGGTGTTAAATCAGGGTCCCCGCAGGTCCTTAAAGTCTTCCATTCAGTTCGATCAAATTTAAAGCCATAAAATCTTAAATGGTCTAAGAAAAGTCTTGATCATTTTAAGAGGTCTTAAATTTGGGGACAGAAAAATGTGGCTTAATGCGATTGATTGTTAAACTTCATAAGATGATGATTTTTATTAAATGTGAGCACATCATGTTTGAAGAAGAAACATTTTTTTTCATTCAGCCGGTGGATCAAACCGAGCAAATGAGCATTCTAAAAATAAATCAAATAAAAATACATTCAATACATACATTTATACAGTTTAATACATATTTTTTTCATACATTCTAAAAATAATTATGAAAGAATATATATATATATATATATATACACACACATACACATACACACACACACACACACACACACACACACACACACACAGCTCTGAAAAAAAAATTAAGAGACCACTTAACATTGATTTCTCAATGTTAAGTGGTCTCTTAATTTTTTCCAGAGGTATATTTACACACATATATGCGATTTTTCTACATGTATATATTAATCGCATCTAACAAAAGTTTGTGTTTATTTAATGTGTGTCTGTATATGTGTATTCTATACATTCTAAAAATAACATTTTAAATAAATAAAAATGAAGAAAATAGTTAGGAAATACATTTATAATAATGAGATAAATATATAATGATATATATATATATTTATCTCATAATAAATAAATCTATATGTGTGTATGTATGTATGCATACATATATATAATAAATCTATATGTGTGTATACATGCATGCACGTACACACACACATTATATAAACAAGCGTTTGTGTCTTTACTGTCACTTTTGATCAATTTAATGCATCCTCGCTGAATAAAAGTATTAATTTGTTTAAAAAATAAAACATACTGACCCGAAACTTTTGAACAGAATTAAATGAAAATAAATAATCAATTTTATTTTTGACATCCCTTTTCTTAAAAGATTTAAAGGCTAAAATGTGACATTTATCATCTCTTTGTTTTTGTCAAAAACAGTTTTTGAACCGTAAGGTTGTTTAAATCACTTAAATCAGTTTAGGATGGTCCCATAGACAGTGCTCTCTCATTTAATTAGTGCAGGTCTTAAATTGGATTTGAAACACCTGTGTGACGTTGTGTGTCTGCTTCTTTTCAGCCGGAGTTCTACCAGGTGTGTCACACCAAGAAGGACTACGAGGAGATCGGCCCGAGCATCTGCCGCCACAACCCCGTGTTCGGCGTCATGTCCTAAACCATCACACACTCGCGCGCACACACACACACTTGTGGGATGGTAGGGTGCAGATGCAAAAAATGAGAAATACTTTTTCTATTGTTGGTCCCCTCAGAGTAGACATGTGTCCAACGGCGAAAAGACCCGACTGCTGGAAACATACAAACATTCATTTATTTTGTTGATTTTATCCCAGTGTAAGAAACCGAAACAGCTTCCGTCTTCAGCGAATGTGTGACGGCATGTAACTGAACTGATGAAAACTGGACCGGCGTCATTATTGTCATTGAGGTGTAAAGAATCACATGTTGACCTGTGTGTACGGCTCCATCCTGCCCTTTATTTTAATGTTTTATGACCCTCGACCCCTACCACATTAAAGCAAAGTGTTTCCTGCTCTACTTTGATACTTGCTTTCAATCTCTCAAATTTGTGACTAAAAGAAAACTAAAAAAAAATCCCATATACTGGATTTTCTGTCTTGTCTCTCTCTTTCTTTCATGGCATTTTAGATACTCAACTGCTTTTATCTTCAGATGTCATTTATTCATGATTGCAGACCAATCATATGAACACGATTGAGTGGAATGATGATTGTGCCAGTATTAGCAGAAGCTTGTTTTGATAAAGGCAGATGACACATGGGTGGGATTTATAAGTGTAATGGTGAATCATTCCAATAAAAGCTCATGGTTTCTAATGAACAGGCTCTCATGTGTGTGATGTTCGTCAGTGTGTTTTCACAAGAGCGAGTTATAAAGTCAGAATTGCGAGATATAAACTTGCAATTCTGATTTTTTTTCTCGCAATTTTGAGTTATAAAGTCGTAATCAGGAAAAAAAGCCTGAGTTTTGAGATGGGATACTCGCAATTACGAGAAAAAAGTATGGAAGTCAATGGTGTCCACTGTTCGGTTACACACATTCTTTAAAATATCTACCTTTGTGTTGAGCAAAACGAAGAAATGTATACAGGTTTGGAGCAACTTGCGCGTGACTAAATGATGACACAATTTTCATTTTTGGGTGATCTATCCCTTTAATAAGTCTCAAAATGTAACCACAAAATCTTTTATTTATTCATTGGATTTTTTTCTGAAATGTTTTAGTTGGATGTTCATCTTCATGTGCGTTCTACTCGGAGCTGCTCACAGAACACATTAAAATAAAGGGTTTTCCATTTTAAATACAGAAAGTTAATTTAGTTTAATATAATATAAATTCACTTAAAGACGAATAGATTAACGTTATCAGAAACATCGTGTTTAATTATATTCAGCTGTATATTTAAATTGCGCTGAATCGGATTCTCGCGAGAGGTCATCTTAATCACGCGTTTTTATGCGAATACACGATCGATAGCTGGAGGATCGGCTTTGCGCAGTGCTGGGTTTGTTTAATTTGTCAAACCGAATAAAATCTGTCCTGTAACTGAATTTGTTTAACTTGCCTCGTGACAACAGGCGAGCAAAAAATGAGTTTAAAAAAAATAAAACGCATAGAATAGCAGCTTAAAGCCACAATATGTAATTTTTCGCCTTGATTTGGCGGAGCTTTTATTCTGCCACAGTTGCCGCTTCCGCTTCTTCCGCTCATGTGTGTGTGGGGTAACGCAGCGCTGTTTTATCATATTACACACATTTGAGTGTGTTAAAGTGATGTTATAATGCTACTCTGTGCGTTCGCTCGGCGGCGACACTTGCTCACACTGCAGTGAGCGAGATCACATCAGGCATGGTAAAACATGGTACTCGCGGTAAATCAAGAACACCAGATTTAAACAATAAGACTAACTGTGTTGAGCTGGAGAACAATGATTAGTTTCTGTCCATGAATGATCCAAACAGTTGTTCTAGTGGTTTTTGGATATTTAAATCCAAAAATCTTACATATTGTGCCTTTAATCGAGTCTAATGGGCTTCTGGCAGTTTGAATTTGAATTTTTGACGGTTGGAGTTTGAACAGTGTTCGCTCAACTGAACATTCAGTCAATGTAAGTTAAGTCTATGGCATTTTTAATCGCCATTTCTAGGAAAACCATTAGTCGGATCAGTTAGAAAAGATATCAGAACAGTCTGAAGGTCTGATACGAGTTTGGAGCAAAAAATGAGTTTAAAAAAAATAAAACGCATAGAATAGCAGCTTAAAGCCACAATATGTAATTTTTCGCCTTGATTTGGCGGAGCTTTTATTCTGCCACAGTTGCTTCTTCCGCTCATGTGTGTGTGGGGTAACGCAGCGCTGTTTTATCATATTACACACATTTGAGTGTGTTAAAGTGATGTTATAATGCTACTCTGTGCGTTCGCTCGGCGGCGACACTTGTTCACACTGCAGTGAGCGAGATCACATTAGGCATGGTTAAACATGGTACTCGCGGTAAATTAAACAATAAGACTGTGTTGAGCTGGAGAACAATGATTAGTTTCTGTCCATGAATGATCCAAACAGTTGTTCTAGTGGTTTTTGGATATTTAAATCCAAAAATATTACATATTGTGCCTTTAATCGAGTCTAATGGGCTTCTGGCAGTTTGAATTTGAATTTTTGACGGTTGGAGTTTGAACAGTGTTCGCTCAACTGAAAATTCAGTCAATGTAAGTTAAGTCTATGGGATTTTTAATCGCCATTTTTAGGAAAACCATTAGTCGGATCAGTTAGAAAAGATATCAGAACAGTCTGAAGGTCTGATACGAGTTTGGAGCAAAAAATGAGTTTAAAAAAAATAAAACGCATAGAATAGCAGCTTAAAGCCACAATATGTAATTTTTCGCCTTGATTTGGCGGAGCTTTTATTCTGCCACAGTTGCTTCTTCCGCTCATGTGTGTGTGGGGTAACGCAGCGCTGTTTTATCATATTACACACATTTGAGTGTGTTAAAGTAATGTTATAATGCTACTCTGTGCGTTCGCTCGGCGGCGACACTTGCTCACACTGCAGTGAGCGAGATCACATTAGGCATGGTAAAACATGGTACTCGCGGTAAATTAAACAATAAGACTAACTGTGTTGAGCTGGAGAACAATGATTAATTTCTATCCATGAATGATCCAAACAGTTGTTCTAGTGGTTTTTGGATATTTAAATCCAAAAATCTTACATATTGTGCCTTTAATCGAGTCTAATGGGCTTCTGGCAGTTTGAATTTGAATTTTTGACGGTTGGAGTTTGAACAGTGTTCGCTCAACTGAACATTCAGTCAATGTAAGTTAAGTCTATGGGATTTTTAATCGCCATTTTTAGGAAAACCATTAGTCGGATCAGTTAGAAAAGATATCAGAACAGTCTGAAGGTCTGATACGAGTTTGGAGCAAAAAATGAGTTTAAAAAAAATAAAACGCATAGAATAGCAGCTTAAAGCCACAATATGTAATTTTTCGCCTTGATTTGGCGGAGCTTTTATTCTGCCACAGTTGCTTCTTCCGCTCATGTGTGTGTGGGGTAACGCAGCGCTGTTTTATCATATTACACACATTTGAGTGTGTTAAAGTGATGTTATAATGCTACTCTGTGCGTTCGCTCGGCGGCGACACTTGCTCACACTGCAGTGAGCGAGATCACATTAGGCATGGTAAAACATGGTACTCGCGGTAAATCAAGAACACCAGATTTAAACAATAAGACTAACTGTGTTGAGCTGGAGAACAATGATTAGTTTCTGTCCATGAATGATCCAAACAGTTGTTCTAGTGGTTTTTGGATATTTAAATCCAAAAATCTTACATATTGTGCCTTTAATCGAGTCTAATGGGCTTCTGGCAGTTTGAATTTGAATTTTTGACGGTTGGAGTTTGAACAGTGTTCGCTCAACTGAACATTCAGTCAATGTAAGTTAAGTCTATGGGATTTTTAATCGCCATTTTTAGGAAAACCATTAGTCGGATCAGTTAGAAAAGATATCAGAACAGTCTGAAGGTCTGATACGAGTTTGGAGCAAAAAATGAGTTTAAAAAAAATAAAACGCATAGAATAGCAGCTTAAAGCCACAATATGTAATTTTTCGCCTTGATTTTTGGCGGAGCTTTTATTCTGCCACAGTTGCTTCTTCCGCTCATGTGTGTGTGGGGTAACGCAGCGCTGTTTTATCATATTACACACATTTGAGTGTGTTAAAGTGATGTTATAATGCTACTCTGTGCGTTCGCTCGGCGGCGACACTTGCTCACACTGCAGTGAGCGAGATCACATCAGGCATGGTAAAACATGGTACTCGCGGTAAATCAAGAACACCAGATTTAAACAATAAGACTAACTGTGTTGAGCTGGAGAACAATGATTAGTTTCTGTCCATGAATGATCCAAACAGTTGTTCTAGTGGTTTTTGGATATTTAAATCCAAAAATCTTACATATTGTGCCTTTAATCGAGTCTAATGGGCTTCTGGCAGTTTGAATTTGAATTTTTGACGGTTGGAGTTTGAACAGTGTTCGCTCAACTGAACATTCAGTCAATGTAAGTTAAGTCTATGGGATTTTTAGGAAAACCATTAGTCGGATCAGTTAGAAAAGATATCAGAACAGTCTGAAGGTCTGATACGAGTTTGGAGGATGTTAAAAACACCTGATGATGTTAATAAAAGCACAAGGAACAGACTCGGCGTTTGGTTAGAGATGAACGGTATGAAATCAGATCTCAGCACACGAGTTACGATGACTCCATTACTGCATTACACACACACACACACACACACAGAGAGAGAGAGAGAGAGAGATCCTTCGCTTTCATAATGATCGAGGAGCTTCTGTCAGGCAAACAACTACAGATTAAATTAATCGATCGCACCTTCGGATCTTCGTCGCATTTCTTCGATGAATCAAACCGCCAGCGTCTCTCATCAGGTCAAATGTCAGTCATCGGCCAAGAGCATCACAGTAAGTGTGTTTGTGTGTGTTTTTGTGTGTTTTTCCCCCCAATGCAGTGACCGGTTGGTTGGCGTCACACAACTAAACGCACAATAATGATCAATACTAACTGAGCTTATATGGGAGTGTCATGTATTTGTTTTACTTCTTAAAATGCATTAAACACAAAAAGTACCACAAATGCAGATGAAATCAGACCGAATGCATGGAGTCAGTTTTGTCAGCTGTACATGATAATGGAGGGATGCAGTTCTCAATGCATTAAGGCAATGTTGAAGTTTACAAAGTGAGGTTGGTGGTTGCTTGGTCATCTTAAAAGTCCATGCATGATTGACAACAGGCATACAGTCTGCAATTCACATGTTTCACGTTTCAAAGCAGATTTACAGAAAATGCATGTGTCTACATTACATTTTAGAGTGATTAGAGGAGGAGTGGATTTCAGAAATGTACATATACAAATCACACAGTTAGCTAACAATGTATTAATAAACAATGGGCTCATTGAAGTAAAGAATACATGTTGTTAACAATGATTAGGGTATATAGAAAAATAAATGTCGCATTGGTGCGTGCAAGAGCTGATGCATGGAGGGGTTGATTCCTCATACATGAGATGGATAGATTTAATGCTTTATATATTGTTCAGATTACTTCATGCTAAGTGCAACTTTGGGGTGTTACTGACCATTTTATTCATGGATAGAGTAGACTATAGAATATCATGAACTTTCCCAATCCGAAACTAAGTTTTCTTCTCTGAATGGTAAAACCCTGTCCTCCCTTTTCTCTTTATCTGGCTCACGCTTTCTTCACTGGTGAATGAAACCTTGATGCATTACTCTAAATTACTATATTTGTTTATATCGAACATTTTATAACATCTCTGCATGACATGAGGGTCTTTAACCCTAACCCCTTTAAATAAAATGCTACTGTTTTTCTACCGTCCAGTGAAACTCACCTTTATTAACAGATTTTAGTTAGTTAATGCAGATTTTAGCATTTTAGATGGTATGTTATGTTCTTGCTCCATCCATGCAATAAATGCACGTTCTTGAGCGGGTTTTCTAGCATATTTAATTCAACTATGGTATATGACCCATTCCAGGGCTGCCAGAATTGCGCTGTTTATTCCTGCATTGGTTGTGCCGTTCATTCATGTGTTTGGAGTCTGTGGTGTGTTTCCTCCATTGAGAGGACCAGGAGCAGAACTCATGTTGTTGAAGGATCTTCATCTTCATCAATGTTTCTCAACCCTGAGCACATTTCAGCCTCACCAGAGCCCAAAACCTGAAACCTCATCCAGGACCAGGACCGAGAAACGGTAACATCTCACAGTGAACTCATGCAGGAGTGTTCTTAACTTGATTATGCTTAATAAGCTAACAAAATATGTGGTCATGTAAACACGCTAACCTGTTTTCCTTTATTGGAATAAGGTCATAAACAGCTTTAATGGAAACTATTATGCCCTTTTTTTGAGGTTTCCCTGCTTGAATGTTGATTATTTCCCCATATTCTCCATTGTTGCAGCTCGTCTTTTCCCAGTCTGTCAGTAACGCTCTATTTAGTTCCTGTTTCTATGAAGCTCCGCCTTCGGAAAAGCACAATGTGCTCTGATTGGTTGGCTGGAGCAGAGTGCTGTGATTGGTCAAGTGCTTTGAGCGTGTTTGGGAAATGTCCAGCCCCTTACCATAATCGGCAGTTTCAACCATGAAGCCGCTAATGTCCCAATATGGTGCTGACATCTTGCGCTGATTCGGGACCTGCGTCTGCGCAGTAGTGAGGTATCAAGGCCCCTCCCACACTCTGCACAGAATTAGTTAGTACAGTTTTCTGCAACTTATGTCGGTTTTAAATAAACAGTTATGGAAATGAACCAACACTTGAACTTGCGTGATTAAAATCTACCAAATTGACAGAACCCAGCAAGCAATAGCCGTCATTTCACCGTCTCGGTTAACTATAGACCCGATATAGTCCGGCTATGAGTAACCCACTTCCAGCCAAAATAACCTTGAATTTTGGATCGTTTTGGTCAAAATAACTTGCGAGATGTATGATATTCCATCATGTAGGCAAAGTCAGCAGTGATTAGAAGGTCTATGGTTTTTATTTCTGTGACATGTTCATGTTCTAGATTTCTAGTCTATTCTTGGGCTATGGTTAGACAAATCTTGCCTTGTTTCAGCCTAGACTTCAGGGCTGTGTTTGGACGGCTATTAGACGTCTTTTAAATGCAAAATTGCTTGCTGGGAAACCATCTTGGGAAAAAAATATTTGAAGTGTAATTTGTTTGTTTAGGTTGTCTCACATCCCATTAGAACAGATGGGAGAGGTCGGGGTTTATGAGCTATACTGGGACCAACCACCTGGGGGCGATCGAGACGTTTTGGCTTCACTTTTCAGGACTTCTGCGGCACACTTGTGCCCTTTCCAAATACCCACACTTGCGGTCTTTGCACTTGCCCAAGTGTTCATGTAGGCGTGAAGACTGCGTGAAGAGTGTGTGTATATATTTTGGATTACCCGATGGGACACACTTATAGTGTCGCAAAAAAATACATGCTCACCACGCCCTAAGAAATGTTTTCCCGCATTGATCACATGATAACGGCTTCACTCCAGTATGAACTCTCATTACATGAAGTAGAAACATTATGAATGAAACTTACTTGACACTTACTATCAACATGCTAATGAAGAAAATACGGTTAAATAATGCAGTTGTCAGTACACGTCAGGCTTTTCTTGCGCTTTTTTTGCCGCCCGTCATGTGTACAGATACTTTTCATACATGAGACGCGCTTTCAAACCCTGACACGCAAGTGGTGGCCGTGGTAACGAACAATACCGTAACGTGCTGGCGTATATAGTCTACATTTTATTTGAGGAAATCTGTTTATAATAGGCTATTATGTTTAAGCTTATTGGTCCTGCACTGCTTATTGATTCAGTTAATTTGAATAAAAATACATTGCATGTATCTGATCTATTTATAGTTGCATTCAGTATAGGATTTGACTGTTCATAGATTAGGTCAGTGGTCCCAATCTCTCTTGCGTTGCTGCTTTGCTAGCATCATCGGGAGTTGAGACCGCAGTTTGAGCCAGCGGCTCAAATTAATAAGGCTCTGGCCCTGTGTCCACAGACAATTCACCCTCCTCCACTTCAGGTGAAGATGGGGGAGAAAAGTCCTCTACTTCGAATGACCGCTCTGTTGCAAAGCTACTGGCGTCACTCCAGGCACTCTCCATCTTTGCGAGTCTGACAGCTGTCAATCAATCCGTCACTGCGGGTCTCAGGTGCCCCCCCCCCCCCCCCCCCCCTGCGGGTCTCAGGTGCCCCCCCCCCCCCCCCCCCCGCTCAGCCCCACCCTTGGTTCGTCCCCTCTGTCTCCGCTTTTTCAAACATTGCCAGTGGGTGAAGTTAGGCTGTAAACAAGGGTTGAGTTACACTTTAAGTGATAAAAGCAGCTGCACATGTACAAAATACACACAGCCTACTCATATTTGCACCAATAAAATGTGCAACACTTTATGTTTTACTACCAAATTATATTTAATCTAATTCATTTAACTTACAGTGGAATGTTTTCCTCCACATCTCACGATTTCGGTGCATGTGAGTTCCCGAACATAATGCGTAATGCGATACGCTTCTATTCGAGACCGTGTGGGTTTAGTGTGCATTAAGGGCACTGCACTTTGGCATTTTTAAGACATGGGACAGTCTTGCGCACTTGCTTCCTGTTGCATGCACACGCTCTCAAGTGTGGGTATTTGGACAGGGCATTGGTTTCAACCAAGCAGCAACCTCTTAATTAATTTGTTACATTTATATAGCGCTTTTCTAGGCACTCAAAGCGCTTTACATAGAAGGAGGGAAGTGGCTTCTGTTATCCGGAAGTGACGCGCGGTGACGCACTGCCAAGATGGCAACGGCCAGCTCGTCCCTACTTTACGCTTCAAAACTGCTCTTCAGAATCCTATGGGTGACGTCACGGACACTACGTCCATATTTTTTTACAGTCTATGGTTTCAACACACTACTAACTAACCCAACCAGGCCCGCCCCTTTATTCTGCATATTAATTATTTAAATGAGTATTGTGGCATGTTTGTTCCCCGAAGAATACTCAAAACTACAATGGAGGCGTTTCAGGAGTTCAGAAACACTGACGCTGATATAGAGAAGAACATTACACACTAAAGAACGATCAACATAAATAAAAGCATAATAAGAACCCTTTAAGCATAAACCACACCACAAGATTTGAACTTGGTTATTGGTTAGCATGTAAACTGGACCAAAGGTTTAATTCAATAAGCTGATTTTTGGAAGTTCAGTGTTCATGTTGCTGGCCTTTAATGTCTAGGAGATTCTAAGTGTGTGTGTGCAGGTAATTGTTTGGAAGTCATAAGCTGATCCTGCTAAAGTAAGTGTGTGTGTGTGTGTGTCTGTGTGTGTGTGTGTGATGAGCGGTTCCTCTTACTGCAGTAAGAGGTCGACCAACATCCGTCATCACTCTGTCCATCATCTCAAATTCAAACGCACATTATACATGGACACAAAGCAATTAGTATGGCACTAGTGTGCGTTTGTGTGCTCATATTACTTAAAGAGACTCAGGTTACACACACACACAGAGTCATAGAAAGCATCGCAGCACTTCCTAATATTACACTGAAACGTGTATCTGCCGTGACAAACACTAGTGTAATTAGCTGAGAGAGCGAGAGCATCTTCTAATTGAATGTCTCGTCTGCCACCTCGAGAACATCTGATAGCGGCCACACACTCCGACAGATAAGATGAAGTGAAGAAAGTGACATTAGAACTGAATTGACTAAAGAAACGGTTGTTCTGTGGCGATTAGAAGAGAGACGATGATCAGAAGACAATTATTAGCTGCTTCTGCTCTGAGCTCAGATACGTGTGTGTGTGTGTGTGTGTGTGTGTGTGTGTGTGTGTGTGTGTGTGTGTGTGTGTGTGTGTGTGTGTGTGTGTGTGTGTGTGTGTAAAAATACAATTGCTTTGTAGTGACTTATATAGCATTGAAGTCATTTCCGCACTATAACATCACCAAAAATTCCGTCCCAAAATTTGGACAGTGATTCAAAAGAGTGACCGTCACATGCTGTGTAAATATTTTTGTACACTGTAAACCTAAATTTAAAGTTTAAGTATGCAGAACTGGCAGATTGTTCTTAACTTGAAATGTTTTGAGTACACTAATTCATACATTTAACTTAAAATGTTCATGTAACCTCAATGCAACATTTTTATTAGTATAAACTTAGCTAGCTATAACAAACTAATTCAGAAAATGCTAATTTGCTAATATGATAACAATAGCATGGTATAGCACTTGCTGAATGAGTGCAGCAATATAAAGCATTTAACATACTTGCTCTTAAACCAAGCCTCATCTCAGCAAACATCGGTCCGACGGCAACGCCGTGTCCCTGGCCAAAAATAGTCACGGTAGGACGTCATAAATTGGTAAAAATATGTAACACAGAACATTTACTAAAAATGCATTCAGAAACATCCGTTCAACTTTAATTTTGGAACTATATTTCAACCATGACAGGACGTCTTTTCAACGGTCATTAAACGTCCAAATGTTTGCTGGGATGTGCCACTTGTCACCATGGTGGTAACTCTCCAAAAACCCACATTAACAGAAACTCTTCTACATTAGCATAACAAAACATTAATCACCCACGTACACATTAATCTTGCACAAAAATGCACATTATATAACACTTAATTATGGCATTTACTCTCCCTTTCGAGTGCCATGCGCAAAGCATGCTGGGAAAAAGAAACCGCAGCCCAGTTTCAGTTAAACTTAAGTTTGTCTAAATGAAAAGAAATAATTTCTCTCAAACTCAAAGCAATGAAACATTTCAGTTTACTTGAAATACACTCACCTAAAGGATTATTAGGAACACCATACTAATACTGTGTTTGACCCCCTTTCACCTTCAGAACTGCCTTAATTCTACGTGGCATTGATTCAACAAGGTGCTGAAAGCATTCTTTAGAAATGTTGGCCCATATTGATAGGATAGCATCTTGCAGTTGATGGAGATTTGTGGGATGCACATCCAGGGCACGAAGCTCCTGTTCCACCACATCCCAAAGATGCTCTATTGGGTTGAGATCTGGTGACTGTGGGGGCCATTTTAGTACAGTGAACTCATTGTCATGTTCAAGAAACCAATTTGAAATGATTCGAGCTTTGTGACATGGTGCATTATCCTGCTGGAAGTAGCCATCAGAGGATGGGTACATGGTGGTCATAAAGGGATGGACATGGTCAGAAACAATGCTCAGGTAGGCCGTGGCATTTAAACGATGCCCAATTGGCACTAAGGGGCCTAAAGTGTGCCAAGAAAACATCCCCCACACCATTACACCACCACCACCAGCCTGCACAGTGGTAACAAGGCATGATGGATCCATGTTCTCATTCTGTTTACGCCAAATTCTGACTCTACCATCTGAATGTCTCAACAGAAATCGAGACTCATCAGACCAGGCAACATTTTTGCAGTCTTCAACTGTCCAATTTTGGTGAGCTCGTGCAAATTGTAGCCTCTTTTTCCTATTTGTAGTGGAGATGAGTGGTACCCGGTGGGGTCTTCTGCTGTTGTAGCCCATTCGCCTTAAGGTTGTGCGTGTTGTGGCTTCACAAATGCTTTGCTGCATACCTCGGTTGTAACGAGTGGTTATTTCAGTCAAAGTTGCTCTTCTATCAGCTTGAATCAGTCGGCCCATTCTCCTCTGACCTCTAGCATCAACAAGGCATTTTCGCCCACAGGACTGCCGCATACTGGATGTTTTTCCCTTTTCACACCATTCTTTGTAAACTCTAGAAATGGTTGTGCGTGAAAATCCCAGTAACTGAGCAGATTGTGAAATACTCAGACCGGCCCGTCTGGCACCAACAACCATGCCACGCTCAAAATTGCTTAAATCACCTTTCTTTCCCATTCTGACATTCAGTTTGGAGTTCAGGAGATTGTCTTGACCAGGACCACACCCCTAAATGCATTAAAGCAACTGCCATGTGATTGGTTGATTAGATAATTGCATTAATGAGAAATTGAACAGGTGTTCCTAATAATCCTTTAGGTGAGTGTATATCAGTTCTGTGAACCTGAACGAAAAAGAAAGTTCTAAGTACTCATAAAAGTTAACTAAATTGTTTAAGTTTGTCCTACTTAAACCAATTCATTATTTTGAGCGTTAGGGTTTACAGTGTAGTATGTATGTAGTATTTTTAGAGTACAGTAGTGGTCAAAAGTGATGTCCGGAGGGGATATTTGTTTTTAATCACCCTACAAGTTCGATGAAACCATCAAAATATGAGGAAAACATTGACTACAACATAATCAGTTATTAATATTTCATTAGTTCTCTTTTGTTTTTGCATGTGTTCATAATTTCTTTGTTTGACAGCCTGGCCAAATATAATGTCAGCACAATTTGTCGTGTTTCATTGCGTTAGTATCACTAATAAAACAATACTAAACTACTAACATTTTAAACTACTAATAAATTGCCTTGGTTTTAATGATGCCAAACGTTGAGTTACTTCATTTAGCAGCTGATTCATGTCCAAGTGCATTCACAAGAGATGATTTCGATTTTATAAACCTGTTCCCAGTATGTCTTCATATTTGTTAGACTATGTCCATCACAGCCTGGCTTCGTTCCAAAGTAGGCTACTTCTAAATGATTCATAGTTTTACCTCTCTGGCCTTTACAGCCGCTGGAGGGTTGAGGTGATGGTCAGTTTTGCTTTGCAAACACTGGAATGATAGTTTCCCGTTATTGGTTTTATGGCTTGTAAAAGAGGAATTAAAGATGGTTGTTGGTGGGCGGCAGCTTGCTAATGCGCTGCATAACTCCACACGCACCCACGCAACAGATGCAGAAACATGCAAACACCACAGCGTTTGTGTATTCCAATGTAAATTCCTCTTTCATTTGATGTTTACATGGTGTCCAGTTTGAAGCTATCAACAGTAAACCAGTACCACAGCCTATATTTTGCATGTTTGTTTAAACATACTAAAACCAAATTACTTTAAAGTCTCCATCAGGTTTGTGTATTTTTAAAGTGTACCTATTATGCCCTTTTACAAAGTCTTGATGTTGTTTTTGTCTCTATTAGAACAGGTTTTCCTGCTTGAATGTTGATTATTTCCCCATATTCTCCATTGTTGCAGCTCCTCTCTTCCCAGTCTGTCAGTAACGCTCTGTTTAGTTCCTGTCTCTATGAAGCCCCGCCTTCTGAAAAGCACACTGTGCTCTGATTGGTCGTCTGGAGCAGTGTGGTTGGTGTTTGGGAAATGTCCCGCCCCTTACCATAACCGCCAGTCTCAACACACTACTAACTATCTCAACCAGACCCCGCCCCTTTATTCTGTGTATGAATTATTTAAACGAGGAATATTGTGGCGTGTTCGTTCCTGGAAGAAAACTCAAGACTACAATGGAGGCGTTTCAGGAGTTCAGGAACACTGACACTGATATAGAGAAGAACAGCAACATTACACAGTAAAGAAAGATAAACATGTAAAAAAAAAAAAAGCAGAATAGGAGCCCTTTAACACTCTGTTCGACGTGTATCCTATTTTTGTACTGTTGATTATTTCCCTCATCTTCATCTTTCACCTCCTTGGAAGACACATCTATGTTTCTTAGCAGCAGAGTTTAGTGACCGCTTTCTTCCCACACATTTTTCCACAGTTGAAATGAAACTAATGGCTCATATTTGTATAGAGTTGCACACTGATGCTCTATAATTGGTCGCCATCAAGTGGCACAAGTTTGCACAAGTATTTGGCTGCACTGACACTATAAGATGAGAATTGAGTTGAATAATGACACGTGTCTTCTGTAGAGCTGATTATAGATTAATTGAACTCGTTTCATAATTGATCTGAATAATGTCACTGTCTTGTTAGAGGTGCTTTACTGCAGAATTTGAATTTGTCTTATATTTGATAAAGTTTCTGCTTTGAAACACTCTGTATTTTATAAAGCACTATAGAATTAAAGGTGATTTGACTGACTTGACCAGAACATGTAATGTATCGCTGCATGTTGAAAATTGGGTGTAATGCATTACCGAGTAATTAATTACTGTAAATTAATTACTTTTCCCTTGTAAAAAGTAAAGTAAGGGATTACTCTTAATTTTTCTGTAATTGAATTAGTTACTTATGATATAATTGAATTTAAATACTGTATATAAAACGATTCTACAATAACACAATAGTGGATTTAACATCAAAATCTAATGTTTTTAATGTAACCTTCTCCTTTAAATACTTTGGTCAGTTCAAAAATAATTTATGCAATTTTATATTATTTATTTAAAGGAATTAAAAGAGCAGTTTCATGTCCATCCTTGTATTGTGGTTGAGGTTGATATGGGATTAAGTAGTAATTAGTAACTAGAATGTACATTTCCTGAAGAAAATGTGAGTGGTGCTTGCAGTGGCAAAACTCGGCACTCGGTTACTAGGGTGTTGCTAGGCGGTTGCTTAGGTGTTCTTGGTGGTTGCTAGGGCGTTACTAGGCAGTTGCTAGGGTATCCTGGGCGGTTGCTAGGACGTTCTGGGTGGTTAATAGGGTGTTGCTAGGTGGTTGCTATGGTAACCTGGGTGGTTGTTAGGGTGTTACTAGGCAGTTGCTAAGATGTTCTGGGTAGTTGCTAGAGTGAACAATAGTGATGCTCTGCCTTTGGGAAGCACCACTAATAAGTAATGCAGTACTTTTTAGAGAGAGAAATTAGTATAGCAATTAGTATATTTTGTTTTTAATGATCCTACAAGTTCGGTTGAGGAATTAAAAAATATATATATATTTTTTAAATATTTAAATTATTTAAATAATTTAAAGCACAATTATGCAATATGCTTACAAAATCTTTAATAATATTTGACTAAAGTGTGAACAATCTTTAACAGGTTTTTTAAAATAATATTTTAATATAATGTGAAGATTTTCCTAGGCCGGCCGGACATCACTTTTGGCCACTACTGCACACAATACTTAGATCAAATTGATGCGATTAAGCTCATAATCATAACCATAATGGTAGTAAAATATGTGGCATATGCTGATTTCACTTCACATCACTTATGGCCAGTACTGTAGATGCACGGACTGTCTGTACTGCTCAATCATGACCACTAGAGAGCGACTGTGGCTCATACAGCAGCCCTCAGTGCAACATGACAGCCTGCATGAACTTTCCAGAATCAATTCCTAAAAATAAAGATTTTGTGGGTCATTCCTGCTCTTCAGTACATTTTCATCTCCCCATGATAATATAGGCTACCGCATAAAATATTAAACAATGAAGTTTTAAAGATGTGAATCTTATTAGTTTGTTTTTATTTCATCTCAGTATCACAGTGCAGCGAACTTTAAAGCCCTTTATTCTGATTGTCCTTAGAAACATTTACCACACCTTACATTAAAAATAAAGGTTTTTATTGTCATTGATGGTTCCTTTAACATACATGGAGCCACAAAAGTGTTCTTCACACTAAGAAAAAAGTGGTTGTATAAAAACTGATCACTAAAAGGTTATTTGTGGATCCAAAAATGGTTTTA
The DNA here is from genome assembly GCA_039654625.1 of Rhinogobio ventralis. Taxonomy (NCBI): domain Eukaryota; kingdom Metazoa; phylum Chordata; class Actinopteri; order Cypriniformes; family Gobionidae; genus Rhinogobio; species Rhinogobio ventralis. The sequence goes on from CM077197.1 coordinate 2,887,919, forward strand.
ATCGCTTTGAAACCCCATTTTGGATCCTTTATTTTTAAGAGTAGGCTACACTGCAAAAAATGTTTTTTGTCCTCAGTATTTCCCAGCAAGCAATAGCCGTCATTTCACCGTCTCGGTTAACTATAGACCCGATATAGTCCGGCTATGAGTAACCCACTTCCAGCCAAAATAACCTTGAATTTTGGATCGTTTTTGTCAAAATAACTTGCGAGATGTATGATATTCCATCATGTAGGCAAAGTCAGCAGTGATTAGAAGGTCTATGGTTTTTATTTCTGTGACATGTTCATGTTCTAGATTTCTAGTCTATTCTTGGGCTATGGTTAGACAAATCTTGCCTTGTTTCAGCCTAGACTTCAGGGCTGTGTTTGGACGGCTATTAGACGTCTTTTAAATGCAAAATTGCTTGCTGGGTTTTGTCTTGTTTTCCAGTACAAACATTCTGAAATCAAGATACATTTACTGGAGGAGCAAAATGACTGAAGATATTAAGATTTTATCTGATGTAAAGCCTAACAGGTGTAGGGATTAAAGAATTGGGCTGATATGATCTGATTTTCCAGGAACCTCAGGTAGAACATGCATGTTTTTTGGATAAATCCAAAATGTTTGTTTTGTTTCAAATAGAGATCACGATTCTGAATAGACAACTAAACAAAATAACATGTAATTTCCTAGAGGTTCAATGAGTCCCTCATAAAGACTTCACTTGTTTCATTACTGGATGAATCTGTGTTTTTGAACGAATCTCTTGAATGAATGATTCAATGACTCACTCATAACGACTTCATTGGTTTCATTACTGGATGAATCAGTGTTTTTGAACGAATCTCTTGAATGAATGATTCAATGACTCACTCATAAAGACTTCACTTGTTTCATTACTGGATGAATCAGTGTTTTTGAACAAATCTCTTGAATGAATGATTCAATGACTCACTCATAAAGACTTCACTTGTTTCATTACTGGATGAATCAGTGTTTTTGAACAAATCTCTTGAATGAATGATTCATTGACTCACTCATAAAGACTTCACTTGTTTCATTACTGGATGAATCAGTGTTTTTGAACGAGTCTCTTGAATGAATGATTCAAAGACTCCCTCATAAAGACTTCATTGGTTTCATTACTGGATGAATCAGTGTTTTTGAACAAATCTCTTGAATGAATGATTCAAAGACTCACTCATAAAGACTTCATTGGTTTTATTACTGGATGAATCAGTGTTTTTGAACGAATCTCTTGAATGAATGATTCAATGACTCACTCATAAAGACTTCATTGGTTTTATTACTGGATGAATCAGTGTTTTTGAACGAATCTCTTGAATGAATGATTCATTGACTCACTCATAAAGACTTCACTTGTTTCATTACTGGATGAATCTGTGTTTTTGAACAAATCTCTTGAATGAATGATTCAATGAGTCCCTCATAAAGACTTCATTGGTTTCATTACTGGATGAATCAGTGTTTTTGAACAAATCTCTTGAATGAATGATTCATTGACTCCCTCATAAAGACTTCACTTGTTTCATTACTGGATGAATCAGTGTTTTTGAACAAATCTCTTGAATGAATGATTCAATGACTCACTCATAACGACTTCATTGGTTTCATTACTGGATGAATCAGTGTTTTTGAACAAATCTCTTGAATGAATGATTCAATGACTCACTCAAAGACTTCATTGGTTTCATTACTGGATGAATCAGTGTTTTTGAACGAATCTCTTGAATGAATGATTCAATGACTCACTCATAAAGACTTCATTGGTTTTATTACTGGATGAATCAGTGTTTTTGAACAAATCTCTTGAATGAATGATTCAATGAGTCCCTCATAAAGACTTCACTTGTTTCATTACTGGATGAATCAGTGTTTTTGAACGAATCTCTTGAATGAATGATTCAATGACTCACTCATAAAGACTTCATTGGTTTCATTACTGGATGAATCAGTGTTTTTGAACAAATCTCTTGAATGAATGATTCAATGAGTCCCTCATAAAGACTTCATTGGTTTTATTACTGGATGAATCAGTGTTTTTGAACAAATCTCTTGAATGAATGATTCAATGACTCACTCATAACGACTTCATTGGTTTCATTACTGGATGAATCTGTGTTTTTGAACGAATCTCTTGAATGAATGATTCATTGACTCCCTCATAAAGACTTCACTTGTTTCATTACTGGATGAATCAGTGTTTTTGAACAAATCTCTTGAATGAATGATTCAATGACTCACTCATAACGACTTCATTGGTTTCATTACTGGATGAATCAGTGTTTTTGAACAAATCTCTTGAATGAATGATTCAATGACTCACTCAAAGACTTCACTGGTTTCATTACTGGATGAATCAGTGTTTTTGAACGAATCTCTTGAATGAATGATTCAATGACTCACTCATAAAGACTTCATTGGTTTTATTACTGGATGAATCAGTGTTTTTGAACAAATCTCTTGAATGAATGATTCAATGAGTCCCTCATAAAGACTTCACTTGTTTCATTACTGGATGAATCAGTGTTTTTGAACGAATCTCTTGAATGAATGATTCAATGACTCACTCATAAAGACTTCATTGGTTTCATTACTGGATGAATCAGTGTTTTTGAACAAATCTCTTGAATGAATGATTCAATGAGTCCCTCATAAAGACTTCATTGGTTTTATTACTGGATGAATCAGTGTTTTTGAACGAATCTCTTGAATGAATGATTCAATGACTCACTCATAAAGACTTCATTGGTTTCATTACTGGATGAATCAGTGTTTTTGAACAAATCTCTTGAATGAATGATTCAATGACTCACTCATAAAGACTTCATTGGTTTTATTACTGGATGAATCAGTGTTTTTGAACAAATCTCTTGAATGAATGATTCAATGACTCACTCATAAAGACTTCACTTGTTTCATTACTGGATGAATCAGTGTTTTTGAACAAATCTCTTGAATGAATGATTCAATGAGTCCCTCATAAAGACTTCACTTGTTTCATTACTGGATGAATCAGTGTTTTTGAACGAATCTCTTGAATGAATGATTCAATGACTCACTCATAAAGACTTCATTGGTTTCATTACTGGATGAATCAGTGTTTTTGAACAAATCTCTTGAATGAATGATTCAATGAGTCCCTCATAAAGACTTCATTGGTTTTATTACTGGATGAATCAGTGTTTTTGAACGAATCTCTTGAATGAATGATTCAATGACTCACTCATAAAGACTTCATTGGTTTCATTACTGGATGAATCAGTGTTTTTGAACAAATCTCTTGAATGAATGATTCAATGACTCACTCATAAAGACTTCATTGGTTTTATTACTGGATGAATCAGTGTTTTTGAACAAATCTCTTGAATGAATGATTCAATGAGTCCCTCATAAAGACTTCACTTGTTTCATTACTGGATGAATCAGTGTTTTTGAACGAATCTCTTGAATGAATGATTCAATGACTCCCTCATAAAGACTTCATTGGTTTAATTACTGGATGAATCAGTGTTTTTGAACAAATCTCTTGAATGAATGATTCAATGACTCCCTCATAAAGACTTCATTGGTTTCATTACTGGATGAATCAGTGTTTTTGAACAAATCTCTTGAATGAATGATTCAATGACTCACTCATAAAGACTTCATTGGTTTTATTACTGGATGAATCAGTGTTTTTGAACAAATCTCTTGAATGAATGATTCAATGACTCCCTCATAAAGACTTCATTGGTTTTATTACTGGATGAATCAGTGTTTTTGAACGAATCTCTTGAATGAATGATTCATTGACTCCCTCATAAAGACTTCATTGGTTTCATTACTGGATGAATCAGTGTTTTTGAACGAATCTCTTGAATGAATGATTCAATGACTCCCTCATAAAGACTTCATTGGTTTCATTACTGGATGAATCAGTGTTTTTGAACAAATCTCTTGAATGAATGATTCAATGACTCACTCAAAGACTTCATTGGTTTCATTACTGGATGAATCAGTGTTTTTGAACAAATCTCTTGAATGAATGATTCAATGAGTCCCTCATAAAGACTTCACTTGTTTCATTACTGGATGAATCAGTGTTTTTGAACAAATCTCTTGAATGAATGATTCAATGACTCACTCAAAGACTTCATTGGTTTCATTACTGGATGAATCAGTGTTTTTGAACAAATCTCTTGAATGAATGATTCAATGACTCCCTCATAAAGACTTCATTGGTTTTATTACTGGATGAATCAGTGTTTTTGAACAAATCTCTTGAATGAATGATTCAATGACTCACTCAAAGACTTCATTGGTTTCATTACTGGATGAATCAGTGTTTTTGAACAAATCTCTTGAATGAATGATTCAATGAGTCCCTCATAAAGACTTCACTTGTTTCATTACTGGATGAATCAGTGTTTTTGAACGAATCTCTTGAATGAATGATTCAATGACTCACTCATAAAGACTTCATTGGTTTCATTACTGGATGAATCAGTGTTTTTGAACGAATCTCTTGAATGAATGATTCAATGAGTCCCTCATAAACACTTCATTGGTTTTATTACTGGATGAATCAGTGTTTTTGAACAAATCTCTTGAATGAATGATTCAATGAGTCCCTCATAAAGACTTCACTTGTTTCATTACTGGATGAATCAGTGTTTTTGAACGAATCTCTTGAATGAATGATTCAATGACTCACTCATAAAGACTTCATTGGTTTCATTACTGGATGAATCAGTGTTTTTGAACGAATCTCTTGAATGAATGATTCAATGACTCCCTCATAAAGACTTCATTGGTTTCATTACTGGATGAATCAGTGTTTTTGAACGAATCTCTTGAATGAATGATTCAATGACTCACTCATAAAGACTTCATTGGTTTCATTACTGGATGAATCTGTGTTTTTGAACGAGTCTCTTGAATGAATGATTCAATGACTCACTCATAACGACTTCATTGGTTTTATTACTGGATGAATCTGTGTTTTTGAACGAGTCTCTTGAATGAATGATTCAATGACTCACTCATAAAGACTTCATTGGTTTTATTACTGGATGAATCAGTGTTTTTGAACGAGTCTCTTGAATGAATGATTCAATGACTCACTCATAAAGACTTAATTGGTTTCATTACTGGATGAATCAGTGTTTTTGAACAAATCTCTTGAATGAATGATTCAATGACTCCCTCATAAAGACTTCATTGGTTTCATTACTGGATGAATCAGTGTTTTTGAACAAATCTCTTGAATGAATGATTCAATGACTCACTCATAACGACTTCATTGGTTTCATTACTGGATGAATCAGTGTTTTTGAACAAATCTCTTGAATGAATGATTCAATGACTCACTCAAAGACTTCATTGGTTTCATTACTGGATGAATCAGTGTTTTTGAACGAATCTCTTGAATGAATGATTCAATGACTCACTCATAAAGACTTCATTGGTTTTATTACTGGATGAATCAGTGTTTTTGAACAAATCTCTTGAATGAATGATTCAATGAGTCCCTCATAAAGACTTCACTTGTTTCATTACTGGATGAATCAGTGTTTTTGAACGAATCTCTTGAATGAATGATTCAATGACTCACTCATAAAGACTTCATTGGTTTCATTACTGGATGAATCAGTGTTTTTGAACAAATCTCTTGAATGAATGATTCAATGAGTCCCTCATAAAGACTTCATTGGTTTTATTACTGGATGAATCAGTGTTTTTGAACAAATCTCTTGAATGAATGATTCAATGACTCACTCATAACGACTTCATTGGTTTCATTACTGGATGAATCTGTGTTTTTGAACGAATCTCTTGAATGAATGATTCAATGACTCACTCATAAAGACTTCATTGGTTTCATTACTGGATGAATCAGTGTTTTTGAACAAATCTCTTGAATGAATGATTCATTGACTCCCTCATAAAGACTTCACTTGTTTCATTACTGGATGAATCAGTGTTTTTGAACAAATCTCTTGAATGAATGATTCAATGACTCACTCATAACGACTTCATTGGTTTCATTACTGGATGAATCAGTGTTTTTGAACAAATCTCTTGAATGAATGATTCAATGACTCACTCAAAGACTTCACTGGTTTCATTACTGGATGAATCAGTGTTTTTGAACGAATCTCTTGAATGAATGATTCAATGACTCACTCATAAAGACTTCATTGGTTTCATTACTGGATGAATCAGTGTTTTTGAACAAATCTCTTGAATGAATGATTCAATGAGTCCCTCATAAAGACTTCATTGGTTTTATTACTGGATGAATCAGTGTTTTTGAACGAATCTCTTGAATGAATGATTCAATGACTCACTCATAAAGACTTCATTGGTTTCATTACTGGATGAATCAGTGTTTTTGAACAAATCTCTTGAATGAATGATTCAATGACTCACTCATAAAGACTTCATTGGTTTTATTACTGGATGAATCAGTGTTTTTGAACAAATCTCTTGAATGAATGATTCAATGACTCACTCATAAAGACTTCACTTGTTTCATTACTGGATGAATCAGTGTTTTTGAACAAATCTCTTGAATGAATGATTCAATGAGTCCCTCATAAAGACTTCACTTGTTTCATTACTGGATGAATCAGTGTTTTTGAACGAATCTCTTGAATGAATGATTCAATGACTCACTCATAAAGACTTCATTGGTTTCATTACTGGATGAATCAGTGTTTTTGAACAAATCTCTTGAATGAATGATTCAATGAGTCCCTCATAAAGACTTCATTGGTTTTATTACTGGATGAATCAGTGTTTTTGAACGAATCTCTTGAATGAATGATTCAATGACTCACTCATAAAGACTTCATTGGTTTCATTACTGGATGAATCAGTGTTTTTGAACAAATCTCTTGAATGAATGATTCAATGACTCACTCATAAAGACTTCATTGGTTTTATTACTGGATGAATCAGTGTTTTTGAACAAATCTCTTGAATGAATGATTCAATGAGTCCCTCATAAAGACTTCACTTGTTTCATTACTGGATGAATCAGTGTTTTTGAACGAATCTCTTGAATGAATGATTCAATGACTCCCTCATAAAGACTTCATTGGTTTAATTACTGGATGAATCAGTGTTTTTGAACAAATCTCTTGAATGAATGATTCAATGACTCCCTCATAAAGACTTCATTGGTTTCATTACTGGATGAATCAGTGTTTTTGAACAAATCTCTTGAATGAATGATTCAATGACTCACTCATAAAGACTTCATTGGTTTTATTACTGGATGAATCAGTGTTTTTGAACAAATCTCTTGAATGAATGATTCAATGACTCCCTCATAAAGACTTCATTGGTTTTATTACTGGATGAATCAGTGTTTTTGAACAAATCTCTTGAATGAATGATTCAATGACTCCCTCATAAAGACTTCATTGGTTTTATTACTGGATGAATCAGTGTTTTTGAACAAATCTCTTGAATGAATGATTCAATGACTCACTCATAAAGACTTCACTTGTTTCATTACTGGATGAATCAGTGTTTTTGAACGAATCTCTTGAATGAATGATTCATTGACTCCCTCATAAAGACTTCATTGGTTTCATTACTGGATGAATCAGTGTTTTTGAACGAATCTCTTGAATGAATGATTCAATGACTCCCTCATAAAGACTTCATTGGTTTCATTACTGGATGAATCAGTGTTTTTGAACAAATCTCTTGAATGAATGATTCAATGACTCACTCAAAGACTTCATTGGTTTCATTACTGGATGAATCAGTGTTTTTGAACAAATCTCTTGAATGAATGATTCAATGAGTCCCTCATAAAGACTTCACTTGTTTCATTACTGGATGAATCAGTGTTTTTGAACAAATCTCTTGAATGAATGATTCAATGACTCACTCAAAGACTTCATTGGTTTCATTACTGGATGAATCAGTGTTTTTGAACAAATCTCTTGAATGAATGATTCAATGACTCCCTCATAAAGACTTCATTGGTTTTATTACTGGATGAATCAGTGTTTTTGAACAAATCTCTTGAATGAATGATTCAATGACTCACTCAAAGACTTCATTGGTTTCATTACTGGATGAATCAGTGTTTTTGAACAAATCTCTTGAATGAATGATTCAATGAGTCCCTCATAAAGACTTCACTTGTTTCATTACTGGATGAATCAGTGTTTTTGAACGAATCTCTTGAATGAATGATTCAATGACTCACTCATAAAGACTTCATTGGTTTCATTACTGGATGAATCAGTGTTTTTGAACGAATCTCTTGAATGAATGATTCAATGAGTCCCTCATAAACACTTCATTGGTTTTATTACTGGATGAATCAGTGTTTTTGAACAAATCTCTTGAATGAATGATTCAATGAGTCCCTCATAAAGACTTCACTTGTTTCATTACTGGATGAATCAGTGTTTTTGAACGAATCTCTTGAATGAATGATTCAATGACTCACTCATAAAGACTTCATTGGTTTCATTACTGGATGAATCAGTGTTTTTGAACGAATCTCTTGAATGAATGATTCAATGACTCCCTCATAAAGACTTCATTGGTTTCATTACTGGATGAATCAGTGTTTTTGAACGAATCTCTTGAATGAATGATTCAATGACTCACTCATAAAGACTTCATTGGTTTCATTACTGGATGAATCTGTGTTTTTGAACGAGTCTCTTGAATGAATGATTCAATGACTCACTCATAACGACTTCATTGGTTTTATTACTGGATGAATCTGTGTTTTTGAACGAGTCTCTTGAATGAATGATTCAATGACTCACTCATAAAGACTTCATTGGTTTTATTACTGGATGAATCAGTGTTTTTGAACGAGTCTCTTGAATGAATGATTCAATGACTCACTCATAAAGACTTAATTGGTTTCATTACTGGATGAATCAGTGTTTTTGAACAAATCTCTTGAATGAATGATTCAATGACTCACTCATAAAGACTTCATTGGTTTTATTACTGGATGAATCAGTGTTTTTGAACAAATCTCTTGAATGAATGATTCAATGACTCCCTCATAAAGACTTCATTGGTTTCATTACTGGATGAATCTGTGTTTTTTTGATTGAATCTCTTGAATGAATGATTCAATGACTCACTCATAAAGACTTCATTGGTTTTATTACTGGATGAATCGGTGTTTTTGAACAAATCTCTTGAATGAATGATTCAATGACTCCCTCATAAAGACTTCATTGGTTTTATTACTGGATGAATCAGTGTTTTTTTGATTGAATCTCTTGAATTAATGATTCAATGACTCCCTCATAAAGACTTCACTGGTTTTATTACTGGATGAATCAGTGTTTTTGAACAAATCTCTTGAATGAACGATTCAATAGTCCCTTTCACACATACAGTCTTTACTGGTAAATTACCGGTAACAGATCATGTGGTAACAGGACTGTGGCGAGGGGGGCGTGGTTTCGCGAGGTCTGCACAGACGGAGGGAGTCACGAGACGAGAGGTGAGAAAGTAGTCAAAGTGCATGATGATAAACACCTGTGTCTGATTGCAGTGATTGGCGCGGAGAGACCGGTTAAAAGCCACGCAGGAACAGTGTGCCGGGAGAGAGGGAAGCTGAGGACTCGTGGGACCGGCAGAGCGAGAGTGCACAGAGGAAACTGTGATGACAGTGACGAGTTGAGAGTCTTTTGAGTGTTCTGTTGAACGAGTGCGCATGGCGCCAGTTTCTGTTTATGTTTGAGTTGCAAATAAAAACCCACGAGTTCCAGCCTATCGCCGACCCTGCCTTCTTCCTTTCTCTCTCCCTCACAGTCTTCCTCTGAGTCCGCACTTTCACGGCGTAATGCCGCTTTGACTGCCAAGTAAAGTCCTCTGCGTAGCTCGCGAACTTGCGGGCTTAGCTGAAGTGCGCATCGAGGGCGCATAGCAGCTGCAAAGGGGGACACCCTACGGTCTTGTGGACTTAACGGACACGCGCACGCAGCGGCCATTGTCCACGAGACCGAAAGTGCACATGAAGTGTGCCATTTGGGACAGGGCCTGTGAACTTCAGACAGACCGGTATCCCAGAATGCATCTTGCACCAACAAGCAAGCGTCAATAGCGGATGACAAACCCCGCGTAATTTAAAAATGCTACTGTTAATGTGTCACAAAATGTAGTTTTAAGACTTTTTCAGGCGAGAATGTAGTTGTTTAAAGCTCAAATCTGTGGTTTATTTTCAAAATTGTATCTGGCGTTTTCGGAGTTGTGAGATCCAGTCAATCACCGGGTGCTCATTAACCCTACCGAGAACAGCCTTACCTCGGCTAGTCCTTCTGACGTCTGCCGCTGGCTCTGATGTCTCTGTAGTGGTTAAACATGAGTTATAATTCGCTTTGTGTATATCTAACTGGTGATCTTTGGTCTCATGAATCTATAATTTGTTCTCTGCCAAATTGTTTTAGCTGAGGGCAAAGTTAAGTTTCATAACTTTATTTTTTAGGCTATTTAACTTTACCGTTGTAGCCTACTAGCGCTGACTTTGTTTGACCTGAATTGTTTGCTTTATTTATTGTATAGCTTCTTATACCTTTTACTTATACTTTTATAATGGCTATTATTGATCACACATAAACTGACATTTAACAAAAAGAGACTGGGTTGTGTTTTATGTCATAGTTAATTTTATTACAGTGATAATCATGTATATGCATACTTATTGTCTGAACCACATATTAATGTTTAATTAAAAAAAAAATGTAAACGAAAAGAGGCAGGGTTGTTTTATATTTTGTTTTGTTAAAAATATACATGATCAAGGTATGCGTTGCCTGAACCACATTTGTGTGGCTATAATATGTTTAATATTTTCTTTAATGAAAATTAAAAGAGGCAGAGTGGTGTTTTATGACATATATTTTTGTTTTATTGTTTCCTAAAATATACATATACAAGAGTGAGAGCGAGCTGAGTGACACAATCAAGAACGCTGCAGAGTACCGGACTTGTGTCCTCCCGTCCTCGGGAGTTCGTTCGTTGGCAAGTCTGAACTACCAAGGACGCAAGTCAGAAGTTTGCGTACTTGGTATTGAGAAACGGCCATGAAGACTTATGAAGATGACTGGATTACTCAGCGCAGTTTACAGTGAGTTACAGTTTTTAATAGTTTTTCTATGTAAACATGCGCTAAATGACCATCTTTGACCGTTGCGCCGCGTTCAGCGTGTCGCGGTCGAGACCCAGCCTTCTTTCCCATTCATCAACGCTGCGGCTCTGCAGTTGGACAGTATAATGTGCGTCTCATGTTTTTAAGAGCAAACACGTGTTCTGTTTGATCATTCGTTATGCCTGTCACTCAGACGTCAAAAAGATGTTGTCAAATTGAACAGAAACTGAAGCACTTTTCCTCATGCAGGCGGATAAAGACAACAGCAGCGTTTAAAGATCATTTCCGATGACTGACATCACGGAATTTACCGGTATTTTGCTGTTGAAGTGTGAACGGTCTCTTACCGGTAAAAAGCCAGAACGCCGTTGCTTGTGTGAACAGCATATTTGTGTATTTGTGTATTTGTGTAATTTTACAGTAATTTACCGGTACTGCTGTGTGAAAGAGCTATAAAGAAACACATTATTTAAGTCTTGTCTCCACCTACTGGTGTAAAGATGTAATGATACAATCTTTATTTGAAGCATCAAGTAACTTTCAAAGGGTGATTTACTCTATTGTAATCGCTACCGTAGACATCAGTGTTTATATCTGAGTTATAAACTTTTATCCCAGTACTTCTGTGATCATATGAATGATTGTAGCACAGAAATAATGATGCTGTGTGGTTGAGAAGCGGTTTCATACCTAAACATATGCCACATTTTTCTACCATTATGATTGCTACGAGCTTAATCGCATCAATTTGATTGAAGTATTGTGTGCAGTAGTGGCCAAAAGTGATGTCCGGCCTTGAAAAAATGATATCTTCACACTTAGTAAAATAAAACCTGTAGCCTTTTTTGCCAAATAATTTTGCCAGATAAATACCTTAACTAAGTTTAGTGTTTTGTTCTTCCTTCATATTTAAAGTATTTAAAAAAAAAATCAAATATTTTCCTCATATTTTGATGGTTTATTCAAACTTGTAGGGTCATTATAAACAAATCATCAGTTTTGGCCACTACTGTATCTGGCTTCTATAAAACAAACTATATTCGAACAAAGAATTTTGTGCGTAATTCAAACACGCTGTGTTTCTCTCTGCTTTGTGCGCTGCTCGGACGGGACCGAGTGCTAATTCGCCAAACGGCATGTGATTCAAAGCCAAAGTGCTGTTTCATCCCACTTTTGGTCTTTCTCACATGTATCAGAACAGCCGCTGTAGTCGCACCAGTGCAGCCTAGTTAAATTTAGTCACACCCGCAGGAAAAATGCTCTGATATTGTTGATCAGATTGTGTGTCAATTTTAAAGCTGTGATCCTCAATTAAGAGAGTGTCAGGAAAGGTCGCCGAGGTCAGAGGACAGACGACTTAAAGAACTTTATTAATAGCGCTGAATCCAGCACGTACTTCTGTAATTATCACTCTGACCCAGAATAATTAGCATACACTCCCGAGAGAGAGAGAGCGCTGTCTCACCTTAATGAGTGTAAAGCCACTGTCACACACACCAGATGAAACCAGGACACACAGCTGAGCTCGAACCAGATCCAGTAGCGCTTGTTCTAGCCAGGGCTGTAGCCACCATAGGCGTTGAGATAACTGGAGATGGCCAAATTGCCCCCACCCAATATTTGATATGTCTTAATATTGATCTCCATTACGCACTGCTCTGTTTGTTGTTAGGATGGCAGACATTTTTAAAAAGTTATATTTTTATCTTTTTGTTCTTAGTGGTCTAACAGTGCTCGTCAATGTCAAAATGATGGCCAATCAGATCAAAGAAGGCGGGGCTTGATGGTCACTGAAGATTAGTGTGAATTCAAACGCATGTTTTTAGTTTTTACAGTGAAGCGGTGCGTGTGTGCTAGATATTAGTAGATAAACATAATAATAATTAACATTTGACAACTGTTTTACGATGGATATGTTTAATATCACAGTAACATACACAAACGAGTGAATGTGTGCATATTTAAAAAAAATAGTATTTGCGAAGAGTTTAAATGGACGACTATATAGGCTATAATTAGACCTAAAACAACTTTTACCATTCTTATTTCTTCTTTATTCCCTTAAATCCCTTTTAATCATTTAATTATTCAATTTATTTAAATAAAAAGACCAACCCCGCCACAAAAAAACAACATCTTTGCCAATGTTTGCCCCCAATGTTCAAGAGATGGTTACGTCCTTGGTTCTAGCCTGTCGATATGTAGTTTCCTCACTGTCCGCAGATTTATCATTCATTTATCTTGATTTGAAAGATGAGGAGCTGGAAAACACAGACAGACAGGACATCAGCAGGTGGGATACTTTAATACAGCCCTTTGTTTTAGGGTTGCAAAAAAAATTTTTTTGCAAAATTTTTTTCCATGGGAATGAACAGGAATATATGGGAAATATAGCTGCAACCAGCAATTAAGGGACCAAACACAAAGAAGGTACGATAGGTCATGCCAGCATGGATGGACGCATTAGACCAACTGCAGCAATGAGCAATTAAAGACATATTAACATGATTTTAGGCAAAATGGCTGAGAAATCTTAAATGCAATCACTAGTAATAAGATTGAATTGTTTCTCACTTTTGACCAATAGGTGGTGCTGTTATGAAATTGATGTGGTGTGGTCAGAGTGAGGGGACAATGACACATGCAAAGTTTGGTGTCAATATGCCAAAGCATTGCAGAGATACAGCCTCAGAGTCGCTTTGGCATCATACCATCAAATATACAAAAGCGTCTATCGACACGACACGAAATCCATAACTTTTTGCTGGCATGGTCTGAAGATGATTCAATTTCAGAAAATCGGAAACACTGTCTAGGAGGAGTTTAAAAAAGTAGGTTTTTAAAGAAAATCAAAATGGCCGATACAAAGTGTAATTAAAAAAAGAGTTTGTTTGAGGGTGACAGGAGGGATTTCAGACAGATTAGTTCAGCTAAACTTCACAGACAACTGTATCATATGGACTGAATGTACAATATATCCATATTATCTACACACACACACACACAAGCCGGTGAAATCAGGTCAAGAAGATGTCTCTCTCTCATTCTTGAACACCTCGCACAAGGTTGTCTTCACCTTGACTAAATCTGGAGCTCATGAATACAGAGGCGAGAGATCAGAGAGATCAGCTCGTGTCTTCTGTGAGAAATAATAAAGCAGCAAGGCCTTTGTGTTTTCAGGGTGTGGAGCGTCTGAAAAACCTTTGAAATGTCACATAAATACTGCAACATTGAGTTTAACTGACCGATAACAGTGTTTTGTTTAAAAGTCCAGTACTGGTGAGCGAGTGAGTGAGATAGAGAATAACTCCCTTTGGAGTGAGCTTTTTCATGCTCAAACCGCAACATTACACAGTTGAACATGGGAAAAAGCATAAAAGGACCCCGTTAATACTAAGACAAATAATCAGACTCTGGACATATGAAATGCTACTGAAACGCCTCCATTGTAGTCTTGAGTTTTCTTCCGGGAACGAACACGCCACAATATTCCTCATTTAAATAATTCATATGCAGAATAAAAGGGCGGGGCCTGGTTGGGTTAGTTAGTAGTGTGTTTGGTTATGGTAAGGGGCGGGGCATTTCCCAAACACCAATCACAACTGCTCTAGCCGGCCAATCAGAGAACATTGTGCTTTTCAGAAGGCGGGGCTTCATAGAGACAGGAACTAAACAGAGCGTTACTGACAGACTGGGAAGAGACGAGCTGCAACAATGGAGAATATGAGGAAATAATCAACATTCAAGCATGAAAACCTGTTTTAATAGAGACAAAAACAACATCAAGACTTTGCATAATAGGTATTCTTTAAATACAATGATCAGCAGCCTCCATGGAAAATCGGTTTGACTTCTTCCTCAGCTTGCAAAACAAGAACGGACAGAGGATTTGTGTTGTAAAAAGCCAACAGCGTAACTGCAAGTAAACAACTGTCATACTCTATTGAGAGTATAACCGTAACACTATACATTACATTGCTGTTAAAAACTACAATATCCAGATCCACCCGCAGACATCCACCGTATGTGTAAATGTTTGCTCTGTTTTATTTATTCATTTCAACAGACAGGGATGAATCTGAGATCTGTTCTGTGGGAACCGACAGCATGTCAATCAAATCACCTGTAGCGCTTTATATACAGATAAACAGGAAAATAATGAGCAATTATGCACATTTAGATTCTGCTGTAAAGCATCTCTAAAAAAAGAATAATGTCAGTATTCAGCTGAAGTTAGTTCAGGTTGTAACTGTGCAAAGCATCCTTCAGTGATTCAAGCCATCGATTTGTGAGTAATATTTAGTGATGTGATCGCTACTGTTTCCATATATGAAAGTAATTTTTTTAAAATGTTCTGCTCCTGCTGTAATCCTGCTTCTTCTCCAGTTAATCCTCAAACGCTGCTGTTGTTGGTCTCGTATATTAATTGGTCTGTTTAGCATCTGACCTGCCTTTTATCCAGCAAATTTCTTAAAGGGACAGTTCACCCAAAATTGAAAATTCTGTCATTAATTACTCGCCCTCATGTCATTCCGCTCATCTTCGGAACACAAATGAAGATCTTTTTGATAAAATCTAAGAGCTTTCTGTCCCTACAGCTACACAACTACCACTTGAGAGTTATTACTGATAGTTTCTGTGATGAGTGAGTTATCTGGTTAGTGTTCCCTATTTTTCTGGGAAGTTACGGACTGTTCCTCCTGTTTTCATATTTTATATCTCACAATTCTGTCTTTATATCTCACAATCCTGACTTTATATCTCTCAATTCTGACTTTATATCTCACAATTCTGTCTTTATATCTCACAATTCTGACTTTATATCTCTCAATTCTGACTTTATATCTCTCAATCCTGACTTTATATCTCACAATTCTGTCTTTATATCTCACAATTCTGACTTTATATCTCTCAATTCTGACTTTATATCTCTCAATCCTGACTTTATATCTCTCAATTCTGACTTTATATCTCACAATCCTGACTTTATATCTCTCAATTCTGACTTTATATCTCACAATTCTGTCTTTATATCTCACAATTCTGACTTTATATCTCACAATTCTGACTTTATATCTCTCAATCCTGACTTTATATCTCTCAATTCTGACTTTATATCTCACAATCCTGACTTTATATCTCTCAATTCTGACTTTATATCACGCAATCCTGACTTTATATCTCTCAATTCTGACTTTATATCTCACAATCCTGACTTTATATCTCTCAATTCTGACTTTATATCACTCAATTCTGACTTTATATCTCACAATTCTGACTTTATATCTCGCAATCCTGACTTTATATCTCTCAATTCTGACTTTATATCTCTCAATTCTGACTTTATATCACTCAATTCTGACTTTATATCACGCAATTCTGACTTTATATCACTCAATTCTGACTTTATATCTCTCAATTCTGACTTTATATCACTCAATTCTGACTTTATATCTCTCAATTCTGACTTTATATCTCACAATCCTGACTTTATATCTCTCAATTCTGACTTTATATCACTCAATTCTGACTTTATATCTCTCAATCCTGACTTTATATCTCTCAATTCTGACTTTATATCTCTCAATTCTGACTTTATATCACGCAATTCTGACTTTATATCACTCAATTCTGACTTTATATCTCTCAATTCTGACTTTATATCTCTCAATTCTGACTTTATATCACGCAATTCTGACTTTATATCACTCAATTCTGACTTTATATCTCTCAATCCTGACTTTATATCTCTCAATTCTGACTTTATATCTCTCAATTCTGACTTTATATCACTCAATCCTGACTTTATATCTCTCAATTCTGACTTTATATCTCTCAATTCTGACTTTATATCACTCAATTCTGACTTTATATCTCTCAATCCTGACTTTATATCTCTCAATTCTGACTTTATATCTCTCAATTCTGACTTTATATCACTCAATTCTGACTTTATATCTCTCAATTCTGACTTTATATCTCTCAATCCTGACTTTATATCTCTCAATTCTGACTTTATATCTCACAATCCTGACTTTATATCTCTCAATTCTGACTTTATATCACGCAATTCTGACTTTATATCACTCAATTCTGACTTTATATCTCTCAATTCTGACTTTATATCACTCAATTCTGACTTTATATCTCTCAATTCTGACTTTATATCTCACAATCCTGACTTTATATCTCTCAATCCTGACTTTATATCTCTCAATCCTGACTTTATATCACTCAATTCTGACTTTATATCACGCAATTCTGACTTTATATCTCACAATCCTGACTTTATATCTCTCAATCCTGACTTTATATCTCGCAATTCTGACTTTATATCTCGCAATTCTGACTTTATATCTCTCAATTCTGACTTTATATCTCGCAATCCTGACTTTATATCTCTCAATTCTGACTTTATATCACGCAATTCTGACTTTATATCTCGCAATCCTGACTTTATATCTCTCAATCCTGACTTTATATCTCGCAATTCTGACTTTATATCTCGCAATTCTGACTTTATATCTCTCAATTCTGACTTTATATCTCGCAATCCTGACTTTATATCTCTCAATTCTGACTTTATATCACGCAATTCTGACTTTATATCTCGCAATTCTGACTTTATATCTCTCAATTCTGACTTTATATCTCGCAATCCTGACTTTATATCTCTCAATTCTGACTTTATATCACGCAATTCTGACTTTATATCTCGCAATCCTGACTTTATATCTCTCAATCCTGACTTTATATCTCGCAATTCTGACTTTATATCTCGCAATTCTGACTTTATATCTCTCAATTCTGACTTTATATCTCGCAATCCTGACTTTATATCTCTCAATTCTGACTTTATATCACGCAATTCTGACTTTATATCTCGCAATCCTGACTTTATATCTCTCAATCCTGACTTTATATCTCGCAATTCTGACTTTATATCTCGCAATTCTGACTTTATATCTCTCAATTCTGACTTTATATCTCGCAATCCTGACTTTATATCTCGCAATTCTGACTTTATATCTCTCAATTCTGACTTTATATCTCTCAATCCTGACTTTATATCTCTCAATTCTGACTTTATATCTCACAATCCTGACTTTATATCTCTCAATTCTGACTTTATATCTCACAATCCTGACTTTATATCTCTCAATTCTGACTTTATATCTCACAATCCTGACTTTATATCTCTCAATTCTGACTTTATATCTCTCAATTCTGACTTTATATCTCACAATTCTGACTTTATATCTCACAATTCTGACTTTATATCTCACAATCCTGACTTTATATCTCTCAATCCTGACTTTATATCTCTCAATTCTGACTTTATATCTCACAATCCTGACTTTATATCTCTCAATTCTGACTTTATATCTCTCAATTCTGACTTTATATCACTCAATTCTGACTTTATATCTCACAATCCTGACTTTATATCTCTCAATTCTGACTTTATATCTCACAATCCTGACTTTATATCACTCAATTCTGACTTTATATCTCTCAATTCTGACTTTATATCTCACAATTCTGACTTTATATCTCACAATTCTGACTTTATATCTCACAATCCTGACTTTATATCTCTCAATCCTGACTTTATATCTCTCAATTCTGACTTTATATCTCGCAATCCTGACTTTATATCTCGCAATTCTGACTTTATATCTCTCAATCCTGACTTTATATCTCGCAATCCTGACTTTATATCTCGCAATTCTGACTTTATATCTCGCAATTCTGACTTTATATCTCGCAATTCTGACTTTATATCTCACAATTCTGACTTTATATCTCACAATTCTGACTTTATATCACTCAATCCTGACTTTATATCACTCAATTCTGACTTTATATCTCGCAATTCTGACTTTATATCTCGCAATTCTGACTTTATATCTCGCAATTCTGACTTTATATCTCTCAATCCTGACTTTATATCTCGCAATTCTGACTTTATATCTCGCAATTCTGACTTTATATCTCTCAATCCTGGCTTTATATCTCGCAATTCTGACTTTATATCTCACAATTCTGACTTTATATCTCGCAATCCTGACTTTATATCACTCAATTCTGACTTTATATCTCTCAATTCTGACTTTATATCACTCAATTCTGACTTTATATCACTCAATTCTGACTTTATATCTCAATTCTGACTTTATATCTCAATTCTGACTTTATATCACTCAATTCTGACTTTATATCACTCAATTCTGACTTTATATCTCAATTCTGACTTTATATCTCAATTCTGACTTTATATCTCGCAATTAATTCTGACTTTATATCTCGCAATTCTGACTTTATATCACACAATTCTGACTTTATATCTCTCAATCCTGACTTTATATCTCACAATTCTGACTTTATATCACTCAATTCTGACTTTATATCTCAATTCTGACTTTATATCTCAATTCTGACTTTATATCTCAATTCTGACTTTATATCTCGCAATTAATTCTGACTTTATATCTCGCAATTCTGACTTTATATCACACAATTCTGACTTTATATCTCTCAATCCTGACTTTATATCACTCAATTCTGACTTTATATCTCTCAATCCTGACTTTATATCACTCAATTCTGACTTTATATCTCGCAATTCTGACTTTATATCACACAATTCTGACTTTATATCTCTCAATCCTGACTTTATATCTCACAATTCTGACTTTATATCACTCAATTCTGACTTTATATCTCAATTCTGACTTTATATCTCAATTCTGACTTTATATCTCAATTCTGACTTTATATCTCGCAATTAATTCTGACTTTATATCTCGCAATTCTGACTTTATATCACACAATTCTGACTTTATATCACTCAATCCTGACTTTATATCTCTCAATTCTGACTTTATATCACGCAATTCTGACTTTATATCTCTCAATCCTGACTTTATATCACTCAATCCTGACTTTATATCTCTCAATTCTGACTTTATATCACGCAATCCTGACTTTATATCTCAATTCTGACTTTATATCTCTCAATTCTGACTTTATATCTCTCAATCCTGACTTTATATCTCTCAATTCTGACTTTATATCACGCAATCCTGACTTTATATCTCTCAATTCTGACTTTATATCTCGCAATTCTGACTTTATATCACTCAATTCTGACTTTATATCACTCAATCCTGACTTTATATCTCTCAATTCTGACTTTATATCACGCAATCCTGACTTTATATCTCTCAATTCTGACTTTATATCACGCAATCCTGACTTTATATCTCGCAATCCTGACTTTATATCACTCAATTCTGACTTTATATCTCGCAATCCTGACTTTATATCACTCAATTCTGACTTTATATCTCTCAATTCTGACTTTATATCTCACAATTCTGACTTTATATCTCACAATTCTGACTTTATATCTCACAATTCTGACTTTATATCACGCAATCCTGACTTTATATCTCGCAATCCTGACTTTATATCACTCAATTCTGACTTTATATCTCTCAATTCTGACTTTATATCACGCAATCCTGACTTTATATCTCTCAATTCTGACTTTATATCACGCAATCCTGACTTTATATCTCGCAATCCTGACTTTATATCACTCAATTCTGACTTTATATCTCGCAATCCTGACTTTATATCACGCAATCCTGACTTTATATCTCTCAATCCTGACTTTATATCACTCAATTCTGACTTTATATCTCACAATTCTGACTTTATATCACGCAATCCTGACTTTATATCTCTCAATTCTGACTTTATATCTCGCAATTCTGACTTTATATCACACAATTCTGACTTTATATCTCTCAATCCTGACTTTATATCTCTCAATTCTGACTTTATATCACTCAATCCTGACTTTATATCTCTCAATTCTGACTTTATATCACACAATTCTGACTTTATATCTCTCAATTCTGACTTTATATCTCGCAATTCTGACTTTATATCACACAATTCTGACTTTATATCTCTCAATCCTGACTTTATATCTCTCAATTCTGACTTTATATCACACAATTCTGACTTTATATCTCTCAATTCTGACTTTATATCACACAATTCTGACTTTATATCTCTCAATTCTGACTTTATATCTCACAATCCTGACTTTATATCTCTCAATTCTGACTTTATATCTCACAATTCTGACTTTATATCTCTCAATTCTGACTTTATATCACTCAATCCTGACTTTATATCACTCAATCCTGACTTTATATCACTCAATTCTGACTTTATATCACTCAATCCTGACTTTATATCTCTCAATTCTGACTTTATATCACGCAATTCTGACTTTATATCTCTCAATCCTGACTTTATATCACTCAATCCTGACTTTATATCTCTCAATTCTGACTTTATATCACGCAATCCTGACTTTATATCTCAATTCTGACTTTATATCTCTCAATTCTGACTTTATATCATGCAATCCTGACTTTATATCTCTCAATCCTGACTTTATATCTCTCAATTCTGACTTTATATCACGCAATCCTGACTTTATATCTCTCAATTCTGACTTTATATCTCGCAATTCTGACTTTATATCACTCAATTCTGACTTTATATCACGCAATCCTGACTTTATATCTCTCAATTCTGACTTTATATCACGCAATCCTGACTTTATATCTCTCAATCCTGACTTTATATCACTCAATTCTGACTTTATATCTCGCAATCCTGACTTTATATCACTCAATTCTGACTTTATATCTCTCAATTCTGACTTTATATCTCACAATTCTGACTTTATATCTCTCAATCCTGACTTTATATCACTCAATTCTGACTTTATATCTCACAATCCTGACTTTATATCACGCAATCCTGACTTTATATCACTCAATTCTGACTTTATATCACTCAATCCTGACTTTATATCTCTCAATTCTGACTTTATATCACGCAATCCTGACTTTATATCTCTCAATTCTGACTTTATATCTCGCAATTCTGACTTTATATCACTCAATCCTGACTTTATATCTCTCAATTCTGACTTTATATCACGCAATCCTGACTTTATATCTCTCAATTCTGACTTTATATCTCGCAATCCTGACTTTATATCACTCAATTCTGACTTTATATCTCTCAATTCTGACTTTATATCTCTCAATTCTGACTTTATATCTCACAATTCTGACTTTATATCACGCAATCCTGACTTTATATCTCTCAATTCTGACTTTATATCTCGCAATCCTGACTTTATATCACTCAATTCTGACTTTATATCTCGCAATCCTGACTTTATATCACTCAATTCTGACTTTATATCTCTCAATTCTGACTTTATATCTCACAATTCTGACTTTATATCTCTCAATCCTGACTTTATATCACTCAATTCTGACTTTATATCTCTCAATTCTGACTTTATATCACGCAATCCTGACTTTATATCTCTCAATTCTGACTTTATATCTCACAATTCTGACTTTATATCTCTCAATTCTGACTTTATATCTCGCAATTCTGACTTTATATCACTCAATTCTGACTTTATATCACTCAATCCTGACTTTATATCTCTCAATTCTGACTTTATATCACGCAATCCTGACTTTATATCTCACAATTCTGACTTTATATCTCTCAATCCTGACTTTATATCACTCAATTCTGACTTTATATCTCACAATTCTGACTTTATATCTCGCAATTCTGACTTTATATCACTCAATCCTGACTTTATATCTCTCAATTCTGACTTTATATCACGCAATCCTGACTTTATATCTCTCAATTCTGACTTTATATCTCACAATTCTGACTTTATATCTCTCAATCCTGACTTTATATCACTCAATTCTGACTTTATATCTCACAATTCTGACTTTATATCTCGCAATCCTGACTTTATATCACGCAATCCTGACTTTATATCTCTCAATTCTGACTTTATATCTCGCAATTCTGACTTTATATCACTCAATCCTGACTTTATATCTCTCAATTCTGACTTTATATCACGCAATCCTGACTTTATATCTCTCAATTCTGACTTTATATCTCGCAATTCTGACTTTATATCACTCAATCCTGACTTTATATCTCTCAATTCTGACTTTATATCACGCAATCCTGACTTTATATCTCTCAATTCTGACTTTATATCTCGCAATCCTGACTTTATATCACTCAATTCTGACTTTATATCACTCAATTCTGACTTTATATCTCACAATTCTGACTTTATATCTCACAATCCTGACTTTATATCACACAATTCTGACTTTATATCTCACAATATAAAGTCAGATATAAAGATATAAAGTAAGAATTCTGAGAAAAAAGTTGCAAATTAGGCCTATCTTTTAAAATGTTTTCTGTGGCGGAAACAAGCTTCCATAGATGCTAGTAAAACCTGTATATTTAATAATATGCGTCAAATAATATTCTTAGTCTTTTGCTTCTTGTGACACAGTTTGGGTGATTGGGACAGTGCTTGGCTAATTAAGAAAATGATTAACTTTGCAATAGAGAACCATTGCATATGCTCTAAATTGGCGTCTCCCAACCTTTTCATTTGTGCAACCCCAAATCAACCACAAAAATGTTCATGAACTGGTTGATGTTTTTAATTTATGGCAAGAAACCCTTCACATCAACCTTAATTTACCCTGTAATTTCATCTGTATGTTAAACTGTAATGGATGCAGAAGTTATCCACATTTCATAGCTTCAAAAGAGGATCATTAAAGCTGTTCACTTAAATGAATTGGCAATTGATTTTATGTAAAATGCATTGACACTTTAACTGATAAAGCTTTATATCCATTAAGCAATTTCCAGAAAGACATCTGAGAAATGTCATTGTTTTAAATAAAGAGTTAGGCTACATAGAGTCACACCCATATGGTTTTATTCATATCAATAGCCTTATTCACAAATAAATTAATGTTTTTTCTCTTTTATGTAATTCTGTGTTGGATGTCATTCTGAAGTCTCGAGGTCACGCTTTTGGTTGACCCTTATTAACATGAAAACAAGTTGACATTGATGTTCTTCAGGCTTTGACTGCAGGTGTCACAGTCAAGATGCTGGAATTGATGCAGAATGCGATATCCTTGAGCTCTCGTGCTGTTCAAGGTGCTGTCTGTAGTCACGGGCTCGCGCGTCATCAAGGCGAATCCTCCCGCCCCTCGAGCGCGCGCGCCGCTCTCACCCGCCGGATTTGCGTCCGTTTTCCCCCCTGTCGGTTTAAATTAGACCGAGCTCTGAATCGGAACACATCGTTCGCAACGATCGATCACGCTTCCGTTAGACTGTCCGCGCGCTGCTGCGGTGGAATGCCAAAAACGCCGCGCGCGCTCCTCCACGGACGAAACTCACACGGAGGAGCGATTCTGCAGTCCTGGAAACGGCGCTAGAATCGCCAGTTTGGGTATTTTTGGCATCTCTCAGCGGCTTCTGAAACGGGATTCAAACCATGACGGCCACCAAAGAGCAGCAGAGACCGAATCCGCAGGATGAGGTAACGAACGGCATCTTCATACGTTACACACACACACAAAGACGCGTGCCCGCTTTTTCACTGGTTTGTAACGGCTTTTCCTCCCAGGTAATGGATCGCGCGCGCACGATTCCAACGGCCGTTCCTGTTCGTTCTGTCAGTACATTCATGACATCACCGGTAGCAAATGGAACAAATATATAAAACGTGTTAATTTAATCGCCTCATTCGCTTCTCTTCAAGCTGTCAATCGCGAAATGTCAGTTTTTTTTGTCTCGCTCTCGTGACGCTTGTAATTGAGAATCGATGCACGCGCGTGTCTGCTCGGTTCGGGCCCGCGCGTCACCTGTCCGTGCCGCGAACCCTCGCGCGTTAAACACTGCGCGACAGCGCGTCTGTGAATAATTGATCGCGGCTTTCTCTGACATAAGAGCGAATAGCTGCTGAATTTTTCATCAACGCTGCTTTGAGACTCTGTCAGGTGACTGTCACGCAACAGCTGGACGAGAACAGTTGTCGCATAAAGTGTTGAAGGTTTTATTTTTGAATATGATTTGATGTCATTCTGACACCAATAATAGCCCATGTTAAAAGCTAAAGGCCTTGCAGTGACAGTGACTGCATTCAGAGGCTTCATTCGCACATCTCTTCTTTTTGCAATAATTTGGAATGAAAATATGACAACTAATTTCAACCTTAAAAGGATAGTTCACCCAAAATGAAATCTATCCCATAATTCACTCACCCTCAAGCCATCCTAGGTTTATATGACATTCTTCTTTCAGACAAATACAATCAGAGTAACATTACAAAATATCCTGGATCTTCTAAGCTTTATAATAGCAGTGAATGGCTGTTTTTGTCCATAAGAGTGCATCTATCCATTATAAAAGTGCATCTAGCCATCATAAAAGTGCATCTATCCATTATAAAAGTGCATCTAGCCATCATAAAAGTGCATCTATCCATTATAAAAGTGCATCCATCCATTATAAAAGTGCATCTATCCATTATAAAAGTGCATCTATCCATTATAAAAGTGCATCCATCCATTATAAAAGTGCATCTATCCATTATAAAAGTGCATCTATCCATCATAAAAGTGCATCTATCCATCATAAAAGTGCATCTATCCATCATAAAAGTGCATCTATCCATCATAAAAGTGCATCCATCCATCATAAAAGTGCATCCATCCATCATAAAAGTGCATCCATCCATTATAAAAGTGCATCCATCCATCATTAAAGTGCATCTATCCATTATAAAAGTGCATCCATCCATCATAAAAGTGCATCTATCCATTATAAAAGTGCATCTATCCATCATAAAAGTGCATCTATGCATCATAAAAGTGCATCCATCCATTATAAAAGTGCATCCATCCATCATAAAAGTGCATCTATCCATTATAAAAGTGCATCCATCCATCATAAAAGTGCATCCATCCATCATAAAAGTGCATCCATCATCATAAAAGTGCATCTATCCATTATAAAAGTGCATCCATCCATCATAAAAGTGCATCCATCCATCATAAAAGTGCATCTATCCATTATAAAAGTGCATCTATCATCATAAAAGTGCATCCATCCATTATAAAAGTGCATCTATCCATTATAAAAGTGCATCTATCCATTATAAAAGTGCATCCATCCATCATAAAAGTGCATCTATCCATTATAAAAGTGCATCCATCCATTATAAAAGTGCATCTATCCATCATAAAAGTGCATCCATCCATCATAAAAGTGCATCTGTCATCATAAAAGTGCATCTATCCATTATAAAAGTGCATCCATCCATCATAAAAGTGCATCTATCCATTATAAAAGTGCATCCATCCATTATAAAGGTGCATCTATCCATTATAAAAGTGCATCCATCCATTATAAAGGTGCATCTATCCATCATAAAAGTGCATCTATCCATCATAAAAGTGCATCCATCATACAAGTGCATCTATCCATCATAAAAGTGCATCCATCCATCATAAAAGTGCATCTATCCATTATAAAAGTGCATCCATCCATCATAAAAGTGCATCCATCATACAAGTGCATCTATCCATCATAAAAGTGCATCCATCATAAAAGTGCATCTATCATTATAAAAGTGCATCCATCATAAAAGTGCATCTATCATTATAAAAGTGAATCTATCCATTATAAAAGTGATAGATGCACTTTTATGGACAAAAACAGCCATTCACTGCCATTATAAAGCTTGGAAGAGCCAGGATATTTTTTAACAACTCCGATTGTATTCGTCTGAAAGAAGAATGTCATATACACCTAGGATGACTTGAGGGCGAGTAAATCATGGGATAATTTTCATTTCTGGGTGAACTATCTCTTATCTATCTCTAACATGGTTTATTGCAGGGGTTTTCAATCTTTTAGATGCCACGGACCCCCAAATATGATCATCCCTGTGTGAGGGAAATTTATAAGGCATCTGTTTTTTTTTTTATTAACGCTCAATTTATACACACAAAAAAATCATATTATAAATCTAAAATTAGTTTCAGTTACATTATGATATATTTAGTTCTACTCAATGTAGCAACCTAAGTATCACACAACTGTGATTGTGTATTGGTGTGGGTATCTTATGCAGCTTACCTGTATTGCCCAAAACAATTTTTCCAAATAAAGTATAAAGTATTATTTATTTCTTGTTTATTTAATTTCCCAGACTCAAAACACATCTGTTTAGCTGTGCTGAATGAGCTCTGTGCTATGTCCGAACTGATTGCACTTTATTTTATATGTACTCTTTTTAATAATTTTTCTTGTTTTAATGCATTTTATGTCAATCTTTTATGCATTCTCTTTTTCCTTTTCATGTTAAGTATGACATATAAATAAACATGCCTTAATTTTAATCTAAGTTTTATTTATTTAATAAATTAATAACTAATATTTGTGTTGTATTTTAATTAATTAATTTATTTATTTATATTTAATGTATTGCTTTACTCATTAATTTTAATCTAATTATTATTATTTTTTCTTTGCTGCAGGTTGTTTGTGTTGGTTGTTTGACACCTGAGCGATCGCTAGTGTCTCTCTCACAAGTTCATGCAACGTTTTAAAAGAGAAAGACATCGTCCGAGTAGTTTGATCAAGCTTACAGTACCTGCAATTCTATTCAGCCTTCCTATCTAGAGTAGAATAAAACATGCAGCTCTGTTCTATTACTATTGAAAATGCTTTTTGGCCTTCACATGCACATTCCGGGTAACGATTGCTTTTATTATGGGGTTTTTAATCTAGAGAATGTGGCATTTATTGGAATTATTGATTGAGTGGTAGAGGCAGCTGTAAAGGCTCCAAAACGAATGAAGGTTTTGAATAGAAATAATGCATTTCACACCGGGGATGAACATTCACCCTTCGTCCAATGATGAGCATGTCCCGATTAATATGAAATGAGCTTTTGGTCACGTGTCTCAAGCCACAAAATCCGCATAAAAATGTTTCCTCTACTCTTACAATGCCTTATTAACCACTAGTCGATTTCTCTTAAGTCCAAAGTAATATTTCCCCACCCTCTAAATGAAGTTTTAATGGAGAATGTGTCTGTTAGGGTAAAGGCCCATTCACACTAAAAACCAAAACTATATCTGTTCTGTTTATTAAACGCGCTGCTTTGTCGTCTGTCGCTTTAAATGCTCACGCCATCCTGCTTGATGGATTCTGATTGGCTGTCAATGTTTTTATCATCCATCGGTTGTTGTTATATTATACACCACATTATTGGTATCGACTCTGCTATTCTCACTCAATTAAAATGATCGTCTATTGTGTGAATAGGCCTTAAGAGACTGACGATTCCCATTCCCACTGTGCATTTACACAGTTTTTATTTTCACAATATTAATGCAATCCAATAATTGCCCTTAACTATACAGCAGTGGCCAAAAGTGATGTCCATCCTAGTAAAATTGATTTATACACCCTTTTTTCAAATATTATGAACACATGCAAAAACAAAAGAGAACCAATGAAATATTAATAAGTGATTATGTTGTAGTCAATGTTTGCTTTTTTCTGTCAGCTTTTTGTTTTTCTATGCTTGCATAGTAAAATTAAAAATCTGTAGCTTATATCTTCACTCATATTTAAAATATTTAAAAATATAAAATATTTTCCTTATATATTTTGATGGTTTAATTGAACAAAAACAAATATCCCCTCTGGGCATCGCTTTTGGTCACTATTGTATGGCATAAATACAAGACAAAAAAAAATATGGTAACGTCCTCCATCCATCCATCCATTCATTCATTCATTGTTTGCGTGTCGCTTTAGAAGATTTGGATTAAACCTCTGGAGTTGTATGGATCAATTTCTCACTATGATTGCTTGTTTGTTTGTTCACTTGATTTATTGTTGTATTTCGTTTTATCTTATTTCTATTATGTGTGTTGTAAATGCACACATGTATTTCTCTTTGTAAACCCTCCTTTAAGAGATGTTATATAAATGTACCCTTGCCCACTGAATGAGCTCACAGGCATGTCAGATATAAAATGAACCAGCAGTCAAGATGATTTTAATACAAAAGCTTCAGCAGTTTTATTTAGAAAACAAAATACACTACAGTATGGAAACAGTTAATAACAAAAGAACAAAATAAAACACGACCCAGGCACTGAGGTACAAGTGGGGTGAAAACATTAATAATACTTCAAACAAATAATTAATTCACCACAGCATTTAACTACTATATGGAAACCCTCACACCAAACCACGGCATCCATTAAAAACACCACATGTGCATAAAAAGAAACCAACACAAACACATTTAAACAAACAACTCATTCTCATGGAAACCATGCATATGTCATTACCTCCCAATACACGTCTAGTCGAACAAAAGGGACTCGGCATATGATGAGCACACTTTAAACACTATTCCCCAGAACTCATTAACACCACATTAAATAAACACAGGAGAATACAAGACTCTAAAATCAACAGATAGCAATCGTGCCAGTCCTACAATAAAAATACACACACGTTGGCACATTTTCTTAGGGGTGTGACGATACACAAAACTTGACGGTTCGGTACTACCACGGTTTTGAAGTCACGGTTCGAGGGGAGAAAACTACATAAAATTGTTTTTTTTTAAAAAGTGGTTTACTGAAATTGTCTCTGTCTTTAATTCAATTATAGTTAAACGTTTCTTCTTAAGGATCTAATGCTGTAAACTATATATAGGGAGCCCTTACTTACACATTACTATAATATTAAAGGTTAACAACATAGCCCAAAGATATAATAATCACTCAAATAAGAAATGGTATGCAAACATGATAACTTCTAAATCTAATTATGTTTTTACTCCAATTTGTTGTTGAAATATAGCCCAATCATTTACAATATACAAGTTATAAGTTTTAAACATACATTAAATAATCAAGACATCATTGACAGCGTAAGTATATAATATATAGGCTCATATAGTGCATATATTTAGTGAAAGAGTTGATTTCTCTAGTGAACTAACAGCTGTGGACACTGAGTGACTCCTGAGGGAAATGTGACGTGACATTGTTCTCAAGCTGTTTTATTGACGTCGTTGAAACACTGATTGAGCGATTACACCACATATCTTTCAACATACCTTCTGATGTTCATTCATGTTTAAGAGGAAGAGATGAGGCGTCTATGCAGTGCTCTGTCACACCACATCAAAGAGCGCCAAAGCGGCATTTATCGTTTGAATTAAGTGATAAAATTTATTTTTTTTATTACACTTTGTTTTTTGTCAAAAGTAACAAAACACAGAGCTTATTGCGATTTATTGTTGGTTAATGATGGTGGTTAATGGTGGTTTTGCGGGATGCATACGTGTACCGTTACACCCCTAATTACTATTTAATCAAATGTCAAGGAAATAAATTAGTTTTGTGACATAAGGTAAAGCAAGGTTAACCTCAACAATGGGCCGGGGCAGCAGGAGGCGGGGCATATTCGGTACACCATGAGAGTATCATGATTAGGGTTGGGTACCGAAACCCCTATATAACCGGTATGTAACCGGACCGAATCCTTTCAGTTATAATTTGACTACGTGTCTTATTTATATCAGATGCACATTATATAGTTAGTTTACTCTAGTCTTCTCCCAGTTCACCGGTCACTTACTTTCATGTATTTCGTGAGGCGAGGATGAATTGACGTGATGTAAATCTGACAGATCTGATTCTCTGAGGTGCAAACTAACATGGCGGCGCCCATCGCGCATTATAGATACACACACATTCACTTGCACATATTTGAAAATCAGAATATCAGGTAGTTCATGACAGTTAACAAGTGAATATTTTGAATAAAAAAGAAATAAAACTGATACATCTGTCATACAGCACTATTGCGGCTGCTGTGTGTCACGTGAGAAGCATGACGCGTCACCATGGAAACAGTAAGGCGATGCGTTGTAAAATATTTAGCCAGAGAATATGGTCATATTTCTGCAAAAGCTGGTTTAGCATACCAAGAATACCGACGACTGTTATTTAATGTTAAATTAGGCCTGTTGTAGTTGGGTTAGGTGGCTTAGGGTTTACTGTGAATTTAAGTAAATTGTGTTTTGTATTTATTTATATATTTAAATATACTTTAAACTTTTAATAAACTGTTCAATTTAAAGAATTTTTTTTTATTCAATAAAAAGCCATTCTTTAATGTCATCCACTGTCGTTTTGTGGCTCTTTTTTTTTTTAAGTATCGGTTTGGCATCGGTATCCTAAAAAACACAAACGATACCCTAATCACGATACATATCGTGGGTGGCGTATCCCGGTTTTTCGGTTCGGTTTGAAAATCGTTACACCCCTAACATTTCTAAAACAGAACATAAATATAAACTATCGAACTACCTTATCTTAGTGTCTTCTGCTATCCACTGATATAATAGCCATCAGCCCCGCTCCTGAACCATCAAAAAGCTGCAACAAACAAGGAACATAACATTACGATAGGAAAATAAACGAAACCACAAGAGCAGATACTACCTTGCCTTAGCAGCTTGTGTTATCCACTGCTATAATCATCATCGGCCACGCTCCTGAACCATTAGCAGCTTCCCGTTCACATTCTTGTTTGATCAACAAAATAGTTATTTCACCTGGCTGAATGTGTGTGACAATTATTATTCCTAGCGCCTTCTTTTGAGCTTTAATGCACAAAAATGGGATAATGGATGCAGTTATGTTCATTGTTTGTTTTTTTTATGTTAAAACGCTTTCTCCTATACCAGCTTAAACTGCAGAGACACGGCTCATGAAAGTTGAACACAATGAATCTGCTATCAAAACAAAACATTTGGTGACAATAGTGTATTATTATTATTGTTGTTGCAACATTTGTAAATATCAATGCTGCTAAAAAGATCTCTTCATTTATGTATTACATTGATGCCGATCTTCAGCTGAATGTATTTGACATTATGATGCCTTCACAAACATAACAATCACATTTACAGGGCAATTACACTCACCTAAAGGATTATTAGGAACACCATACTAATACTGTGTTTGACCCCCTTTCGCCTTCAGAACTGCCTTAATTCTACGTGGCATTGATTCAACAAGGTGCTGAAAGCATTCTTTAGAAATGTTGGCCCATATTGATAGGATAGCATCTTGCAGTTGATGGAGATTTGTGGGATGCACATCCAGGGCACGAAGCTCCCGTTCCACCACATCCCAAAGATGCTCTATTGGGTTGAGATCTGGTGACTGTGGGGGCCATTTTAGTACAGTGAACTCATTGTCATGTTCAAGAAACCAATTTGAAATGATTGGAGCTTTGTGACATGGTGCATTATCCTGCTGGAAGTAGCCATCAGAGGATGGGTACATGGTGGTCATAAAGGGATGGACATGGTCAGAAACAATGCTCAGGTAGGCCGTGGCATTTAAACGATGCCCAATTGGCACTAAGGGGCCTAAAGTGTGCCAAGAAAACATCCCCCACACCATTACAGCACCACCACCAGCCTGCACAGTGGTAACAAGGCATGATGGATCCATGTTCTCATTCTGTTTACGCCAAATTCTGACTCTACCATCTGAATGTCTCAACAGAAATCGAGACTCATCAGACCAGGCAACATTTTTCCAGTCTTCAACTGTCCAATTTTGGTGAGCTCGTGCAAATTGTAGCCTCTTTTTCCTATTTGTAGTGGAGATGAGTGGTACCCGGTGGGGTCTTCTGCTGTTGTAGCCCATCCGCCTCAAGGTTGTGCGTGTTGTGGCTTCACAAATGCTTTGCAGCATACCTCGGTTGTAACGAGTGGTTATTTCAGTCAAAGTTGCTCTTCTATCAGCTTGAATCAGTCGGCCCATTCTCCTCTGACCTCTAGCATCAACAAGGCATTTTCGCCCACAGGACTGCCGCATACTGGATGTTTTTCCCTTTTCACACCATTCTTTGTAAACTCTAGAAATGGTTGTGCGTGAAAATCCCAGTAACTGAGCAGATTGTGAAATACTCAGACCGGCCCGTCTGGCACCAACAACCATGCCACGCTCAAAATTGCTTAAATCACCTTTCTTTCCCATTCTGACATTCAGTTTGGAGTTCAGGAGATTGTCTTGACCAGGACCACACCCCTAAATGCATTGAAGCAACTGCCATGTGATTGGTTGATTAGATAATTGCATTAATGAGAAATTGAACAGGTGTTCCTAATAATCCTTTAGGTGAGTGTATATTAGATTCATTATAAATCATCTTTTGTGTATTAGTTTCTCTGTTCTGTATTGAAAATGAATGCACACAATGATGTCAGATCAGATGCAGGGAACCATAAAACTACATTCTAAAAACAGCCCTGCGCTTGGAGAAATGTCACTGCAGTTCAGTGTCTGTGTGCAGGGATGTGATATAATGATGTAGTTCATTACTAGGTTATGGCTGAGCAATCATTACTGAAAAAATCTGAAGCACAGTCATGTTTATGGTTTGATATATGTATATAAAAGCGACACAGTAAAGATATAGTGTTCTAAAAGATTTATATTTCAAATAAATGCTGTTCTTTTGAACTTTCTATTAATCGAAGAATCCAGAAAAAAAAGCATGATTTCTGAAGGTTCATGTGACACTGAAGACTGAAGTAATGATGCTGAAAATTCAGCTTTGAACACAGGAATAAATTACATTTTACTAGATGGTATTACCTAGATATTTCACAATTTTTACTGTATTTTGATCAGAAAAGGCTTCTTTTAAAAAACAACCTCAGACTTTTGATTGGTAGTGTACTCATCTTGAATGATTCTTGCCTTTAATTCTGTGTTAGCGCCACCGCATGCTCTGATATTTATTGGAAAGTAGCTTAAACCTGCTCAAAAGGTCACTAAATGACTAGGGATGGGTATCGAGAACCGGTTCCATTTTAGAACCGGTTCAAAATTGCCCAGAACCAGTGATTCGATAAGAAATACACATTTCGACTACGCTTATTGGTTACTGTGTGCGCATTTTATTGTGATTTTTAACCGCTGCACACACACACACACACGTGTAAACACAGAATGGCTTCTCATAGTGAATGAATAGTGCGTGATAATGTTCTCTTCCTCATCTTTTTGCACAGCACGCGAATGGACAAATACACACAAAAATGTCAATATACTCCCGTAAACACAGTCGGTTATGTCCTAGATTTTCTTGATGCCGTCTCTATGATACGAGAAAATTCACTTTTACTGTATTTGTAATGTATAGCCTATATTTAATCAATAAAGTGCAGTGTTATTTTACATTTGATTACAGTTTCTGTACCTACCTGATAATAAATGTAAATGATATCTAAATTATATCTTCTTTTTTTTTACCCTATTGGAATCTAAATTAGTAATCGATAAGCAGAATCGGAATCGTTAAAATTCAAATGATACCCAACCCTATAGATGACGTAATGCACCAGTTTACAGTGTTTTCTCTCCTAATCCATGCTTACATATTGTAATGCGTAGCCGAATGACTGTCCAATCAAGCTGTTGTCATTTACATATTTTCTGTCAGACAATTAACCTTGTATGATATAGTGACTGACCAACAATCCAAAAAGTCGCTAGATTTGTCGCTTTTTGGAAGAAAAAAAGTTGCTACTGGCGTCTGAAAAGTCGCTAATCTAGTGACAAGGTTAAGTTGGCAACACTGCATGTGACCCAAGATCAAATCTTATTGGTTTGATGGATGGATGAAAAAAATCATAACTCAAAAATAAAAAAACTGATGTGAACAAACTATAGGAATGCATTGTTTCTATTCAGAATCGTGTATGTGTGTGTATAAGCCATTAGCCATTAGTTTTCATCAGTGAGAGGAAATGCTCCTGTACAGTGTTTCTGGTGCTTCACATAAGCAGCAAAGGAGAACTAATTTTAGTATACGCCCGTGCCGCCTGAGAGACAGTTATTAGACGCACACACATAAAACACGCACATAAAGCCGCTGCTCATACAGAGTTCATTTTGCCGCATTATTAGGCTTTGACTAGGGCTGGGCAGATGAACGATATCATATCGAATCACGATAAATTTGATGTTGATAATAGTGGTGTGGCGAGATGAGATGAGACACGAGATTGGGTTCACGAGAACGAGATGAGACAAAATTTTTGCACAGTATTTTTAAGAAATCCTCAATGACAAAATTCATGACTGGGAAAAAAAGTCGGCAGGTGCATTTTGAAATGTTTTTACTAATCTTAATGAATGTCATTTCAGTTCTAATTTCTGAGTATGAATTATCATATGCATTGAAGATAATAATATACAAGGAATGTAAACTCAACTGACTCTCTCCTGTATGATTTCACATGGGTCTCTTACTGTACATGAATTATGAGCTTCCAGAACTTCTGACTGAGGCTGTGTGACCTCCTATTCAACAGTATAAATAACAACAACAAGAAAGTTTTTTCTTAGTCTTATAAAATGCAAACAATAAGTGCAACCATAATCAAAGTACTCTCTCAATATTCAAAGTGCAAATAGAGACCAGAACCGAGAGCAGAGCTAATTTATAACTACACAGTCCAGCCTAAGATAGCTTTGATATTGGGAGACAGGCTATTGTCCCTTGTCAAAAAATCCTAAAGGATTCCATTTAGAATTTCTAGCATCTTTTGAAACCGTTCCTATATGATTCCGTTAGGATATTTATGTCTTGTCCTATAAGATTCTTATCTGATTCCTATAGGATTCTGTGGGAATTGTCTTATAAGACAATAAATATCCTGTAGGATAATTTCTACAGGATTTTAATGGGATCCAATTGGGTCTCTCTCTCTCACACACACTTTCCATAGATATAATGGTTTTTATACTGTATGAACTGTATATTTTATCCCCTTACACTACCCCTACCCCTAAACCTACCCATCACAGGAAACATTCTGCATTTTTACATTTTCAAAAAACATCACTTAGTATGAATTATAAGCTGTTTTCCTCATGAGGACCAAAAAATGTCCCCACAAGGACAAGGATTTCGGATATTGCCATCTTTGTGGGGACATTTTGTGCCCATAACGTAGGGTTTACCAGGCCACACACACACACACACACAATGTTACTCTAAAAAAGTGAAAGGATAGTTCACCCTGAAATTAAAATAAAGCCATCACAGGACAAAGTGAAATTCTATTAAAATAAATCAGAATGTCCAATAAGATTCTAAGAATCCAATAAGATCCTACAGGATAAATAGGATTTTTTGATGAGGGATATGTCGCCTAATTTGCGTGAAATCAGGGAGCTTTACTTTCGCTTTGCGATCGCACATACTCTGTGTATAGGGAGCGGCGGTGCTAAACGTGCATTCTACAAGATACATGTCGCGTCTAAAAAGAAAACGCGGCCGTGCTACTTTCTCCTTTCGCCCCCAAAGCACTCGGGAGCTTGTGCTCCCGTGGCGTCTGTCATTGCTCTGCAACCATGAACTGCGCTCTCCACGACGAAGCAGTAGTTTCAGCAAAGGATAAATGGATTTCCACAGGTAATTAATCTAACAGCCAATCACCCCGCAGAAATAAACGCAACAACAGCCAGTCAGCCTGCAGCTTTTAGCTTGCACGTCAAAGTACACGCTCATTTCCTGCTGCACATTATTGTAACGATTCACCAGTGTGAGTGCCCCTGATCACCACCAGAGGGCACTCCAACCCCGACTGTCATTCCATCATAGACTACATCACCCATAATCCTTTGCCCGGACTCATCCACACTCACTGTTTACACCTGTGTCTCATTTACCTCATTACCTCTGCCTATATCTAGCCTGTTCACCCTGTCATTCTGGGCTAAGTCTTGTTTTGTCTCACACTGCATTTCTGAGTGTTATCCCTTTTTTCATGTCTCTCGGTTTCGTTGGAATTCTTGCCTGTGTCCCGGATTACCCTTTTGCCTCTGTCCCTTGTTTTGTTTGCCTGATTGGACTGCCTACCTGTGTATGACCTTTTGCCTTTTCTCTGACATTCAGTTATACAGGTGCAAGAAAAAGTATGTGAACCCCTTGCAGAATCTAACTAAATAAGAGAGTTCATACAAAATGCATGTTATTTTTTTATTTAGTACTGTCCTGAGTAAGATATTTTACATAAAAAGATGTTTACATATAGTCCACAAGACAAAAAAATAGCTGAATTCATTAAAATGAGACATTCAAAAGTTTATGAACCCTTGATTCTTGATACTGTGTGTCGTTCCCTGATGATCCACGGCTGTGTGTGTGTTGTGTGATGTTGTTCTTGAGTCTCTTGTTTGTCCGGAGCAGTTAAACTGACCAGCGTTCTTTAGAAAAATCCTCCAGGTCCTGCACATTCTTCAGTTTTCCAGCATCTCATTTGAGCCCTTTCCAGCTGTGACTGTATGATTTTAAGATCTGAGGATGATTGAGTGACTCAAACACAACTATTAAAAAAGGTTTGATCATTCACTGATGCTCCAGAAGGAAACACGACACATTAAGAGCCGGGGGTGAAAACTTTTGGAATTTGAAGATCGAGGTAAATTGTACTTAATTTGTCTTCCAGGACACATGTAAGTATCTTCTGTTGCTTCGGAAGGGCAGGACTAAATGAAAAAAAAAGTATATTTAAACGAAATAAGAAAAATGTGGACAAATTCATCCTGTTCAAAAGTTTTCACCCCCCTGGCTCTTAATGCGATGCGTTTCCTTCTGAAGCATCAGTGAATGTTTCAACCTTTTTTGAATATTTTTGAATATAATTACTGTATTTTTGTAAGCTATAGCATTTGTGAATTTATACTAAATGTATTTACGCTACTGTTTTTCATACAAATACCATAGAAACCATACAGTGAAATTTTACCATGGTATTGAGGTGCTATATGCGTGGTTTTAACTGTGGTTATCGTGATCTAAATGCATGATATTATGGAAGGCCAATGGTTAATTTTAATAAAACTCAAAACAGTCCGAATATTTAAATTTTACCATATAAAAATGAGGTTGTTACAATTTTTACAGATGTTACTGTTTTTGTTATTGACCATAAATTTACATCTGCATCCTAACTCAAGCTACTACTACTGTCAACTCACTGTCAAATGTGCATTTCTAAACATGTACAATTATTAATATTGCACCATGCACTGCAAACTGTGCTGAAGATACACGTCATCAAAGTCAGGAAACACAAACCTGTTTCATGACTAGAAAGCCGATAAAACATGCAGAAACTAAGAAATTAATTTTTCTATTAAGATATTTATCTTGTTAAGGAAAAATGACAGGAAAAGTGTAAAGAATTCAAAGATTTGACATTTATTGTGATAATTATCGATATCGACTGATATGAAAAATGTCATCGTGATAATTGTTTTTGGTCATATCGCCCAGCCCTAGCTTTAAAGGTCAAATACACACACTTATGTGTTTTACTTGTCTTCAATAAGCTTCATAAGTTTTTTAGTTAGACTAGCATTATTTTTTGTGATACTGAAATTGGTGAGTTACCCCTAGTTGCAATAGAGGTTTCCAGAGGCCAGATGTTGTGTTCTGATGTCCATTTTATAATCCTGACATTGTCCAGACCTTTTAAGTTATATATACATGTTAGAAATATTTTGCACAATGTCATTGCTGACATTTGCTTATGTGGACTTGCAGTTTATTGCATTTATGGATTTTGAGTGGTCACATGTGTCTTCTGTCTTCTGCTGCATTAGTAAACGCTATTGATTATCGTGTTTCATGGCGTGTGAGGGAATACAGGTGACTCAAGCGTACAAACCTGAGAGCTGCCACTCATTTGAGAGACGAATGATGATTGGGTGAATCTGTTCGTCCCTTTGACCGTCCTAAATGTGCCCTCAGCGAGGTCAAAGCAAGCAGCCATTACACGTGTTGTCTCGCTAAAAATAGCGGCTCACGTTCTCTCTCTCTGTCTTGATACACGTGTACAGACGCTCACACCCAAGGTTCGATGAGTTCTTTATTTTATTTTCATGTTATTGCCATCGACTGAAATCACAGCTAATGCCAAAACATTCTTCAGAGCTGCAGTTTCAGACTTTTTGAAACCCGTCCCTCATAAAAATAACTCTTTGGCTGAACTAGATTTAAATCACAGACGTTCTGCAGACAGAGAGCGAGAGTTTTAACCTTGAAGTCTTTGCATGTATATGAGGACATGGGTCTGTTGATAGTTGCAGTATTTAAATGATTTATAATCCTCTGAAAGGAGAGCGATTATCTGTGACTGAATACATAATGTACAGGTATGACTCTCCTAATCTCTTTTAACCTGTTAAAGGCACAGTATGTAAGTTTGGCCGCTAGAGGTCGCTTATTTAAAACGATAAAGGCGTAGCTTGATGATGCAGTGAATGACCGTGAAATCATGGGAGGTATCATCTTCCCCTCCACAGCCTATGGAAACATCAGACTGGAGTAGACTCTGATACCGATATGGTGGCCGATATATTGTATGAAGTAGGGTGGGGTCGAGAGCTGTGGGAGCGGAATGAGGCCGTTTAGTCTCACTGACGTCCAGGACCAAAAGATTGTTAAAGGGATAGTTCACCCAAAAATGTAAAAGTGATGTTTATCTGCTTACCCCCAGGGCATCTAAGATATAGGTGACTTTGTTTCTTCAGTAGAACACAAATGAAGATTTTTAACTCCAACCGTTGCAGTCTGTCAGTCATATAATGGATGTGAATGGTCTATGAGAGTAAAAAAACATGCACAGACAAATCCTTATTAAACCCTGCGGCTCATGATGAAACCGAACAGTATTTATATAATTTTTTACCTCAAATACACCAGAGACAAAAAGTCCAACAGCCTTCAGCGTGCGATCACTTTCGGTGAGGTCAATGTACACGATATGGCGTAGAGATGCGCGAGAGATCACTTCCGGCGCTTGCATAAACTATGCCATATCGTGTACAGACCTCACTCACCGGAAGTGATCGCACGTGAAAGGCTGTTGGACTTTTTGTCTCTGGCGTATTTGAGGTAAAAAATTATATAAATACTGTTTGGTTTCTCGCACAAACCGATGGTTTCGTGTAATAAGACGAGCCGCAGGGTTTAATATGGATTTGTCTATGCATGTTTTTTTTATGTTTTTTACTCTCATAGATGCATGTTACTATTT
Organism: Rhinogobio ventralis; assembly: GCA_039654625.1. Classification (NCBI taxonomy): domain Eukaryota; kingdom Metazoa; phylum Chordata; class Actinopteri; order Cypriniformes; family Gobionidae; genus Rhinogobio; species Rhinogobio ventralis. Next base: position 2,928,199 of record CM077197.1, read on the forward strand.
ACATGCATTACACGACTGACAGACTGCACCGGTTGGAGTTAAAAATCTTAATTTGTGTTCTACTCAAGAAACAAAGTCACCTATTTTGCCTATATATGCCCTGTGGGTAAGCAGATAAACATCACATTTTCATTTTTTGGTGAACTATCCCTTTAATCTGAACTGTGTTATATCACCTCGTTTGTGTTATATTACATTCGCTGCTGAAGTCCATGTGGAGAGTTGATGAGATCTCTGACTGCATTTCAGACTGGAAGCCCCATTAGCTTTCATCAGTGAGCGGAAATGTGGAGGTAAAGGTTTGAAGTTGGCAGAACACAGCAGGGAGAGAAGATGAATGATGTCTCCACAGCTGCTTCTCAGAACATTTGAGGTGGTATGAGCACTAAAGTGTTGGAGCAGAAGGCCTTGATCCATCTGACAGAAACCGTGACTCCAATTCAACTAGTTAAAACATCATAGAGCCTGAAAAACTGCTGGTCTTTGGGTGTGTTTTGAGCTCAGTTATCTGGACAGTTATCCGCACCTTTTGCTTATAGGAATATTCCAGGGTTTTTTCAACTAATGTCTAAGTACCGAGACATTTACCCAGATAATTTAGACTCGTCCAACAGCGAGTACAAATGAACTCAAATGAAAGCTTTATTAACGGCTTCAGTAAAGCATTACTACCACATTCTTTTCCCTATGATTTATGTAGCATATGAAGAAATAACATGTGTGTTTCTCTTTCCTGAAGGATCTGGGTGGCATGAGTCCTCCTCAGAGGAACTGGAAGGGGATTGCGATCGCTCTGCTGGTCATTCTGGTGGTCTGTTCTCTCATCACCATGTCTGTGATCCTCCTCACTCCAGGTACAGCAAACCCAAAATGATGAATTTCATCATCATTATCATTCATTGGCGAGCTCCAGTTCCACCTGGAGTCTTGCAAACTTTTGGTTACACTTTATTCGATAGTCCACTTTAGAGATTCTACTAACTAGGGATTAGGGCTGTGCGATTAATCGAAAAGAAATAAATATGTATATTTAAATTATTTAAACTTTGTATGATATGATGCACAAATGAATGGAATAAATAAGCACAACAAGATCGCAAATCAAAACTTTGTATGATATGATAGGCTACATATTTCTCAGTCTCACAGATGGTCTCTCAGTCTTGGAGATGGTATTTATGCCGGTTTATTCTTTATAATTTGTTCAGATTGCATTTGTATGCATACAAAAAAATGTCTTTCTTTCAGCTTCCATGTTCTAATCTGCTATTTATAGAGTCAGACTACTCTTAATGGAGGTTGTGGTTATTCTCACATTACTTAGCACACAGAGTTCCTCTGGAAAATAACATTTATTATTATGGTTTAAATTAGAGCTTTTTTAATCACGAAAGGTCCCCGAGCTGGGACTCAAACTCAGGTCGCCCGATACAGTAAAACCATAGACAAAACGGTCTTTTCAAGTAATTGTATGAACTTCCAGGTAAAGCCCGGCCCACTTACGGTTTTATCCGAATACAGATATAGATATGATTTAAAGGTGCACTATGTAACTTTTCCGTCCGCTAGAGGTCACCTGTTCAAAACAAAGGCGTAGCTTGACGACGCCAAGTTTGAGCGCAGAATCTTGGGACATGTGGTCTTCACTTCTACAGCCGGTGGAAAAGAATCGGGATAGGACTCATCGCAGAAATCATGTTCATGGATGCGATTATTAACGAGTGTTGTGGGAGCTGAGCAAGGCCGCTGGAGCGATTGCGCAACACACGCCTCGCGAGCAGCGGGACTTTTATTATGCCACAGTCGCCGGCGCCATTTCCGCTTTTCCGGTCATGAGTATGAGGTAACGCAGCTCTGTTTATCATATTAGATACATTTGAGTGTGTTAAAAATGATGTTATGACGTTACTCTGTGCATTCGCTCGGTGGCTGCTATGACACTTGTTGCACACTGCAGTGAGAGTAAAGCGTTTCTGCTAAATAAAACCAGAAACCGAGGGTAACGCAGATATGACGCAATTGACCGGCGACTCCCTCACACGTCCCGGTTCCTTGGTTAAAATAGCAATTTTCTCACGATTTACAAATAGTTGGAAACATTTGGGATATTGTAAGTACTTAATTGAACAAAATATATAACACTGGCCTAGTGGTTTTTGCTACAAAAATGTTACATAGTGCACCTTTAATTTTGAGATTGTTAAAGATACAGACAGATATTGGCTCTGCTGCACACCCCTACTACTAACTATAAGTAACTTTTCAACTACATGTCAACTAGCAGTCATTAAAATGTCTAATGTGGACTATTGAAATAAAGTGTAACCAAAGTTTTGCTTTGCTGAAGTCTTGAGTCTGTGTGTTAGTAAATCTGTTGTTTGTTACGCAACGTGTGACACCCGTGGCCTTCAGCAGCTCCGTTAATAATCATGACGCTCTTGTCTGTCTGTTTGTGTGCGACAGTGGATACGTTACCGGGCAGTGACACCAAGTTGACAGTGGAGGATCTTTTCAGTGCAGATTTCTACGTGCACGACCCTGAAGCTCTTTGGATCAACGGTAAGACAATATGACCACAGATCCACACGCGTCATTAATTTGTAATGGTTCTCATGCATTAATCATCTGTACACCATCATGAGCTCTTAAGCACAGCTGATCGCAGGGGACGATTGATCATTACCGCAGATAAACACCAGCTTGCATAAGGGGAAACCATCTGACTGACATGTAAAGCTTCACTGCAAAAATAGATTCTTTCTTAGATATTTGTACTGAAAACAAGACAAAAATACTAAACATTCTCAAATCAAGATACATTTACTTGAGAAGCAAAATGACTTAAGATCTTGTTTTCTGACAAATGTCAAAATTAAGTGAGTTTATGCTTAAAAGTAAAAATATCTGCCAGTGGAGTCAGAAAAATCTTAATTCAAAGGGAAAACAAGTTAGTTTTTATAAGTTTTAACCATAAACTCACTTAATTTTGACTCATTTTTCAGAAAACAAGACTTAATAAGATCATGTCATTTTGCTTCCCTAGTAAATGTCTTGATTTTAAGAATGTTCAGTATTTTTGTCTTGTTTTCAGTACAAATATCTAGGAAAAATAAAATACAGTGGCAAATAAAAGCACTTGCATCAACCTGAACAACCACACTGCAAAAAATGAAGTTCATCCTCAGTATTTCTGTCTTGTTTTCCAGTGCAAGTATCTAAGAAAATTATTTTTTGCAGTCCAGATTTTTGTGTGCCGTACGGATCAGGCCGTCAGTTGAACTGATTGTGGGATATTAATGTCATTTTAATATCATGTTTAGTGTTTGACAGTGAGGTCAAGTTTGAATGATATATTGATATATTTTAATAAACTATATAGGATAAGGCAAAACATTCATATCAATATACAGTAGCTTGATATTACAAGTGGAGGACACAGTATGGTAGGGTTGGGTACCGTTCACATTTTAACCGGTACCTCAAATTCGGTCACGGTACCTTTTTTGAGTACTTTTACAATAAATGTAAAGAAAAAAATCATTTATAGAAGTGTTACTGACATTATGCCAGAGCTGCCTTGGTCGCTGTCTGCCGTTTGTCTTGTGTACTGTAATATTTACCCGTAAATAGTAGGCTACTAACTACTTAACTGAATTCATAAAAAAAAAAAAATCCTATGAAATGTCTGTGTTGTGTATTTTCTGGTAATCAAACGAAGACATAAAATATTTAATTAATCTTTTAATCATATGAAATTAAATAAACTTTTTTTTGTCAAACAACATGCTGCACAACTGAGCTTTATACTGTTAAAATTAAAACATGGAGAAAAAATTGTGATTATTACTTAAAGTTTTGATAATGTAATAATAATTCTAACACTAATGTAATAATAATAAATTATTGAGACATATCTTAATTCTACTAATATATTTGTCAAGTTAAACCTAACTTTTATTTTGACGGGTTGCTGTGAAGACCTTTGAGTTTCTGTGTGTTTATGATATGACGGTAGTTTTTCTCAAATAAAATGGTAAAATGAAACATGAAGTGGTTCTCAGAGCGGCTCTGGGGATGAAGTTCATGCATTCATGTCCTCATATGAGATGGCACACGGGCGTCACACATGCTTCTGTGTGTGTGTGGTAAATGAAACCGTGCGTCTGCGCCATTCATTCACACAGACACACGCAGAACATGCATGATTCATATTTAAATAGTGCAGTTTAATATTCACAAACACTAGTCTATATCATCAGATACGTTCAGCGTAATTCGGTTGGTGCAACATAATTCTGTACCCAACCCTAACACAAAGTGTGAGCTGCTGCAAGGAAAGTGCATGATCCAATTGGTCCTAAACTTTGTCCTAGGCATGCTTTATATTAAGGGCTTCAAATTAACTGGTAAGATATAGTTGACACGTATAGTTTAACTCGGCTTGCCCTGTCAGATGCTCTGACTGACACTTGTGCTGTTTAATGTGTCAGTGCATAACTTAACATAATTTCACAGGTATATTCTCCATCTGTAAAGGATAGAAAGTCATGCAAATATTTCCATCTTGCTGTCAGGAGTGGATGTGCCTTATGCAATCGAGTCTCTGCTAAACTTCACTTGTAATGGGGTAATCAAATCGAGGCTAATGCACCAAGATATGGCCAGTTAGCCAAAAAATACAGCGATGTGATTTTTTGTTTTGTCTTTATCGCCCAGCCCTAGAGGCTGTAAGTGGAGAGAGTGTCAGTTTAACGTCATGCATCTTCCTGTTAGAGCTCATTACTGATCAAATAGACAAATCATCAGAATCAATGAGACGAGGAAGAACTAGACTACAGGAAATGAATGTGCGTGAATAATCCAGAAGCACATGATGTGACATGTCTTTGAGAGCTTTCAGATCCTTGAATACCATCTAGTGGCTATATTTTTGCCATATCGGGCATCACAGGCGTTGGCGTTGTGTGTGTGTGTGTGTGTGTGTGAGGAAGTGTCTGAGCGGTAGATGTGGTAGTTGCTATGGTAACAGGAAGAGGGAAGGATCACTCAGGTCTTACACTGGCAGCAGCAGCATGAATATTTTATTGTGTGTGTGTGTGTGATGCAGTGAATCTTTCAGCTTCCAGACAGACCCATGCTTATCAGAGTCCTGCAGTCACTTCAGACTTCAGCTTAACGCTGTTCTTCAGTTTGTCTCAGACACGGACACGATGCAGCTGAATCTGATGTAACCCTGAGAGCCGAGCCGAGCATCTGTGTGTAGATCGTCCTCTAGTGAGCGCTTGTGTGTACGTACAGTGCATGAACAACAGAACGAGTGAACACATCACATCTGCAGAGTACACAAGAATAAATATTTCATAGTAGCATTTCTCCGAACGTTTTTCAGTCAAGAGCAGTGAATGATTTGACACTTTCTCAGCTTTACGGCTTTTTGATTATTACTGATAACATGGGAGATCTAATAGGCCGCATTCACACTAATGCACAGATCTGTTTTGACACATCAGATGTTTTGTTCTGTCTGTCTAATTCCTTATAGGTGGGGTAAGTGCTTTCTGGTAACCTATGTTGATATTGCAAATCACCAAAACAAACACGCCCCTATTTTGATAGCTCCGCCCTACACATACATAACCCAGGCAACGACTATGGTGGAATCTGTGTTACTATGGTAATCCAGGTCGAATGTTCAATGAAAAAGTCATCCCTTACATCCCAAAAACACAAACACAGTTCTCATGAACAACTCGATAGCACGAGCACGACAGTCCAACTAACGAATATATTACGATTATGACAAGATTAGAGGATTATATCGATCACTAAAAGAGGAACCAAAGGAAACAAACATATATTAGGAGTTTATTATCTTACTTTTCGGACACACTGCGAGCTGACGCTTGAAACAGACAGTGAGGAGGTTTAGACGCTCCAGGCTTATCGGGTGTGGAAATGAATGGGTCTTTATCATCGCTGAAGTGAACGACGATACGATTGCAGATGGACAAACAAGAGAACATGACACACGAGCATATTCAAGCAAAAGCCAGCATATATTATATTTAAAAATGTATTTAAAAACTGAGAATGATACCATTTATGTGTTTCACAGTCTTTCTGGGAAAAGAAAGCATCGCTACAACTTCTGAAAGTGACCAGCAGTGTTTTAGCAAAAATTGATGTCACTAATATGACAATATAATTTTAAAATCAATGTAAACAAAAAATGTAATGCCAATATTTAAAGACCAAAAACTCTTTGCTTGACTTGGTAATATATAGTTATATCAACCTAAAACTTAACATCAAGAACATCCAGGTAAACAAAGACACCTGAACTAGGGGTGGACGATTATTTTTGTTATTTTAATTTATCTTTGTTATTAATGAATGAATGAGGCATTTATATAGCGCTTTCATATGTACTACTGTACACCCAAAGCGCTTTACACTCATGTCAGGGGTCTCTCCTCAACCACCACCAGTGTGCAGCATCCACTTGGATGATACGACGGCAGCCACAGTACAACGGCGCCAGTGCGCTCACCACACACCAGCGATAGGTGGAGAGGAGAGAGGGTGATAGAGCCAATTCAATGGATGGGGATTATTAGGAGGCCATGATTGGTAAGGGCCAATGGAGGGAATTTGGCCAAAACACCGGGGTTACACCCCTACTCTTTACGGGAAGTGCCATGGGATTTTTAATGACCACAGAAAGTCAGGACCTCGGTTTAACATCTCATCCAAAGGACGGTGCTTGTTACACTACAGTATCTATACATCACTATACTGGGGTGTTAGGACCCACACAGACCACAGGGTGAGCACCCCCTGCTGGCCTCACTAACACCAGCAGCTACCTAGTTTTCCCAGTTGGTCTCCCATCCAGATACTGACCAGGCTCAGCCCTGCTTAGCTTCAGTGGGAAACCAGTCTTGGGCTACAGGGTGATATGGCTGCTGCCTTTAAATATTAAAAATAAGAACTAAAAACAGTAGACTTCACATGAATTAAATATACACTGATACATTAATAAAGCTACAAAGGTTATTCAGCCGAGAGTGATGTTCTCTTTTTCTTTTGTTGTTTGACAGACAGCGGCAGGTTTACTGTATTAGCAGGCTGTCACTTTAAGAGCTAATGCACGGATCGCATTCGGTTTCTTTCCCCAACTGATATCGTTCACTTGAAGCATAACCGACTGTGTTTACATGAATACTCATCAAGACAGCCATTTTGACATAACTGTGTGTGTATTTGACAGTTTGAGTGTGTAACAAGGCACGGGACAGAACTGAAGGGATCACACGCTTTCAGAGAGGCGGCTTGTGCGCACGTTTCGGTGTGTGTGTCAGACAGCACGAGACTGCAAGGAGTTGTTTTCGCAAGTTATTGCGTTTAATAACTCTTTTAACGTCAAGCAACTCACATGAGTAACAGTCGTGTGCCCAGTCTATTCTTTACCATATGCGTCGACCTAAAACGTACATTTTTCTCAATGTTGAAGTAGCCTATTAAAATCATTCAGATATTGCGTGCTGTTGCGATATGCATATCACGATATGCACATTTGCGATATTTTGATCATTTTGATATATTGTGCAGCCCTAGTAAAAATGAAGAGCTATGGCAACAGCTTTCTTACCTGTACACAATGTTGTTAGTTTCTTTCAGATTTTCCCCTTAAACACTGTTCGTAGTCATCCTGTTTGTGACTACAAACACGCAGGTTTTTCAGATTGTTTATGAGTCTTTGCTGCCTTTAGCCGCTGCCTACAACGTGCTGGATCCTTCGCTGTCTCACTCTCGTTAAATGTATATATATTTGCTTTCGGGAACAATACAAATCGACACCATTCGTGTTTGCTAGGTATTACCTACTAAAGCAAGGCGGTATTTGACTCTGGTCAAGCATATCCATAGCAGACTAGGACGGCAAAATGCCCACTGCATTATGGGTGTTGTAGCTTTTCTACCTATTTGGCAAAAGAGAAGTGAACAGCCTTTTTTCTCATTTTTCTTTAGTCAGGTAGCACTGATTTAAAAAAAAAAAAAAAAAAAAAACTTTCTACTGCATAGCCAGGTTTTATTAAAGGCCCATTCTGCCAGCGGTGAAGTACCACTTTAAGACATAACTGACTGTGTGTACATTAATTTCGCATCATAAAAGCATTTTGAGATGCAAGTGCATTTAACCACTTATGCCACGAGCGCTCTTCACTAAGCACGTGAGCAGTGTTAGAGAAAGTTATGCTTTACAATATTATGTTACACCCTAAAAAAGTAACTAATTGCATTACTTAGTTACTTTTTATGTAAAGTAATGCGTTACATTACTTTTGCGTTCGTTTTCTCATGGGCTTGCTTGTTTGTTTTTTAATAACAGCAAAAAAGTCCTATTTTTGGCAAATGTAAAGGTCCCTTCACACCAACAGTGAAATGAATGAATAAGCCTCAGGCTTACAGAAATGCAAATTCATGCCTGAAATAACTTTCAGCTGTTCTGCCATTCTTGATCCAACACGATAGCTTACAACACAAATGTGATGTTTATCTAAAGTCATGTATGCTTATTATTAGTATGGTTGACGTGAATCATCGAAGATCAGCAGCAAAGACATTGGTTAATAAAGTGAGATTAAATACATAAAGTATATTTGTGTAATTCAATATATTTAATTATTGCAGGTTTGTGTAATAATCTGAGATTGCTTTTCACTGTTTTTGTTCATTTTGAGTAATGTTTTGTTGTTTTGCAAGTGAAATGAGTAAATGCCTGCTCACTAGGGCTGGGTATCGAGTTCGATACTTTTTAGGCGCCGACCGAATTGCCTCGATACTTTTGAGTATCATAAAAGGTCTTGTTGCTCGATACCTAAGGGGTTAATCTCATCAACGTCAGTGAGCCAATAAGCATGCAGCATGATTGGCTGTGGTGGAAAAACAGTAGTTTACGCCAGTTACACCCAGAGACGCGGCTCGCACATGAGGCTGTAGTGTGTAACTCTGTCTACGGCTCCGACGCGGCCACCGGAGCTGATCGCGGCCTGAAAAGCTGGAGCTGAAAAAAGTCAACAAACTGACAAATAAAACCAAATGTTTTTTTAGGTTATGTGATCTTGTTAAAACGGAAAAAATAATATTGGTAAAATTGGTATCGGAAAAAGTATCGTTCAGGAACCGGTATCGAAGTCAAGGTATCGGTATCGCTATCGAAAATTTTTGACCGATACCCAGCCCTACTGCTCACGTTTATTTTAAAACTACAATAATCAGCATATTATTGCCTGTGCACTCACAATTTTTCTTAACCTAGGGTCAGGAGAGCTGTCAGTCAAAAATTATTTCAAAAAGTAACTCAGATATTTTGTTGTAAATTTAAAAGTAATGCGTTACTTTACTAGTTACTTGAAAAAAGTAATCTGATTACGTAACTCAAGTTACTTGTAATGTGTTACCCCAAAGCAGTTTGCCCAAAAAAATGTGTCAGATAAATACCTTAACCAAGTTTAGTGTTTTGTTCTTCCTTCATATTTAAAATATTTTGAAAATATAAAATATTTTCCACATATTTTGATGGTTTAATTAAAATCAAATATCCACTCTGGACATCACTTTTGGCCACTACTGTAGTGAATCAGCTTGTTAGTGATTTTAAACTCAGAATCAATTCAGAATCGCCCTAATCGCCTAACCCCTACGCTGTAGTGATGAATGCTTTAATGTACTGCGCTCTGAAAATGCTACTGTTGACTAGAAAAAAAGCGAGATCACATTTGCTGGCAGCCGTTCTTCTGGAGAACCGCTAGACAAATCTCTCGGCAAAGTTCGCCTTTAACACAGTACTGGAGCTCGTCGAGTCGTTTGTGCTGTTAAAGGGAAAGTTCACCCAAAAATGTAAATTCTGTCATTAATTTCTCACCCTCATGTCGTTCCAAACCCGTAAGATCTTTGTTTATCTTCGGAACACAAATGAAGATATTTTTTATGAAATCCGAGAGCTCTCGGGCCCCTCCATAGAGAGCAATAGAATTGCAACTTTCAAGGCCCAGAAAGGTAGTAAAGACATTTATTTATTTTTAGTTAAGGCGTTAAAACAGTTCATGTGACTACAGTGGTTCAACCTTAATTTTATGAAGCAACGAAAACACTTTTTGTGCGCAAAAACAAACAAAAATAACGACTTTATTCAACAATGTCTTCTCTTCCCTGTCACTCTCTTACACTATTCATTTGTTGGGCTATTCACACAGTGCAGCGCTTCCGGGTTCTATTGCAGAATGCCAGCTCGCTATTGGTCGAGCACGATCCCATGGTCACATGCACGCATGAATTTTGGGTGAACTAACCCGTTATTAACCATTTTTATGTAAATGAGGCCGCTGCTATATAGTGATGTAAAGTCTGCTGCTGTTTGAATTTATTTCTTCAAATGCACAAAGCTGGAAAATTAACCTTTTAAACAGATGTGTATATGTTTATGCATTATTTAACAGTGCTTGTATGCTTCTGGGCCTTTAGCTTCTCTACATCCGGTCTTAAGATGGACTATTGCTTGCTTGACAATCCAGTAACCTTCTGATAGCAATAGACCTTTTAAAGATCTCCTTCACTTTAGCATGCTTTCATTGTTCAAGTTGTAAACATTAAGGGCCAGATTTACTAAACAGGGCAAATTAGCTTAAGAGCTCAATTCCAAAAAAGTGCAGATGGGAGTGTAAAATTGCACGTGATTTACATTTACGCAAATGAAAGAACACAGAAGCAGCTGATCATTTCCATAATGACCAACACAGTCTACCAGTTAGCATCTGGTTTAAGATGTGCTTTATTGGGAGGTAAATAATGGCGCAAACACCAGTAAACTGACGAGTGCGAAAAAGTAAATCACCTTGTGTGATTCATTTAAATACTCTCCTCCCATAAATACTGCGTCTGAAAGGGAAACTCCTACAAATGCATATGCAATAAGATCAGCCGCCTTTTCAGCGCTAGTTTATCACTGCGCGTCTTCAGTGAATCCTGACAGTAGTTTTTTTACGGCAAAAGAGGATATGCACTGGCGCAAGCTGTTAGTAAATCTTGCCCTAAAGGTGTAAGGTTTTTTGAACATTTCAAGCAAGAGCTATTCTAGTAGAGCCTAAAAACAAAATCAAGACTTTGAAAAAGGGCAGTGTCACAGTCAGAGCAATGTGTCCCTGTTCTCCAGATCCTCTCTGCTTTCAACAGTCAGTGTTTTGTTCTGGTTTTTGTGTTTGTAACTGAGAGCTGTATTCTGTTTCACCGTGTGTCGTCTGCTTTTCCTCACTGCAGCTCTGCAAGAGTCTCAGACCGGAAATTTACCTTTACACCCGTCAAGCAGCTCATAAATGTGAACTGAACGTGAAACAGATGAGCAGTCCTGCTTTACTTTCAGCCTGTTTATCTGTCCGGGCTGGACAAAGTGTGAAGTATAAGATAGATCAGGACACAAGCTAGAGCACAGGTGAAATGCAGAAAAGAAGAGAGAGAGGATATCTGCCAATGGGGTCAGAAAAATCATCTGGTTTTCCCTTTGAATTAAGTGTTTTTTTCCGACCCCATTGGCAGATATTTTTCTTGAACACAGATAGGAGATATTGACTAACTCCTTTTTTACTCTTTGACAGAATCTGAGGTTATCTACAGAAACCACAATGGGCATGTGATCAGGTTTAACATCCTCACCAATGAGACGGAGATTGTGCTGAAGAACGCCACATTTGTGAGTAAATCTTTATTTATACAGTAAGTGGGCTAAAGTGATGTCCGGCCTAGGAAAATTGACCCTTTATTCGAAGATTTTGTTATCATATTACGTAGTTGTGCTTGGAGTCGCTTGTTTTATTATTGATAATAACAGAATGAAACATGCCAAATTGTGCTGACATCATTTTTATCCAGGCATACGGCATACAAAGAAATTATGAACACATGCAACATAGGGGTGTGAATCGCCACTGGTCTCACGATTTGATTCGATTATGATTACGAGTATCATGTCAACGATTCGATTTGATATCACAATGCGTTGCACCCTCAATTTTCAATATTGTTGCACATAGCTACATTTTCGTCAATGAATACAAGCAGTCAGATACCAATCAGGCATAACATTATAACCACTGACAGGTGAAGTGAATAACTGATTATCTCCATCACGGCACCTGTTAGTGGGTGGGATATATTAGGCAGCAAGTGAACATTTTGTCCTCAAAGTTGATGTGTTAGAAGCAGGAAAAATGGGCAAGCGTAAGGATTTGAGCGAGTTTGACAAGGACCAATTTGTGATGGCTAGACGACTGGGTCAGAGCATCTCCAAAACTGCAGCTCTTGTGGGGTGTTCCCGGTCTGCAGTGGTCAGGATCTATCAAAAGTGCTCCAAGGAAGGAACAGTGGAGAACCGGCGACAGGGTCATGGGCGGCCAAGGCTCATTGATGCACATGGGGAGCGAAGGCTGGCCCGTGTGGTCCGATCAAACAGACGAGCTAGTGTAGCTCAAATTGCTCAAGAAGTTAATGCTGGTTCTGATAGAAAGGTGTCAGAATACACAGTGCATCTCAGTTTGTTGCATATGGGGCTGCAGAGCCGCAGACCAGTTAGGGTGCCCATGCTGACCCCTGTCCACCGCCGAAAGCACCAACAGTGGCACGTAAGCATCAGAACTGGACCACGGAGCAATGGAAGAAGATGGCCTGGTCTGATAAATCAGGTTTTCTTTTACATCACGTGGATGGCCAGGTGCGTGTGCGTCGCTTACCTGGGGAACACATGGCACCAGGATGCACTATGGGAAGAAGGCAAGCCGGCGGAGGCAGTGTGATGCTTTGGGCAATGTTCTGCTGGGAAACCTTGGGTCCTGCCATCCATGTGGATGTTACTTTGACACGTACCACCTACCTAAGCATTGTTGCAGACCATGTACACCCTTTCATGGAAACGGTATTCCCTGGTGGCTGTGGCTCTTCCAGTAGGATAATGCGCCTGCCACAAAGCAAAAATGGTTCAGGAATGGTTTGAGGAGCACAACAACGAGTTTGAGGTGTTGACTTGGCCTCCAAATTCCCCAGATCTCAATCCAATCGAGCATCTGTGGGATGTGCTGAACAAACAAGTCCGATCCATGGAGGCCCCACCTCGCAACTTACAGGACTTAAAGGATCTGCTGCTAACATCTTGGTGCCAGATACCACAGCACACCTTCAGGGGTCTAGTGGAGTCCATGCCTCGACGGGTCAGGGCTGTTTTGGCAGCAAAAGGGGGACCAACACAATATTGGATCATAATGTTATGCCTGATTGATGTATATGAACTCCCATTTTATTTGATCTGCTCCAAGTACACTTCCTGAATGTAGCAAACATCAAACACATCTTAAGTCTAAACACAGCAGATGACAGGAGCATTTAGAACTAACAAACACTAGTAAATACTAAAAGCACATGAAACCATCAAGTAGTGTACTTGAGTTACAATAACACTTGCATGCACGCACACACATGCCGCCTAGCAGCCTCACACACACACTCAAACACTCAAACAATAATAATAGTGGGTGCATTTTTTATTACTCACGTTTCGCCTCCCGCCGCCATTTTACGAAACACAGGCTGAACATACAACTGAGCTCATACGGTTACAGACACATGACGTCATCCATATTTTTTTCTTTTTTCCAGGATACTTTTAAAGCCACCAAATACTCTATAAGCCCAGACATGAAGTATGTGCTTTTTGCCTACAATGTTAAACAGGTATGTGATGTTTTCTGGAATTTAACAGACGTGTTTTTTTATTATGCTTTTTTGCATGTTGATCGTTCTTTAGTGTGTAATGTTGCAGTTTGAGTCCCTCCAGCGGGAGTTCTTCTCTATATCAGTGTCAGTGTTTCTGAACTCCTGAAACGCCTCCATTGTAGAGTTTTCTTCCGGGAATGAACACGTCACAACATTCCCCATTTAAATAATTCATACGCAGAATAAAGGGGCGGGGCCTGGTTGAGTTAGTTAGTAGTGTGTAACTGGCGGTTATGGTAAGGGGCGGGACATTTCCCAAACACGCTGTTAGCATTAGACCAATCACAACACACTGCTCCAGCCGACCAATCAGAGCACATTGTGCTTTTCAGAAGGAGGGGCTTCATAGAGACAGGAAAAAAAATCTTTTTTTGCAGTGCACAATTTCTCATTCTAGTAATATGGCCTATTTATTGTGTTTAAGATTGATTGTGTGTTCATTAGCAAACTGTAAATTAAGGCAATAAAGTAATTAGAATTTTCTTTAATATTTGTTGTTGTTTTGTTTTCTGTCTGCAGGTTTACCGGCACTCGTTCACGGCGTCCTACATCATATACAACATTCACACCAGGTGGAGTAAGATCTGTTATTGATCTCACTGTATCTCACGGATGTTCAGAGAATACAGTCAATACAATTCAGTGTTTAAACATGCCTTTGCTGCACAAGGGTAAACAATGTGAAATGAGATGAAAAGTAATGTAATTAAATAAGTCCTAATTGTGGAGGAGACACTTTGAACAAAATGCTGTGATGGTGAACAGTTCAATAACTGTGTAAAGTTAATTATGAGTTCAGTTTCAGCTATAAGTAGACATAGAAGAAAATAATGCGATTATTCAGCTCAATTCAGTTCAAGTTTTGTTCTCATCTGATAGGGCTGCAACATATTTTAAAAACATTATTCCACGTCCTGCCCAATGTTGTCCCCCAAGCATCAAAGCTATAAAAACAAATAAAGTGAACTTATCTATATAAGCTATACATTATGTGCAGTAAAGGGTTAAAATATAACCATTACATTCTAAACCAAAAGACAACAGATTCTGAAAATTCTGTCATTAATTCCTCACCCTCATGTCGTTCCAAACCTGTAAGACTTTCGTTCATCTTTAGAACACAAGTGAAGATAAAATCCGAGAGCTTACTGTCCCTCCATCGACCGCTATGCAACTACCAATTTCAAGCCCCAGAAAGCAGTGTTAATTCCGTTGACGAATAATTTCCGTCATTAAATTCGACCTTTTTTCACTGACGGAAACGAGACGATAACTAAATAAAAACCAGTTTTGGATGACAAAAATCTATTGTCATTTTCGTCAACGAATAAAAACGGGACGAAAATGTTAGGGAGGGACGATTAGGGAAGAGATCCAGTCAGAACTGATGTCCTGTGTAACAGATGCGCACGTTTGAACTGTAACGTGCGGATCTAACGGCGGGAAAACACGGCGCTCAGAGCGGCTCAATCAATCAATAACACACACTTATGCCAGGCAATGTTTATGAACTAATGCTGAGGAATAATGACAATGTTTACTTTACGATGTTTCTATAGTAATATGTTTTAGATGGTTGTAACAATGCATATTTTATCTCCCTCATCTGAACTTAATGAGCAGCTGCAACTGCAATAGGCGCAGGCATTTCAAAATAAGAGTCCCGGTGTATTTCGAGCTGGTTTATAATTAAAAGTCACACATTATATATACACTCACCTAAAGGATTATTAGGAACACCTGTTCAATTTCTCATTAATGCAATTATCTAATCAACCAATCACATGGCAGTTGCTTCAATGCATTTAGGGGTGTGGTCCTGGTCAAGACAATCTCCTGAACTCCAAACTGAATGTCAGAATGGGAAAGAAAGGTGATTTAAGCAATTTTGAGCGTGGCATGGTTGTTGGTGCCAGACGGGCCGGTCTGAGTATTTCACAATCTGCTCAGTTACTGGGATTTTCACGCACAACCATTTCTAGAGTTTACAAAGAATGGTGTGAAAAGGGAAAAACATCCAGTATCCGGCAGTCCTGTGGGCGAAAATGCCTTGTTGATGCTAGAGGTCAGAGGAGAATGGGCCGACTGTTTCAAGCTGATAGAAGAGCAACTTTGACTGAAATAACCACTCGTTACAACCGAGGTATGCAGCAAAGCATTTGTGAAGCCACAACACGCACAACCTTGAGGCGGATGGGCTACAACAGCAGAAGACCCCACCGGGTACCACTCATCTCCACTACAAATAGGAAAAAGAGGCTACAATTTGCACGAGCTCACCAAAATTGGACAGTTGAAGACTGGAAAAATGTTGCCTGGTCTGATGAGTCTCGATTTCTGTTGAGACATTCAGATGGTAGAGTCAGAATTTGGCGTAAACAGAATGAGAACATGGATCCATCATGCCTTGTTACCACTGTGCAGGCTGGTGGTGGTGGTGTAATGGTGTGGGGGATGTTTTCTTGGCACACTTTAGGCCCCTTAGTGCCAATTGGGCATCGTTTTAAATGCCACGGCCTACCTGAGCATTGTTTCTGACCATGTCCATCCCTTTATGACCACCATGTACCCATCCTCTGATTGCTACTTCCAGCAGGATAATGCACCATGTCACAAAGCTCCAATCATTTCAAATTGGTTTCTTGAACATGACAATAAGTTCACTGTACTAAAATCACCAGTCACCAGATCTCAACCCAATAGAGCATCTTTGGGATGTGGTGGAACGGGAGCTTCGTGCCCTGGATGTGCATCCCACAAATCTCCATCAACTGCAAGATGCTATCCTATCAATATGGGCCAACATTTCTAAAGAATGCTTTCAGCACCTTGTTGAATCAATGCCACGTAGAATTAAGGCAGTTCTGAAGGCGAAAGGGGGTCAAACACAGTATTAGTATGGTGTTCCTAATAATCCTTCAGGTGAGTGTATATACGTTTTTGGTTACACAATAAACTGTATTTAATTTCATTCCCGTTTAATTCATAGTCAGGAGGAAAGACTAAGAACAGTATTTGACATATTATTCAATAAAGTATCAGGGTTATAATAGTTAACTAAAACTATTAAATAATATTCATTACTTGAAATTAAATAAATGTCAACTGAAATAAAAATAAAATAATCAACTTAAACTTATTTGAAGTTTTAGCTTAACCTGATATACTAACTAAAACAGAAATGCTAAATTATAAAAACTATAAAGATGTTTTTAAAAAACAAACAAAAAAAGTGAATTGATCTCTCTTTCGTGTATTTTTGCGCTTGAACGATCAAAAACACAATGTATTCATGTATTCAAGTAACAGTCTGGTATGTAATGCTTAAATGCTTAATTAATGCATTACAATTGAACTAAACTCATTAGATTTTAGTCGACTAAAACTAAAAACAATTCAGGTGACTAAAATATGACTAAAACTAAATGGCATTTTAGTAAAAAAAACTATGACTAAAACTAAATCAAAATTTGCTGTCAAAATAAACACTGCCAGAAAGGTAGTAAAGATACCATAAAAGTAATCCATGTGACTCCAGAGGTTTAAACTAAATTTTATGAAGTGACGCGGGTGCTTTGTTTGCGGAAAAAAACATAATCTACCTCTTTATTTACAGAATATTAATCTCCAACACACGTTCACATGAGCACCATTATACATGTGTGTTGTGTTAAAGCATCTACTGCAGCAGAAATGTAAAAGCTGTTGTTATACTGTCAATTTGAACATTGTTGCGTGTGTGTGTGTGTGTGTGTGTGTAGGGAGGTTTTGCAGCTGGACCCTCCAGAGGTGTTAAACTCTAAACTGCAGCATGCGGCGTGGGGCGTTCAGGGCCAGCAGCTGGTGAGCTCAACTTTTACTATCATTTATAATCCTTTTTAAGTTATCATTTTGCAGTGTAAGATTACAGCTAACACCTTTAAATATTTAAGTATTTATTCAATGCAGTAAATAACTGAAACAATCACAACAAACTGGCAAAATAAAAGGGTTATAAATGTATCATTCATATATTTCTACATCAGTATAGAATTTCTGTACATCTGTGTTTGTGTAACTAATGGTCACTCTTTTATTTGTTAGGTTTAGGTTTGGGTTTATTTAAGGTTTGACAAGGCCGGATATTGCAGCACAAAACCCTGAAATGTGTCAAACATAACACAACCATTATATACCTAGTTTAAAACAAGCTAAATCAAATAATTCTGACATAATAATATTATCATTAACTTCTGTGAGGTATACAGCACAAATACACAGAAGAAAAAAAACTGTAGAAATAGACTTCATACAATCAAACACCTTACAAGTTATTTGTAAAGCAATTTAAGAGCAAGTGGGATAAAAGAAAGTTCATGTGTTTTTGTTTTACTCCTGGGCATGACATATTTCCTGCGCTGCCGCAATAGATAACTAGGTGTTGGAGCCACAGACAGGAAGCAATGCAGTGGTGATGAACTGTCCTTAATTGATTTAGTAAAAGTACGTAATGTGGCTTCATCACGTCTCTCATTCAGTGATGGGAGTGTTGAAGTCGAAATACTTATTATCCGGCAGCAATGTTTTTTGAACCCTCTCTAACTCATGAGAGAGACCTTTAGGTAGTCCACCCCATACTGGGCTAGCGTACTCCAGAACTGGCCGTATAAAAGTCAAATATATTTTTGTTAAAACATCACAAGGGAGACCCGCTTTTTTAGCAACACAAAGAAAATAGATTCTAGGACATACTTTCATAATCATGTACTTAATGTGGGCGTCCCATGACAGTTTAGAAGAGATATGAAATCCAAGCAGTTTAAAGGTGGAAACTCTACTAATTACATGTCCTGAAATAACAGGGGAAGAAGGACAGGGAATGTTTTCCTCATTCCTAGCACTGATGACCATGTCCACTGTCTTAGTTCCATTCATTGCCAATGTAAATTCCTGTCCCCATTTCGACACTGAATCCAAGGCCTTCTGGGTTAGCCCAGGAAGAGATCCCATTAGAAGCTCAGTGATTGTTAGATCATCGGCATATTTCACAGGAATTACCGAAGGAGGCAGACGTGAATCCAAGCTGTTTATGCAGATGACAAAAAGCAAGGGGGATAGAAGTCCTCCCTGAGGAACACCAGCTGGAATTAAATATGACTTAGACACACAGGTGCCCCACTTACCTTTTGCTGTCTGTTACTCCGATATCGTCTCTGGGGTCGTCTGACTTTCAAGTCAGCTAAAACATGAAGCAATTTACAGTGATCAATAGTGTCAAAAGCTCGAGTAAAGACAGCATGAATATCCAATTTAGGGTTGCTATTGAGTGCTTCATGCCAGGGCTGCAAAATTTGAATCAGAGCAGTGTCAGTAGATCTATTTGCCATAAAACCATGTTGCGATGGTTAAATTTGAGCAAGTTTATCCCCCAGAATGGCATCTCTGAGTATTCCTTCATACACTTTTCCAACACAGCTGAGTAATGAAATCTGCCGGTAATCTGCTGTAAAACTGGGCTTTGCTGTTTTGGGAACAGTCTTGACTATGGCCTCCTTCCATTGTTTTGGAAAAATATTATATTGCATGCATGAGATATCACATAACACCTGGCGCCAGCTCCTCATGAAAGGTCTTTAAAACCCAAGAAGGGATGCCATCAGGACCAGTAGCCTTTGCTGCATTCACTTTGCGGAGTCTAGCCTTAACTTGTCCAATACTCAGAGGTGCTACACTGCAATTGGACAACTTACAGGTAACTTCTTCCTCAGACAGAGAAGTGTGGTTTGCATAATCCCACACAGAGGCGAAGTGCTTAGCCAAGGTGTCATGTTGCGTGATGTTATGATCCTGAGACACCACATCACTCTCATCTCCTTCCATCCCCATTAGTGCCTTCACAGACTTCACTGTTTAGGCTTAGTGCCTCTTAATTCCTCCACCTCATGCTTATAGTGTTGTTTCTTTACATCCTTAATTTTTTTGGCAATAATTGATTTTAAGTTCCTGTAAGAGGTTTTATTGCCAGAACAGACGCTGTCTGTCTTTTATCAGATCTTTGATCTTTACAGTCATCCAAGGCTTATCATTGTTTGTGATAGAAACTTTCTTAAATGGAACTGTTTTGTCCAAGATAGACCATAAAGTGGAAGTGAAGGCACTAACCTTAGTCTCAGGGTCCATAGCCTCATGGATATGAGAAAAATATGTAGCATTCATGAGAAGGCCCAATTGCCTATTTGTTTCTGAAGTGTGTTTTCGACAAAAAATATGCTTGATAGGCTTGGTAGGCCAAATTCCAGCCTTGAGCAAGATAGTCTCATGGCCAGAAGAGCCAACAGGAGGCAGGTGCTCTGGTGACTGATACATGGATGAAATGTTAGTAAAGGTTGAGTCCAATTGACTGGCCTTCCTAGTTGCTCCAGCCACTATCTGTTTCAGTCCAGATGATTTCAGACTTGTACTTATTTGTGTCACCAAGCATGATGATTGCAGCCTGCTGATAGTTGCTTTCAATAATTCCACGGCAACGATCCAGGTACTGAGTGATTAGTGTGTCAGGTTGGGCAGTTGTCGAAGAATGTGGAGGGAGATACAGCACAGCAGCAATAATACAACTTAACCCTCGAGGAAGATGTCTGGGATGTAACTAGACCCACAATGCTTAAAATTTTTCTTCTTCAAGGTGGGTCAGTCGAATCTGAGAGATGTTATTACAGATATACAAAGCAACTCCTCCTCCCCCACTGCCCTCCCGATCGCGCCGATGTATCGTGTATCCAGGAAAAGTTACAGTTGAATCTGGAATATCGGTCTCTGATACAGCAATTACTGCTGAGTTATTATTCACTGCTATACTATGCAGCTCATCACATTTGTAGCGTAAAGAATGCACATTGGAAAGGAGAAAACCAGGGATAGATTAATTTATGTTGGTTAGTCCTAATGCGAATTAAATTCTTAGGATGGTAGCAATCATCAGATGTATTAAACAACCTTTGCTCAGTCAGCTGTCTATTTAAATCCACTGTTGTTCCACAAAATGTAGGACGATTTCCAACAACTGTACCTATTGAGCGAATGCAAGTTTTCCCAGCTTTCTTATCCCTTGGGCGCGATCTAAGTCGTAGAATCCCATTTTGCTGCAGTATGATCTTAACTTCAGGAACCAAAGGGGGTGCTATCTTTTCAGACTTTTTAAAAAGTTAAAATTACACTACCAAGTAGCGCCATCACTTACAAGGAGATAGACAGAATCAGTTACTAGAAGGGTAGCAGTGAATTACAGAAGATTGAAATAATTCAATCCACATGTCCTGGTTCCCAATTAAGGTATGAAGTCACATCAATAAATGATCTGTTTGTGCATTTCCAAACTATTTTAAGTTATCATTGTTTAAAAAGCTAAAAATCAGCTTAAAATCCATGCGGCTGCCCTTAAAAGCTCCACCTAGAGTATTCTTCAATAATAAAATTATTTATTTATTTGTATTATTGTTAAACACAATCCAGAATACACTAAGTACACACTACTTCATTATGGAGAAAACAATAAATAAATAAAAATATATAATCATAAGCTATGACAAAAATATATATTAAGCTAGGTGAGTGGATAGTTACAAAAATTACAATTACAAAAAGTAATTCTTGAAAAAAATCTTTGGGCTAATTTTATAAAATCTAAACATGTTAATAAAAAGGTACAAATTACTTTGTGTTCTTATGAAATACATTTATGAAAAACAATTTATATTGATATATTTATATATGAATGTAAATAATAATATATAGGCCTACATAAATAATATAAAATTACAAGACGTTTATTTTAAACGTAATGTGCAGCTTTTTAATGGGGCAACACAGATATGATAGATACGAGAGAACAAGATAGGCTTTTAATAACCTTTCAGTGCACAAAACTATGATAATATGAAACGCTTCAAAACACAACGCGGCACAAACCGCTTATGCACATCCCGGGTGCATAATGATGTGCTTAAAGCAACATAAGCATAAAGCAAGTGAGCATTGAAAAGTTCACGGCACAAAGAGAAGAGATGCTGAGCGCACAAATCCTAGTCTATAGTGTATATCTGTCCAACAGTTCATTTACTGATCATTTGTTTCTTCACAGTTTTAAATTCCAGTTATTGTGCGTGTGATGCTAATTAATAGTCCTTGTGTTGTCACCCGGTAGCGAGTACAACATCGTTCAGAAACAGCTAACGTAGATAAACTCCAGCAAGATAAAGTCACTTTATGCAAACCCACAGCCCTTTATCTACAGATCAAGTATAATAATGGGAATATATCATCTTGGAGAGAGTTTTACCGTGCTTACGGTCGTAAACCGAACGCAACGCGGTGTTTGAATGCTGAACGGAGAATGATTGACAGCTGCAGCGGAGGGAAGACGAGTTTCACAATATTAATTTAACAATGTAAATATTCTTCTGTCCCTCACATTTAGCTATGGAATGGCTTTAGATGACTTTGTACCAGCAAATCATAAATTCGCTGAAGGATCATGTGACGATTATTTAATTATCACGACAGGCCTAATCTGAGCAAGTGACTGCCTGTCTGAGTTTTCGTTCACACAACGCCTCTGCAATTACTCACGGTTTCTCTCAACATGGGGACAGGACAGCTGTCAGTCAATAAATGGGAAAACCAAGTAACTTGCATTACTTATTTGAAAAAGTAACTCAGATAGAAAATGAAAGCATTACTTTACTAGTTACTTGGAAAAAAGTAATCTGATTACGTAACTTGTGTTACTACCCCTAACATTGGTCATAGTCATGTGACCTACCAGCATCATTTAACTGCCATTCACAAATCCTTTCCCGTGGCCTCATGGGATAGTAAAGTGCCCATGACCAATGAGATACTACTTTTGTCACATACTGTATTTCACCTACTATTAAGTAGGGAATTGTATGATTTTAGACACAGCCCATGTCTTGAAAAATGGGTGGGGACCAAAGTTTTTTTTTTTTTTTTTTTGGATTGACATTTCAATCATTTTGACATTGACGACAATTATACTGCTGAGGCAGACCACCCTGAAAATGTAACTTTTGAAACTTTTTGTCATCCTAATATCAAACAGAGCTGTGCGCATAATGGAATGCAGCAGAGCAGAATCAAGAATATCAGATATTCGGGGGACAATTTAGCCATTATTGTTTATCAATATCTATGGTTTTTAATGGCCCTGCTATCAACATTTACTATTTACCTCCAGATACTTGAGCTGTTGATTCCAGAGAGACAATCTATAACAGCTACAGTTAACAGCTAATGTGTTAGCTAAAGTAAATGTGTTAACAGCTACAGTGTTTCTTTGATTTGTTGTTTCAAATCATTTCTACATTGTGTGCGTATGGTCCAGTTATGCTCAGATTATCATTGGGAGTAAGGTAAGGAGAAGGTTTACAGCAGATCAAGAGAAGACACAATCCGGAATCAAACTCGGGTCACACATATAAACAGTGTGTCAGAGCACATGTAATAACACTAAATTAAAGAAAAGCCAAGTTTAAGTCATGTTATAGTGTGAAATGGTACTGTGCACGGCCGAGATTCGCCTTTTAAATGTCTTCTGTGTGTGTGTGTGTGTGTGTGTGTGTGTGTGTGTGTAGGTGTACATATTTGAGAATAATATTTACTATCAGTCGGACGTCAGGAGTAACTCCCTGAGATTGACCTCATCTGGGAAGGAGGGCATCATCTATAACGGCATTGCTGATTGGCTCTATGAAGGTGAGACCTTGATCTGTTATATTTCTGTATATGAGAAGATTAAATGAATGTATGACATGATTAGAGCTGCACCATTTTTGAGTTTAAAATCTAAATTTTTTTGTTTAAAGGGGACATATCATGAAAATCTGACTCTTTCTGTGTTTAAGTGCAATAATCGGGTCCCCAGTGCATCTACCATCCCAGAAAATGTGAAAAAATACAACCCAGTAACTTTGTTTTTGTAAGCCTTTCTCTGCAAGCATTTTGAAAAATGAGCCGCTCAGATTTCTCTCCCCTTCTGACGTAGGAAGGGGATCTTATTATGACCCACGGCGCCACCACCCTTTTGTCTTCGCAAGTGACAACAGTGAACAAGACCCTTGTGTGTATTTGAAAAATTAAACACAACAAAAAATGTGAAAGAGAAGTTACTCGCAAGCTTGACGTCTGACAGCCAGATGTCTGTGTGCATGTCCTTCAGTGCACTCAGAAAACGATCCATTAAAAGCTTAAACGAATATAGCTTTAAAACACGTGGAAATAATAACCTTTAATGATGCACGAAAACAGCCTGTTCTTGACTGTAGTCAGAAATGGATTTATAAATGATCTGTGAGGTATTTTAAGCTGAAACTTCACAGACACATTCTGGGGACACCTGAGAGTTAAATTAAATTAAATCTTGTAAAAATTGGCATAATAGGTCCACTTTAAAATAGAGATCACAATTCTCCCACTATTCTGAATAGACAACTAAACAAAATAACATGTCATTTACTAGAGGTTCAAAATGTTAATTGCTGCAGTTTGTTTAAAAATATTTAATTAGAATTTTTAAAACATTTGGTTTGAATGAATGATTCAATGACTCACTCATAAAGGCTTGTTTCGTTACTGGATGAATCAGTGTTTTTGAACAAATCTCTTGAATGAATGATTCAATGACATACATTTTTACCAGTCACTTGTACCTACTGGTGTAACGATGTAATTGATACAATGTTTATTTGAAGAGTAATCAAGAAACATCAGTGTTTTCATCCAAACTATAAACTTTTATCCCAGTACTTCTGTGATAATCTGATTTATTATAAGACAGAAATAATGATATTGTGTGGTTGAAAAGAAGCTGTTTCATACCTAAACATGACAACTGCGCTCTCTGGATTGTTTGCTGTTATCATACTTGTCAATCACTGTCACTAGGAATAAGATCACGTGTTTGAATCAAGATTGCGATATTTTACCGATTAATCGTGCAGCTCTAATGATGATGCATGTTTCCTCTGGTGCGACACTGATGATGATGAGTGATGTGATGCTCAGGTGTTTGTGTTTGACTTCAGTGTGAGATCTCGTACATAACAGATAACTGAATCTATTGTAAAAGACCAAATTACCAATTACCATTACACACATGTTCAGAGGAGGTTCTGCACACGCATGTGGCACACTGGTGGTCACCTGACGGCGAGCGGCTGGCGTTTCTGGTCTTGAACGACAGTCTGGTGCCAAACATGGTGTTGCCCACTTTCACTGGCTCAGCGTACCCGAAAGGCAAACAGTACCCGTATCCGAAGGTAAGTGGCTATGCTTGACCTTCATATCCTCATGCTCCGATATATTACCCAGCGGGATGGGGACACAGCATTATTTGATGTAAAAAGAGCATTAAGTATGAAAATGGGGGATATAATAGGGCTTTTCACACTGAGCTGAACCCTGGGTTATTGTCATTATAAACCCTGCTTTTAACCCTGGGTAGAGGAATGTTTCACACCTGTAGTTTAGAATCCAGAGCAAGATTAGCTCCACTTTTGCACTGTTAAACCTGCACTGCAGAGCCAAACATGTGCAGTGTGCCCTGATTTGTGCATGTGAAATATGGTGCTGTGACTGGAGTGTCGTCGCAGTGAAGGTCATGGAGTCCACAGAGGCCGTGCTAAAGACATTCGCTTCATTGGGATTGGGACATTCAGACGTTTTGAAGAGTGACTTAAGTGTCTAGAGACTTTTTGGGGTAGCTGTATGTTGTAGGAAATATACGATTTCTTTTGTCATCTGTCCTTGGCGAAAAGATTGAATTGTTTCTGTTGTTAATGTTTTTTTAAATATAAGTGTTGTCACATGTTGTGTTTGCAGGCTGGGCAGCCCAATCCAATGGTCAAACTATTTGTAGTCAATCTGTACGGACCGACGCACACACTAGAACTCACACCACCAGATGAACTCAAGCTCAGGTATAGTGTTAGTGTGTTTGTGTCTGTGATGGAGGCTGGAGCGAGTGACTGACGCTCTCTGTGTCTGTAGGGAACACTATGTGGTGATGGTGAAGTGGATCAGTAAGACCAAGACTGCAGTGCGATGGTTAAATCGAGCACAGAACGTCTCAATTCTGACTGTCTGTGACTCCACCACTGGAGCCTGCATCAAGGTACACACACACACACACACACACACATTAATTTACACACTTACACAAGCACTTACACCCACAAGCACTCACACGTACAGACAAGTACACACACATACATGCACAAGCACTCGCACAAGCACTTACACACACACAAGCACTCGCACAAACAGACACATGCACAAGTACACACACCCACACATATACAAGCACTCGCACAAACACGCACAAGCACTCGCACAAGCACACACACTCGCACAAGCACTTACACACACACAAGCACTCGCACAAACAGACACATGCACAAGCACACACACCCACACATATACAAGCGCTCGCACAAACACTAACATGCACAAGCACTTACACACACATACACAGGCACTCGCACAAACACACACATTCACAAGCACACACACTCAGACATATAGAAGCACTCGCACAAACACGCACAAGCACTCGCACATGCACAAGCACTCGCACAAACACGCACAAGCACTCGCACATGCACAAGCACTCGCACTCGCACATGCACAAGCACACACTCGCACAAGCACACACATGCACAAGCACTTGGACATACGCACTCGCACTCACATGCACAAGCACTCGCACATACGCACAAGCACACACACTCACATGCACATGTACTCGCACACACACACACACACATATGCAAAAGCACTCACACAAGCACTCGCACCTACACACAAGCACAAACATGCACTCACACACACATGCACAAGCACTCGCACATGCACAAGCACACATGCACAAACACTCGCACACGCGTACACACAAGCACACGCGTACACACAAGCACACTCACACACACATGCACAAGCACACGCATACACACAAGCACACAAACAAGCACTCGCACAAGCACTCGCACATACACAAGCACACGCATACACAAAAGCACACACTCACACATGCACAAGCACTCGCACATACGCACAAGCACACGCACTCACACATGCAAGGACTCACACCTGCACTCACACACATGCATACACACAAGTACTTGCACATACGCAAAAGCACTCGCACAACACACACACTCACACAAGTACTCACACATGCACATACACTCACATGCACAAGCACTCGCACAAGCAGATACTCACACAAGTACTTGCACATAAGCAGAAGTACACACACTCACATGCATAGGCACTCGCACGCACACATGCACAAGCACTCGCACGCACACACACTCGCACATACGCATTCGCCAAGCGGCAACCTCCCCCAGTTTCTCTTGAAGCCAATACGGAAGTGACTTAAACTGCAATTCATCAACTGGCCGCTAGAGACAGGCTCCAGAAGGGAGCAGAATCTCATTGAACCCCATGTTAAAATGCCCAACTTTACAGCATAAAAAACAAGCCTGGTACAAATTGTGGTTTTGGTCTATACAGCTAATTTTGCCCTTCAACTGTGAGGGGGGTGAACTTTTTTATAACTCATTAGTTTAAATTACATTAAGCCTTAAAGTTCTGTATAATTAAGGGCGTGGCCACTTGAGTGACAGGTGGATTACCTCTGCTGTCTGTTAGCTCCACCCACTCCACCTGTTAGCTCCTCTTTGCCCATTTTCAGTTATCCGGGAGTGACGCATGGTGACGCTGCCAAGATGGCAACGGCCGTACTTTAGGCTTCAGAAACGCTCTTCAGAAACCTATGGGTGACGTCACGGACACTACGTCCATATTTTTTTACAGTCTATGGCATACACTCACACATGCACAAGTACTCGCACACACGCACATATGCAAAAGCACTCACACATGCACTCGCAGTCACTCACATACACACACTCAGACTAACACGCTCACACACTGCTGATAATGATGTTGGTGATTGTTTTTTTTTCAGAGGCATGAGGAAACATCAGACATTTGGCTCTCAAAACAGGTGAATCTCCACTAGATGTTTGCATCATAATCTTCAGTCACATGTGTTTAATGCCTCTTGTGTTCCACGGCTGGTTCTCTGCTCCAGAACCAGGAACCATTCTTCTCCCGAGACGCCAGCCGCTTCTTCCTGACAGTCCCGGTGAAGCAGGGAGGACGTGGAGACTTTCACCACATCGCCATGTTCACCTCTCAGGTACAGATACAACAGGAGTGATGCCAATCTGTTTGTACGATTGATAGCGTCAGTCTGGTGTTGATGTCATGTGGTTATTTAGGTGCGGGCAGATCAGAATGAGGTGCGTCATCTTACGTCAGGTAACTGGGAGGTGACGCAGATTCTGGCTTACGATGAGAACGCTCAGGCCATGTGAGTAAAACACGGCCACGAACTCCGACATACAAGGATCTCTATGACTCTCATACTTGCGTAACATGCATACAGTCATGTGAAAAAAAGTACATCCCATGGAAATTGTTGGCTTTTTGACATATTTGGACACAGTGCTTATTAATAAAGTTGATATACTTGAACAAAACCACAAAGTAATTTAGCTTTTTCAATAATTTATTCTACAAAAGTCCCAACAGATGTGAATTTCGTCTGTAGAAAAAGTAAGTACATCCTTGGCCTCAGTAGCTGGTATTGCCCCCTTTAGCAGAAGTTATTCTTGTAGGCATTTTGCATAATTGTCCACCAGTCTCTGACATCGGCTTACTGAACTAGGCCATTCCATATCTCTCAAATTTCTTCTTTTTGAGCCATTACTAGCGTGCTTAGGATTGTTGTCCTGTTGAAAGGTCTACTACTTGCTGTTCAGCTTCAACTTTCAGACAGATGGCCTCACATTATCTTCAAGTACTCATTGATATGATGCAGAATTCATAGTTGAATCAATGAATGCAAGCCGTCCAGTCCCTGAGGCAGCAAAGCAACCACAAACCATAGCAATTCCACCACCACGCTTCACAGGTCGGATGAGGTTCTTCTCTGTTCTCTACCTGCTGGTACTGTGGCCAAACAGCTCTGTCTTTGATTCGTCTGTCCAGAGCATGTTACTCCAAAAGCTTTGACTAAATGCTCATTGGCAAACTGTATTCTTGCTTTAATGTTCTTTTTAGACACCAAAGGCTTTTTCCTGGCATGCCTCCCATGCTGGTTAAATCTCTTTTTGATTGCAGATGCATGCAATTTGACACCAACAAGACTTACCAGCAGATCCTGTGATGAAGTTTTGGAGACTTCTTTTTGCATTAGGTGGATTTTTCTTGCTGGGACGTCGAGTCCTGGACAAATTAGCATTAGTTTGAAATCTGTGCCAATGTTCCTTACAGTGGAATAATGTATGTAAAATAATTTGGAGATCATTTTAAATCTCTTTCCAGACTCATAAGGCATCTTTACACTGCAAACGCAGCACAGAAACCAAATCTGAAGCGGCAAAAAATTACAAAGATGTGCATTTACACACCGTTTAATGCTTCTCTGAAGCGGCATAAATGCACAGGAATTAAAATCGTGGGAAACAATGCTTTGAACTTTACTATTTAAAACTACAGTTTTAACAAAGTATTATAAATTAATTAAAAAAATAATTAAATAATAAACAATGAAATAAAATAAAAATACGGAATTTTAAATTAATTTTTAATTAATTAATTTTTAATTTTTAAAATTAATGTGCTATATATATAGCTTTGATGTTTGTCATAATTCTGCACTGACAGGCTATTGTAGGCTACGGTATAGTTATTTTATATTTCTTAATAAAATTCTGACCGATGGAACAAATGCTATAAAGGAATTATGATTTATTACACCGGGTAGATCATCGCTTGATTAAAAGTGGTCGAAAGTATTTTCAAACAGCCAGAAAGTCACTTTGGAGCAGGCACAACAAATGAACAATGGTA
Source organism: Rhinogobio ventralis (assembly GCA_039654625.1). Classification (NCBI taxonomy): domain Eukaryota; kingdom Metazoa; phylum Chordata; class Actinopteri; order Cypriniformes; family Gobionidae; genus Rhinogobio; species Rhinogobio ventralis. Next base: position 2,957,998 of record CM077197.1, read on the forward strand.
GTGTTTCAGGTAGGACAGCAGAAATATCAGCAAATAACGTTCTCAAAGATATTATTTTTGGAATATAATATAACAATGCACAATCACAGTGACGCCAACTGGGTTAAGCATTTACGTTACCGTATCTGAGGGAAATGTTGATCTGCCAATCTCTTCAAAGGAAGATTACAAAACTGCGAACGCCAATTGATTACACACGACGACTGTTATTTGCTTGACGATGTGAGTACAGGACTCTTTTACTTTAATGATAGACATTTTTTTTAATTTGCCTAAAACATATGGAGCTATCCCTATATGTTTTATCTCCCGCTTCAAGATTCTCGCGCCGCCTGAGCTGACACTGACAGGCGGTTGTCATGACAATGACGTAGTTTAGTTTCATTTACACTGAATCAGAGTCGCCTTTGATACTAGGGTCTGAGGTGGGTCACACCCGGCATATTTTAAGTCTGCTTTTATGCGGCATTGCTTTAGAGCCGCCTTAACTCGGCTGTGTAAAGAGGCCTATAGACATTCACAACCTCTTTTCTGAAGGTCTCGCAGAACTCTTTAGACTGAGCATGATGACACCCCACACCTCAAAAGCGAAGGGAACACCAGACACTATATATGAGACTTATTAAACAGGTTTTAATCACTGGCACCCAATCCTGAACGTCTGATTCTAACTTTATGGATCTAAAGTTGTGATGTAAGGATGTACTTAGTTTTTCCATGTGACTGATCTGTTTTTGTGATCATTCAAATTGTGAAAATTTCTACAAAATGTCAATTTAATGGGCAATTTCATATAGTATATCAACCTTATTTTAGGTTTTAAAGCGGATCAAATGTTTGCTTGCCAAAAAAGGCAGCTATTTCCATTTTTTCACATGGCTGTATAGACGGTTTTCTGCATTTCCATTGGAAATAATGAAGTAATTGCACTGCAAAAATGATGTCCTTCCTCAGTATTTTGTCTTGTTTTCCAGTACAGATATCTAAAAATTCTTAATATCTAAGTAATTTTGCTTCTGAAGTAAATGTATCTGATTAGAATTTAAAAATCATCAAAATTAAGTGAGTTTATACTTAAAGCAAGAACAAATATCTGCTAATGGGTTCAGAAAAATAACCTGCTTTTCCCTTTGAAGTAAGTTTAATTTTCTGACACCAGTGACAGATATTTGATCTTGTTTCAAGCAAAAACTCAATTAATATAAAAAAAAAAAAAAAAAAGCTTTTCAAGTAAATGATTCTTGATTTAAGAATGTTTAGATGTTTGTACTGGAAAACAAGAAATACTGAGTAAGAAATAAATTTATTGCGGTGCATGATCTAACTGTATCACACATGATCACATTGTTTTGAAAACACTATAAATCAATGTCTGTTTTAATGCAGATATTTCCTGAGCACCGAGGGCTCCCCGACCCGCCGGCAGCTCTTCAGGTGAGATTCATGTCCGTTCATGTTTGTTCCTCCAGAACAGGACAGGAAACAGCCGTCCATCAAATGTCATACTCAGTGCTCCTTGTTCCGTGGAGAAGTATTAAAAAGTCATTCTCTGATTTAATGAGCGTCACTCTGACAACAGTCATCACAAAAACTGTGATCAATAGAAGTGTGTGTTCAGATGAGCGTAGAGAGGGAAACCAGGCCTCTGATCTAGGTTATTATTGTTAAAAATTTCAGAGAATAAAACCTTTAAATGTTGCGTGGTTTGACTGAAAACAGAGGTTGAAAGTAGTGGATCCATCAATGTTGCTGAATCATGACCAGTAGATGACTCAGTAGTCACGTGAATTCACAGAAGTGAGCCACTAATGGCGAAATTAATCTGTAGGAAAAGACAGAGCTCAGTTTGGGATTCTTTTTACGATTCTGCTTCTGATAAAAGCAAATGCATAGCAGTCACCAGCAAACTGGAAACTTTTGCGGCGCTTTAACCCAGTCCAACCAATTTGAAAGTGCATTTAAGGGCATTTTCAGACCTGTAGACCGTTTGCTTTGTTCCGAAACAGGGACTTAATTTGCTACAATGTTGCAGTTTCTTCTTGGTTCAGATCGCTTCCACAAGGCAACATTTCTAAGCGTACCAAAATGTGTTTATGCAAGTCACATGCGAGTAAAGCTGTCCTAGTACTGGTCAAAGTTTCCTCTGCTTCATGCATTGATGATTGACAAGTTCACTCCGCAAGCATATTGTGGCTTTATCTGTATCTGTTGTGATATACACACAAACTTACAAATGGTTTATTACCCTTTGGTTCGTTGGTTCGGATTGCTTTCTCATCTCAACCGAACCGCTCCAGAGTTAATTTTCAATCTAGCTGAGACCACCTCGTTCAGGCGATATCAGAGCGATTGTTTTGGTGCGGATCCGAGTGCGATTGCCGTGTACATATATGCCTAAACCAGTGGTCACCAACCTTTTCAAGCCAAAGATCCCTGACCTCAGCCTTGATGAAAGGCAAGATCTACCTATAGATTTTTCATGGCTGATTCAGAGTTTTTTTTTTTACAAGCAAATTGGCTATTTCCGATACCAGCTGCCGATTTTTTTTTTTCTTTGTTTAAGCAAATTTATTTGTTGTTTATTTGCTGTATAACAGGCCAAACTGGCCTTAAAAATTGCCATTTAAAATGAGAGGCAACCACTGCATTTTAATCATGATCCAAACAAAGATACACACATGTAGCATGAGCAGTTGTTTTTGATTTAAAGGAACACGCCGACTTTTTGGGACTTTAGCTTATTTATTATCGTATCCCCCAGAGTTTGATAAGTCCATACATACCATTTTTATCTCTGTGCGTGCCATAACTCTGTCTGATGCACCCACCGCTAGCCTAGCTTAGCGCAAAGACTGGAGGTAAACGGCTCCAGCTAGCCTACTGCTCAATAAGTGACAAAATAACACCAACATTTTCCTATTTATATGTTGTGATATGTATAGTTACATCGTGTATGTCTAGGTACTATACTCTCATTCCTGCGTATATTACGCAGCGCCTGAAAACAGGCTAACTTCCGCCAATATAACCAACGTGACAACCTGCTTGCACAGAGAGCGTGCTGGGGACTATTTTCAGGCGCTGCGTAATATCATTGCGCCGCTGCACCCATGGTACGGCAGCAAAGTTCCTGGATTATTACGCAGGAATGAGAGTATAGTTCCTATCCATATCAGTCTAGAAAATTGCAACTTTTCATTTTCCTTCGGTCTTAGTACACAATGTAACTATACACATCACAACATGTAAATAGGTCTTTGTGCTAAGCTAGGCTAGCGGTGGGTGCGTCAGACAGACTTATGGCACACACGGAGATGAGAATGGTATGTATGGACTTATCTAACTCTGGGGGATACAGTGAATAAGCTAAAGTCCCAAAAAGTTGGCGTGTTCCTTTAAATTAGATTGCATATTTTTAAGACTTAGAGTAAATACAGAATGGTCTGACTTTAGCTTTGTGAAATTGTTACATAAGACACACCTGCACAAAACAAAAACAGATGGACTGAATAAAAATGCAAATTCACTCTCTGACAGTAGGTGGTGCTAATGGAAAAGAAGCGTTTCTTTGGGTACTGCTGTAAAAATGCCATCGAAACTATTCTGAAGACAGTCAGTTTCGTTCAGAGATACATTCATGTAACCCCCCTCCCCAATTCAATATTTATATTTTTCTTCCTATATTTCAAGCATCGCAAACAGTTATCTTGCTGGGCCTATTTATACCTAGTCCACTTCATGCGTTTTTACAGATCAGATATCTATCTGATTTATCAGAACGATTCCATTTACACTTGGTCACATAAATGTGTCTCCGCAAAACGGATATAAATCCGATCTTCAATTCCCGCGCTATATGCATTTTTAATGGAGTTTACGTCACCGAAAACAGCAAATATGAGCTGCATTTTATTGATCAACAGCTATAATTTAAAAATCAAAGACCGCAATAGGAGAGAGAGTGGCATTAGCACTGGTAAGATCATTTAGTTTCTTTACTTTTAATGATGATTGTGTATTGAGCATCTGCAACTTTCACTTTCATTTGCAGCAGTTTGCTGAAGGGATATTCAGCTGCTCGTCTGCGGCGATGCGATAAACCTGTCATATCTGACTATAACATGACATATAGCCCATAACACGCTCTCACACATTTATTTATTAGCATTGTTGGGAGGAGTAAAATTTACATATGTGGTTTCAACAACCAGATGCATTTACACTTGTCCGGTTTCATCTGGAATACGTCCCAGACCACCTCCGGTAGTGGTTTGAGTGATCGGATCCAGCTATCTGATTAGAGAAAACACAAGTGACCATGTATAAACAGGCCCACTGTGTGTGGTATTTTCTCTGCTGCGCGTCTGCGCTCTCCTCTTTGAGTCCGTCTTCAGCGTGTCCCATCTCTGGGCCGTGTTAGCGTCCGTTAACAGACTTCGTAATATTTTCACACAAATGACATTCGGGAAATGATTGCAATGCAGTTCGTATGCAAGTCCGTAATAGAGATCAGCCAAAATTAAACAAAAAAAACGATTTGTGCGGTGCGAATTTTGAGGTTGCAGAGAATACATTTTGGGAGCATATGCAGCAATTTCTAGCCTTGATAATGTGTTGTTACTTATTTTTCGGTTATTTATTGGGAGCTACCGGGACAGTGATAAAGATCGACGGGTTGGCGACCACTGGCCTAAACGAACCAAACTAAGGGACAAAATGCAGCAGGTTCCAAAACAAACGCTCTAAACGAGCCAGGTGTGAAAAAATATTTTGAGTTTTAATATATTGGAAGTATGTTTAATACTGCATGATTAATAGTATTTTTGAGCTGAGTGATTTTTGTAGCTTGTTAGATATTAGATGCTCTTGTCTTTTGATCATTTACTCCACCTTAGTCAAATACACATTTATAATATAAAGGCTTTTACCGTGGTATTAAAAACTAAAATGATACAAAAACTGAAAGTAATGATTTTTGAAAGATTAAAACAAACTATTTATGTCCCACTAACATTAACAGAAACAAAACCTTAAATTAAAAAGCAAAATACCAAAGTAAAATGAAAACATTTTTAAAACTTTTGTGTGCAGTGTGTCCACAGTGGACTTGTTTCCCAGGCGATGTCTGACCTGTGAGCTGAATAAAGCTCACTGCACCTTCTTCAGTGCCATTTTTAGCCCCACCAACCAACACGTCCTGCTGCACTGCAAAGGTACGAAGACCATTAATAATTTACTCCTGATGAGCGACCTCTCACCCTTCTGTGAGCATTAGCACTGCAGCAGAAAACATGATGTTCTTCCTCATTTCTGTCTTGTTTTCCAGCACAAATATCTAAACATTCTTAAATCAAGATACATTTACTGGAGAAGCAAAATGACTGAAGATATTAAGACAAAATTAAGTTTATGCTTAAATCAATAAAAATATGTATTTTTTTTCTGACCCCATTAGCATATTTTTTTTCTTGGTTAAAATTAATTATTAATATCTTCAGTCATTTTGCTTCTCCAGTAAATGTGTCTTGATTTAAGAATGTTTAGATATTTGTGCTGGGAAAAAAAAAACATTTTTGCAGTGCAGACTGACTGTTGTTTGGTTTGTTCTGGTTTTCCTGCAGGTCCAGGAGCACCGACAGTGATCATACACACTCTCAACACTGCCAGTGAGTATTCATTTTTTCATTTATCCATCTGTCCACTAGGGCTGGGTATTGATACAGATGTCCCAATTCGATACTGATTCACAAGATCTCAATTTTTGATTCAATCAATTCAGTGGTTAAATTTTCACTGGCCCCACCACAAAAAAAGTAATAAATGAATAAAATAGTTAGTGTTTTTGTTGTATCCTTGTATTGTAATAAATAAAATTATGGCACCAAAATTTTAGATACCAGTGAAATGATCAATGACTACGTTTACATGCTCCCTCATAATGCGATTATAACAGGATTTTGACTATTGCGATTAAACTTTACCTCATGTAAACGCAATACTTCAATCAAACTAATGCGATTAAGCTCATAATCGTAGTAACCATAGTCGCATTAAGCTAGGTGGCGTACGCCGATTTTAATCGCAATAAACAGGCATGTACACACCTTAATCACATTATTACAATTCTGACCAATGTGCGCAGACGGATACCGTGTGTTGTTCACACAACTTCATGAATGAACTTCGTGACATTATTGTGACGTTTTCTCTTCTCCAAATCACTAAACTCTGTCAACACAACTCGCTGCGCAGTCTCTGCTCCGTATCTTCATCTGGACGGCGTGAAGAACACGGCGACAGCAGGCAAACCCGGCATTGCGATGTTCATCACGGCGCCTAATAATATCCAGTAAGCTACGTCCATAAAAATGTATTATGAATTTGATGCGAGTAGATTAAAACAATGGCCGCTATGTATGCCTATCTGAGTGTGGTATAACCATACTTATTAGCGAATAATCAGAATGAAAATTGCATGTAAACTGGAGTAAAGAGTTCTTATAAATAGTCGCATTATTGGTGCACATGTAAACGTAGTCAATTATGTAATATAAATTTATACAAAGCACAAATAAATAAATACAATAGAACAAAGATACAAATGAAATAATCAGTGCATTTCAGGTTTTTCAGGTATCTAACAGTAGCTTTCAGGTACAGAAATTAAATAAAGTAATCAAATAAATAACTATGACTATAATCTTCTCTTTATAAATAAATCATAAATTAAGATTAATCCTTATTAAAGTTGCAAAGTTATTCAGTGTAGAGCAGTGAGTGATTTCTTTGTCTTTTGATTAACATTAAACAGACATCAGCAGGAATATTAGGCTGCTGTCACTTTAAGACTAATGCACATATCTAATATACTGATACACGTGTGTTGTCTTTCTCAACTGTTTACATTCACTTAAGCCATAACCGACTATGTTTACTAGGATACTCGCCAAGGCAGGTATTTTGAGATACATTTTTGTTCATTTGTCCGTCAAGCACAAGGAGATGTGAAAGAGAATTCATTTTATTATTTGCACGCTGTCTGAGCGTGCAAGTTATTTTGCATTGCCTTGCACTTGAATGCTTAAATTGGCAAGGCTTAAAAAAGCACTGAATGAATGACAGGGTCCCGCTGTAACATTGCACATGGTAAATAAGAGGATGACATCTAGTGGAGTAGACTAGTAATTAGTATCATTTGGGTTTTTTAAGATACCGGTGCCAAACCAATACTTTTAAAACGGTACCGGTGCCTGAACCGATACTGAATTGAACAATTTATTAAAAGTTTAAAGTATACTTAAATATATAAATATAAATAGATACAAAACACAATTTACTTAACAAATTCACAGTAAACCCTAAGCCACCTAACCCAACTACAACAGGCCTAATTTAACATTAAATAACAGTGACAGGACTGATATCAGCAGTCGTCGGTATTCTTGGTATGCTAAACCAGCTTTTGCAGAAATATGACCATATTCTCTGGTTAAATATTTTAGAACGCATCGCCTTATTGTTTCCATGGCGATACGTCATGCTTCTCACGTGACACACAGCAGCCGCAATAGTGCTGTATGACAGATGTATCGCTTTTTTTCTGCTTTATTCACAAACTTGTTAACTACCTGATATTCTGATTTTCAAATATGTGCATGTGTGTGTATCTATAATGCGCGATGGGCACCGCCATGTTAGTTTGCACCTCAGAGAATCAGATCTGTCAGATTTACATCACGTCAATTCATCCTCGCCTCACGAAATACATGAAAGTAAGTGACCGGTGACCTGGGAGAAGACTAGAGTAAACTAACTATATAATGTGCATCTGATATAAATAAGACACGTAGTCAAGTTATAACTGAAAGGATTGTTATCGCCGCTTCCATAGACATCAGTGTGTGTTTTTTGCTAGTACTTGTGTGCATTTAAATGTCTGGAACCTAAACATGATGTGGTTGAAAACACTGAATAGTTGTGATATGTGACAAGCGCTGAGCACGTCTGTCTCTGGCTCGGCGCCAGCCAAAGCACGAAAGCACGTTTGAATTTAAGTGGCACCGAAATCTGCATTCTGATTCGGTCCGGTTACATACCAGTTATATACGGGTTTCGGTACCCAACCCTACTAGTAATAAGATTAACATCAATCAGATATTGGCCTGGTTCCACAGACAGGGCTTAGATTAAGCCAGGATTAGGCCTTATTTAAATGTTTAAGTGTCTTTTATAAACATGTCTTAAAAAACATTACTGATGTACATCTTGAGACAAAACAATGGCACTGACATATCTTAAAATATGTTGCGTTCAGTTAAAACGGCTCAAACATGCATTGTAGTCTGGGACTAGGCGTATGTTTAATGTTTGCGGAAATAAACACAGAAAAAGGTTGTTCTGCTTAAATAACTCACGTCTTGTTGAATCACGTCTTGTGCTGTTGATCTCTCGACAGATTATTACATCCTGGAGAATAACTCCGTGCTCAAAGCTGCTCTCAGATACAAACGGATCCAGCTGCTGGAGTACAGAAGCATCCCGACCGACCACTTCGGTAACGTACCGCTCGGCTTCAGCAGACAGTGTGAAAGAATCATGTGTGTTGGTTTGGTACTGCTGGAGTTCAATATCTTGGTCTTGAAGATACAGTAGAGGCCAAAAGTGATGTTTTTAATGACCCTACAAGTTTGATTAAACCATCAAAATATGAGGAAAATATGATTTTAAGTACGAGGGAAGAACAAAACGCTAAACTTGGTTAAGGTATTTATCTGACAACATTATCTGGCAAAAAAAGGCAAACTATAGCTACAGGTTTTATTTTACTATGCAAAAAATGCATAGAAAAACAGAAAAGCTCAGAGGAAAAAGCAAACATTGACTACAACATAATCAGTTATTAATATTTTGTTGGTTTTTGCATGTGTTTACAAATTATGTCTGCATAATTTGTCATGTTTCATTGCATTTTCACAAATAAAACAATTGACTCCAAGCACAACTATGCAATATGACTACAAAATCTTAGTAGTAGTAGATGTCATAAGCAGCACTGAACTGTTCCTCGTGTGTTTTTGCAGAGTTGCCGCTGAAGATCTCCTATCCACCCGATTTCTCTGAGTCCCGCACTTACGCTCTTCTGCTGATCATGTAAGCAGATCTTTGTGTGTGTGTGTGTGTGTGTGGAGGTAGTTTGTAGTTAGAAAGACAGCGGTTCAAAGCATTTGTGCAGTGATGTTCACATTAATGTGGTGCTTGTTTTAAGGTTCATGAAACATTCTGACAGATATGCAAAATTGCTCTTTGCTTGAACATAAAAGTCAATGCAGGAACAGTCAGGATCATTGTGGTGGAAGTAAACACCGGCCCTTTTTTTGCATGTGAATCATCTTCACTGCATCTGAAATGTTGTATCCTGACCTTTGCTCAGTCTGTACACATCTATACACTCGACATAAAGAAACTGAACATTTCATCAACATTTTTAGGAGCACCTGAAGTAGTTCTACATGGTCATCTTTAGTTTCCTCCACTAAATCAACAAGAGAATGTGATTATTCCATTCTGTTCTAAGCAGGCTTGTGCACAATTCAGAATTGAATTGAGAATGACTCAATTCAATTCTTGAATTTGAATTGATGTCAAAAACAGGATCTAGAATTACAATTCGAATTTGAATTAAAGGAAGCAGAATTGAAATTCAATAGAAATTCAAAGAAATTCATATACATATTTTTTGTTTAACAATGATATTACTTGTACAGTTTACATTAACAGGAAATGTTTTCCCCCAGCAATTCATGTTAAAAGCTCTAGTCACAGAACAAATAATTACGTTTGATTTATTGTAATTGTAATTTTATGGAACATGATTGACATGATTGAGAATTAGATGCAACTGTGTTGCTCACCGAGTTTTGCATTATATGAATGAATGATAACTGCATTTACAACAACTGTGTAATTTATTTCAATAATTTGATCATCTAAACTCACCTAAAGGATTATTAGGAACACCTGTTCAATTTCTCATTAATGCAATTATCTAATCAACCAATCACATGGCAGTTGCTTCAATGCATTTAGGGGTGTGGTCCTGGTCAAGACAATCTCCTGAACTCCAAACTGAATGTCAGAATGGGAAAGAAAGGTGATTTAAGCAATTTTGAGCGTGGCATGGTTGTTGGTGCCAGACGGGCCGGTCTGAGTATTTCACAATCTGCTCAGTTACTGGGATTTTCACGCACAACCATTTCTAGAGTTTACAAAGAATGGTGTGAAAAGGGAAAAACATCCAGTATGCGGCAGTCCTGTGGGCGAAAATGCCTTGTTGATGCTAGAGGTCAGAGGAGAATGGGCCGACTGATTCAAGCTGATAGAAGAGCAACTTTGACTGAAATAACTACTCGTTACAACCGAGGTATGCAGCAAAGCATTTGTGAAGCCACAACACGCACAACCTTGAGGCGGATGGGCTACAACAGCAGAAGACCCCACCGGGTACCACTCATCTCCACTACAAATAGGAAAAAGAGGCTACAATTTGCACGAGCTCACCAAAATTGGACAGTTGAAGACTGGAAAAATGTTGCCTGGTCTAATGAGTCTCGATTTCTGTTGAGACATTCAGATGGTAGAGTCAGAATTTGGCGTAAACAGAATGAGAACATGGATCCATCATGCCTTGTTACCACTGTGCAGGCTGGTGGTGGTGGTGTAATGGTGTGGGGGATGTTTTCTTGGCACACTTTAGGCCCCTTAGTGCCAATTGGGCATCGTTTAAATGCCACGGCCTACCTGAGCATTGTTTCTGACCATGTCCATCCCTTTATGACCACCATGTACCCATCCTCTGATGGCTACTTCCAGCAGGATAATGCACCATGTCACAAACTCGAATCATTTCAAATTGGTTTCTTGAACATGACAATGAGTTCACTGTACTAAAATGGCCCCCACAGTCACCAGATCTCAACCCAATAGAGCATCTTTGGGATGTGGTGGAACGGGAGCTTCGTGCCCTGGATGTGCATCCCACAAATCTCCATCAACTGCAAGATGCTATCCTATCAATATGGGCCAACATTTCTAAAGAATGCTTTCAGCACCTTGTTGAATCAATGCCACGTAGAATTAAGGCAGTTCTGAAGGAGAAAGGGGGTCAAACACAGTATTAGTATGGTGTTCCTAATAATCCTTTAGGTGAGTGTATATTTTAGAACAAAATGTATGCAGGGTTGAGGAGTGACTAGTTACGTGTAATAAAATGTAATTAAATTACAAAATTAATGTAATTGTATTTAGTTGTATTACTGTGGTAAAATCTACTAATCAAATTAAAAGGAAATTGCTTTGCATTGATAAAGTAATCCAAACCACTTTTATGATGGGTAACTTATAACAGTGAGCAATTACATTTCCAAAGTAACCCTCCTAACACTGAATGTATGTGAGATTCAACACATTCTTTCTGTTGTGTGACTGTGTGGAATTTCTTTGAATTGCCATGAATTTAATTCCACTTCCTGTCATTCCAATTCAAATTCAACTTCTCCTGGGGCGGAGTCAATTCAATTCAAATTCCAATTCATGAATTGAATGGAGGCCCATTCGGAAATTCTGAATTTTGCACAAGCCTAATAACGGATGTTGCTTCAAACACTTCATTCTGACTCATTTATCAGAAAACAAGACTCAAGTCATTTCGCTTCTCCAGTAAATATATCTTGATTTAAGAATGTTTAGATATTTGTACTGGAAAAAAAGACAAAAATACTGAGGAAGAGCATCGTTTTTTGCAGTGTAGAACTTAAAAGCAATGATTCAAAGAGGCCAAAAAGGCAGTTGCATGCAAAAATAAGTCTTTGAAACCTCTCATGATGTCAAGGTTTTTGTGGACAAATGTTCGTATCAATCCCAATGGATTATTTGCCAAATACTTAAAGGTGGGGTAAGCGATATCTGGTAACCGATGTTGATATTTCAAATCATCAAAACAAACACGGCCCTACCCCAAAAGGGTCTCGCCCCTATTTTGATAGCTCCGCCCCACACATACGTACGCAACCCCCGGCAACAACTATGGCGGAATCTGCTGTGCCAGCCGGCCGAGGCTATGATGTCATCAATAAGTGAAAGCATTGTGTGTTACTATGGTAATCCAGGTCGAATGTTCAATGAAAAAGTCATCCCTTACATCCCAAAAACACAAACACAGTTCTCATGAACAACTCGATGGCACGAGCACGACAGTCTAACTAACGAATATATTACGATTATGACAAGATTAGAGGGTTATATCGATCACTAAAAGAGGAACCAAAGGAAACAAACATATATTAGGAGTTTATTATCTTACTTTTCGGACACACTGCGAGCTGACGCTTGAAACAGACAGTGAGGAGGTTTAGACGCTCCAGGCTTATCGGGTGTGGAAATGAATGGGTCTTTATCATCGCTGAAGTGAACGACGATACGATTGCAAATGGACAAACAAGAGAACATGACACACGAGCATATTCAAGCAAAAGCCAGCATATATTAGTTCTGTGAAACAAAACAAAACCAATGTTACTCGCCTATCGAGAAGAAATAAAGCTTTCGCCTTCTGCTCCTTGAGTTCTCTCCAGCGCTGGAAAGCTGATACTTGCCTGATCGTAAGCCGCCTTTTGTTCCAGACATTTTCCACATTTTCCATTTCTCGTCACTCGGCTAATGTCCATCCTGTGTCGTGTCTTTTGAATAATGACATGCACTGAGCGCTCTCTTCTCTCCGTCATTAGTAGACACGCCCCTTACTGCTGATTGGCTACAAGTTTGTTTGGTACTCTGCCTGAGACACTTTTCTAAAGCATTTTTGAAATATAGCTTACCCCACCTTTAATGGATCTGGTGTATAAAGTAGAGGCTTTGTTCAGGTGGTACTATTAGATCTGGTTTATGGAGGTGTGATGTGAAGTTCAAGCGGCTCTGTGGTGAATTAAACAACTCTTTGTGAGTAAAAAGGGTGCCACGCACATTTATCATCTGTGAAAACATCATCCTGTTGAATTTAAAAGGCGCTGTAAACACACATGATCAGAAGCAGGAGAGGCACGTTATTTCAGATGATGATGTGCTGATGTGTTTTATTTGTGCGTCAGTGATGCTGCCCCCGGTGGTCAGCAGGTGAATGAGCAGTACGCAGTGGACTGGGACTCTGTGCTGGTCAGCTCAGACAGTGTCATCGTAGCTCGTCTGGATGGCAGGGGAAGCGGCTTCCAGGGTCAGAAGGTGTTACAGGACGTGCACAAGCGCTTGGGAGCCGTGGAGCTGCAGGATCAGCTGGCTGCTGTTGAGTAAGAGCGTTTACCTGCCGTTTTCTTGTCTGTTTATTTTGTGTGATCTAATACTGTACACACTGCTGTGAAACATGCTAACAAACTCATGCTTTTGTTCCAGGTACCTGCTGAAATTGCCATACATTGATCGAACCAGAATTGGTGTATTTGGTCGGGTAAGACACAGTTTAAATGTCACACGCATGGCTGATGTAATGGTAGAAACATTGATCCTTCTTCACACTTCCATATTTGTATTTCTGCAGGATTATGGAGGATATGTCGCACTTCTTCTGATAAAATCCACTGAGAACTTGTTTAAATGTGCAGCGGCCATGTCGCCTGTGACAGACTGGAATTTATATGGTTAGTTACTGTGTTGTGAATGTATTTTTTTCTGTGTAATGTTGCTGTTTGAGTCCCTCCAGCGGGAGTTCTTCTCTATATCAGTGTTTCTGAACTCCTGAAACGCCTCCATTGTAGTCTTGAGTTTTCTTTCGGGAACGAACACGTCACAACATTCCTCATTTAAATAATTCATACGCAGAATAAAGGGGCAGGCCAGTTTGAATTAGGAGTGTGACATTTCCCAAACATGCTGGAAGCGCTTGACCAATCACAACACACTGCTCCAGCCAACCAATCAGAGCACATTGTGCTTTTCAGAAGGCGGGACTTCATAGAGACAGGAACTAAACAGAGCGTTACTGACAGACTGGGAAGAGAGGAGCTGCAACAATGGAGAATTGTGTTTATTATTTTTTTTTACATTTACAGCATGAAAACCTGTTCTAGTAGAGCCCAAAAACAAAATCAAAACTTTGAAAAAGGGCATAATAGGTCTTTAAAGGGGTCATGAATTGAGAAATCAAATTTGCCTTGATCTTTTGACATATAAGAAGTCATTGTACTACAAAAATAGCTTTTTTTCAGAACTCAAAACTACTTTGTTAGTCCAAAAACAGTTTTTATTGAAACCAAGCTGACTCGTTTTGGATTTGTCACCTTACGACTCAATAGGCGACAAAAGACTGCCTTTGCAGAAGATCATCACCTACTTCTACATCATTGCCTCTTTAGCCCCGTCCGGCGATTTGTATATGTCATCAAGAACGAGACAAACACAGGATTATTCCAGCAACAAAACAATAGAGACCAGGATTACAAGACATTTTGAAGTCTTTGCATTGCCATCCTTGTGATCCTAACATTAAGAAAGAGAGGGTCAAAAATAGGATAGAAAATCTACATTTAGTTTAGTTTTTTTATGTAAAAATCTTGATAACTTTTTTTAAGTGGACCTCAAAGAACATTATAAGAGTGTGTTCACACTTTTATTTTGGTTCATTTGGTCCAGACCAAAAAAAAAAACCCATTTAGTCCTGGTCTGCTTAGCGTTCACATTGGCATTTTAACCTGAAGGCATAGTGATACGTTCACAACCTGATTGGTTGGATTTTATTATGTATATTTCAAGACAGAACTTACCGAACATCTAAAACAATGCTGTGTGCTGGGCTAAATGCACTCGTTGTGTGTGCGTAGCTACATATGGTACTTTGACCAGCTGAGAGCTCATGAAGAGCTTATAAAAATGTGTAAAGGAGTACAACATCGCGACCATGACGAGAAAAAAAGGTGTGCTTGAGCATTCTGACCTTTTTAGGGTCTCATCTTGAGACATCATGTCCCGTTTCTGGTTCGTTTAGATGTCTTTGGTTCATATTTCATTTGAACCGCACCAGAGTTGGTTTGGAAGCGGAGTGAGACCCATCTTTTCAGTGGTCTCGGTCCGCTTGTTTGGTTCAGATGGCAGAGTTCACACTTAATTAAATGAACCGCACTAGCAGAGCAATCACACCAGGGTTCGTTTTAATCAAACCAAACATGCCAAGTGTGAACACACCCTAAAATAAAAACGCAATTTATGACTTTAAACCTCTGACGTGTCTAGAACAACATAGAAGTTTCAGACCAGAGATCATCATAGTTTTCTGTTCTGTGAGTGAAACTGATCTCTTTCTCTCAGCCTCGGCCTTCTCTGAACGCTATCTGGGATTTCCTCTTCAGGACGACAGCAGATATCAGGTAAGTGCAGGTTAGATGTTGGTGAACTCAGACTCAGATTCTGCTTGAATGTATTGACAGACTGTTTGTTCTCCAGTTCTCCAGTGTGCTGCAGAATCCACAGGGTTTCAGAGACCAAACGCTCATGCTGCTGCACGCGACTGCTGACGGTCAGTGTGTGTTACAGTTTCCAATGTACACTATTCACACAGTGTGCCTGACATACACAATGCAATTCACATACATGCTCTATACATAAATTAATAAACACTGGTCTGAATAATCTCATACAGATCACTTTTCACAATAGTGGCCAAAAGTGATGTCCGGAGGTGATATTTGTTTTCAAACGCGCTTCATCAAAAAATGACGTTTCACAATCTACATCTTACAATCTTACAAAATCTAACAAATTTTGATCAATATTTGTGACCCATACTGGGTAAATGAGTCGGAACTACAGCCAAAACATGTCAATTTTGGTTAAATTTGAGGTTTTCACAAAAATTAAGCCTCGTCTAGCAATCCCAATGCTCCAAATAGCCATTAAACGCTTCTCGACCACTGGCGCTTCCTCTCAGCACAAGTTTGGAATCGTTTTAAAGCGCATTATTCCAACTTCGTGAATATTCCTAGCAAATTCTCGATGGCTAAACCAATGAAATGTGATTTTTTTTTTTTCAAACTCATGCTGATGTAAACAAAACAATCTTACTCGCACTGACTGACAGATCCGACGCGTGCGCACAAAGACTCTCAGACAGTGTGCGATCCCGATATACACACATACACAGAATTACTGTATTTCAAAATATCTGTCTTGGCGAGTATTCACATTATCTGTTATGTCTTAAATGAACGTTTGGTTAACTGTTGGGGAGAAACATCTGCTGTGTAACATTATGTTAGATCCGTGCGGTACAGTAGGTCTTAATATACAGACTGGCTGTCTCGTTTATGTTAATAAAACAATTGTGATATCATGGAAAAAAAGTTGAATAGATATTTTTCCAATAGATATTTAGTGTTGACTTGGTGTGTGTCAAATGTGGTGTTATTACCAGGGATTTTAAGGTATGGTTGCTGGTCATTGTGTTTTGGAGCCTTCAGAAAACTTTAACTCACTTTTGCTCAAAATGGACTTCAAACAGGTGTAGCTCAGTCTAGTGCTGGGCGGTATACCGGTTCATACCGAATACCGGTGTTTATTTTTGTTATGATATGAATTTTGATTATACCGCAATACCGGTATATGTCGCTTAAACCAGTGTTTCCCAACCCTGTTCCTGGAGGCACACCAACACAACATTTTCCAACTCTTCCTGAGCAAACACACCTGAATTAACTCATCAGCTCGTTAGTAGACTTCAAGACGTGGAGATAAAGGGGTTAGATGAGGGAGACATCCAAAATGTGCACTGTTAGTGTGCCTCCAGGAACAGGGTTGGGAAACACTGGCTTAAACAACGTTCGGAACATGGCGCAGCGCGACACTGTTTGAGAGGGGTCCCGTTTCACTGTTGCACTGTAGTGAGGACACAGCTGAGATCACGCCCAATAAACCCTCATTCACTATTCCCTACGTTAGTCCACTAATACAGTTCACTTGAAGGAGTGAATGAAAACTAGTGAGGGAACTCGGACAGACGTTGTGTGTACATAGGCTGCACACTCGTTATTGCGGTGCAATATGGGATTGAATTCGGGATTGAATGGGATTGGGGCGATTTCGGATTCAGCCTGTGATTACAGCGGAGAATTCAAACAACACGCATGAGAGCGGTTTCTGCGTGGAGCGCCGCAATGAGATTAACAACGCTCACCACATGGATCATATACAGTCCGGAGCGAGCGCGTTTACGTTTTTTATGGACATATTTCAAATCCTCTAGTGCTCTAAACATGAACCAGCAGCGTGTATGCGCACATATTTCATCACGTCTTCTTCAAATGAAATATATGCGCAAACAAGGACACTGATACTCCAGCCATACGTCTGATCACGACCGCGATGGATTATTCTGCTACACCGAAGACAATGATGTAAGTTAATAGACTGACAATTCAAAGAAGAATGGGCAAAAAGTAATTGCTTTATTCTTTCTGTGTGTCACTTGTTCAGAGACTGTAGTGCTCTTAAATGTATTGAAAATATCCTTAGACCTTTTAAATGTTCCTCCGCATTTCTCCCTCGTTCTGGCAGTTTGTTGTTATATAGGGTTAGATTTTTTCTCATATTTTAATATTCATGCGTCTCTAATGAGTGTGTTGCAGGTCTGTGTTTTATTGGTTGTAAACACAGCATCATTTTGTGGGGCTTTGCAAACCTGTATTAATTCTAGTGTGGAATTTTTCTACAATATTCACTCATAATGACAGTAAAATATGGCATTCTAAGTCAATCTACTGCAGTATTTCCTCTCTCAATTAGTAGAAAATGTGGTTAACAACACCCAGTTTTGTCCACTGCAATCGTAGCATATCATTTGATCGCATTACTGTGCCACTGAGCTATTCTTGAAAATTTTGCTTGTTTTTCCTCCAGCCAACATTAATTTCCAGCACACAGCCGAGCTCATCAAGAACCTGGTGAAGGTGGGAGCGAACTACACGCTGCAGGTACTGAACACCACACTTCAGCATCTGTGTCTCTGTCCATTGATGGCAGTCTAGTTTCTTGATCGTTTTCTGGATGGTTCTTCTCCAGATTTATCCAGACGAGGGTCATTTTCTGTCTAAGAGCAGCGGGCGACACGTGGCCGCCACACTGAGCAGCTACTTCAGATCCTGCCTGCAGGAGGACGGGATTCCCATCAGTGAGGAGGAGGAGGAAGAGGAAGAGTAGAGTGAAGATGACACGCAGCACACAAACACACGCAGACACTGACACACACCACAGTACACACAAACACACAGGACAGTGAAACACACTGGACGTTGAGACAAACATCCAGAGCAGAACGCTCCAATAAACAGCGAGAGCCAGGAGTGTGTGTGTGTGTTTGAACATGTATATATGCATGTGTGTAACCGTTTGGATGAAGTATGTATTAGAGCCGTGTGTGTGAGAGAGAGTTTCTATGTACCTGGCCTATGGATCATTATCTCTGGAAATGGATTAGAATGTTTCACATATCATAAATCACTACGATCTCCAATTGGCTGATGCGTTGGCCAATCACAGCACAGACTGTCCAGGTGGGACGGCTCAAATCAGCCATTGCATGGTCCTTTTGCTTTGCTTCACTTCTTTTGCCACTTTCTGTCTGTCAGTATGTTTTCACCTTCCGGAGGAGCTGCATTCGATTCCGTTTCTCACAAGCACTTGCTGGGAAGAACCGTAAATCCATCCTTTGAAAGCTTGAGGATCTGCGTGAAGATCAGCACATGTGCAGTGCATTCTGGGATGGATGTGTGTTGTACAGAAGAGGGCGTTCAGATGTATTTTTGACACATCAGATGGAAACACGGACTGTCTTGGATCAGGTTATTTGTCTCTGGAGGGCTTTTGTATCGCTGACTGTTTAGTTTTACTGTTGGTGGGTGGGTGGGGGGTGTTGTGGTGACGGGTCGGGTCGGGTTGATTGTTATTGTTCTTTAGTCATGTCTATAAATAAACAACTAGTCCAAATCCAACATTATTCAATTTTGATGTACTATAATTTCCCATCAGAGTCTCTGTGGTTCAGCTGATCAGGAACAGGAAGAAATGCCAACAGCCAATTATGAGAAAATATTAACTAATAATGGCCAAAAGTGATGTTTGGAGGAGGTATTTGTTTTAAATTACCCTAAAATTTTGATTAAAACATCAAAATATGAGAAAAATATTAGATTTTTTATATATATATTTTAAATATGAGGGAAGAACAAAACACTAAACTTGGTTAAGGTATTTATCTGACAAAATTATTTGGCAAAAAGGCAAACTACAGCTACAGGTTTTGTTTTACTATGCAAAAAGCTCACAGGAAAAAAGCAAATATTGACTATAAAATAATCCGTCATTAATATTTCATTGGTTCTCTCCTGTTTTCGTATTTGTTCGTAATTTCTCTATGCAATATGCTTACAAAAACTTTTATACATGGAGTAAATTTTGAATGAAGGGTGAAGATGTCAATTTTCCCGGGCTGTACATCACTTTTGGCATCACTAAACGGCTCCTAAAAGGTGATCTGATCTTCAGTATAGCAACAATATTGTTGGATCAGGAACCCAGTCCTGCATCACAGCTCAAAGTTACCAGCGGACACAGGTAAAGATCGTACTGTTGAACATCACTGAAAATTGCAGATTAGTTTGGCATGTCAAGTGTTCATTTCATGTGACAGGATCGCTGAATTTCCATACGATGTCAATGATGCCGTTCTGGAGCCAGTGGCCGTGGGAATCTGCGTTTACAAACGGTAAATGAAGTATAGGTCTCATTGTACTTTATAAAGTAATCTTCATCACACATTAACTTTTATTTGTAGCCTATGTCTGATATGTTATAAATGCCACATTCAGTGATGAATTACACGAATCATGTAAATAATGCCATATTTTCAATTCAAAATGGTGACATTTCATAAAAAGGTCGAGTAGCCATGATTCGCTGTAGCATTAGGATTTTTTGCATTCTTTTTGTTTGTTTTTTACTGTTTTATTTAAACATTGATTATTATGAATGTTCCTATAATTCCTAATTCCTTTCGTTATAGTTCAGTGGCGTCCAATTGCAGATTTAGAGTTAAAGGGATGGTAGTCTGCAGTGCTTATTTGGTTTCTAAAAACCACATGAATGACCAGCAGATGTGCTTTGAAACTGGAAATGAGAATGTGACAAGATTCATCATTCAAATGTTGATGGATCCCAGATAGCAACACTGTTGTGGCCCAGATCCGGCCCACACCTGACATGCATGGAATGATTATCCGGCCCTCATATTGTGTGAAATGATGGCACTTGGAGTGCTCCGCTCCTGTTTGCCAGATCTGGACCACAGCAATGCCACATAACAGCCAACCTTATATAAACCACAAAATCTGTATATATTACATAAAGAGTAATCGCAGCTTTAACAAGAAGAAAAAAAGGAACAACTACCACTGACTTCAAGCCACAGGCTTAGATGAAATTAACTACAAATAAAAGACATTAACTCTCTCAAGATCTCAGCAGAGGAGGATTAAACAACTCCACAAACAGCATTACCAGCTTCACTTATTACAAACCAGTTTGAATTTATTTCTGGCATACATCTACAAAATTTCTTATTGAGAATTAACTGAGGTTTAGATGTTTTATTGATGTTTAGTTTAAAGTCACCATTATGGTGATCAGTGGTTTGAGAGGAACACAGCTTTCACTCTTAAAGGGTAACTAAACCCTAGAACAACTTTTTTAGCTAATGATCTGCAAGACTGGGGCTTTATTAGTGCTGTTCATTGATTCGAGTAAATGTTTTGACATTTGGGTATAAAGTGTTTTAATTCTACAATATATGGTGTAAAAACGTCTGAGTGCTGCCCTCTTAAGGTTGAACGGTGGCTACTGCAGTTGAATTTTCCTATTGAACATTGTTGGCCATCGTGACGTATGTTGGCTCTTCCAACGGCTCACTACCAACGCCCCGGCACGAGCTCACCACGCCCTTGGCGCAAAGGTGGGGGAGAAAGACCGATCTGTTGCAAAGCTACTGGCGTCACTCCAGTCACTCTCCATCTTTGCGAGTCTGACAGCTGTCAATCAATCCGTCACTGCGGGTCTCAGATGTGGAAAATTTCATTAGAAGGAAAACAAATGTTATATTTAAATTAAATAATTGTGATATATGTATGTATTATTTCAATGAATGTAATAATAATGATTTTACTTTTATTGTACAACTTTTTATTATTTTTGGAAAATTTCATATACACAAGAAGAAATGGTCAGGATCCAGGCCAAATTTTCTTCAGGAGACTAAGCAGTATTGCACCAGTTTGGAGAACATTGTCAATAAAAAAGCAAGGAAGACTTGTTATATTATTAGAGGGGTGATGAATTGAGAAATCAACTTTCCCTTGAGCTTTTGATATATATGGGATTATATGACGCCTAATCGAATATGGGACTATATGACGCCTATATGAATATGGGACTATATGACTCCTATATGAATATGGGACTATATGACGCCTAATCGAATATGGGACTATATGACGCCTATATGAATATGGGATTATATGACGCCTAATCGAATATGGGACTATATGACGCCTAATCGAATATGGGACTATATGACGCCTATATGAATATGGGACTATATGACGCCTATATGAATATGGGATTATATGACGCCTATATGAATATGGGATTATATGACGCCTATATGAATATGGGACTATATGACGCCTATATGAATATGGGACTATATGACGCCTAATCGAAAATGGGACTATATGACGCCTATATGAATATGGGACTATATGACGCCTATATGAATATGGGACTATATGACGCCTAATCGAATATGGGACTATATGACGCCTATATGAATATGGGACTATATGACGCCTATATGAATATGGGACTATATGACGCCTATATGAATATGGGACTATATGACGCCTAATCGAAAATGGGACTATATGACGCCTATATGAATATGGGACTATATGACGCCTATATGAATATGGGACTATATGACGCCTAATCGAATATGGGACTATATGACGCCTATATGAATATGGGACTATATGACGCCTATATGAATATGGGATTATATGACGCCTATATGAATATGGGATTATATGACGCCTATATGAATATGGGACTATATGACGCCTATATGAATATGGGACTATATGACGCCTAATCGAATATGGGACTATATGACGCCTATATGAATATGGGATTATATGACGCCTAATCGAATATGGGACTATATGACGCCTAATCGAATATGGGACTATATGACGCCTATATGAATATGGAACTATATGACGCCTATATGAATATGGGATTATATGACGCCTATATGAATATGGGACTATATGACGCATATATGATTATGGGACTATATGACGCCTAATCGAATATGGGACTATATGACGCCTATATGAATATGGGACTATATGACGCCTTTATGAATATGGGACTATATGACGCCTATATGAATATGGGACTATATGACGCCTTTATGAATATGGGACTATATGATGCCTATATGAATATGGGACTATATGACGCCTAATCGAATATGGGACTATATGACGCCTATATGAATATGGGACTATATGACGCCTATATGAATATGGGATTATATGACGCCTAATCGAATATGGGACTATATGACGCCTATATGAATATGGGACTATATGACGCCTATATGAATATGGGACTATATGACGCCTTTATGAATATGGGACTATATGACGCCTATATGAATATGGGACTATATGACTATAAAGCGCAATACAAAGGTAAGCATATGGTTGTTGTTGTTATTAATTTGTTGGCAGATTATCCTACAGTATCAATGAATGACGCATTGTGGTGTGGTGTGCATAACGTGTGTGAAATACCTGCTAATTACGTTGTTTTTATATTTGGTACTTTTTGCACTTAAATTGGCTTATTCCTACTGTTGACATTTAAAATTATGTTTTTTTTTGAGGGTTAAGTCAACTCCAGGCCTGTGTGTGTGTGTCAGTCAAGAGAAATTGAAACCTTCACTTGCATCTTGAGCTAGTACATACATTTATTATATAATATAATACAGAATTTGCATTTGCAGCTGTTGGGGGGGGGAATGATAAAACATGCATGTGCGTGGTGGGACCACGTGGTTTGCCTAGAGCGCAGTTAAGCTTGCTTATTATGACGTCACAATAGCCGCGTTCCATTCTGCATCTTCATACACTCACACACAAGCAGAATCTCTTAGAGGGTTTGCAGGCTAGGAGTGAGTTTCGTGTGACAGTGCCGATTTGCAGATACTAAAACACAGTGTACAGACTACAGAACCTAAACGCGGTTTCCAAAAACAGTGCCTAGAGTACAGTGTCTAGTCACAGTGTGCAGATCTGCAGAAAGGGAAAAACTGTGTATAGACAGTTTCCAGAGTCCACACAGTTTCCAGATTTGTGAATTCTTCACGGGGCATCATGTCCACATCATCGGCATCATCGGCATCATCTTCGTCCCTCCCTTTGGACCAGCTACAGAGGCAGTTTGTTGAGGAGTTGTTGAGCTTTAGCAGCAAAGCCTCGTACAACCTCGAGTGGAGGTGGAGTGGCTATAGATCGGACAGCCAAAATGAACAGAGCCATTGCGGCAACAGGTGTTTGTCCAGGTCCAACAGCCTCCAAGAGATGTTTTGCCCTCCGCTGCCAGGTCAAGTTCCCGTCGAGCCAACAGTGTCTTCAAACGGCTTGACTCCTCAGGGTGCCATGAAGGCTTCTCCTGTGACCAGGAGCTCAACAGGTGAGACTGAAATAAGTGTATTTTAGTTGGACGTTTGTCTAATAATGGCAAATTTAGACTGCAAGGGTGGCACAGAAGCGCTTCTGAACTGGCAATTAAGTGCCTTTACACAGACTGTTGAATGCTGCTCAGAGGTGGCATGCACAAATGCATTTACACAGCACTTTTAACTGCATATTGTTACACAAGATGGGGTCAGAGCAGGCATAATTTAGTCTGGCTTTTGAGCTTTGTAAAGATACATTCAGAGAACATTCAAAAGTAACGTTCCCATAATGTTCCAAAAATGATGAAATGGAATGTTCCCTTAAAATTTTTAAAACATAAAAAAAAAACGGTTAAACTTCACAGTAAGGTTTCATTTGGTAATATTGTGTAATGTATTAACTAACATGGACTAACCATGAGCAATACATTTGTTACTAGGGGTGTAACAATATATCGCGATATAGAAATGCAACAATATGTATCGTGGATAGTGGCAATCTGTATTGTGTAGAGTTCACCCAAAATGGAAAAATTCAAGTTTACAGAGTTTTAATGTCAGTACTACATTAAACTACTATATAGGGATGCACGGTATATCGGCCACCATATCGGTATCGCTATATGTTCATTTTTAATGTCATCGTTATCAGCCAGATAAGAAAATTTGGCTGATATATTAAAAACGATAATGTATTATTTCCTTCAGCTGAGACATTTGAGATGCGCACTGTTCGCCATGAATTGCTTGAAATATGATTGTAATCACTCCAACAAAGGAAAATACGGTTCAGCGCAACATGTGCAGCGCAGGTCTTGTCATATAGAATTACCGGTATCGGCCAAGATTTTCATATCGGTGCATCCCTATTATATAATGTACTGTATAATAATGCAATGGGGGAATATTTGTGGGTCCTGATAATGCCAAATGTCTTATGTTACCAGTAAAAAGTGGTATCTAGTCAGTGATAGAGTGCAAGCATATTCGTCTAAAATTATTATTATTATTTTCCTAATATTTTTATTCTGCTCTCACCATTGTCCTTACCAACACCAAGTCCAAGCCTATTAATTTCCACCCCCAATGTTATCCCAAATTTAGCATGTTAATCAACAGTACATTTTTTTTGTTAACCTTTTACCATATGTCTTGGAGTATGGCAATAATATTGTATCGTGAGTTCAGTATCGTAACATGAGGGTATCGTTACACCCCTATTTGTTACGGTATTTATTCTTTGTTAATGTTAGTTAATGCAAATACATCTGTTCGTTGTTTATGTTAGTAACTAATGTTAACATTAACAAAGATTAATAAATGCTGTAGAAGTGCAGTTCATTATTAGTTCATGTTAACTAATGAAACCTTAATTTAAGTGCTACCAAAAAAAAATGGACGTTTGGAAAAACTTGTATTAGTAACATTACAGATTAGAATTTAACCGTAAAATGTCATTATATCATGTTTCTAATAGCTGTGTATTCAATTGTTTTTCTTCATTTCAGAAGAACCCACAGAATGCAGGTGGATGAAAGGAATCCGTTCTTTCGGCAAAAGGCTCTGGAAGGCTTTGAAGCGTCCGTTCTGCTGCTGTTGCCACGGTAGTTCTGTGAATGCTGTGGAGCCTTTCGTCCTTCCACCAGATCTGGACCCAGAGCCTGATCCTGAGCCCTCTTCATCTGTGCCAGATCACTCCGCCGTCAAGCCAAATGATGGTAACCTTATTTTAAACAGTTTTGTCATCTTGTCTTCCTCTAAAAATACCTTAAAGGGATAGTTCACCCAAAAATGAAAATTCTGTCATCATTTGAACACAAAAGAAGATATTATGAAGAATGTTTGTAATCAAAGCGTTGACAGGAGCCATCCACTTCAGTAGTACACTAATGACTATCGTTAACTGTTTGCCAACATTCTTGGAAATATCTTCTTTTGTGTTCAACAGAAGAAAGGTTTGGAACAACTCGAGGGCGAGTAAATGATGACAATTTTTGGGTGAACCATCCCTTTAAGAGAATATTAATATTTTTTCCCCCATATTAACATTTGTTTTTAATTTTCAGAGTCCTTTGAATCTCTCTTTAACGTGGTGAAGATGATTGGAGCCGGAGGATTTGGCAGGGTGTACGAGGGAACGCGTAAATTTGATGGGAAAAAGGTAAAAAAAAAAACATTTTGCTCTTGCATGCATCAAAACGGATGGTTTATTAATACTTAGTGCAAGGTCAGGTGCTTGAAAAGTGTTTTTGTGTTTGCAGGTTGCCATCAAGCGGATGCGCAAGTTTGACAACGATCGTTATCTTAATATTGTAAGTTGGCCAAAACCTGCATGTGTGTTTAGTTGTGCTGATTACTGTAGTTAATACACCTATAGGAAGCATTAGTTGTAAATGTAATAGACAAATAAGCCTAGAAGCATCTAATAACTTTGAGCTGAAGGTATCTACAAAGATAAAAGAAAAGTACATTTAAAAATGATAGGTTTTCTTCAGATTTTTACCCAGCTAACCTTCTGTCTACTTATTTTCTCTAGCCTGGGCATCCCAAACCTCTCATCACAGAAGTGGCGCTGCTTCTCATGATGAGGCAAGAACCCAAAAGCCCCTACGCCATACAACTCTACGATTGGTTTGAACACCCTCGTAAATTCACTCTGGTCATGGAGTATCCTGAACCCTGCGAGAACTTGCTTGACTTCCTCATTGCTAATCTTGAACTGGATGAAACAACAGCACGGGTCATTATGCGACAGGCTGTGCTGGCTGTACAACACTGCATTGAGCACAGCGTTTTTCATAATGACATTCACGCGCAGAATTTCCTGCTGAAGAAGGACACGTTAGAGCTCAAGCTCATAGACTTTGGCTGCGGTCAGCTAGTTAATAGTGATGGCTACGAGAGCGAGACATACACTGGTGAGCATTTTGGCAGTGCGGAAACCTAAATGTAGTGACCTACTGATTATTTAACGCTTTAAAAAAAATGTGTTCTTGCTTACAGGAGTACTGGAGTACAGCCCACCTGAAGTCCACACTGAACCTCGCTTCCACGCCGTCCCAACAAATGTCTGGGCTCTAGGGGTGTTGTTGTACGGCATGGTGAGCGGATGTTTTCCTTTTGACAATACAACGGCCATCACACAAGCCAAAGTTACATTTGAGAACCCCGACTTATCCGAAGGTGAGTGAATAATAACATTGATAAACACACATAAAAGCAAAAGTTCTGTATAGAAACAGATAAAGGTGAAGATTGTTTTTGGTACCATGAAACTGGGGGAGTGACTTTAGTGCATCAGACATGTCACTTTGCTCACAGCTGATTGGTCCAATTTCAGTTTGAGATGCTCTGCTCTGGAGCAGGTTAGCTGTAAAGCTTAAGTTACTATGACGATGAACACAGCTAAAAGCCAAGCCACTTTCATGGTACCTAAAACCCAGGATTGGCTAAACTGAAACCTACCTGGCTAGCCAGCGAAACTGGCTTCGTGGTACAGGCCCCATGTGCCATCAAAACAGCTCAGATCCGTTAATCTCTTTTCAGCTCAACCTTTAGCAAGAGTTTGGGGGCGTGGCTACTGTAGCAGGCGGAGCCTGAGGGTTTAATAGGAGAAATGGCTGCATTTATACCATCAAAAATTAAATGGGTCATGAGCATGTCAAATTGAACAGAGCATTGCGATGCTACGCGCTACAAAGCATGCGTCAATACCAACAAATGCAACACAGCTAAAAGTATTCCTAATATGTCGGACCTGAAACATGCCTTCACGATCACCAGTAAGAGCTGCCTTTGTGATGTTTGAATTAAGGGAGGTGTGACACGCGAAAGGGGCTTTTTTTTTTTAAATAGGCTTTATTTTTGTCATTCTGCTAGTGTTGCAGAAACTACTCGCTTCACCTTTAAAGTAAAGAACATTTTGCCTTATATTAATCATGTTTTAGATGCTGTTTTCATAGATGCCAAGTCACATGGTCATGACTAACCAGCTCCCTTCCTATTCAAATATGTATAGAATGCAGGGATCTGATTAGCCAGTGCCTAACCCTGGATCCGACTAAACGGCCCACGTTAGAGCAGATGTTACAACATGAATGGATTATAAATGATCTACTGTAGACTGGAGAAGTTCAGGAGATTCACTCGATCAGTGATTTCAGGTGTGAGGAAGTGTAACAGACAGAGTAGGATTAATATCATGTATCTTCAATTGAGATGTTGAAGTTTGTGTAGTGAACTGAGTTCATTGTAATGTTCTTGTTATAGTTTACATTTATATAGCGCTTTATACAATACAGATTGTTTCAAAGCAGCTTCATGGTAGTAAACAGGAAAATAACAGAATGATGCAAACAGAATTCAGTTCTGCTGTAAAAAAAACATTCATGAGTTGACATGTTCATATAATCTTTGTATTGGATAGGACCTTGATGCTCGACCTTGACCCGAAGCCCGAAGTCCAACCCCAACCTGACCCCAACTCAAGCGCCACACCAGAGGGGTCAGAGACTGTCTACGAGCTTTATGAGAGACTGCAAGACTGGACAGAAATCATCAAGTCATCACAGCCACATTTGCTTTGTTTTAAAAGCAATTTTTACTTCGTTTTTAAAAGTCAAGTCACAGGCATGTGATCAGCTAAACACAAAAAAGAAGGAAGACCTGACCACGCCCCCATCAATTATTTTAATGATTATACAATAAAACATACTATTTTATTGTCAAATAAAAAAACGGAGTACTGTTTAAAAAATGTGTTAATAGAATTGATATTATTATTAATAACACAATGTTAATAATAATAATTATCAATATTTTATTTTACAAAACAACAGTAAAATTCGCCCCCCCTAGTGGCAGTCGTAATGAACTTTCATTATGATCTTGCGCGGCAACATGGGTTCCCTGACGCTGTCTCAGACATCCTCCCTGTTGAGGCGTGTCTCTTGCACTAAACGGCAATACTCTTTGCCCACATTGACTTGCAAAAGCAAGAGCCTTTATCCTCTGAACCATCACCAAGGTGGAACGAATAAATGCATGCAAACAATAAACAGCTACGCATGAAGGGCAAATAACCGCGATAATTTGAGTGAAAATACGGTGCCAGACAACATACAAAAATATAAATATTAAAATAATAATTGATTGCTTATCAATAACCATGTGGTTTTAAATGTTTCTGATAAAGTTAAAAAGTATAAATAATTACGATCTGAATGAAACGCGCTGGAATACATCACATCCGGTTGGCGTGTCGCATGAGGTGTAGTTGCTCGAGCTCAAATTTTTTAACGCATCCAAAGCTCAAATCGGATCCGCAGATGGTCGGCATCCCACGCAGCCCCTGTGCGACTCTCCACAGCAAATGAATGACTTCCGGTCCAATGGATGTCGTTCGTTGTGTGCAGTGGAAAGGCGGCTTAACATTTATGGTTGTCTTCATTTCTTTGTTTTCAAATGTTAAACCATTGAGCTTTTATTTTGGAAGAACACCACAGGGAGAAAGTCCAAAAATATGGGCAACAACTTTGTAGACAGTGTTTGCGTATGAAGGTACTTCACCAAACTGATTTCGGACTGACTTCTGGCAGCATTTTCAAGCTTATCACTTCTCTTTATTGACAACAGATTTATAAACACTTCTCATGATGAATGTTGCATTTGCAGAGGATCATTTCCTGTGAATCGAAGTTGAAACCAATAGTTTTGAACTAAATCGCGTACTTTAATATTCTGTGCATACATAGAATTTGCATTTGCAGCTGTACTAGTGGTTGCATGCTGTTTTTTTTCTTTAACGTTGCAGAATGAAAACATTAGGGGTGTAACGATACACTCATGTCACGATTCGATACTATCGCGATACTAAACACGATACAATATTTATAGCGATATTTTAAGCCAAAATAACGTTTTTTTTATTATTATTTAAATAATATATTATTATCAGGATACACAAATATTCCCCCATTGCATTACTGTACATTATATTCAAAATTATATATAGTAGTTTAATGTAGTAATGTTGCTGAAACTGTTTTTTTTCCCCATGCAGTATGCAGAGAACGTTTTAAACCTGCTGACACACAGACGCTGTACCTGTGACGCTTACAAATGAATAATACAGTGTGACGAAGTTAATCAATGTTTTTAAATAACTGCATAAAGCTTATCAGAAACGTCAGTTGATTCCGCAGCCTGTTTCTGTGTTTGAAGTTATTGAAGTTAAAACATGTTATTTTAGCAGGTACATTTATACGGTTAAATTTACAAATTCCTAATACCTCCTTAAAGGGAAAGATCACCCAAAAATGTAAATTCTGTCATTCATTTCTCACCCTCATGTCGTTCCAAACCCTTCAGACGTGAAGAAGTTGTTGAATAAAGTCGTTATTTTTGTTTGTTTTTGCGCACAAAGTATTCTCGTCGCTTCATAACATTAATGTTGAACCACTGGAGTCACATGGACTATTTTAACAATGTCTTTACCACCTTTCTAGATCTTGAAATTTGCGAAGACAACGTTAAAATAGTCCATGTGACTCCAGTGGTCAACAAAAATAACGACTCTATTCAACAATTTCTTCATGTCTGTGTCATTCTCCCACAAATATCTTAACTTGTGTTCTGAAGATGAACGAAGGTCCTTTGGAACGACATGAGGGTGAGAAATTAATGACAGAATTTACATTTTTGGGTGAACTATCCCTTTAAATCAATAATTCTGGCACATATGTATACCCACACTGGATATATAAATGTAAACCCAGTTCTGCAGATTACTTGCAAATTGTAGTCCCTTACTGAGTACAAATTACATGACAAAAATTGTAGTTAGTAATGTATTCTGACTAGGTTTAGATAACTAATGTATCACTTAGATTTGAATGGGATTATTGTGTACTATATGGATGTATATTTAAAAAAAACAAAAACAAAGAGATTCAATTCTTTGTTATCAACAACATGAAATGCATTAAGCATTCCAACAAACATTCAACTCGACGACTACAGAACTAGGTTGTTTTATCAGGTCCTGTCTTAGACTGGTTCAGATCTTACTTGGGTAGCAGGGAATACTGCAATACACCTCCAGGCGTTACATCATATCCTCTGGTGTTCCTCAAGGCTCGATTTTGGGTCCTCTATTATTCAACTTAAACATGCTTCATTTAGCTGGTGTAATTAATCAGTACAATATTTCCTTTCCCCAGTATGCAGATGACAAGCAACTTTCACATGCACCATATACAATTCAATTTCTATCCCGCTGGACTGCATAGAAAGCATAAAATTGTGGATGTCACAGAACTTTCTACAGCTAAACAAGGCACTTGTTATTGGTAATGACGCATGGAGAACGTCTATTGCTCTGTCTTGACTCTCTATCACTGAAAGCCTGTAATCAGGTCAAGAACTCGGGAATCATGTTTGACAGTGATCTCAGTTTCAAAATTTTTTAAAAACATACGAGCAATGTCTCTAAAGCAGCATGTTATCACCTTAGAAACGTCTCCAAAGTACTGATATTCTCTCCCCTATCTGACAAGGAGAAACATTTTTTACATCTAGACTTGACTATTGCAATAGCGTTTTTGCTGTGTTACTATTAGTATAATATACTATTTATTTTATTTCTTCAGGTCTTAAGAGCAGAGATTCTGACACTATAATTTGTATGAAAAAGCAGAAAATTAATGCCCCCCCCCCCACAACTTTTATATATAATTGCTAATATTGTATCAGATTAAATTGAGAACCGAGTTATTATAGTGATTGTGGCATTTAATACAGATATAGTGCTATAGTGTGGACATATGATGAAAAATAACAAACTGAACAAGTAGTGTGAGTGTCCTAGAGTGTGACTCAATGTCTTTCTCTGCCTTCAGGTCAGATCATCTTAAAAGATGGGAGAGCTGGTCGCCAAGGGGATTTTCCCTGGTGCAACCGATGCTAGTCGTCATCATCGCCTTCGTCACTGGTTTCTGTGGGAACGGGTATGTCCTCATCGAAGCACTCTCTGAAGAAGGAGATGAGTGAGTTCAGCATGTAGCGTCTGCTGATGACCTCATGACCCTCATCAGGGAAGATCTGCACAAAGGCGAGAGAGGTCAAAGGGTCGAACGCGTGAGGTCAGAGGGTTGTGCGCGTAAGTTCAAAAAGTGTGTGAGGTCAGAGGGTCATGCGCGTGAGGTCAGAGGGTCGAGCGCGTGAGGTCAGAGGGTCGTGCGTGTGAGGTCAGAAAGTGCGCGAGGTCTGAGGGTCGAGCACTTGAGGCCAGAAAGTGCGTGAGGTCAGAGGGTCGTGCATGTGAGGTCAGAAAGTGCGTGAGGTCAGAGGGTTGTGCACGTAAGTTCAGAAAGTGTGTGAGGTCAGAGGGTCGAGCGCTCGAGGTCAGAAAGTGCGTGAGGTCAGAGGGTCGAACGCGTGAGGTCAGAGGGTTGTGCGCGTAAGTTCAAAAAGTGTGTGAGGTCAGAGGGTCATGCGCGTGAGGTCAGAGGGTCATGCGCGTGAGGTCAGAAAGTGCGTGGGGTCAGTGGGTTGTGCGTGTAAGTTCAGATAGTGCGTGAGGTCAGAGGGTCGAGTGCCAGAAAGTGTGTGAGGTCAGAGGGTCGTGCGCGTAAGGTCAGAAAGTGCATGAGGTCAGGGTCGAGCGCTTGAGGTCAGAAAGCGTGTGAGGTCAGAGGGTTGTGCGCGTGAGATCAGAAAGTGCGTGAGGTCGAGGGGTCGAGCGCTTGAGGTCAGAGGGTCATGCGCGTAAGGTCAGAAAGTGCATGAGGTCAAAGGGTAGAGAGCACGAGGTCATAGGGTCGAGAGCACGAGGTCATAGGGTCGAGCGCTTGAGGCCAGGAAGTGCGTGAGGTCAGAGGGTCGAGCGCTTGAGGCCAGAAAGTGCGTGAGGTCAGAGGGTCGAGCGCTTGAGGCCAGAAAGTGCGTGAGGTCATAGGGTCATGCACGTAAGATCAGAAAGTGCGTGAGGTCAGAGGGTCGAACGCGTGAGGTCAGAGGGTTGTGCGCGTAAGTTCAAAAAGTGTGTGAGGTCAGAGGGTCATGCGCGTGAGGTTAGAGGGTCGAGCGCGTGAGGTCAGAAAGTGCGCGAGTTCTGAGGGTCGAGCACTTGAGGCCAGAAAGTGCGTGAGGTCAGAGGGTCGTGCATGTGAGGTCAGAAAGTGCGTGAGTTCAGAGGGTTGTGCACGTAAGTTCAGAAAGTGTGTGAGGTCAGAGGGTCGAGCGCTCGAGGTCAGAAAGTGCGTGAGGTCAGAGGGTCGAACACGTGAGGTCAGAGGGTTGTGCGCGTAAGTTCAAAAAGTGTGTGAGGTCAGAGGGTCATGCGCGTGAGGTCAGAGGGTCATGCGCGTGAGGTCAGAAAGTGCGTGGGGTCAGTGGGTTGTGCGTGTAAGTTCAGATAGTGCGTGAGGTCAGAGGGTCGAGTGCCAGAAAGTGTGTGAGGTCAGAGGGTCGTGCGCGTAAGGTCAGAAAGTGCATGAGGTCAGGGTCGAGCGCTTGAGGTCAGAAAGCGTGTGAGGTCAGAGGGTTGTGCGCGTGAGATCAGAAAGTGCGTGAGGTTGAGGGGTCGAGCGCTTGAGGTCAGAGGGTCATGCGCGTAAGGTCAGAAAGTGCATGAGGTCAGAGGGTCGAGCGCTTGAGGTCAGAAAGTGCGTGAGGTCAGAGGGTCGAGCGTTTGAGATCAGAAAGCGCGTGAGGTCAGAGGGTTGTGCGCTAAGTTCAGAAAGTATGTGAGGTCAGAGGGTCGTGCGCGTAAGATCAGAAAGTGTGTGAGGTCAGAGGGTCGAGCGCTTGGTCAGAAAGTGCGTGAGGTCAGAGGGTTGTGCGCGTAAGTTCAGAAAGTGCATGAGTTTCAGAGGGTCGAGCGGGTGAGGTCAAAGGTCAAGCGTTTGAGGTGAGAGGGTCAAGCGGGTGAGGTCAGAGGGTCAAGAGCGTGAGGTCAGAGGGGTGCAGGTGCTTGTCAGTGTGAAGGACTCACCTGTAACCTGTAGTTTACATTAATCACAGACAGCAGCTTCACTAGTTCTGCAGTGTGTTGAAAATGAACATTCACTAATAGAAGGAGAGAAAGAAGTCGTGATGATGCAGCCGTTTGGTCTGAAAGTCCCTTTCAGTCATTTCACTCGATGACTTTCCATCTTTGAAGCTAATCATGCTAGTATATTATGGGTGTTCTTTCATGAGCTCACCATCCGCTGTCCCGTGTAGAATCAGGAAGCGTGATGTCTCCGAGTGTGTGTTGTTCTGCAGGAGGCTGGAGATCTGAAGGACACACAGTAAAAGTGTTCTGTCAGTAAAAGACTGTGATCCAGAATGGCAGCACAGCTGAAAGGTTTGTTTCCCCAACACTGAATGTCACACACCTTAATTTCTCAAATCATACAGTAGCAACAACATCTTACCTTGTATTTTAGCTCATTTTGTATGGGGAAGCCAAAGTATCTCTCTGTGAAGGCGGAAGCTGTGTAGAAACACAAAATGGTCACAGTAGTCCGTATCTTCATCTGGACGCGTGAAGAACACAGCGACAGCAGGCAAACCCGGCATTGCGATGTTCATCACGGCGCGAATAATATCCAGTAAGCTACGTCCATAAAAATGTATTATGAATTTGATGCGAGTAGATTAAAACAATGGCCGCTATGTATGCCTATCTGAGTGTGGTATAACCATACTTATTAGCGAATAATCAGAATGAAAATTGCATGTAAACTGGAGTAAAGAGTTCTTATAAATAGTCACATTATTGGTGCACATGTAAACGTAGTCAATTATGTAATATAAATTTATACAAAGCACAAATAAATAAATACAATAGAACAAAGATACAAATGAAATAATCAGTGCATTTCAGGTTTTTCAGGTATCTAACAGTAGCTTTCAGGTACAGAAATTAAATAAAGTAATCAAATAAATAACTATGACTATAATCTTCTCTTTATAAATAAATCATAAATTAAGATTAATCCTTATTAAAGTTGCAAAGTTATTCAGTGTAGAGCAGTGAGTGATTTCTTTGTCTTTTGATTAACATTAAACAGACATCAGCAGGAATATTAGGCTGCTGTCACTTTAAGACTAATGCACATATCTAATATACTGATACACGTGTGTTGTCTTTCTCAACTGTTTACATTCACTTAAGCCATAACCGACTATGTTTACTAGGATACTCGCCAAGGCAGGTATTTTGAGATACATTTTTGTTCATTTGTCCGTCAAGCACAAGGAGATGTGAAAGAGAATTCATTTTATTATTTGCACGCTGTCTGAGCGTGCAAGTTATTTTGCATTGCCTTGCACTTGAATGCTTAAATTGGCAAGGCTTAAAAAGGCACTGAATGAATGACAGGGTCCCGCTGTAACATTGCACATGGTAAATAAGAGGATGACATCTAGTGGAGTAGACTAGTAATTAGTATCATTTGGGTTTTTTAAGATACCGGTGCCAAACCAATACTTTTAAAACGGCACCGGTGCCTGAACCGATACTGAATTGAACAATTTATTAAAAGTTTAAAGTATACTTAAATATATAAATATAAATAGATACAAAACACAATTTACTTAACAAATTCACAGTAAACCCTAAGCCACCTAACCCAACTACAACAGGCCTAATTTAACATTAAATAACAGTGACAGGACTGATATCAGCAGTCGTCGGTATTCTTGGTATGCTAAACCAGCTTTTGCAGAAATATGACCATATTCTCTGGTTAAATATTTTAGAACGCATCGCCTTATTGTTTCCATGGTGATACGTCATGCTTCTCACGTGACACACAGCAGCCGCAATAGTGCTGTATGACAGATGTATCGCTTTTTTTCTGCTTTATTCACAAACTTGTTAACTACCTGATATTCTGATTTTCAAATATGTGCAAGTGAATGTGTGTGTATCTATAATGCGCGATGGGCGCCGCCATGTTAGTTTGCACCTCAGAGAATCAGATCTGTCAGATTTACATCACGTCAATTCATCCTCGCCTCACGAAATACATGAAAGTAAGTGACCGGTGAACTGGGAGAAGACTAGAGTAAACTAACTATATAATGTGCATCTGATATAAATAAGACACGTAGTCAAGTTATAACTGAAAGGATTGTTATCGCCGCTTCCATAGACATCAGTGTGTGTTTTTTGCTAGTACTTGTGTGCATTTAAATGTCTGGAACCTAAACATGATGTGGTTGAAAACACTGAATAGTTGTGACAAGCGCTGAGCACGTCTGTCTCTGGCTCGGCGCCAGCCAAAGCACGAAAGCACGTTTGAATTTAAGTGGCACCGAAATCTGCATTCTGATTCGGTCCGGTTACATACCAGTTATATACGGGTTTCGGTACCCAACCCTACTAGTAATAAGATTAACATCAATCAGATATTGGCCTGGTTCCACAGACAGGGCTTAGATTAAGCCAGGATTAGGCCTTATTTAAATGTTTAAGTGTCTTTTATAAACATGTCTTAAAAAACATTACTGATGTACATCTTGAGACAAAACAATGGCACTGACATATCTTAAAATATGTTGCGTTCAGTTAAAACGGCTCAAACATGCATTGTAGTCTGGGACTAGGCGTATGTTTAATGTTTGCGGAAATAAACACAGAAAAAGGTTGTTCTGCTTAAATAACTCACGTCTTGTTGAATCACGTCTTGTGCTGTTGATCTCTCGACAGATTATTACATCCTGGAGAATAACTCCGTGCTCAAAGCTGCTCTCAGATACAAACGGATCCAGCTGCTGGAGTACAGAAGCATCCCGACCGACCACTTCGGTAACGTACCGCTCGGCTTCAGCAGACAGTGTGAAAGAATCATGTGTGTTGGTTTGGTACTGCTGGAGTTCAATATCTTGGTCTTGAAGATACAGTAGAGGCCAAAAGTGACGTTTTTAATGACCCTACAAGTTTGATTAAACCATCAAAATATGAGGAAAATATGATTTTAAGTACGAGGGAAGAACAAAACGCTAAACTTGGTTAAGGTATTTATCTGACAACATTATCTGGCAAAAAAAGGCAAACTATAGCTACAGGTTTTATTTTACTATGCAAAAAATGCATAGAAAAACAGAAAAGCTCAGAGGAAAAAGCAAACATTACTACAACATAATCAGTTATTAATATTTTGTTGGTTTTTGCATGTGTTTACAAATTATGTCTGCATAATTTGTCATGTTTCATTGCATTTTCACAAATAAAACAATTGACTCCAAGCACAACTATGCAATATGACTACAAAATCTTAGTAGTTTAAATAATATTTAAATAAAGGGTGAAGATGTCAATTTTCTGAGGCAGGACTTTTCACTTTTGGACACTATTGAAGTTGATAGATGTCATAAGCAGCACTGAACTGTTCCTTGTGTGTTTTTGCAGAGTTGCCGCTGAAGATCTCCTATCCACCCGATTTCTCTGAGTCCCGCACTTACGCTCTTCTGCTGATCATGTAAGCAGATCTTTGTGTGTGTGTGTGTGTGTGTGGAGGTAGTTTGTAGTTAGAAAGACAGCGGTTCAAAGCATTTGTGCAGTGATGTTCACATTAATGTGGTGCTTGTTTTAAGGTCCATGAAACATTCTGACAGATATGCAAAATTGCTCTTTGCTTGAACATAAAAGTCAATGCAGGAACAGTCAGGATCATTGTGGTGGAAGTAAACACCGGCCCTTTTTTTGCATGTGAATCATCTTCACTGCATCTGAAATGTTGTGTCCTGACCTTTGCTCAGTCTGTACACATCTATACACTCGACATAAAGAAACTGAACATTTCATCAACATTTTTAGGAGCACCTGAAGTAGTTCTACATGGTCATCTTTAGTTTCCTCCACTAAATCAACAAGAGAATGTGATTATTCCATTCTGTTCTAAGCAGGCTTGTGCACAATTCAGAATTGAATTGAGAATGACTCAATTCAATTCTTGAATTTGAATTGATGTCAAAAACAGGATCTAGAATTACAATTCGAATTTGAATTAAAGGAAGCAGAATTGAAATTCAATAGAAATTCAAAGAAATTCATATACATATTTTTTGTTTAACAATGATATTACTTGTACAGTTTACATTAACAGGAAATGTTTTCCCCCAGCAATTCATGTTAAAAGCTCTAGTCACAGAACAAATAATTACGTTTGATTTATTGTAATTGGAATTTTATGGAACATGATTGACATGATTGAGAATTAGATGCAACTGTGTTGCTCACCGAGTTTTGCATTATATGAATGAATGATAACTGCATTTACAACAACTGTGTGTTATATGATTACTTTGAAAATAACATTGGAACAAAACTAATTAAACAACATTGAGGGGGTAATTTATTTCAATAATTTGATCATCTAAACTCACCTAAAGGATTATTAGGAACACCTGTTCAATTTCTCATTAATGCAATTATCTAATCAACCAATCACATGGCAGTTGCTTCAATGCATTTAGGGGTGTGGTCCTGGTCAAGACAATCTCCTGAACTCCAAACTGAATGTCAGAATGGGAAAGAAAGGTGATTTAAGCAATTTTGAGCGTGGCATGGTTGTTGGTGCCAGACGGGCCGGTCTGAGTATTTCACAATCTGCTCAGTTACTGGGATTTTCACGCACAACCATTTCTAGAGTTTACAAAGATTGGTGTGAAAAGGGAAAAACATCCAGTATGCGGCAGTCCTGTGGGCGAAAATGCCTTGTTGATGCTAGAGGTCAGAGGAGAATGGGCCGACTGATTCAAGCTGATAGAAGAGCAACTTTGACTGAAATAACCACTCGTTACAACCGAGGTATGCAGCAAAGCATTTGTGAAGCCACAACACGCACAACCTTGAGGCGGATGGGCTACAACAGCAGAAGACCCCACCGGGTACCACTCATCTCCACTACAAATAGGAAAAAGAGGCTACAATTTGCACGAGCTCACCAAAATTGGACAGTTGAAGACTGGAAAAATGTTGCCTGGTCTGATGAGTCTCGATTTCTGTTGAGACATTCAGATGGTAGAGTCAGAATTTGGCGTAAACAGAATGAGAACATGGATCCATCATGCCTTGTTACCACTGTGCAGGCTGGTGGTGGTGGTGTAATGGTGTGGGGGATGTTTTCTTGGCACACTTTAGGCCCCTTAGTGCCAATTGGGCATCGTTTAAATGCCACGGCCTACCTGAGCATTGTTTCTGACCATGTCCATCCCTTTATGACCACCATGTACCCATCCTCTGATGGCTACTTCCAGCAGGATAATGCACCATGTCACAAACTCGAGTCATTTCAAATTGGTTTCTTGAACATGACAATGAGTTCACTGTACTAAAATGGCCCCCACAGTCACCAGATCTCAACCCAATAGAGCATCTTTGGGATGTGGTGGAACAGGAGCTTCGTGCCCTGGATGTGCATCCCACAAATCTCCATGAACTGCAAGATGCTATCCTATCAATATGGGCCAACATTTCTAAAGAATGCTTTCAGCACCTTGTTGAATCAATGCCACGTAGAATTAAGGCAGTTCTGAAGGAGAAAGGGGGTCAAACACTGTATTAGTATGGTGTTCCTAATAATCCTTTAGGTGAGTGTATATTTTAGAACAAAATGTATGCAGGGTTGAGGAGTGACTAGTTACGTGTAATAAAATGTAATTAAATTACAAAATTAATGTAATTGTATTTAGTTGTATTACTGTGGTAAAATCTACTAATCAAATTAAAAGGAAATTGCTTTGCATTGATAAAGTAATCCAAACCACTTTTATGATGGGTAACTTATAACAGTGAGCAATTACATTTCCAAAGTAACCCTCCTAACACTGAATGTATGTGAGATTCAACACATTCTTTCTGTTGTGTGACTGTGTGGAATTTCTTTGAATTGCCATGAATTTAATTCCACTTCCTGTCAAGTCAAGTCAAGTCAACTTTATTTATATAGCGCTTTTTACAATGCAGATCGTTTCAAAGCAGCTTCACAGTGTTAAACAGGAAAATAATGAACAGAATTTGATTCGGCTGTACAGCCGCTCTGGAGAAAACGGTGATGTCATCAGCTCATTTCAATTATCATATATATTCAAGTAATGTAGTTGATATAATTGAGTTTAGTAATTACATTTATTTGGATATTTATTTGAAAATTTTGTGTCCCCAACTGAGCAAGCCAGAGGCGACAGTGGCAAGGAACCAAAACTCCATCAGGTGTCCTAATGGAGAAAAATAAACCTTGGGAGAAACCAGGCTCAGTCGGGGTGCCAGTTCTCCTCTGGCCAATTAACAAACAGTGTATGTTTATTATTTTGGCAGCCTTATAGGTCAGAAGTAATATTAGATTGGATTATTCGAAAGATCGGAGGCATCAAACCGGGTTTATTGAGGATGGCGTGTCAATTAAACAATTATTAAATAGGAGTATTCGAAATATCGGAGTCATCACGCCGGAGATGGATCCATTGAGGATGCCATGTCGATGAGCAATTTCAGAGGGTAGACTAATTGACACGGTCTCTGCAGACACTTCAGGGATGCGTTGGTAATGTCTGGGCGCTGGTCCACCATCTGATCTGGATACGGCCCGGATCCGGCTGACTGCAGTAAACCTCGGGATAAACAGAGAGACTAACATTAGCGTAGATGCCATTCCTCTTATGATGTAACGAGTACATCAGGTGTTATGGGAAGTGTTCCCGGTTCCGGCTGACCTAGTTAATGCAGCCTAACAATTTGAATAAAATATAAATTAAAATGTTTTATGTGTATGCCATAGTAAAGAGATGCGTTTTTA
Organism: Rhinogobio ventralis; assembly: GCA_039654625.1. Classification (NCBI taxonomy): domain Eukaryota; kingdom Metazoa; phylum Chordata; class Actinopteri; order Cypriniformes; family Gobionidae; genus Rhinogobio; species Rhinogobio ventralis. The sequence continues at coordinate 2,998,615 of CM077197.1, forward strand.
GTCTAGATTTAAACTGACAGAGTGTGTCTGCTTCCCGAACAATGCTAGGAAGGCTGTTCCAGAGTTTGGGTGCTAAATAGGAAAAGGATCGACCGCCTGCAGTTGATTTTGATATTCTAGGTAATATCAACTGGCCAGAGTTTTGAGACCGCAATAGACGTGATGGAGTATAATGCGTTAAGAGCTCGCTCAAGTACTGGGGAGCTAAACCATTTAGTGATTTGTAAGTAATTAGCAAGATTTTAAAATGTATGCGATGTTTAATAGGGAGCCAGTGCAGTGTTGACAGAACCGGGCTAATATGGTCATACTTCCTGGTTCTAGTAAGAACTCGAGCTGCTGCGTTTTGGACCAGCTGCAGTTTATTTATTAAGCAAGCAGGGCAACCACCCAGTAGAGCATTACAATAATCTAGCCTTGAGGTCATGAATGCATGAACTAACTGTTCAGCATTTTGCATTGAAAGCATATGCCGTAATTTAGATATATTTTTAAGATGGTAGAATGCAGTTTTACAGATGCTAGAAACGTGGCTTTCAAATGAGAGATTGGTATCAAAGAGCACACCCAGGTTCCTAACTGACGACGAGGACTTGACAGAGCAGCCATCAAGTGTTAGACAGTATTCTAGGTTACTACATGTGGAGTTTTTTTGTCCAATAATTAAAAATTCAGTTTTTTCTGAATTAAGTTGCAGGAAATTACTAGTCATCCAATTTTTTATATCAGCTATGCATTCCGTTAATCTTGTGAATTGGTAAGTTTCGTCAGGGCGTGAAGAAATATAGAGCTGAGTATCGTCAGCATAACAATGAAAACTAACGCCATGCTTCCTAATGATATCTCCCAGTGGTAGCATGTACAGGGTGAAAAGCAACGGTCCTAGCACTGAGCCCTGCGGTACTCCATACTGAACTTGTGATCGGTGTGAGATCTCTTCATTTACTGCTACAAACTGAAAACGGTCAGATAAGTATGATTTAAACCATGCCAATGCAATTCCACTAATGCCAACATAATTTTCGAGTCTATTCAAAAGAATGTTGTGGTCGATGGTATCAAATGCAGCGCTAAGATCGAGTAACACTAACAAAGAGATACAACCACGATCGGATGATAAGAGTAAATCATTTGTAACTCTAATGAGAGCAGTCTCAGTACTATGATGTGGTCTAAATCCTGACTGGAAAACCTCACAGATACCATTTTTTTCTAAAAAGGAGCATAATTGTGAGGACACTGCCTTTTCTAGTATTTTTGACAGAAAGGGTAGATTTGAGATTGGCCTGTAATTGACTAATTCTGTAGGGTCAAGTTGCGGTTTTTTAATAAGTGGTTTAATAATAGCCAACTTAAAAGTTTTCGGTACATATCCTAAAGTCAAGGATGAATTAATGATATTAAGAAGAGGATCTATGACCTCTGGAAGCATCTCTTTTAGTAGTTTAGTCGGTATAGGGTCGAGCATACATGTTGTTGATTTAGATGATTTAACGAGTTTAGCCAATTCTTCTTCTCCTATAGCAGTGAATGAATGTAATTTTTCCTCAGTGACACTACAATGCTCTGTCTGATGTGATACAGTAGTAGACGGCTGCATGGTTATAATTTTTTTCCTAATATTATCAATCTTACAAGTAAAGAAGTTCATAAAGTCATTACTGCTGTGCTGTTGGCAGACATCAGAAGTTGAAGCTTTATTTTTGGTTAATTTAGCCACTGTATCGAATAAATACCTAGGGTTGTGTTTGTTTTCTTCTAAGAGAGTCGAGAAATAAGCAGATCTAGCAGTTTTTACGGCCTTTCTGTATGAAATCATGCTCTCTTTCCACGAAATGCGAAAAACTTCCAGTTTTGTTTTCTTCCAGCTGCGCTCCATTTTTCTGGCTGCTGTTTTAAGGGCCCGGGTGTGCTCGTTGTACCACGGCGTTGGACTATTCTCTTTAATCTTCTTTAAGCGCAGAGGAGCAACTGTGTCTAAAGTGCTGGAAAAGAGAGAGTCAATAGTTTCTGTTGCAACATCAAGTTCTGTCATTCCAATTCAAATTCAACTTCTACTGGGGCGGAGTCAATTCAATTCAAATTCCAATTCATGAATTGAATGGAGGCCCATTCGGAAATTCTGAATTTTGCACAAGCCTAATAACGGATGTTGCTTCAAACACTTCATTCTGACTCATTTATCAGAAAACAAGACTTAAGTCATTTTGCTTCTCCAGTAAATATATCTTGATTTAAGAATGTTTAGATATTTGTACTGGAAAAAAAGACAAAAATACTGAGGAAGAGCATCGTTTTTTGCAGTGTAGAACTTAAAAGCAATGATTCAAAGAGGCCAAAAAGGCAGTTGCATGCAAAAATAAGTCTTTGAAACCTCTCATGATGTCAAGGTTTTTGTGGACAAATGTTCGTATCAATCCCAATGGATTATTTGCCAAATACTTAAAGGTGGGGTAAGCGATATCTGGTAACCGATGTTGATATTTCAAATCATCAAAACAAACACGGCCCTACCCCAAAAGGGTCTCGCCCCTATTTTGATAGCTCCGCCCCACACATACGTACGCAACCCCCGGCAACAACTATGGCGGAATCTGCTGTGCCAGCCGGCCGAGGCTATGATGTCATCAATAAGTGAAAGCATTGTGTGTTACTATGGTAATCCAGGTCGAATGTTCAATGAAAAAGTCATCCCTTACATCCCAAAAACACAAACACAGTTCTCATGAACAACTCGATGGCACGAGCACGACAGTCCAACTAACGAATATATTACGATTATGACAAGATTAGAGGGTTATATCGATCACTAAAAGAGGAACCAAAGGAAACAAACATATATTAGGAGTTTATTATCTTACTTTTCGGACACACTGCGAGCTGACGCTTGAAACAGACAGTGAGAAGGTTTAGACGCTCCAGGCTTATCGGGTGTGGAAATGAATGGGTCTTTATCATCGCTGAAGTGAACGACGATACGATTGCAGATGGACAAACAAGAGAACATGACACACGAGCATGTTCAAGCAAAAGCCAGCATATATTAGTTCTGTGAAACAAAACAAAACCAATGTTACTCGCCTATCGAGAAGAAATAAAGCTTTCGCCTTCTGCTCCTTGAGTTCTCTCCAGCGCTGGAAAGCTGATACTTGCCTGATCGTAAGCCGCCTTTTGTTCCAGACATTTTCCACATTTTCCATTTCTCGTCACTCGGCTAATGTCCATCCTGTGTCGTGTCTTTTGAATAATGACATGCACTGAGCGCTCTCTTCTCTCCATCATTAGTAGACACGCCCCTTACTGCTGATTGGCTACAAGTTTGTTTGGTACTCTGCCTGAGACACTTTTCTAAAGTTTTTGAAATATAGCTTACCCCACCTTTAATGGATCTGGTGTATAAAGTAGAGGCTTTGTTCAGGTGGTACTATTAGATCTGGTTTATGGAGGTGTGATGTGAAGTTCAAGCGGCTCTGTGGTGAATTAAACAACTCTTTGTGAGTAAAAAGGGTGCCACGCACATTTATCATCTGTGAAAACATCACATCCTGTTGAATTTAAAAGGCGCTGTAAACACACATGATCAGAAGCAGGAGAGGCACGTTATTTCAGATGATGATGTGCTGATGTGTTTTATTTGTGCGTCAGTGATGCTGCCCCCGGTGGTCAGCAGGTGAATGAGCAGTACGCAGTGGACTGGGACTCTGTGCTGGTCAGCTCAGACAGTGTCATCGTAGCTCGTCTGGATGGCAGGGGAAGCGGCTTCCAGGGTCAGAAGGTGTTACAGGACGTGCACAAGCGCTTGGGAGCCGTGGAGCTGCAGGATCAGCTGGCTGCTGTTGAGTAAGAGCGTTTACCTGCCGTTTTCTTGTCTGTTTATTTTGTGTGATCTAATACTGTACACACTGCTGTGAAACATGCTAACAAACTCATGCTTTTGTTCCAGGTACCTGCTGAAATTGCCATACATTGATCGAACCAGAATTGGTGTATTTGGTCGGGTAAGACACAGTTTAAATGTCACACGCATGGCTGATGTAATGGTAGAAACATTGATCCTTCTTCACACTTTCATATTTGTATTTCTGCAGGATTATGGAGGATATGTCGCACTTCTTCTGATAAAATCCACTGAGAACTTGTTTAAATGTGCAGCGGCCATGTCGCCTGTGACAGACTGGAATTTATATGGTTAGTTACTGTGTTGTGAATGTATTTTTTTCTGTGTAATGTTGCTGTTTGAGTCCCTCCAGCGGGAGTTCTTCTCTATATCAGTGTTTCTGAACTCCTGAAACGCCTCCATTGTAGTCTTGAGTTTTCTTTCGGGAACGAACACGTCACAACATTCCTCATTTAAATAATTCATACGCAGAATAAAGGGGCAGGCCAGTTTGAATTAGGAGTGTGACATTTCCCAAACATGCTGGAAGCGCTTGACCAATCACAACACACTGCTCCAGCCAACCAATCAGAGCACATTGTGCTTTTCAGAAGGCGGGACTTCATAGAGACAGGAACTAAACAGAGCGTTACTGACAGACTGGGAAGAGAGGAGCTGCAACAATGGAGAATTGTGTTTATTATTTTTTTTTTACATTTACAGCATGAAAACCTGTTCTAGTAGAGCCCAAAAACAAAATCAAAACTTTGAAAAAGGGCATAATAGGTCTTTAAAGGGGTCATGAATTGAGAAATCAAATTTGCCTTTATCTTTTGACATATAAGAAGTCATTGTACTACAAAAATAGCTTTTTTTCAGAACTCAAAACTACTTTGTTAGTCCAAAAACAGTTTTTATTGAAACCAAGCTGACTCGTTTTGGATTTGTCACCTTACGACTCAATAGGCGACAAAAGACTGCCTTTGCAGAAGATCATCACCTACTTCTACATCATTGCCTCTTTAGCCCCGTCCGGCGATTTGTATATGTCATCAAGAACGAGACAAACACAGGATTATTCCAGCAACAAAACAATAGAGACCAGGATTACAAGACATTTTGAAGTCTTTGCAGTGCCATCCTTGTGATCCTAACATTAAGAAAGAGAGGGTCAAAAATAGGATAGAAAATCTACATTTAGTTTAGTTTTTTTATGTAAAAATCTTGATAACTTTTTTTAAGTGGACCTCAAAGAACATTATAAGAGTGTGTTCACACTTTTATTTTGGTTCATTTGGTCCAGACCAAAAAAAAAACCCATTTAGTCCTGGTCTGCTTAGCGTTCACATTGGCATTTTAACACTGAACCTGAAGGCATAGTGATACGTTCACAACCTGATTGGTTGGATTTTATTATGTATATTTCAAGACAGAACTTACCGAACATCTAAAACAATGCTGTGTGCTGGGCTAAATGCGCTCGTTGTGTGTGCGTAGCTACATATGATGGTACTTTGACCAGCTGAGAGCTCATGAAGAGCTTATAAAATGTGTAAAGGAGTCAAAACAGTGGAAGGAATCCCTCCGTCACACACACAAACCAAGATCTGCTGCGAGGAGACGCGATTCTGACGCCTGTACCGAACTGTGATGGACAACATCGCGACCATGACGAGAAAAAAAGGTGTGCTTGAGCATTCTGACCTTTTTAGGGTCTCATCTTGAGACATCATGTCCCGTTTCTGGTTCGTTTAGATGTCTTTGGTTCATATTTCATTTGAACCGCACCAGAGTTGGTTTGGAAGCGGAGTGAGACCCATCTTTTCAGTGGTCTCGGTCCGCTTGTTTGGTTCAGATGGCAGAGTTCACACTTATTCAAATGAACCGCACTAGCAGAGCAATCACACCAGGGTTCGTTTTAATCAAACCAAACATGCCAAGTGTGAACACACCCTAAAATAAAAACGCAATTTATGACTTTAAACCTCTGACGTGTCTAGAACAACATAGAAGTTTCAGACCAGAGATCATCATAGTTTTCTGTTCTGTGAGTGAAACTGATCTCTTTCTCTCAGCCTCGGCCTTCTCTGAACGCTATCTGGGATTTCCTCTTCAGGACGACAGCAGATATCAGGTAAGTGCAGGTTAGATGTTGGTGAACTCAGACTCAGATTCTGCTTGAATGTATTGACAGACTGTTTGTTCTCCAGTTCTCCAGTGTGCTGCAGAATCCACAGGGTTTCAGAGACCAAACGCTCATGCTGCTGCACGCGACTGCTGACGGTCAGTGTGTGTTACAGTTTCCAATGTACACTATTCACACAGTGTGCCTGACATACACAATGCAATTCACATACATGCTCTATACATAAATTAATAAACACTGGTCTGAATAATCTCATACAGATCACTTTTCACAATAGTGGCCAAAAGTGATGTCCGGAGGTGATATTTGTTTTCAAACGCGCTTCATCAAAAAATGACGTTTCACAATCTACATCTTACAATCTTACAAAATCTAACAAATTTTTATTAATATTTGTGACCCATACTGGGTAAATGAGTCGGAACTACAGCCAAAACATGTCAATTTTGGTTAAATTTGAGGTTTTCACAAAAATTAAGCCTCGTCTAGCAATCCCAATGCTCCAAATAGCCATTAAACGCTTCTCGACCACTGGCGCTTCCTCTCAGCACAAGTTTGGAATCGTTTTAAAGCACATTATTCCAACTTCGTGAATATTCCTAGCAAATTCTCGATGGCTAAACCAATGAAATGTGATTTTTTTTTTTCAAACTCATGCTGATGTAAACAAAACAATCTTACTCGCACTGACTGACAGATCCGACGCGTGCGCACAAAGACTCTCAGACAGTGTGTGATCCCGATATACACACATACACAGAATTACTATATTTCAAAATATCTGTCTTGGCGAGTATTCACATGATCTGTTATGTCTTAAATGAACGTTTGGTTAACTGTTGGGGAGAAACATCTGCTGTGTAACATTATGTTAGATCCGTGCGGTACAGTAGGTCTTAATATACAGACTGGCTGTCTCGTTTATGTTAATAAAACAATTGTGATGTGATATGGAAAAAAAGTTGAATAGATATTTTTCCAATAGATATTTAGTGTTGACTTGGTGTGTGTCAAATGTGGTGTTATTACCAGGGATTTTAAGGTATGGTTGCTGGTCATTGTGTTTTGGAGCCTTCAGAAAACTTTAACTCACTTTTGCTCAAAATGGACTTCAAACAGGTGTAGCTCAGTCTAGTGCTGGGCGGTATACCGGTTCATACCGAACACCGGTGTTTATTTTTGTTATGATATGAATTTTGATTATACTGCAATACCGGTATATGTCGCTTAAACCAGTGTTTCCCAACCCTGTTCCTGGAGGCACACCAACACAACATTTTCCAACTCTTCCTGAGCAAACACACCTGAATTAACTCATCAGCTCGTTAGTAGACTTCAAGACGTGGAGATAAAGGGGTTAGATGAGGGAGACATCCAAAATGTGCACTGTTGGTGTGCCTCCAGGAACAGGGTTGGGAAACACTGGCTTAAACAACGTTCGGAACATGGCGCAGCGCGACACTGTTTGAGAGGGGTCCCGTTTCACTGTTGCACTGTAGTGAGGACACAGCTGAGATCACGCCCAATAAACCCTCATTCACTATTCCCTACGTTAGTCCACTAATACAGTTCACTTGAAGGAGTGAATGAAAACTAGTGAGGGAACTCGGACAGACGTTGTGTGTACATAGGCTGCACACTCGTTATTGCGGTGCAATATGGGATTGAATTCGGGATTGAATGGGATTGGGGCGATTTCGGATTCAGCCTGTGATTACAGCGGAGAATTCAAACAACACGCATGAGAGCGGTTTCTGCGTGGAGCGCCGCAATGAGATTAACAACGCTCACCACATGGATCATATACAGTCCGGAGCGAGCGCGTTTACGTTTTTTATGGACATATTTCAAATCCTCTAGTGCTCTAAACATGAACCAGCAGCGTGTATGCGCACATATTTCATCACGTCTTCTTCAAATGAAATATATGCGCAAACAAGGACACTGATACTCCAGCCATACGTCTGATCACGACCGCGATGGATTATTCTGCTACACCGAAGACAATGATGTAAGTTAATAGACTAACAATTCAAAGAAGAATGGGCAAAAAGTAATTGCTTTATTCTTTCTGTGTGTCACTTGTTCAGAGACTGTAGTGCTCTTAAATGTATTGAAAATATCCTTAGACCTTTTAAATGTTCCTCCGCATTTCTCCCTCGTTCTGGCAGTTTGTTGTTATATAGGGTTAGATTTTTTTTTTTCTCATATTTTAATATTCATGCGTCTCTAATGAGTGTGTTGCAGGTCTGTGTTTTATTGGTTGTAAACACAGCATCATTTTGTGGGGCTTTGCAAACCTGTATTAATTCTAGTGTGGAATTTTTCTACAATATTCACTCATAATGACAGTAAAATATGGCATTCTAAGTCAATCTACTGCAAAATGTGGTTAACAACACCCAGTTTTGTCCACTGCAATCGTAGCATATCATTTGATCGCATTACTGTGCCACTGAGCTATTCTTGAAAATTTTGCTTGTTTTTCCTCCAGCCAACATTAATTTCCAGCACACAGCCGAGCTCATCAAGAACCTGGTGAAGGTGGGAGCGAACTACACGCTGCAGGTACTGAACACCACACTTCAGCATCTGTGTCTCTGTCCATTGATGGCAGTCTAGTTTCTTGATCGTTTTCTGGATGGTTCTTCTCCAGATTTATCCAGACGAGGGTCATTTTCTGTCTAAGAGCAGCGGGCGACACGTGGCCGCCACACTGAGCAGCTACTTCAGATCCTGCCTGCAGGAGGACGGGATTCCCATCAGTGAGGAGGAGGAGGAAGAGGAAGAGTAGAGTGAAGATGACACGCAGCACACAAACACACGCAGACACTGACACACACCACAGTACACACAAACACACAGGACAGTGAAACACACTGGACGTTGAGACAAACATCCAGAGCAGAACGCTCCAATAAACAGCGAGAGCCAGGAGTGTGTGTGTGTGTTTGAACATGTATATATGCATGTGTGTAACCGTTTGGATGAAGTATGTATTAGAGCCGTGTGTGTGAGAGAGAGTTTCTATGTACCTGGCCTATGGATCATTATCTCTGGAAATGGATTAGAATGTTTCACATATCATAAATCACTACGATCTCCAATTGGCTGATGCGTTGGCCAATCACAGCACAGACTGTCCAGGTGGGACGGCTCAAATCAGCCATTGCATGGTCCTTTTGCTTTGCTTCACTTCTTTTGCCACTTTCTGTCTGTCAGTATGTTTTCACCTTCCGGAGGAGCTGCATTCGATTCCGTTTCTCACAAGCACTTGCTGGGAAGAACCGTAAATCCATCCTTTGAAAGCTTGAGGATCTGCGTGAAGATCAGCACATGTGCAGTGCATTCTGGGATGGATGTGTGTTGTACAGAAGAGGGCGTTCAGATGTATTTTTGACACATCAGATGGAAACACGGACTGTCTTGGATCAGGTTATTTGTCTCTGGAGGGCTTTTGTATCGCTGACTGTTTAGTTTTACTGTTGGTGGGTGGGTGGGGGGTGTTGTGGTGACGGGTCGGGTCGGGTTGATTGTTATTGTTCTTTAGTCATGTCTATAAATAAACAACTAGTCCAAATCCAACATTATTCAATTTTGATGTACTATAATTTCCCATCAGAGTCTCTGTGGTTCAGCTGATCAGGAACAGGAAGAAATGCCAACAGCCAATTATGAGAAAATATTAACTAATAATGGCCAAAAGTGATGTTTGGAGGAGGTATTTGTTTTAAATTACCCTAAAATTTTGATTAAAACATCAAAATATGAGAAAAATATTAGATTTTTTATATATATATTTTAAATATGAGGGAAGAACAAAACACTAAACTTGGTTAAGGTATTTATCTGACAAAATTATTTGGCAAAAAGGCAAACTACAGCTACAGGTTTTGTTTTACTATGCAAAAAGCTCACAGGAAAAAAGCAAATATTGACTATAAAATAATCCGTCATTAATATTTCATTGGTTCTCTCCTGTTTTCGTATTTGTTCGTAATTTCTCTATGCAATATGCTTACAAAAACTTTTATACATGGAGTAAATTTTGAATGAAGGGTGAAGATGTCAATTTTCCCGGGCTGTACATCACTTTTGGCATCACTAAACGGCTCCTAAAAGGTGATCTGATCTTCAGTATAGCAACAATATTGTTGGATCAGGAACCCAGTCCTGCATCACAGCTCAAAGTTACCAGCGGACACAGGTAAAGATCGTACTGTTGAACATCACTGAAAATTGCAGATTAGTTTGGCATGTCAAGTGTTCATTTCATGTGACAGGATCGCTGAATTTCCATACGATGTCAATGATGCCGTTCTGGAGCCAGTGGCCGTGGGAATCTGCGTTTACAAACGGTAAATGAAGTATAGGTCTCATTGTACTTTATAAAGTAATCTTCATCACACATTAACTTTTATTTGTAGCCTATGTCTGATATGTTATAAATGCCACATTCAGTGATGAATTACACGAATCATGTAAATAATGCCATATTTTCAATTCAAAATGGTGACATTTCATAAAAAGGTCGAGTAGCCATGATTCGCTGTAGCATTAGGATTTTTTGCATTCTTTTTGTTTGTTTTTTACTGTTTTATTTAAACATTGATTATTATGAATGTTCCTATAATTCCTAATTCCTTTCGTTATAGTTCAGTGGCGTCCAATTGCAGATTTAGAGTTAAAGGGATGGTAGTCTGCAGTGCTTATTTGGTTTCTAAAAACCACATGAATGACCAGCAGATGTGCTTTGAAACTGGAAATGAGAATGTGACAAGATTAAATAGAATATGAAGTCATTATTCTGATATGGATCTATTTATGAAGTCTCACAGGAATCTTAAATGTCTCAGTGATGCTCTAACCTTCACCTGGCATCATTCAAATGTTGATGGATCCCAGATAGCAACACTGTTGTGGCCCAGATCCGGCCCACACCTGACATGCATGGAATGATTATCCGGCCCTCATATTGTGTGAAATGATGGCACTTGGAGTGCTCCGCTCCTGTTTGCCAGATCTGGACCACAGCAATGCCACATAACAGCCAACCTTATATAAACCACAAAATCTGTATATATTACATAAAGAGTAATCGCAGCTTTAACAAGAAGAAAAAAAGGAACAACTACCACTGACTTCAAGCCACAGGCTTAGATTAAATTAACTACAAATAAAAGACATTAACACTCTCAAGATCTCAGCAGAGGAGGATTAAACAACTCCACAAACAGCATTACCAGCTTCACTTATTACAAACCAGTTTGAATTTATTTCTGGCATACATCTACAAAAGTTCTTATTGAGAATTAACTGAGGTTTAGATGTTTTATTGATGTTTAGTTTAAAGTCACCATTATGGTGATCAGTGTTTGCTTTAGTGGGGCTCTTGACTTTTTTACGGGGCGTAAAGTGTTCCGGCACCGTGCCGGATCTCCGGCGTTTGACTGGAGGAAAAAAATACATTAAAAAAAAAAACGTGTTGATATCACGTTCGAGTTCATGAATACGCCTACCAGTGGTTTGAGAGGAACACTAAAGGGTAACTAAACCCTAGAACAACTTTTTTAGCTAATGATCTGCAAGACTGGGGCTTTATTAGTGCTGTTCATTGATTCGAGTAAATGTTTTGACATTTGGGTATAAAGTGTTTTAATTCTACAATATATGGTGTAAAAACGTCTGAGTGCTGCCCTCTTAAGGTTGAACGGTGGCTACTGCAGTTGAATTTTCCTATTGAACATTGTTGGCCATCGTGACGTATGTTGGCTCTTCCAACGGCTCACTACCAACGCCCCGGCACGAGCTCACCATGCCCTTGTCGCAAAGGTGGGGGAGAAAGACCGATCTGTTGCAAAGCTACTGGCGTCACTCCAGTCACTCTCCATCTTTGCGAGTCTGACAGCTGTCAATCAATCCGTCACTGCGGGTCTCAGATGTGGAAAATTTCATTAGAAGGAAAACAAATGTTATATTTAAATTAAATAATTGTGATATATGTATGTATTATTTCAATGAATGTAATAATAATGATTTTACTTTTATTGTACAACTTTTTATTATTTTGGGAAAATTTCATATACACAAGAAGAAATGGTCAGGATCCAGGCCAAATTTTCTTCAGGAGACTAAGCAGTATTGCACCAGTTTGGAGAACATTGTCAATAAAAAAGCAAGGAAGACTTGTTATATTATTAGAGGGGTGATGAATTGAGAAATCAACTTTCCCTTGAGCTTTTGATATATATGGGATTATATGACGCCTAATCGAATATGGGACTATATGACGCCTATATGAATATGGGATTATATGACGCCTATATGAATATGGGATTATATGACGCCTAATCGAATATGGGACTATATGACGCCTATATGAATATGGGACTATATGACGCCTAATCGAATATGGGACTATATGACGCCTATATGAATATGGGACTATATGACGCCTAATCGAATATGGGATTATATGACGCCTATATGAATATGGGATTATATGACGCCTAATCGAATATGGGACTATATGACGCCTAATCGAATATGGGACTATATGACGCCTATATGAATATGGGATTATATGACGCCTATATGAATATGGGATTATATGACGCCTATATGAATATGGGATTATATGACGCCTATATGAATATGGGACTATATGACGCCTATATGAATATGGGACTATATGACGCCTAATCGAATATGGGACTATATGACGCCTATATGAATATGGGATTATATGACGCCTATATGAATATGGGATTATATGACGCCTAATCGAATATGGGACTATATGACGCCTATATGAATATGGGATTATATGACGCCTAATCGAATATGGGACTATATGACGCCTAATCGAATATGGGACTATATGACGCCTATATGAATATGGGACTATATGACGCCTATATGAATATGGGACTATATGACGCCTATATGAATATGGGACTATATGACGCCTATATGAATATGGGACTATATGACGCCTAATCGAATATGGGACTATATGACGCCTATATGAATATGGGACTATATGACGCCTTTATGAATATGGGACTATATGACGCCTATATGAATATGGGACTATATGACGCCTATATGAATATGGGACTATATGACGCCTATATGAATATGGGACTATATGACGCCTATATGAATATGGGACTATATGACGCCTAATCGAATATGGGACTATATGACGCCTATATGAATATGGGACTATATGACGCCTTTATGAATATGGGACTATATGACGCCTATATGAATATGGGACTATATGACTATAAAGCGCAACACAAAGGTAAGCATATGGTTGTTGTTGTTATTAATTTGTTGGCAGATTATCCTACAGTATCAATGAATGACGCATTGTGGTGTGGTGTGCATAACGTGTGTGAAATACCTGCTAATTACGTTGTTTTTATATTTGGTACTTTTTGCACTTAAATTGGCTTATTCCTACTGTTGACATTTAAAATGATGTTTTTTTCTGAGGGTTAAGTCAACTCCAGGCCTGTGTGTGTGTGTGTCAGTCAAGAGAAATTGAAACCTTCACTTGCATCTTGAGCTAGTACATACATTTATTATATAATATAATACAGAATTTGCATTTGCAGCTGTTGGGGGGGGAATGATAAAACATGCATGTGCGTGGTGGGACCACGTGGTTTGCCTAGAGCGCAGTTAAGCTTGCTTATTATGACGTCACAATAGCCGCGTTCCATTCTGCATCTTCATACACTCACACACAAGCAGAATCTCTTAGAGGGTTTGCAGGCTAGGAGTGAGTTTCGTGTGACAGTGCCGATTTGCAGATACTAAAACACAGTGTACAGACTACAGAACCTAAACGCGGTTTCCAAAAACAGTGCCTAGAGTACAGTGTCTAGTCACAGTGTGCAGATCTGCAGAAAGGGAAAAACTGTGTATAGACAGTTTCCAGAGTCCACACAGTTTCCAGATTTGTGAATTCTTCACGGGGCATCATGTCCACATCATCGGCATCATCGGCATCATCTTCGTCCCTCCCTTTGGACCAGCTACAGAGGCAGTTTGTTGAGGAGTTGTTGAGCTTTAGCAGCAAAGCCTCGTACAACCTCGAGTGGAGGTGGAGTGGCTATAGATCGGACAGCCAAAATGAACAGAGCCATTGCGGCAACAGGTGTTTGTCCAGGTCCAACAGCCTCCAAGAGATGTTTTGCCCTCCGCTGCCAGGTCAAGTTCCCGTCGAGCCAACAGTGTCTTCAAACGGCTTGACTCCTCAGGGTGCCATGAAGGCTTCTCCTGTGACCAGGAGCTCAACAGGTGAGACTGAAATAAGTGTATTTTAGTTGGACGTTTGTCTAATAATGGCAAATTTAGACTGCAAGGGTGGCACAGAAGCGCTTCTGAACTGGCAATTAAGTGCCTTTACACAGACTGTTGAATGCTGCTCAGAGGTGGCATGCACAAATGCATTTACACAGCACTTTTAACTGCATATTGTTACACAAGATGGGGTCAGAGCAGGCATAATTTAGTCTGGCTTTTGAGCTTTGTAAAGATACATTCAGAGAACATTCAAAAGTAACGTTCCCATAATGTTCCAAAAATGATGAAATGGAATGTTCCCTTAAAATTTTTAAAACATAAAAAAAAAACGGTTACACTTCACAGTAAGGTTTCATTTGGTAATATTGTGTAATGTATTAACTAACATGGACTAACCATGAGCAATACATTTGTTACTAGGGGTGTAACAATATATCGCGATATAGAAATGCAACAATATGTATCGTGGATAGTGGCAATCTGTATTGTGTAGAGTTCACCCAAAATGGAAAAATTCAAGTTTACAGAGTTTTAATGTCAGTACTACATTAAACTACTATATAGGGATGCACGGTATATCGGCCACCATATCGGTATCGCTATATGTTCATTTTTAATGTCATCGTTATCAGCCAGATAAGAAAATTTGGCTGATATATTAAAAACGATAATGTATTATTTCCTTCAGCTGAGACATTTGAGATGCGCACTGTTCGCCATGAATTGCTTGAAATATGATTGTAATCACTCCAACAAAGGAAAATACGGTTCAGTGCAACATGTGCAGCGCAGGTCTTGTCATATAGACTACATAAACATGTTAATTGTGTGCTTGGGACATGGCTTTAATGGTGAGACTTGTTTTTGTAATCAGGCTCTCAAAAATGATATTAAAATTTGGCGTTAGATTTATCGGCTTTCAGATATAAAGAATTATCGTATCGGCCAAGATTTTCATATCGGTGCATCCCTATTATATAATGTACTGTATAATAATGCAATGGGGGAATATTTGTGGGTCCTGATAATGCCAAATGTCTTATGTTACCAGTAAAAAGTGGTATCTAGTCAGTGATAGAGTGCAAGCATATTCGTCTAAAATTATTATTATTATTTTCCTAATATTTTTATTCTGCTCTCACCATTGTCCTTACCAACACCAAGTCCAAGCCTATTAATTTCCACCCCCAATGTAATCCCAAATTTAGCATGTTAATCAACAGTACATTTTTTTTGTTAACCTTTTACCATATGTCTTGGAGTATGGCAATAATATTGTATCGTGAGTTCAGTATCGTAACATGAGGGTATCGTTACACCCCTATTTGTTACGGTATTTATTCTTTGTTAATGTTAGTTAATGCAAATACATCTGTTCGTTGTTTATGTTAGTAACTAATGTTAACATTAACAAAGATTAATAAATGCTGTAGAAGTGCAGTTCATTATTAGTTCATGTTAACTAATGAAACCTTAATTTAAGTGCTACCAAAAAAAAAATGGACGTTTGGAAAAACTTGTATTAGTAACATTACAGATTAGAATTTAACCGTAAAATGTCATTATATCATGTTTCTAATAGCTGTGTATTCAATTGTTTTTCTTCATTTCAGAAGAACCCACAGAATGCAGGTGGATGAAAGGAATCCGTTCTTTCGGCAAAAGGCTCTGGAAGGCTTTGAAGCGTCCGTTCTGCTGCTGTTGCCACGGTAGTTCTGTGAATGCTGTGGAGCCTTTCGTCCTTCCACCAGATCTGGACCCAGAGCCTGATCCTGAGCCCTCTTCATCTGTGCCAGATCACTCCGCCGTCAAGCCAAATGATGGTAACCTTATTTTAAACAGTTTTGTCATCTTGTCTTCCTCTAAAAATACCTTAAAGGGATAGTTCACCCAAAAATGAAAATTCTGTCATCATTTGAACACAAAAGAAGATGTTATGAAGAATGTTTGTAATCAAACCGTTGACAGGAGCCATCCACTTCAGTAGTACACTAATGACTATCGTCAACTGTTTGCCAACATTCTTGGAAATATCTTCTTTTCTATTCAACAGAAGAAAGGTTTGGAACAACTCGAGGGCGAGTAAATGATGACAATTTTTGGGTGAACCAATCCTTTAAGAGAATATTAATATTTTTTCCCCCATATTAACATTTGTTTTTAATTTTCAGAGTCCTTTGAATCTCTCTTTAACGTGGTGAAGATGATTGGAGCCGGAGGATTTGGCAGGGTGTACGAGGGAACGCGTAAATTTGATGGGAAAAAGGTAAAAAAAAAAACATTTTGCTCTTGCATGCATCAAAACGGATGGTTTATTAATACTTAGTGCAAGGTCAGGTGCTTGAAAAGTGTTTTTGTGTTTGCAGGTTGCCATCAAGCGGATGCGCAAGTTTGACAACGATCGTTATCTTAATATTGTAAGTTGGCCAAAACCTGCATGTGTGTTTAGTTGTGCTGATTACTGTAGTTAATACACCTATAGGAAGCATTAGTTGTAAATGTAATAGACAAATAAGCCTAGAAGCATCTAATAACTTTGAGCTGAAGGTATCTACAAAGATAAAAGAAAAGTACATTTAAAAATGATAGGTTTTTTTCAGATTTTTACCCAGCTAACCTTCTGTCTACTACTTTTCTCTAGCCTGGGCATCCCAAACCTCTCATCACAGAAGTGGCGCTGCTTCTCATGATGAGGCAAGAACCCAAAAGCCCCTACGCCATACAACTCTACGATTGGTTTGAACACCCTCGTAAATTCACTCTGGTCATGGAGTATCCTGAACCCTGCGAGAACTTGCTTGACTTCCTCATTGCTAATCTTGAACTGGATGAAACAACAGCACGGGTCATTATGCGACAGGCTGTGCTGGCTGTACAACACTGCATTGAGCACAGCGTTTTTCATAATGACATTCACGCGCAGAATTTCCTGCTGAAGAAGGACACGTTAGAGCTCAAGCTCATAGACTTTGGCTGCGGTCAGCTAGTTAATAGTGATGGCTACGAGAGCGAGACATACACTGGTGAGCATTTTGGCAGTGCGGAAACCTAAATGTAGTGACCTACTGATTATTTAACGCTTTAAAAAAAATGTGTTCTTGCTTACAGGAGTACTGGAGTACAGCCCACCTGAAGTCCACACTGAACCTCGCTTCCACGCCGTCCCAACAAATGTCTGGGCTCTAGGGGTGTTGTTGTACGGCATGGTGAGCGGATGTTTTCCTTTTGACAATACAACGGCCATCACACAAGCCAAAGTTACATTTGAGAACCCCGACTTATCCGAAGGTGAGTGAATAATAACATTGATAAACACACATAAAAGCAAAAGTTCTGTATAGAAACAGATAAAGGTGAAGATTGTTTTTGTTCAATCACATTCTCTTTTGAGTTGACAAAACCAAACCAATCCAATCCGGCTTTGTTGGTACCATGAAACTGGGGGAGTGACTTTAGTGCATCAGACATGTCACTTTGCTCACAGCTGATTGGTCCAATTTCAGTTTGAGATGCTCTGCTCTGGAGCAGGTTAGCTGTAAAGCTTAAGTTACTATGACGATGAACACAGCTAAAAGCCAAGCCACTTTCATGGTACCTAAAACCCAGGATTGGCTAAACTGAAACCTACCAGGCTAGCCAGCGAAACGGGCTTCGTGGTACAGGCCCCATGTGCCATCAAAACAGCTCAGATCCGTTAATCTCTTTTCAGCTCAACCTTTAGCAAGAGTTTGGGGGCGTGGCTACTGTAGCAGGCGGAGCCTGAGGGTTTAATAGGAGAAATGGCTGCATTTATACCATCAAAAATTAAATGGGTCATGAGCATGTCAAATTGAACAGAGCATTGCGATGCTACGCGCTACAAAGCATGCGTCAATACCAACAAATGCAACACAGCTAAAAGTATTCCTAATATGTCGGACCTGAAACATGCCTTCACGATCACCAGTAAGAGCTGCCTTTGTGATGTTTGAATTAAGGGAGGTGTGACACGCGAAAGGGGCTTTTTTTTTTTAAATGGGCTTTATTTTTGTCATTCTGCTAGTGTTGCAGAAACTACTCGCTTCACCTTTAAAGTAAAGAACATTTTGCCTTATATTAATCATGTTTTAGATGCTGTTTTCATAGATGCCAAGTCACATGGTCATGACTAACCAGCTCCCTTCCTATTCAAATATGTATAGAATGCAGGGATCTGATTAGCCAGTGCCTAACCCTGGATCCGACTAAACGGCCCACGTTAGAGCAGATGTTACAACATGAATGGATTATAAATGATCTACTGTAGACTGGAGAAGTTCAGGAGATTCACTCGATCAGTGATTTCAGGTGTGAGGAAGTGTAACAGACAGAGTAGGATTAATATCATGTATCTTCAATTGAGATGTTGAAGTTTGTGTAGTGAACTGAGTTCATTGTAATGTTCTTGTTATAGTTTACATTTATATAGCGCTTTATACAATACAGATTGTTTCAAAGCAGCTTCATGGTAGTAAACAGGAAAATAACAGAATGATGCAAACAGAATTCAGTTCTGCTGTAAAAAAAACATTCATGAGTTGACATGTTCATATAATCTTTGTATTGGATAGGACCTTGATGCTCGACCTTGACCCGAAGCCCGAAGTCCAACCCCAACCTGACCCCAACTCAAGCGCCACACCAGAGGGGTCAGAGACTGTCTACGAGCTTTATGAGAGACTGCAAGACTGGACAGAAATCATCAAGTCATCACAGCCACATTTGCTTTGTTTTAAAAGCAATTTTTACTTCGTTTTTAAAAGTCAAGTCACAGGCATGTGATCAGCTAAACACAAAAAAGAAGGAAGACCTGACCACGCCCCCATCAATTATTTTAATGATTATACAATAAAACATACTATTTTATTGTCAAATAAAAAAACGGAGTACTGTTTAAAAAATGTGTTAATAGAATTGATATTATTATTAATAACACAATGTTAATAATAATAATTATCAATATTTTTATTTTACAAAACAACAGTAAAATTCGCCCCCCCTAGTGGCAGTCGTAATGAACTTTCATTATGATCTTGCGCGGCAACATGGGTTCCCTGACGCTGTCTCAGACATCCTCCCTGTTGAGGCGCGTCTCTTGCACTAAACGGCAATACTCTTTGCCCACATTGACTTGCAAAAGCAAGAGCCTTTATCCTCTGAACCATCACCAAGGTGGAACGAATAAATGCATGCAAACAATAAACAGCTACGCATGAAGGGCAAATAACCGCGATAATTTGAGTGAAAATACGGTGCCAGACAACATACAAAAATATAAATATTAAAATAATAATTGATTGCTTATCAATAACCATGTGGTTTTAAATGTTTCTGATAAAGTTAAAAAGTATAAATAATTACGATCTGAATGAAACGCGCTGGAATACATCACATCCGGTTGGCGTGTCGCATGAGGTGTAGTTGCTCGAGCTCAAATTTTTTAACGCATCCAAAGCTCAAATCGGATCCGCAGATGGTCGGCATCCCACGCAGCCCCTGTGCGACTCTCCACAGCAAATGAATGACTTCCGGTCCAATGGATGTCGTTCGTTGTGTGCAGTGGAAAGGCGGCTTAACATTTATGGTTGTCTTCATTTCTTTGTTTTCAAATGTTAAACCATTGAGCTTTTATTTTGGAAGAACACCACAGGGAGAAAGTCCAAAAATATGGGCAACAACTTTGTAGACAGTGTTTGCGTATGAAGGTACTTCACCAAACTGATTTCGGACTGACTTCTGGCAGCATTTTCAAGCTTATCACTTCTCTTTATTGACAACAGATTTATGAACACTTCTCATGATGAATGTTGCATTTGCAGAGGATCATTTCCTGTGAATCGAAGTTGAAACCAATAGTTTTGAACTAAATCGCGTACTTTAATATTCTGTGCATACATAGAATTTGCATTTGCAGCTGTACTAGTGGTTGCATGCTGTTTTTTTTCTTTAACGTTGCAGAATGAAAACATTAGGGGTGTAACGATACACTCATGTCACGATTCGATACTATCGCGATACTAAACACGATACAATATTTATAGCGATATTTTAAGCCAAAATAACGTTTTTTTTATTATTATTTAAATAATATTTTATTATCAGGATACACAAATATTCCCCCATTGCATTACTGTACATTATATTCAAAATTATATATAGTAGTTTAATGTAGTAATGTTGCTGAAACTGTTTTTTTTCCCATGCAGTATGCAGAGAACGTTTTAAACCTGCTGACACACAGACGCTGTACCTGTGACGCTTACAAATGAATAATACAGTGTGACGAAGTTAATCAATGTTTTTAAATAACTGCATAAAGCTTATCAGAAACGTCAGTTGATTCCGCAGCCTGTTTCTGTGTTTGAAGTTAGACAAAACATGTTATTTTAGCAGGTACATTTATTTACAAATTCCTAATACCTCCTTAAAGGGAAAGATCACCCAAAAATGTAAATTCTGTCATTCATTTCTCACCCTCATGTCGTTCCAAACCCTTCAGACGTGAAGAAGTTGTTGAATAAAGTCGTTATTTTTGTTTGTTTTTGCGCACAAAGTATTCTCGTCGCTTCATAACATTAATGTTGAACCACTGGAGTCACATGGACTATTTTAACAATGTCTTTACCACCTTTCTAGACCTTGAAATTTGCGAAGACAACGTTAAAATAGTCCATGTGACTCCAGTGGTCAACAAAAATAACGACTCTATTCAACAATTTCTTCACGTCTGTGTCATTCTCCCACAAATATCTTAACTTGTGTTCTGAAGATGAACGAAGGTCCTTTGGAACGACATGAGGGTGAGAAATTAATGACAGAATTTACATTTTTGGGTGAACTATCCCTTTAAATCAATAATTCTGGCACATATGTATACCCACACTGGATATATAAATGTAAACCCAGTTCTGCAGATTACTTGCAAATTGTAGTCCCTTACTGAGTACAAATTACATGACAAAAATTGTAGTTAGTAATGTATTCTGACTAGGTTTAGATAACTAATGTATCACTTAGATTTGAATGGGATTATTGTGTACTATATGGATATATATTTAAAAAAAAAAAAACAAAGAGATTAAATTCTTTGTTATCAACAACATGAAATGCATTAAGCATTCCAACAAACATTCAACTCGACGACTACAGAACTAGGTTGTTTTATCAGGTCCTGTCTTAGACTGGTTCAGATCTTACTTGGGTAGCAGGGAATACTGCAATACACCTCCAGGCGTTACATCATATCCTCTGGTGTTCCTCAAGGCTCGATTTTGGGTCCTCTATTATTCAACTTAAACATGCTTCATTTAGCTGGTGTAATTAATCAGTACAATATTTCCTTTCCCCAGTATGCAGATGACAAGCAACTTTCACATGCACCATATACAATTCAATTTCTATCCCGCTGGACTGCATAGAAAGCATAAAATTGTGGATGTCACAGAACTTTCTACAGCTAAACAAGGCACTTGTTATTGGTAATGACGCATGGAGAACGTCTATTGCTCTGTCTTGACTCTCTATCACTGAAAGCCTGTAATCAGGTCAAGAACTCGGGAATCATGTTTGACAGTGATCTCAGTTTCAAAAATTTTTAAAAACATACGAGCAATGTCTCTAAAGCAGCATGTTATCACCTTAGAAACGTCTCCAAAGTACTGATATTCTCTCCCCTATCTGACAAGGAGAAACATTTTTTACATCTAGACTTGACTATTGCAATAGCGTTTTTGCTGTGTTACTATTAGTATAATATACTATTTATTTTATTTCTTCAGGTCTTAAGAGCAGAGATTCTGACACTATAATTTGTATGAAAAAGCAGAAAATTAATGCCCCCCCCCCACAACTTTTATATATAATTGCTAATATTGTATCAGATTAAATTGAGAACCGAGTGATATAGTGATTGTGGCATTTAATACAGATATAGTGCTATAGTGTGGACATATGATGAAAAATAACAAACTGAACAAGTAGTGTGAGTGTCCTAGAGTGTGACTCAATGTCTTTCTCTGCCTTCAGGTCAGATCATCTTAAAAGATGGGAGAGCTGGTCGCCAAGGGGATTTTCCCTGGTGCAACCGATGCTAGTCGTCATCATCGCCTTCGTCACTGGTTTCTGTGGGAACGGGTATGTCCTCATCGAAGCACTCTCTGAAGAAGGAGATGAGTGAGTTCAGCATGTAGCGTCTGCTGATGACCTCATGACCCTCATCAGGGAAGATCTGCACAAAGGCGAGAGAGGTCAAAGGGTCGAACGCGTGAGGTCAGAGGGTTGTGCGCGTAAGTTCAAAAAGTGTGTGAGGTCAGAGGGTCATGCGCGTGAGGTCAGAGGGTCGAGCGCGTGAGGTCAGAGGGTCGTGCGTGTGAGGTCAGAAAGTGCACGAGGTCTGAGGGTCGAGCACTTGAGGCCAGAAAGTGCGTGAGGTCAGAGGGTCGTGCATGTGAGGTCAGAAAGTGCGTGAGGTCAGAGGGTTGTGCACGTAAGTTCAGAAAGTGTGTGAGGTCAGAGGGTCGAGCGCTCGAGGTCAGAAAGTGCGTGAGGTCAGAGGGTCGAACGCGTGAGGTCAGAGGGTTGTGCGCGTAAGTTCAAAAAGTGTGTGAGGTCAGAGGGTCATGCGCGTGAGGTCAGAGGGTCATGCGCGTGAGGTCAGAAAGTGCGTGGGGTCAGTGGGTTGTGCGTGTAAGTTCAGATAGTGCGTGAGGTCAGAGGGTCGAGTGCCAGAAAGTGTGTGAGGTCAGAGGGTCGTGCGCGTAAGGTCAGAAAGTGCATGAGGTCAGGGTCGAGCGCTTGAGGTCAGAAAGCGTGTGAGGTCAGAGGGTTGTGCGCGTGAGATCAGAAAGTGCGTGAGGTCGAGGGGTCGAGCGCTTGAGGTCAGAGGGTCATGCGCGTAAGGTCAGAAAGTGCATGAGGTCAAAGGGTAGAGAGCACGAGGTCATAGGGTCGAGAGCACGAGGTCATAGGGTCGAGCGCTTGAGGCCAGGAAGTGCGTGAGGTCAGAGGGTCGAGCGCTTGAGGCCAGAAAGTGCGTGAGGTCAGAGGGTCGAGCGCTTGAGGCCAGAAAGTGCGTGAGGTCATAGGGTCATGCACGTAAGATCAGAAAGTGCGTGAGGTCAGAGGGTCGAACGCGTGAGGTCAGAGGGTTGTGCGCGTAAGTTCAAAAAGTGTGTGAGGTCAGAGGGTCATGCGCGTGAGGTTAGAGGGTCGAGCGCGTGAGGTCAGAAAGTGCGCGAGTTCTGAGGGTCGAGCACTTGAGGCCAGAAAGTGCGTGAGGTCAGAGGGTCGTGCATGTGAGGTCAGAAAGTGCGTGAGGTCAGAGGGTTGTGCACGTAAGTTCAGAAAGTGTGTGAGGTCAGAGGGTCGAGCGCTCGAGGTCAGAAAGTGCGTGAGGTCAGAGGGTCGAACACGTGAGGTCAGAGGGTTGTGCGCGTAAGTTCAAAAAGTGTGTGAGGTCAGAGGGTCATGCGCGTGAGGTCAGAGGGTCATGCGCGTGAGGTCAGAAAGTGCGTGGGGTCAGTGGGTTGTGCGTGTAAGTTCAGATAGTGCGTGAGGTCAGAGGGTCGAGTGCCAGAAAGTGTGTGAGGTCAGAGGGTCGTGCGCGTAAGGTCAGAAAGTGCATGAGGTCAGGGTCGAGCGCTTGAGGTCAGAAAGCGTGTGAGGTCAGAGGGTTGTGCGCGTGAGATCAGAAAGTGCGTGAGGTTGAGGGGTCGAGCGCTTGAGGTCAGAGGGTCATGCGCGTAAGGTCAGAAAGTGCATGAGGTCAGAGGGTCGAGCGCTTGAGGTCAGAAAGTGCGTGAGGTCAGAGGGTCGAGCGTTTGAGATCAGAAAGCGCGTGAGGTCAGAGGGTTGTGCGCTAAGTTCAGAAAGTATGTGAGGTCAGAGGGTCGTGCGCGTAAGATCAGAAAGTGTGTGAGGTCAGAGGGTCGAGCGCTTGGTCAGAAAGTGCGTGAGGTCAGAGGGTTGTGCGCGTAAGTTCAGAAAGTGCATGAGTTTCAGAGGGTCGAGCGGGTGAGGTCAAAGGTCAAGCGTTTGAGGTGAGAGGGTCAAGCGGGTGAGGTCAGAGGGTCAAGAGCGTGAGGTCAGAGGGGTGCAGGTGCTTGTCAGTGTGAAGGACTCACCTGTAACCTGTAGTTTACATTAATCACAGACAGCAGCTTCACTAGTTCTGCAGTGTGTTGAAAATGAACATTCACTAATAGAAGGAGAGAAAGAAGTCGTGATGATGCAGCCGTTTGGTCTGAAAGTCCCTTTCAGTCATTTCACTCGATGACTTTCCATCTTTGAAGCTAATCATGCTAGTATATTATGGGTGTTCTTTCATGAGCTCACCATCCGCTGTCCCGTGTAGAATCAGGAAGCGTGATGTCTCCGAGTGTGTGTTGTTCTGCAGGAGGCTGGAGATCTGAAGGACACACAGTAAAAGTGTTCTGTCAGTAAAAGACTGTGATCCAGAATGGCAGCACAGCTGAAAGGTTTGTTTCCCCAACACTGAATGTCACACACCTTAATTTCTCAAATCATACAGTAGCAACAACATCTTACCTTGTATTTTAGCTCATTTTGTATGGGGAAGCCAAAGTATCTCTCTGTGAAGGCGGAAGCTGTGTAGAAACACAGAATGGTCACAGTAGTCCGTATCTTCATCTGGACGCGTGAAGAACACAGCGACAGCAGGCAAACCCGGCATTGCGATGTTCATCACGGCGCGAATAATATCCAGTAAGCTACGTCCATAAAAATGTATTATGAATTTGATGCGAGTAGATTAAAACAATGGCCGCTATGTATGCCTATCTGAGTGTGGTATAACCATACTTATTAGCGAATAATCAGAATGAAAATTGCATGTAAACTGGAGTAAAGAGTTCTTATAAATAGTCGCATTATTGGTGCACATGTAAACGTAGTCAATTATGTAATATCAATTGATACAAAGCACAAATAAATAAATACAATAGAACAAAGATACAAATGAAATAATCAGTGCATTTCAGGTTTTTCAGGTATCTAACAGTAGCTTTCAGGTACAGAAATTAAATAAAGTAATCAAATAAATAACTATGACTATAATCTTCTCTTTATAAATAAATCATAAATTAAGATTAATCCTTATTAAAGTTGCAAAGTTATTCAGTGTAGAGCAGTGAGTGATTTCTTTGTCTTTTGATTAACATTAAACAGACATCAGCAGGAATATTAGGCTGCTGTCACTTTAAGACTAATGCACATATCTAATATACTGATACACGTGTGTTGTCTTTCTCAACTGTTTACATTCACTTAAGCCATAACCGACTATGTTTACTAGGATACTCGCCAAGGCAGGTATTTTGAGATACATTTTTGTTCATTTGTCCGTCAAGCACAAGGAGATGTGAAAGAGAATTCATTTTATTATTTGCACGCTGTCTGAGCGTGCAAGTTATTTTGCATTGCCTTGCACTTGAATGCTTAAATTGGCAAGGCTTAAAAAAGCACTGAATGAATGACAGGGTCCCGCTGTAACATTGCACATGGTAAATAAGAGGATGACATCTAGTGGAGTAGACTAGTAATTAGTATCATTTGGGTTTTTTAAGATACCGGTGCCAAACCAATACTTTTAAAACGGCACCGGTGCCTGAACCGATACTGAATTGAACAATTTATTAAAAGTTTAAAGTATACTTAAATATATAAATATAAATAGATACAAAACACAATTTACTTAACAAATTCACAGTAAACCCTAAGCCACCTAACCCAACTACAACAGGCCTAATTTAACATTAAATAACAGTGACAGGACTGATATCAGCAGTCGTCGGTATTCTTGGTATGCTAAACCAGCTTTTGCAGAAATATGACCATATTCTCTGGTTAAATATTTTAGAACGCATCGCCTTATTGTTTCCATGGCGATACGTCATGCTTCTCACGTGACACACAGCAGCCGCAATAGTGCTGTATGACAGATGTATCGCTTTTTTTCTGCTTTATTCACAAACTTGTTAACTACCTGATATTCTGATTTTCAAATATGTGCAAGTGAATGTGTGTGTATCTATAATGCGCGATGGGCGCCGCCATGTTAGTTTGCACCTCAGAGAATCAGATCTGTCAGATTTACATCACGTCAATTCATCCTCGCCTCACGAAATACATGAAAGTAAGTGACCGGTGAACTGGGAGAAGACTAGAGTAAACTAACTATATAATGTGCATCTGATATAAATAAGACACGTAGTCAAGTTATAACTGAAAGGATTGTTATCGCCGCTTCCATAGACATCAGTGTGTGTTTTTTGCTAGTACTTGTGTGCATTTAAATGTCTGGAACCTAAACATGATGTGGTTGAAAACACTGAATAGTTGTGATATGTGACAAGCGCTGAGCACGTCTGTCTCTGGCTCAGCGCCAGCCAAAGCACGAAAGCACGTTTGAATTTAAGTGGCACCGAAATCTGCATTCTGATTCGGTCCGGTTACATACCAGTTATATACGGGTTTCGGTACCCAACCCTACTAGTAATAAGATTAACATCAATCAGATATTGGCCTGGTTCCACAGACAGGGCTTAGATTAAGCCAGGATTAGGCCTTATTTAAATGTTTAAGTGTCTTTTATAAACATGTCTTAAAAAACATTACTGATGTACATCTTGAGACAAAACAATGGCACTGACATATCTTAAAATATGTTGCGTTCAGTTAAAACGGCTCAAACATGCATTGTAGTCTGGGACTAGGCGTATGTTTAATGTTTGCGGAAATAAACACAGAAAAAGGTTGTTCTGCTTAAATAACTCACGTCTTGTTGAATCACGTCTTGTGCTGTTGATCTCTCGACAGATTATTACATCCTGGAGAATAACTCCGTGCTCAAAGCTGCTCTCAGATACAAACGGATCCAGCTGCTGGAGTACAGAAGCATCCCGACCGACCACTTCGGTAACGTACCGCTCGGCTTCAGCAGACAGTGTGAAAGAATCATGTGTGTTGATTTGGTACTGCTGGAGTTCAATATCTTGGTCTTGAAGATACAGTAGAGGCCAAAAGTGATGTTTTTAATGACCCTACAAGTTTGATTAAACCATCAAAATATGAGGAAAATATGATTTTAAGTACGAGGGAAGAACAAAACGCTAAACTTGGTTAAGGTTTTTTTATCTGACAACATTATCTGGCAAAAAAAGGCAAACTATAGCTACAGGTTTTATTTTACTATGCAAAAAATGCATAGAAAAACAGAAAAGCTCAGAGGAAAAAGCAAACATTGACTACAACATAATCAGTTATTAATATTTTGTTGGTTTTTGCATGTGTTTACAAATTATGTCTGCATAATTTGTCATGTTTCATTGCATTTTCACAAATAAAACAATTGACTCCAAGCACAACTATGCAATATGACTACAAAATCTTAGTAGTAGTAGATGTCATAAGCAGCACTGAACTGTTCCTCGTGTGTTTTTGCAGAGTTGCCGCTGAAGATCTCCTATCCACCCGATTTCTCTGAGTCCCGCACTTACGCTCTTCTGCTGATCATGTAAGCAGATCTTTGTGTGTGTGTGTGTGTGGAGGTAGTTTGTAGTTAGAAAGACAGCGGTTCAAAGCATTTGTGCAGTGATGTTCACATTAATGTGATGCTTGTTTTAAGGTCCATGAAACATTCTGACAGATATGCAAAATTGCTCTTTGCTTGAACATAAAAGTCAATGCAGGAACAGTCAGGATCATTGTGGTGGAAGTAAACACCGGCCCTTTTTTTGCATGTGAATCATCTTCACTGCATCTGAAATGTTGTGTCCTGACCTTTGCTCAGTCTGTACACATCTATACACTCCACATAAAGAAACTGAACATTTCATCAACATTTTTAGGAGCACCTGAAGTAGTTCTACATGGTCATCTTTAGTTTCCTCCACTAAATCAACAAGAGAATGTGATTATTCCATTCTGTTCTAAGCAGGCTTGTGCACAATTCAGAATTGAATTGAGAATGACTCAATTCAATTCTTGAATTTGAATTGATGTCAAAAACAGGATCTAGAATTACAATTCGAATTTGAATTAAAGGAAGCAGAATTGAAATTCAATAGAAATTCAAAGAAATTCATATACATATTTTTTGTTTAACAATGATATTACTTGTACAGTTTACATTAACAGGAAATGTTTTCCCCCAGCAATTCATGTTAAAAGCTCTAGTCACAGAACAAATAATTACGTTTGATTTATTGTAATTGTAATTTTATGGAACATGATTGACATGATTGAGAATTAGATGCAACTGTGTTGCTCACCGAGTTTTGCATTATATGAATGAATGATAACTGCATTTACAACAACTGTGTGTTATATGATTACTTTGAAAATAACATTGGAACAAAACTAATTAAACAACATTGAGGGGGTAATTTATTTCAATAATTTGATCATCTAAACTCACCTAAAGGATTATTAGGAACACCTGTTCAATTTCTCATTAATGCAATTATCTAATCAACCAATCACATGGCAGTTGCTTCAATGCATTTAGGGGTGTGGTCCTGGTCAAGACAATCTCCTGAACTCCAAACTGAATGTCAGAATGGGAAAGAAAGGTGATTTAAGCAATTTTGAGCGTGGCATGGTTGTTGGTGCCAGACGGGCCGGTCTGAGTATTTCACAATCTGCTCAGTTACTGGGATTTTCACGCACAACTATTTCTAGAGTTTACAAAGAATGGTGTGAAAAGGGAAAAACATCCAGTATGCAGCAGTCCTGTGGGCGAAAATGCCTTGTTGATGCTCGAGGTCAGAGGAGAATGGGCCGACTGATTCAAGCTGATAGAAGAGCAACTTTGACTGAAATAACCACTCGTTACAACCGAGGTATGCAGCAAAGCATTTGTGAAGCCACAACACGCACAACCTTGAGGCGGATGGGCTACAACAGCAGAAGACCCCACCGGGTACCACTCATCTCCACTACAAATAGGAAAAAGAATGCTTTCAGCACCTTGTTGAATCAATGCCACGTAGAATTAAGGCAGTTCTGAAGGAGAAAGGGGGTCAAACACAGTATTAGTATGGTGTTCCTAATAATCCTTTAGGTGAGTGTATATTTTAGAACAAAATGTATGCAGGGTTGAGGAGTGACTAGTTACGTGTAATAAAATGTAATTAAATTACAAAATTAATGTAATTGTATTTAGTTGTATTACTGTGGTAAAATCTACTAATCAAATTAAAAGGAAATTGCTTTGCATTGATAAAGTAATCCAAACCACTTTTATGATGGGTAACTTATAACAGTGAGCAATTACATTTCCAAAGTAACCCTCCTAACACTGAATGTATGTGAGATTCAACACATTCTTTCTGTTGTGTGACTGTGTGGAATTTCTTTGAATTGCCATGAATTGAATTCCACTTCCTGTCATTCCAATTCAAATTCAACTTCTACTGGGGCGGAGTCAATTCAATTCAAATTCCAATTCATGAATTGAATGGAGGCCCATTCGGAAATTCTGAATTTTGCACAAGCCTAATAACGGATGTTGCTTCAAACACTTCATTCTGACTCATTTATCAGAAAACAAGACTCAAGTAATTTTGCTTCTCCAGTAAATATATCTTGATTTAAGAATGTTTAGATATTTGTACTGGAAAAAAAGACAAAAATACTGAGGAAGAGCATCGTTTTTTGCAGTGTAGAACTTAAAAGCAATGATTCAAAGAGGCCAAAAAGGCAGTTGCATGCAAAAATAAGTCTTTGAAACCTCTCATGATGTCAAGGTTTTTGTGGACAAATGTTCGTATCAATCCCAATGGATTATTTGCCAAATACTTAAAGGTGGGGTAAGCGATATCTGGTAACCGATGTTGATATTTCAAATCATCAAAACAAACACGGCCCTACCCCAAAAGGGTCTCGCCCCTATTTTGATAGCTCCGCCCCACACATACGTACGCAACCCCCGGCAACAACTATGGCGGAATCTGCTGTGCCAGCCGGCCGAGGCTATGATGTCATCAATAAGTGAAAGCATTGTGTGTTACTATGGTAATCCAGGTCGAATGTTCAATGAAAAAGTCATCCCTTACATCCCAAAAACACAAACACAGTTCTCATGAACAACTCGATAGCACGAGCACGACAGTCCAACTAACGAATATATTACGATTATGACAAGATTAGAGGGTTATATCGATCACTAAAAGAGGAACCAAAGGAAACAAACATATATTAGGAGTTTATTATCTTACTTTTCGGACACACTGCGAGCTGACGCTTGAAACAGACAGTGAGGAGGTTTAGACGCTCCAGGCTTATCGGGTGTGGAAATGAATGGGTCTTTATCATCGCTGAAGTGAACGACGATACGATTGCAGATGGACAAACAAGAGAACATGACACACGAGCATATTCAAGCAAAAGCCAGCATATATTAGTTCTGTGAAACAAAACAAAACCAATGTTACTCGCCTATCGAGAAGAAATAAAGCTTTCGCCTTCTGCTCCTTGAGTTCTCTCCAGCGCTGGAAAGCTGATACTTGCCTGATCGTAAGCCGCCTTTTGTTCCAGACATTTTCCACATTTTCCATTTCTCGTCACTCGGCTAATGTCCATCCTGTGTCGTGTCTTTTGAATAATGACATGCACTGAGCGCTCTCTTCTCTCCATCATTAGTAGACACGCCCCTTACTGCTGATTGGCTACAAGTTTGTTTGGTACTCTGCCTGAGACACTTTTCTAAAGTTTTTGAAATATAGCTTACCCCACCTTTAATGGATCTGGTGTATAAAGTAGAGGCTTTGTTCAGGTGGTACTATTAGATCTGGTTTATGGAGGTGTGATGTGAAGTTCAAGCGGCTCTGTGGTGAATTAAACAACTCTTTGTGAGTAAAAAGGGTGCCACGCACATTTATCATCTGTGAAAACATCACATCCTGTTGAATTTAAAAGGCGCTGTAAACACACATGATCAGAAGCAGGAGAGGCACGTTATTTCAGATGATGATGTGCTGATGTGTTTTATTTGTGCGTCAGTGATGCTGCCCCCGGTGGTCAGCAGGTGAATGAGCAGTACGCAGTGGACTGGGACTCTGTGCTGGTCAGCTCAGACAGTGTCATCGTAGCTCGTCTGGATGGCAGGGGAAGCGGCTTCCAGGGTCAGAAGGTGTTACAGGACGTGCACAAGCGCTTGGGAGCCGTGGAGCTGCAGGATCAGCTGGCTGCTGTTGAGTAAGAGCGTTTACCTGCCGTTTTCTTGTCTGTTTATTTTGTGTGATCTAATACTGTACACACTGCTGTGAAACATGCTAACAAACTCATGCTTTTGTTCCAGGTACCTGCTGAAATTGCCATACATTGATCGAACCAGAATTGGTGTATTTGGTCGGGTAAGACACAGTTTAAATGTCACACGCATGGCTGATGTAATGGTAGAAACATTGATCCTTCTTCACACTTTCATATTTGTATTTCTGCAGGATTATGGAGGATATGTCGCACTTCTTCTGATAAAATCCACTGAGAACTTGTTTAAATGTGCAGCGGCCATGTCGCCTGTGACAGACTGGAATTTATATGGTTAGTTACTGTGTTGTGAATGTATTTTTTTCTGTGTAATGTTGCTGTTTGAGTCCCTCCAGCGGGAGTTCTTCTCTATATCAGTGTTTCTGAACTCCTGAAACGCCTCCATTGTAGTCTTGAGTTTTCTTTCGGGAACGAACACGTCACAACATTCCTCATTTAAATAATTCATACGCAGAATAAAGGGGCAGGCCAGTTTGAATTAGGAGTGTGACATTTCCCAAACATGCTGGAAGCGCTTGACCAATCACAACACACTGCTCCAGCCAACCAATCAGAGCACATTGTGCTTTTCAGAAGGCGGGACTTCATAGAGACAGGAACTAAACAGAGCGTTACTGACAGACTGGGAAGAGAGGAGCTGCAACAATAGAGAATTGTGTTTATTATTTTTTTTTTACATTTACAGCATGAAAACCTGTTCTAGTAGAGCCCAAAAACAAAATCAAAACTTTGAAAAAGGGCATAATAGGTCTTTAAAGGGGTCATGAATTGAGAAATCAAATTTGCCTTTATCTTTTGACATATAAGAAGTCATTGTACTACAAAAATAGCTTTTTTTCAGAACTCAAAACTACTTTGTTAGTCCAAAAACAGTTTTTATTGAAACCAAGCTGACTCGTTTTGGATTTGTCACCTTACGACTCAATAGGCGACAAAAGACTGCCTTTGCAGAAGATCATCACCTACTTCTACATCATTGCCTCTTTAGCCCCGTCCGGCGATTTGTATATGTCATCAAGAACGAGACAAACACAGGATTATTCCAGCAACAAAACAATAGAGACCAGGATTACAAGACATTTTGAAGTCTTTGCAGTGCCATCCTTGTGATCCTAACATTAAGAAAGAGAGGGTCAAAAATAGGATAGAAAATCTACATTTAGTTTAGTTTTTTTATGTAAAAATCTTGATAACTTTTTTTAAGTGGACCTCAAAGAACATTATAAGAGTGTGTTCACACTTTTATTTTGGTTCATTTGGTCCAGACCAAAAAAAAACCCCATTTAGTCCTGGTCTGCTTAGCGTTCACATTGGCATTTTAACACTGAACCTAAAGGCATAGTGATACGTTCACAACCTGATTGGTTGGATTTTATTATGTATATTTCAAGACAGAACTTACCGAACATCTAAAACAATGCTGTGTGCTGGGCTAAATGCGCTCGTTGTGTGTGCGTAGCTACATATGATGGTACTTTGACCAGCTGAGAGCTCATGAAGAGCTTATAAAATGTGTAAAGGAGTCAAAACAGTGGAAGGAATCCCTCCGTCACACACACAAACCAAGATCTGCTGCGAGGAGACGCGATTCTGACGCCTGTACCGAACTGTGATGGACAACATCGCGACCATGACGAGAAAAAAAGGTGTGCTTGAGCATTCTGACCTTTTTAGGGTCTCATCTTGAGACATCATGTCTCGTTTTTGGTTCGTTTAGATGTCTTTGGTTCATATTTCATTTGAACCGCACCAGAGTTGGTTTGGAAGCGGAGTGAGACCCATCTTTTCAGTGGTCTCGGTCCGCTTGTTTGGTTCAGATGGCAGAGTTCACACTTATTCAAATGAACCGCACTAGCAGAGCAATCACACCAGGGTTCGTTTTAATCAAACCAAACATGCCAAGTGTGAACACACCCTAAAATAAATATTTATGACTTTAAACCTCTGACATGTCTAGAACAACATAGAAGTTTCAGACCAGAGATCATCATATTTTTCTGTTCTGTGAGTGAAACTGATCTCTTTCTCTCAGCCTCGGCCTTCTCTGAACGCTATCTGGGATTTCCTCTTCAGGACGACAGCAGATATCAGGTAAGTGCAGGTTAGATGTTGGTGAACTCAGACTCAGATTCTGCTTGAATGTATTGACAGACTGTTTGTTCTCCAGTTCTCCAGTGTGCTGCAGAATCCACAGGGTTTCAGAGACCAAACGCTCATGCTGCTGCACGCGACTGCTGACGGTCAGTGTGTGTTACAGTTTCCAATGTACACTATTCACACAGTGTGCCTGACATACACAATGCAATTCACATACATGCTCTATACATAAATTAATAAACACTGGTCTGAATAATCTCATACAGATCACTTTTCACAATAGTGGCCAAAAGTGATGTCCGGAGGTGATATTTGTTTTCAAACGCGCTTCATCAAAAAATGACGTTTCACAATCTACATCTTACAATCTTACAAAATCTAACAAATTTTGATCAATATTTGTGACCCATACTGGGTAAATGAGTCGGAACTACAGCCAAAACATGTCAATTTTGGTTAAATTTGAGGTTTTCACAAAAATTAAGCCTCGTCTAGCAATCCCAATGCTCCAAATAGCCATTAAACGCTTCTCGACCACTGGCGCTTCCTCTCAGCACAAGTTTGGAATCGTTTTAAAGCGCATTATTCCAACTTCGTGAATATTCCTAGCAAATTCTCGATGGCTAAACCAATGAAATGTGATTTTTTTTTTTTCAAACTCATGCTGATGTAAACAAAACAATCTTACTCGCACTGACTGACAGATCCGACGCGTGCGCACAAAGACTCTCAGACAGTGTGCGATCCCGATATACACACATACACAGAATTACTGTATTTCAAAATATCTGTCTTGGCGAGTATTCACATTATCTGTTATGTCTTAAATGAACGTTTGGTTAACTGTTGGGGAGAAACATCTGCTGTGTAACATTATGTTAGATCCGTGCGGTACAGTAGGTCTTAATATACAGACTGGCTGTCTCGTTTATGTTAATAAAACAATTGTGATATCATGGAAAAAAAGTTGAATAGATATTTTTCCAATAGATATTTAGTGTTGACTTGGTGTGTGTCAAATGTGGTGTTATTACCAGGGATTTTAAGGTATGGTTGCTGGTCATTGTGTTTTGGAGCCTTCAGAAAACTTTAACTCACTTTTGCTCAAAATGGACTTCAAACAGGTGTAGCTCAGTCTAGTGCTGGGCGGTATACCGGTTCATACCGAATACCGGTGTTTATTTTTGTTATGATATGAATTTTGATTATACCGCAATACCGGTATATGTCGCTTAAACCAGTGTTTCCCAACCCTGTTCCTGGAGGCACACCAACACAACATTTTCCAACTCTTCCTGAGCAAACACACCTGAATTAACTCATCAGCTCGTTAGTAGACTTCAAGACGTGGAGATAAAGGGGTTAGATGAGGGAGACATCCAAAATGTGCACTGTTAGTGTGCCTCCAGGAACAGGGTTGGGAAACACTGGCTTAAACAACGTTCGGAACATGGCGCAGCGCGACACTGTTTGAGAGGGGTCCCGTTTCACTGTTGCACTGTAGTGAGGACACAGCTGAGATCACGCCCAATAAACCCTCATTCACTATTCCCTACGTTAGTCCACTAATACAGTTCACTTGAAGGAGTGAATGAAAACTAGTGAGGGAACTCGGACAGACGTTGTGTGTACATAGGCTGCACACTCGTTATTGCGGTGCAATATGGGATTGAATTCGGGATTGAATGGGATTGGGGCGATTTCGGATTCAGCCTGTGATTACAGCGGAGAATTCAAACAACACGCATGAGAGCGGTTTCTGCGTGGAGCGCCGCAATGAGATTAACAACGCTCACCACATGGATCATATACAGTCCGGAGCGAGCGCGTTTAAGTTTTTTATGGACATATTTCAAATCCTCTAGTGCTCTAAACATGAACCAGCAGCGTGTATGCGCACATATTTCATCACGTCTTCTTCAAATGAAATATATGCGCAAACAAGGACACTGATACTCCAGCCATACGTCTGATCACGACCGCGATGGATTATTCTGCTACACCGAAGACAATGATGTAAGTTAATAGACTGACAATTCAAAGAAGAATGGGCAAAAAGTAACTGCTTTATTCTTTCTGTGTGTCACTTGTTCAGAGACTGTAGTGCTCTTAAATGTATTGAAAATATCCT
This sequence comes from Rhinogobio ventralis, assembly GCA_039654625.1. Taxonomy (NCBI): domain Eukaryota; kingdom Metazoa; phylum Chordata; class Actinopteri; order Cypriniformes; family Gobionidae; genus Rhinogobio; species Rhinogobio ventralis. The sequence goes on from CM077197.1 coordinate 3,034,492, forward strand.
TAGACCTTTTAAATGTTCCTCCGCATTTCTCCCTCGTTCTGGCAGTTTGTTGTTATATAGGGTTAGATTTTTTTTCTTTCTCATATTTTAATATTCATGCGTCTCTAATGAGTGTGTTGCAGGTCTGTGTTTTATTGGTTGTAAACACAGCATCATTTTGTGGGGCTTTGCAAACCTGTATTAATTCTAGTGTGGAATTTTTCTACAATATTCACTCATAATGACAGTAAAATATGGCATTCTAAGTCAATCTACTGCAGTATTTCCTCTCTCAATTAGTAGAAAATGTGGTTAACAACACCCAGTTTTGTCCACTGCAATCGTAGCATATCATTTGATCGCATTACTGTGCCACTGAGCTATTCTTGAAAATTTTGCTTGTTTTTCCTCCAGCCAACATTAATTTCCAGCACACAGCCGAGCTCATCAAGAACCTGGTGAAGGTGGGAGCGAACTACACGCTGCAGGTACTGAACACCACACTTCAGCATCTGTGTCTCTGTCCATTGATGGCAGTCTAGTTTCTTGATCGTTTTCTGGATGGTTCTTCTCCAGATTTATCCAGACGAGGGTCATTTTCTGTCTAAGAGCAGCGGGCGACACGTGGCCGCCACACTGAGCAGCTACTTCAGATCCTGCCTGCAGGAGGACGGGATTCCCATCAGTGAGGAGGAGGAGGAAGAGGAAGAGTAGAGTGAAGATGACACGCAGCACACAAACACACGCAGACACTGACACACACCACAGTACACACAAACACACAGGACAGTGAAACACACTGGACGTTGAGACAAACATCCAGAGCAGAACGCTCCAATAAACAGCGAGAGCCAGGAGTGTGTGTATGTGTTTGAACATGTATATATGCATGTGTGTAACCGTTTGGATGAAGTATGTATTAGAGCCGTGTGTGTGAGAGAGAGTTTCTATGTACCTGGCCTATGGATCATTATCTCTGGAAATGGATTAGAATGTTTCACATATCATAAATCACTACGATCTCCAATTGGCTGATGCGTTGGCCAATCACAGCACAGACTGTCCAGGTGGGACGGCTCAAATCAGCCATTGCATGGTCCTTTTGCTTTGCTTCACTTCTTTTGCCACTTTCTGTCTGTCAGTATGTTTTCACCTTCCGGAGGAGCTGCATTCGATTCCGTTTCTCACAAGCACTTGCTGGGAAGAACCGTAAATCCATCCTTTGAAAGCTTGAGGATCTGCGTGAAGATCAGCACATGTGCAGTGCATTCTGGGATGGATGTGTGTTGTACAGAAGAGGGCGTTCAGATGTATTTTTGACACATCAGATGGAAACACGGACTGTCTTGGATCAGGTTATTTGTCTCTGGAGGGCTTTTGTATCGCTGACTGTTTAGTTTTACTGTTGGTGGGTGGGTGGGGGGTGTTGTGGTGACGGGTCGGGTCGGGTTGATTGTTATTGTTCTTTAGTCATGTCTATAAATAAACAACTAGTCCAAATCCAACATTATTCAATTTTGATGTACTATAATTTCCCATCAGAGTCTCTGTGGTTCAGCTGATCAGGAACAGGAAGAAATGCCAACAGCCAATTATGAGAAAATATTAACTAATAATGGCCAAAAGTGATGTTTGGAGGAGGTATTTGTTTTAAATTACCCTAAAATTTAGATTAAAACATCAAAATATGAGAAAAATATTAGATTTTTTATATATATATTTTAAATATGAGGGAAGAACAAAACACTAAACTTGGTTAAGGTATTTATCTGACAAAATTATTTGGCAAAAAGGCAAACTACAGCCACAGGTTTTGTTTTACTATGCAAAAAGCTCACAGGAAAAAAGCAAATATTGACTATAAAATAATCCGTCATTAATATTTCATTGGTTCTCTCCTGTTTTCGTATTTGTTCGTAATTTCTCTATGCAATATGCTTACAAAAACTTTTATACATGGAGTAAATTTTGAATGAAGGGTGAAGATGTCAATTTTCCCGGGCTGTACATCACTTTTGGCATCACTAAACGGCTCCTAAAAGGTGATCTGATCTTCAGTATAGCAACAATATTGTTGGATCAGGAACCCAGTCCTGCATCACAGCTCAAAGTTACCAGCGGACACAGGTAAAGATCGCACTGTTGAACATCACTGAAAATTGCAGATTAGTTTGGCATGTCAAGTGTTCATTTCATGTGACAGGATCGCTGAATTTCCATACGATGTCAATGATGCCGTTCTGGAGCCAGTGGCCGTGGGAATCTGCGTTTACAAACGGTAAATGAAGTATAGGTCTCATTGTACTTTATAAAGTAATCTTCATCACACATTAACTTTTATTTGTAGCCTATGTCTGATATGTTATAAATGCCACATTCAGTGATGAATTACACGAATCATGTAAATAATGCCATATTTTCAATTCAAAATGGTGACATTTCATAAAAAGGTCGAGTAGCCATGATTCGCTGTAGCATTAGGATTTTTTGCATTCTTTTTGTTTGTTTTTTACTGTTTTATTTAAACATTGATTATTATGAATGTTCCTATAATTCCTAATTCCTTTCGTTATAGTTCAGTGGCGTCCAATTGCAGATTTAGAGTTAAAGGGATGGTAGTCTGCAGTGCTTATTTGGTTTCTAAAAACCACATGAATGACCAGCAGATGTGCTTTGAAACTGGAAATGAGAATGTGACAAGATTCATCATTCAAATGTTGATGGATCCCAGATAGCAACACTGTTGTGGCCCAGATCCGGCCCACACCTGACATGCATGGAATGATTATCCGGCCCTCATATTGTGTGAAATGATGGCACTTGGAGTGCTCCGCTCCTGTTTGCCAGATCTGGACCACAGCAATGCCACATAACAGCCAACCTTATATAAACCACAAAATCTGTATATATTACATAAAGAGTAATCGCAGCTTTAACAAGAAGAAAAAAAGGAACAACTACCACTGACTTCAAGCCACAGGCTTAGATGAAATTAACTACAAATAAAAGACATTAACTCTCTCAAGATCTCAGCAGAGGAGGATTAAACAACTCCACAAACAGCATTACCAGCTTCACTTATTACAAACCAGTTTGAATTTATTTCTGGCATACATCTACAAAAGTTCTTATTGAGAATTAACTGAGGTTTAGATGTTTTATTGATGTTTAGTTTAAAGTCACCATTATGGTGATCAGTGTTTGCTTTAGTTGGGCTCTTGACTTTTTTACAGGGCGTAAAGTGTTCCGGCACCGTGCCGGATCTCCGGCGTTTGACTGGAGGAAAAAAATACATTAAAAAAAAAAACGTGTTATCACGTTCGAGTTCATGAATACGCCTACCAGTGGTTTGAGAGGAACACAGCTTTCACTCTTAAAGGGTAACTAAACCCTAGAACAACTTTTTTAGCTAATGATCTGCAAGACTGGGGCTTTATTAGTGCTGTTCATTGATTCGAGTAAATGTTTTGACATTTGGGTATAAAGTGTTTTAATTCTACAATATATGGTGTAAAAACGTCTGAGTGCTGCCCTCTTAAGGTTGAACGGTGGCTACTGCAGTTGAATTTTCCTATTGAACATTGTTGGCCATCGTGACGTATGTTGGCTCTTCCAACGGCTCACTACCAACGCCCCGGCACGAGCTCACCACGCCCTTGGCGCAAAGGTGGGGGAGAAAGACCGATCTGTTGCAAAGCTACTGGCGTCACTCCAGTCACTCTCCATCTTTGCGAGTCTGACAGCTGTCAATCAATCCGTCACTGCGGGTCTCAGATGTGGAAAATTTCATTAGAAGGAAAACAAATGTTATATTTAAATTAAATAATTGTGATATATGTATGTATTATTTCAATGAATGTAATAATAATGATTTTTATTGTACAACTTTTTATTATTTTGGGAAAATTTCATATACACAAGAAGAAATGGTCAGGATCCAGGCCAAATTTTCTTCAGGAGACTAAGCAGTATTGCACCAGTTTGGAGAACATTGTCAATAAAAAAGCAAGGAAGACTTGTTATATTATTAGAGGGGTGATGAATTGAGAAATCAACTTTCCCTTGAGCTTTATGACGCCTAATCGAATATGGGACTATATGACGCCTATATGAATATGGGACTATATGACTCCTATATGAATATGGGACTATATGACGCCTAATCGAATATGGGACTATATGACGCCTATATGAATATGGGATTATATGACGCCTAATCGAATATGGGACTATATGACGCCTAATCGAATATGGGATTATATGACGCCTATATGAATATGGGACTATATGACGCCTATATGAATATGGGATTATATGACGCCTATATGAATATGGGATTATATGACGCCTATATGAATATGGGACTATATGACGCCTATATGAATATGGGACTATATGACGCCTAATCGAAAATGGGACTATATGACGCCTATATGAATATGGGACTATATGACGCCTATATGAATATGGGACTATATGACGCCTAATCGAATATGGGACTATATGACGCCTATATGAATATGGGACTATATGACGCCTATATGAATATGGGATTATATGACGCCTATATGAATATGGGATTATATGACGCCTATATGAATATGGGACTATATGACGCCTATATGAATATGGGACTATATGACGCCTAATCGAATATGGGACTATATGACGCCTATATGAATATGGGATTATATGACGCCTAATCGAATATGGGACTATATGACGCCTAATCGAATATGGGACTATATGACGCCTATATGAATATGGGACTATATGACGCCTATATGAATATGGGACTATATGACGCATATATGAATATGGGACTATATGACGCCTAATCGAATATGGGACTATATGACGCCTATATGAATATGGGACTATATGACGCCTTTATGAATATGGGACTATATGACGCCTATATGAATATGGGACTATATGACGCCTTTATGAATATGGGACTATATGATGCCTATATGAATATGGGACTATATGACGCCTAATCGAATATGGGACTATATGACGCCTATATGAATATGGGACTATATGACGCCTATATGAATATGGGATTATATGACGCCTAATCGAATATGGGACTATATGACGCCTATATGAATATGGGACTATATGACGCCTATATGAATATGGGATTATATGATGCCTATATGAATATGGGACTATATGACGCCTAATCGAATATGGGACTATATGACGCCTATATGAATATGGGATTATATGATGCCTATATGAATATGGGACTATATGACGCCTATATGAATATGGGTCTATATGATGCCTATATGAATATGGGACTATATGACGCCTTTATGAATATGGGATTATATGACGCCTATATGAATATGGGACTATATGATGCCTATATGAATATGGGACTATATGACGCCTATATGAATATGGGACTATATGACTATAAAGCGCAACACAAAGGTAAGCATATGGTTGTTGTTGTTATTAATTTGTTGGCAGATTATCCTACAGTATCAATGAATGACGCATTGTGGTGTGGTGTGCATAACGTGTGTGAAATACCTGCTAATTACGTTGTTTTTATATTTGGTACTTTTTGCACTTAAATTGGCTTATTCCTACTGTTGACATTTAAAATGATGTTTTTTTCTGAGGGTTAAGTCAACTCCAGGCCTGTGTGTGTGTGTGTCAGTCAAGAGAAATTGAAACCTTCACTTGCATCTTGAGCTAGTACATACATTTATTATATAATATAATACAGAATTTGCATTTGCAGCTGTTGGGGGGGGGGAATGATAAAACATGCATGTGCGTGGTGGGACCACGTGGTTTGCCTAGAGCGCAGTTCAGCTCGCTTATTATGACGTCACAATAGCCGCGTTCCATTCTGCATCTTCATACACTCACACACAAGCAGAATCTCTTAGAGGGTTTGCAGGCTAGGAGTGAGTTTCGTGTGACAGTGCCGATTTGCAGATACTAAAACACAGTGTACAGACTACAGAACCTAAACGCGGTTTCCAAAAACAGTGCCTAGAGTACAGTGTCTAGTCACAGTGTGCAGATCTGCAGAAAGGGAAAAACTGTGTATAGACAGTTTCCAGTGTCCACACAGTTTCCAGATTTGTGAATTCTTCACGGGGCATCATGTCCACATCATCGGCATCATCGGCATCATCTTCGTCCCTCCCTTTGGACCAGCTACAGAGGCAGTTTGTTGAGGAGTTGTTGAGCTTTAGCAGCAAAGCCTCGTACAACCTCGAGTGGAGGTGGAGTGGCTATAGATCGGACAGCCAAAATGAACAGAGCCATTGCGGCAACAGGTGTTTGTCCAGGTCCAACAGCCTCCAAGAGATGTTTTGCCCTCCGCTGCCAGGTCAAGTTCCCGTCGAGCCAACAGTGTCTTCAAACGGCTTGACTCCTCAGGGTGCCATGAAGGCTTCTCCTGTGACCAGGAGCTCAACAGGTGAGACTGAAATCAGTGTATTTTAGTTGGACGTTTGTCTAATAATGGCAAATTTAGACTGCAAGGGTGGCACAGAAGCGCTTCTGAACTGGCAATTAAGTGCCTTTACACAGACTGTTGAATGCTGCTCAGAGGTGGCATGCACAAATGCATTTACACAGCACTTTTAACTGCATATTGTTACACAAGATGGGGTCAGAGCAGGCATAATTTAGTCTGGCTTTTGAGCTGTGTAAAGATACATTCAGAGAACATTCAAAAGTAACGTTCCCATAATGTTCCAAAAATGATGAAATGGAATGTTCCCTTAAAATTTTTAAAACATAAAAAAAAAACGGTTACACTTCACAGTAAGGTTTCATTTGGTAATATTGTGTAATGTATTAACTAACATGGACTAACCATGAGCAATACATTTGTTACTAGGGGTGTAACAATATATCGCGATATAGAAATGCAACAATATGTATCGTGGATAGTGGCAATCTGTATTGTGTAGAGTTCACCCAAAATGGAAAAATTCAAGTTTACAGAGTTTTAATGTCAGTACTACATTAAACTACTATATAGGGATGCACGGTATATCGGCCACCATATCGGTATCGCTATATGTTCATTTTTAATGTCATCGTTATCAGCCAGATAAGAAAATTTGGCTGATATATTAAAAACGATAATGTATTATTTCCTTCAGCTGAGACATTTGAGATGCGCACTGTTCGCCATGAATTGCTTGAAATATGATTGTAATCACTCCAACAAAGGAAAATACGGTTCAGCGCAACATGTGCAGCGCAGGTCTTGTCATATAGACTACATAAACATCTTAATTGTGTGCTTGGGACATGGCTTTAATGGTGAGACTTGTTTTTGTAATCAGGCTCTCAAAAATGATATTAAAATTTGGCGTTAGATTTATCGGCTTTCAGATATAAAGAATTATCGTATCGGCCAAGATTTTCATATCGGTGCATCCCTATTATATAATGTACTGTATAATAATGCAATGGGGGAATATTTGTGGGTCCTGATAATGCCAAATGTCTTATGTTACCAGTAAAAAGTGGTATCTAGTCAGTGATAGAGTGCAAGCATATTCGTCTAAAATTATTATTATTATTTTCCTAATATTTTTATTCTGCTCTCACCATTGTCCTTACCAACACCAAGTCCAAGCCTATTAATTTCCACCCCCAATGTTATCCCAAATTTAGCATGTTAATCAACAGTACATTTTTTTTGTTAACCTTTTACCATATGTCTTGGAGTATGGCAATAATATTGTATCGTGAGTTCAGTATCGTAACATGAGGGTATCGTTACACCCCTATTTGTTACGGTATTTATTCTTTGTTAATGTTAGTTAATGCAAATACATCTGTTCGTTGTTTATGTTAGTAACTAATGTTAACATTAACAAAGATTAATAAATGCTGTAGAAGTGCAGTTCATTATTAGTTCATGTTAACTAATGAAACCTTAATTTAAGTGCTACCAAAAAAAAATGGACGTTTGGAAAAACTTGTATTAGTAACATTACAGATTAGAATTTAACCGTAAAATGTCATTATATCATGTTTCTAATAGCTGTGTATTCAATTGTTTTTCTTCATTTCAGAAGAACCCACAGAATGCAGGTGGATGAAAGGAATCCGTTCTTTCGGCAAAAGGCTCTGGAAGGCTTTGAAGCGTCCGTTCTGCTGCTGTTGCCACGGTAGTTCTGTGAATGCTGTGGAGCCTTTCGTCCTTCCACCAGATCTGGACCCAGAGCCTGATCCTGAGCCCTCTTCATCTGTGCCAGATCACTCCGCCGTCAAGCCAAATGATGGTAACCTTATTTTAAACAGTTTTGTCATCTTGTCTTCCTCTAAAAATACCTTAAAGGGATAGTTCACCCAAAAATGAAAATTCTGTCATCATTTGAACACAAAAGAAGATGTTATGAAGAATGTTTGTAATCAAAGCGTTGACAGGAGCCATCCACTTCAGTAGTACACTAATGACTATCGTCAACTGTTTGCCAACATTCTTGGAAATATCTTCTTTTGTGTTCAACAGAAGAAAGGTTTGGAACAACTCGAGGGCGAGTAAATGATGACAATTTTTGGGTGAACCAATCCTTTAAGAGAATATTAATATTTTTTCCCCCATATTAACATTTGTTTTTAATTTTCAGAGTCCTTTGAATCTCTCTTTAACGTGGTGAAGATGATTGGAGCCGGAGGATTTGGCAGGGTGTACGAGGGAACGCGTAAATTTGATGGGAAAAAGGTAAAAAAAAAAACATTTTGCTCTTGCATGCATCAAAACGGATGGTTTATTAATACTTAGTGCAAGGTCAGGTGCTTGAAAAGTGTTTTTGTGTTTGCAGGTTGCCATCAAGCGGATGCGCAAGTTTGACAACGATCGTTATCTTAATATTGTAAGTTGGCCAAAACCTGCATGTGTGTTTAGTTGTGCTGATTACTGTAGTTAATACACCTATAGGAAGCATTAGTTGTAAATGTAATAGACAAATAAGCCTAGAAGCATCTAATAACTTTGAGCTGAAGGTATCTACAAAGATAAAAGAAAAGTACATTTAAAAATGATAGGTTTTCTTCAGATTTTTACCCAGCTAACCTTCTGTCTACTACTTTTCTCTAGCCTGGGCATCCCAAACCTCTCATCACAGAAGTGGCGCTGCTTCTCATGATGAGGCAAGAACCCAAAAGCCCCTACGCCATACAACTCTACGATTGGTTTGAACACCCTCGTAAATTCACTCTGGTCATGGAGTATCCTGAACCCTGCGAGAACTTGCTTGACTTCCTCATTGCTAATCTTGAACTGGATGAAACAACAGCACGGGTCATTATGCGACAGGCTGTGCTGGCTGTACAACACTGCATTGAGCACAGCGTTTTTCATAATGACATTCACGCGCAGAATTTCCTGCTGAAGAAGGACACGTTAGAGCTCAAGCTCATAGACTTTGGCTGCGGTCAGCTAGTTAATAGTGATGGCTACGAGAGCGAGACATACACTGGTGAGCATTTTGGCAGTGCGGAAACCTAAATGTAGTGACCTACTGATTATTTAACGCTTTAAAAAAAATGTGTTCTTGCTTACAGGAGTACTGGAGTACAGCCCACCTGAAGTCCACACTGAACCTCGCTTCCACGCCGTCCCAACAAATGTCTGGGCTCTAGGGGTGTTGTTGTACGGCATGGTGAGCGGATGTTTTCCTTTTGACAATACAACGGCCATCACACAAGCCAAAGTTACATTTGAGAACCCCGACTTATCCGAAGGTGAGTGAATAATAACATTGATAAACACACATTAAAGCAAAAGTTCTGTATAGAAACAGATAAAGGTGAAGATTGTTTTTGTTCAATCACATTCTCTTTTGAGTTGACAAAACCAAACCAATCCAATCCGGCTTTGTTGGTACCATGAAACTGGGGGAGTGACTTTAGTGCATCAGACATGTCACTTTGCTCACAGCTGATTGGTCCAATTTCAGTTTGAGATGCTCTGCTCTGGAGCAGGTTAGCTGTAAAGCTTAAGTTACTATGACGATGAACACAGCTAAAAGCCAAGCCACTTTCATGGTACCTAAAACCCAGGATTGGCTAAACTGAAACCTACCAGGCTAGCCAGCGAAACTGGCTTCGTGGTACAGGCCCCAGGTGCCATCAAAACAGCTCAGATCCGTTAATCTCTTTTCAGCTCAACCTTTAGCAAGAGTTTGGGGGCGTGGCTACTGTAGCAGGCGGAGCCTGAGGGTTTAATAGGAGAAATGGCTGCATTTATACCATCAAAAATTAAATGGGTCATGAGCATGTCAAATTGAACAGAGCATTGCGATGCTACGCGCTACAAAGCATGCGTCAATACCAACAAATGCAACACAGCTAAAAGTATTCCTAATATGTCGGACCTGAAACATGCCTTCACGATCACCAGTAAGAGCTGCCTTTGTGATGTTTGAATTAAGGGAGGTGTGACACGCGAAAGGGGCTTTTTTTTTTTAAATGGGCTTTATTTTTGTCATTCTGCTAGTGTTGCAGAAACTACTCGCTTCACCTTTAAAGTAAAGAACATTTTGCCTTATATTAATCATGTTTTAGATGCTGTTTTCATAGATGCCAAGTCACATGGTCATGACTAACCAGCTCCCTTCCTATTCAAATATGTATAGAATGCAGGGATCTGATTAGCCAGTGCCTAACCCTGGATCCGACTAAACGGCCCACGTTAGAGCAGATGTTACAACATGAATGGATTATAAATGATCTACTGTAGACTGGAGAAGTTCAGGAGATTCACTCGATCAGTGATTTCAGGTGTGAGGAAGTGTAACAGACAGAGTAGGATTAATATCATGTATCTTCAATTGAGATGTTGAAGTTTGTGTAGTGAACTGAGTTCATTGTAATGTTCTTGTTATAGTTTACATTTATATAGCGCTTTATACAATACAGATTGTTTCAAAGCAGCTTCATGGTAGTAAACAGGAAAATAACAGAATGATGCAAACAGAATTCAGTTCTGCTGTAAAAAAAACATTCATGAGTTGACATGTTCATATAATCTTTGTATTGGATAGGACCTTGATGCTCGACCTTGACCCGAAGCCCGAAGTCCAACCCCAACCTGACCCCAACTCAAGCGCCACACCAGAGGGGTCAGAGACTGTCTACGAGCTTTATGAGAGACTGCAAGACTGGACAGAAATCATCAAGTCATCACAGCCACATTTGCTTTGTTTTAAAAGCAATTTTTACTTCGTTTTTAAAAGTCAAGTCACAGGCATGTGATCAGCTAAACACAAAAAAGAAGGAAGACCTGACCACGCCCCCATCAATTATTTTAATGATTATACAATAAAACATACTATTTTATTGTCAAATAAAAAAACGGAGTACTGTTTAAAAAATGTGTTAATAGAATTGATATTATTATTAATAACACAATGTTAATAATAATAATTATCAATATTTTTATTTTACAAAACAACAGTAAAATTCGCCCCCCCTAGTGGCAGTCGTAATGAACTTTCATTATGATCTTGCGCGGCAACATGGGTTCCCTGACGCTGTCTCAGACATCCTCCCTGTTGAGGCGCGTCTCTTGCACTAAACGGCAATACTCTTTGCCCACATTGACTTGCAAAAGCAAGAGCCTTTATCCTCTGAACCATCACCAAGGTGGAACGAATAAATGCATGCAAACAATAAACAGCTACGCATGAAGGGCAAATAACCGCGATAATTTGAGTGAAAATACGGTGCCAGACAACATACAAAAATATAAATATTAAAATAATAATTGATTGCTTATCAATAACCATGTGGTTTTAAATGTTTCTGATAAAGTTAAAAAGTATAAATAATTACGATCTGAATGAAACGCGCTGGAATACATCACATCCGGTTGGCGTGTCGCATGAGGTGTAGTTGCTCGAGCTCAAATTTTTTAACGCATCCAAAGCTCAAATCGGATCCGCAGATGGTCGGCATCCCACGCAGCCCCTGTGCGACTCTCCACAGCAAATGAATGACTTCCGGTCCAATGGATGTCGTTCGTTGTGTGCAGTGGAAAGGCGGCTTAACATTTATGGTTGTCTTCATTTCTTTGTTTTCAAATGTTAAACCATTGAGCTTTTATTTTGGAAGAACACCACAGGGAGAAAGTCCAAAAATATGGGCAACAACTTTGTAGACAGTGTTTGCGTATGAAGGTACTTCACCAAACTGATTTCGGACTGACTTCTGGCAGCATTTTCAAGCTTATCACTTCTCTTTATTGACAACAGATTTATAAACACTTCTCATGATGAATGTTGCATTTGCAGAGGATCATTTCCTGTGAATCGAAGTTGAAACCAATAGTTTTAAACTAAATCGCGTACTTTAATATTCTGTGCATACATAGAATTTGCATTTGCAGCTGTACTAGTGGTTGCATGCTGTTTTTTTTCTTTAACGTTGCAGAATGAAAACATTAGGGGTGTAACGATACACTCATGTCACGATTCGATACTATCGCGATACTAAACACGATACAATATTTATAGCGATATTTTAAGCCAAAATAACGTTTTTTTTATTATTATTTAAATAATATATTATTATCAGGATACACAAATATTCCCCCATTGCATTACTGTACATTATATTCAAAATTATATATAGTAGTTTAATGTAGTAATGTTGCTGAAACTGTTTTTTTTTCCCATGCAGTATGCAGAGAACGTTTTAAACCTGCTGACACACAGACGCTGTACCTGTGACGCTTACAAATGAATAATACAGTGTGACGAAGTTAATCAATGTTTTTAAATAACTGCATAAAGCTTATCAGAAACGTCAGTTGATTCCGCAGCCTGTTTCTGTGTTTGAAGTTAGACAAAACATGTTATTTTAGCAGGTACATTTATACGGTTAAATTTACAAATTCCTAATACCTCCTTAAAGGGAAAGATCACCCAAAAATGTAAATTCTGTCATTCATTTCTCACCCTAATGTCGTTCCAAACCCTTCAGACGTGAAGAAGTTGTTGAATAAAGTCGTTATTTTTGTTTGTTTTTGCGCACAAAGTATTCTCGTCGCTTCATAACATTAATGTTGAACCACTGGAGTCACATGGACTATTTTAACAATGTCTTTACCACCTTTCTAGACCTTGAAATTTGCGAAGACAACGTTAAAATAGTCCATGTGACTCCAGTGGTCAACAAAAATAACGACTCTATTCAACAATTTCTTCATGTCTGTGTCATTCTCCCACAAATATCTTAACTTGTGTTCTGAAGATGAACGAAGGTCCTTTGGAACGACATGAGGGTGAGAAATTAATGACAGAATTTACATTTTTGGGTGAACTATCCCTTTAAATCAATAATTCTGGCACATATGTATACCCACACTGGATATATAAATGTAAACCCAGTTCTGCAGATTACTTGCAAATTGTAGTCCCTTACGGAGTACAAATTACATGACAAAAATTGTAGTTAGTAATGTATTCTGACTAGGTTTAGATAACTAATGTATCACTTAGATTTGAATGGGATTATTGTGTACTATATGGATATATATTTTAAAAAAACAAAACAAAGAGAATAAATTCTTTGTTATCAACAACATGAAATGCATTAAGCATTCCAACAAACATTCAACTCGACGACTACAGAACTAGGTTGTTTTATCAGGTCCTGTCTTAGACTGGTTCAGATCTTACTTGGGTAGCAGGGAATACTGCAATACACCTCCAGGCGTTACATCATATCCTCTGGTGTTCCTCAAGGCTCGATTTTGGGTCCTCTATTATTCAACTTAAACATGCTTCATTTAGCTGGTGTAATTAATCAGTACAATATTTCCTTTCCCCAGTATGCAGATGACAAGCAACTTTCACATGCACCATATACAATTCAATTTCTATCCCGCTGGACTGCATAGAAAGCATAAAATTGTGGATGTCACAGAACTTTCTACAGCTAAACAAGGCACTTGTTATTGGTAATGACGCATGGAGAACGTCTATTGCTCTGTCTTGACTCTCTATCACTGAAAGCCTGTAATCAGGTCAAGAACTCGGGAATCATGTTTGACAGTGATCTCAGTTTCAAAATTTTTTAAAAACATACGAGCAATGTCTCTAAAGCAGCATGTTATCACCTTAGAAACGTCTCCAAAGTACTGATATTCTCTCCCCTATCTGACAAGGAGAAACATTTTTTACATCTAGACTTGACTATTGCAATAGCGTTTTTGCTGTGTTACTATTAGTATAATATACTATTTATTTTATTTCTTCAGGTCTTAAGAGCAGAGATTCTGACACTATAATTTGTATGAAAAAGCAGAAAATGAATGCCCCCCCCCACAACTTTTATATATAATTGCTAATATTGTATCAGATTAAATTGAGAACCGAGTTATTATAGTGATTGTGGCATTTAATACAGATATAGTGCTATAGTGTGGACATATGATGAAAAATAACAAACTGAACAAGTAGTGTGAGTGTCCTAGAGTGTGACTCAATGTCTTTCTCTGCCTTCAGGTCAGATCATCTTAAAAGATGGGAGAGCTGGTCGCCAAGGTGATTTTCCCTGGTGCAACCGATGCTAGTCGTCATCATCGCCTTCGTCACTGGTTTCTGTGGGAACGGGTATGTCCTCATCGAAGCACTCTCTGAAGAAGGAGATGAGTGAGTTCAGCATGTAGCGTCTGCTGATGACCTCATGACCCTCATCAGGGAAGATCTGCACAAAGGCGAGAGAGGTCAAAGGGTCGAGAACGTGAGGTCAGAAAGTGTGCAAGGTCAGAGAATGTGAGGTCAGAGGATCGAGAGCATGAGGTCAGAGGATCGAGAGCATGAGGTCAGAGGATCGAGAGCATGAGGTCAAAGGGTAGAGAGCACGAGGTCATAGGGTCGAGAGCACGAGGTCATAGGGTCGAGAGCACGAGGTCATAGGGTCGAGCGCTTGAGGCCAGGAAGTGCGTGAGGTCAGAGGGTCGAGCGCTTGAGGCCAGAAAGTGCGTGAGGTCAGAGGGTCGAGCGCTTGAGGCCAGAAAGTGCGTGAGGTCATAGGGTCATGCACGTAAGATCAGAAAGTGCGTGAGGTCAGAGGGTCGAACGCGTGAGGTCAGAGGGTTGTGCGCGTAAGTTCAAAAAGTGTGTGAGGTCAGAGGGTCATGCGCGTGAGGTCAGAGGGTCGAGCGCGTGAGGTCAGAGGGTCGTGCGTGTGAGGTCAGAAAGTGCGCGAGGTCTGAGGGTCGAGCACTTGAGGCCAGAAAGTGCGTGAGGTCAGAGGGTCGTGCATGTGAGGTCAGAAAGTGCGTGAGGTCAGAGGGTTGTGCACGTAAGTTCAGAAAGTGTGTGAGGTCAGAGGGTCGAGCGCTCGAGGTCAGAAAGTGCGTGAGGTCAGAGGGTCGAATGCGTGAGGTCAGAGGGTTGTGCGCGTAAGTTCAAAAAGTGTGTGAGGTCAGAGGGTCATGCGCGTGAGGTCAGAGGGTCATGCGCGTGAGGTCAGAAAGTGCGTGGGGTCAGTGGGTTGTGCGTGTAAGTTCAGATAGTGCGTGAGGTCAGAGGGTCGAGTGCCAGAAAGTGTGTGAGGTCAGAGGGTCGTGCGCGTAAGGTCAGAAAGTGCATGAGGTCAGGGTCGAGCGCTTGAGGTCAGAAAGCGTGTGAGGTCAGAGGGTTGTGCGCGTGAGATCAGAAAGTGCGTGAGGTCGAGGGGTCGAGTGCTTGAGGTCAGAGGGTCATGCGCGTAAGGTCAGAAAGTGCATGAGGTCAAAGGGTAGAGAGCACGAGGTCATAGGGTCGAGAGCACGAGGTCATAGGGTCGAGCGCTTGAGGCCAGGAAGTGCGTGAGGTCAGAGGGTCGAGCGCTTGAGGCCAGAAAGTGCGTGAGGTCAGAGGGTCGAGCGCTTGAGGCCAGAAAGTGCGTGAGGTCATAGGGTCATGCACGTAAGATCAGAAAGTGCGTGAGGTCAGAGGGTCGAACGCGTGAGGTCAGAGGGTTGTGCGCGTAAGTTCAAAAAGTGTGTGAGGTCAGAGGGTCATGCGCGTGAGGTCAGAGGGTCGAGCGCGTGAGGTCAGAGGGTCGTGCGTGTGAGGTCAGAAAGTGCGCGAGGTCTGAGGGTCGAGCACTTGAGGCCAGAAAATGCGTGAGGTCAGAGGGTCGTGCATGTGAGGTCAGAAAGTGCGTGAGGTCAGAGGGTTGTGCACGTAAGTTCAGAAAGTGTGTGAGGTCAGAGGGTCGAGCGCTCGAGGTCAGAAAGTGCGTGAGGTCAGAGGGTCGAACGCGTGAGGTCAGAGGGTTGTGCGCGTAAGTTCAAAAAGTGTGTGAGGTCAGAGGGTCATGCGCGTGAGGTCAGAGGGTCATGCGCGTGAGGTCAGAAAGTGCGTGGGGTCAGTGGGTTGTGCGTGTAAGTTCAGATAGTGCGTGAGGTCAGAGGGTCGAGTGCCAGAAAGTGTGTGAGGTCAGAGGGTCGTGCGCGTAAGGTCAGAAAGTGCATGAGGTCAGGGTCGAGCGCTTGAGGTCAGAAAGCGTGTGAGGTCAGAGGGTTGTGCGCGTGAGATCAGAAAGTGCGTGAGGTTGAGGGGTCGAGCGCTTGAGGTCAGAGGGTCATGCGCGTAAGGTCAGAAAGTGCATGAGGTCAGAGGGTCGAGCGCTTGAGGTCAGAAAGTGCGTGAGGTCAGAGGGTCGAGCGTTTGAGATCAGAAAGCGCGTGAGGTCAGAGGGTTGTGCGCTAAGTTCAGAAAGTATGTGAGGTCAGAGGGTCGTGCGCGTAAGATCAGAAAGTGTGTGAGGTCAGAGGGTCGAGCGCTTGGTCAGAAAGTGCGTGAGGTCAGAGGGTTGTGCGCGTAAGTTCAGAAAGTGCATGAGTTTCAGAGGGTCGAGCGGGTGAGGTCAAAGGTCAAGCGTTTGAGGTGAGAGGGTCAAGCGGGTGAGGTCAGAGGGTCAAGAGCGTGAGGTCAGAGGGGTGCAGGTGCTTGTCAGTGTGAAGGACTCACCTGTAACCTGTAGTTTACATTAATCACAGACAGCAGCTTCACTAGTTCTGCAGTGTGTTGAAAATGAACATTCACTAATAGAAGGAGAGAAAGAAGTCGTGATGATGCAGCCGTTTGGTCTGAAAGTCCCTTTCAGTCATTTCACTCGATGACTTTCCATCTTTGAAGCTAATCATGCTAGTATATTATGGGTGTTCTTTCATGAGCTCACCATCCGCTGTCCCGTGTAGAATCAGGAAGCGTGATGTCTCCGAGTGTGTGTTGTTCTGCAGGAGGCTGGAGATCTGAAGGACACACAGTAAAAGTGTTCTGTCAGTAAAAGACTGTGATCCAGAATGGCAGCACAGCTGAAAGGTTTGTTTCCCCAACACTGAATGTCACACACCTTAATTTCTCAAATCATACAGTAGCAACAACATCTTACCTTGTATTTTAGCTCATTTTGTATGGGGAAGCCAAAGTATCTCTCTGTGAAGGCGGAAGCTGTGTAGAAACACAGAATGGTCACAGTAGTCCGTATCTTCATCTGGACGCGTGAAGAACACAGCGACAGCAGGCAAACCCGGCATTGCGATGTTCATCACGGCGCGAATAATATCCAGTAAGCTACGTCCATAAAAATGTATTATGAATTTGATGCGAGTAGATTAAAACAATGGCCGCTATGTATGCCTATCTGAGTGTGGTATAACCATACTTATTAGCGAATAATCAGAATGAAAATTGCATGTAAACTGGAGTAAAGAGTTCTTATAAATAGTCGCATTATTGGTGCACATGTAAACGTAGTCAATTATGTAATATAAATTTATACAAAGCACAAATAAATAAATACAATAGAACAAAGATACAAATGAAATAATCAGTGCATTTCAGGTTTTTCAGGTATCTAACAGTAGCTTTCAGGTACAGAAATTAAATAAAGTAATCAAATAAATAACTATGACTATAATCTTCTCTTTATAAATAAATCATAAATTAAGATTAATCCTTATTAAAGTTGCAAAGTTATTCAGTGTAGAGCAGTGAGTGATTTCTTTGTCTTTTGATTAACATTAAACAGACATCAGCAGGAATATTAGGCTGCTGTCACTTTAAGACTAATGCACATATCTAATATACTGATACACGTGTGTTGTCTTTCTCAACTGTTTACATTCACTTAAGCCATAACCGACTATGTTTACTAGGATACTCGCCAAGGCAGGTATTTTGAGATACATTTTTGTTCATTTGTCCGTCAAGCACAAGGAGATGTGAAAGAGAATTCATTTTATTATTTGCACGCTGTCTGAGCGTGCAAGTTATTTTGCATTGCCTTGCACTTGAATGCTTAAATTGGCAAGGCTTAAAAAAGCACTGAATGAATGACAGGGTCCCGCTGTAACATTGCACATGGTAAATAAGAGGATGACATCTAGTGGAGTAGACTAGTAATTAGTATCATTTGGGTTTTTTAAGATACCGGTGCCAAACCAATACTTTTAAAACGGTACCGGTGCCTGAACCGATACTGAATTGAACAATTTATTAAAAGTTTAAAGTATACTTAAATATATAAATATAAATAGATACAAAACACAATTTACTTAACAAATTCACAGTAAACCCTAAGCCACCTAACCCAACTACAACAGGCCTAATTTAACATTAAATAACAGTGACAGGACTAATATCAGCAGTCGTCGGTATTCTTGGTATGCTAAACCAGCTTTTGCAGAAATATGACCATATTCTCTGGTTAAATATTTTAGAACGCATCGCCTTATTGTTTCCATGGCGATACGTCATGCTTCTCACGTGACACACAGCAGCCGCAATAGTGCTGTATGACAGATGTATCGCTTTTTTTCTGCTTTATTCACAAACTTGTTAACTACCTGATATTCTGATTTTCAAATATGTGCATGTGTGTGTATCTATAATGCGCGATGGGCACCGCCATGTTAGTTTGCACCTCAGAGAATCAGATCTGTCAGATTTACATCACGTCAATTCATCCTCGCCTCACGAAATACATGAAAGTAAGTGACCGGTGACCTGGGAGAAGACTAGAGTAAACTAACTATATAATGTGCATCTGATATAAATAAGACACGTAGTCAAGTTATAACTGAAAGGATTGTTATCGCCGCTTCCATAGACATCAGTGTGTGTTTCTTGCTAGTACTTGTGTGCATTTAAATGTCTGGAACCTAAACATGATGTGGTTGAAAACACTGAATAGTTGTGATATGTGACAAGCGCTGAGCACGTCTGTCTCTGGCTCGGCGCCAGCCAAAGCACGAAAGCACGTTTGAATTTAAGTGGCACCGAAATCTGCATTCTGATTCGGTCCGGTTACATACCAGTTATATACGGGTTTCGGTACCCAACCCTACTAGTAATAAGATTAACATCAATCAGATATTGGCCTGGTTCCACAGACAGGGCTTAGATTAAGCCAGGATTAGGCCTTATTTAAATGTTTAAGTGTCTTTTATAAACATGTCTTAAAAAACATTACTGATGTACATCTTGAGACAAAACAATGGCACTGACATATCTTAAAATATGTTGCGTTCAGTTAAAACGGCTCAAACATGCATTGTAGTCTGGGACTAGGCGTATGTTTAATGTTTGCGGAAATAAACACAGAAAAAGGTTGTTCTGCTTAAATAACTCACGTCTTGTTGAATCACGTCTTGTGCTGTTGATCTCTCGACAGATTATTACATCCTGGAGAATAACTCCGTGCTCAAAGCTGCTCTCAGATACAAACGGATCCAGCTGCTGGAGTACAGAAGCATCCCGACCGACCACTTCGGTAACGTACCGCTCGGCTTCAGCAGACAGTGTGAAAGAATCATGTGTGTTGGTTTGGTACTGCTGGAGTTCAATATCTTGGTCTTGAAGATACAGTAGAGGCCAAAAGTGATGTTTTTAATGACCCTACAAGTTTGATTAAACCATCAAAATATGAGGAAAATATGATTTTAAGTACGAGGGAAGAACAAAACGCTAAACTTGGTTAAGGTATTTATCTGACAACATTATCTGGCAAAAAAAGGCAAACTATAGCTACAGGTTTTATTTTACTATGCAAAAAATGCATAGAAAAACAGAAAAGCTCAGAGGAAAAAGCAAACATTGACTACAACATAATCAGTTATTAATATTTTGTTGGTTTTTGCATGTGTTTACAAATTATGTCTGCATAATTTGTCATGTTTCATTGCATTTTCACAAATAAAACAATTGACTCCAAGCACAACTATGCAATATGACTACAAAATCTTAGTAGTAGTAGATGTCATAAGCAGCACTGAACTGTTCCTCGTGTGTTTTTGCAGAGTTGCCGCTGAAGATCTCCTATCCACCCGATTTCTCTGAGTCCCGCACTTACGCTCTTCTGCTGATCATGTAAGCAGATCTTTGTGTGTGTGTGTGTGTGTGGAGGTAGTTTGTAGTTAGAAAGACAGCGGTTCAAAGCATTTGTGCAGTGATGTTCACATTAATGTGGTGCTTGTTTTAAGGTCCATGAAACATTCTGACAGATATGCAAAATTGCTCTTTGCTTGAACATAAAAGTCAATGCAGGAACAGTCAGGATCATTGTGGTGGAAGTAAACACCGGCCCTTTTTTTTGCATGTGAATCATCTTCACTGCATCTGAAATGTTGTGTGCTGACCTTTGCTCAGTCTGTACACATCTATACACTCGACATAAAGAAACTGAACATTTCATCAACATTTTTAGGAGCACCTGAAGTAGTTCTACATGGTCATCTTTAGTTTCCTCCACTAAATCAACAAGAGAATGTGATTATTCCATTCTGTTCTAAGCAGGCTTGTGCACAATTCAGAATTGAATTGAGAATGACTCAATTCAATTCTTGAATTTGAATTGATGTCAAAAACAGGATCTAGAATTACAATTCGAATTTGAATTAAAGGAAGCAGAATTGAAATTCAATAGAAATTCAAAGAAATTCATATACATATTTTTTGTTTAACAATGATATTACTTGTACAGTTTACATTAACAGGAAATGTTTTCCCCCAGCAATTCATGTTAAAAGCTCTAGTCACAGAACAAATTGATTTATTGTAATTGTAATTTTATGGAACATGATTGACATGATTGAGAATTAGATGCAACTGTGTTGCTCACCGAGTTTTGCATTATATGAATGAATGATAACTGCATTTACAACAACTGTGTAATTTATTTCAATAATTTGATCATCTAAACTCACCTAAAGGATTATTAGGAACACCTGTTCAATTTCTCATTAATGCAATTATCTAATCAACCAATCACATGGCAGTTGCTTCAATGCATTTAGGGGTGTGGTCCTGGTCAAGACAATCTCCTGAACTCCAAACTGAATGTCAGAATGGGAAAGAAAGGTGATTTAAGCAATTTTGAGCGTGGCATGGTTGTTGGTGCCAGACGGGCCGGTCTGAGTATTTCACAATCTGCTCAGTTACTGGGATTTTCACGCACAACCATTTCTAGAGTTTACAAAGAATGGTGTGAAAAGGGAAAAACATCCAGTATGCGGCAGTCCTGTGGGCGAAAATGCCTTGTTGATGCTAGAGGTCAGAGGAGAATGGGCCGACTGATTCAAGCTGATAGAAGAGCAACTTTGACTGAAATAACTACTCGTTACAACCGAGGTATGCAGCAAAGCATTTGTGAAGCCACAACACGCACAACCTTGAGGCGGATGGGCTACAACAGCAGAAGACCCCACCGGGTACCACTCATCTCCACTACAAATAGGAAAAAGAGGCTACAATTTGCACGAGCTCACCAAAATTGGACAGTTGAAGACTGGAAAAATGTTGCCTGGTCTGATGAGTCTCGATTTCTGTTGAGACATTCAGATGGTAGAGTCAGAATTTGGCGTAAACAGAATGAGAACATGGATCCATCATGCCTTGTTACCACTGTGCAGGCTGGTGGTGGTGGTGTAATGGTGTGGGGGATGTTTTCTTGGCACACTTTAGGCCCCTTAGTGCCAATTGGGCATCGTTTAAATGCCACGGCCTACCTGAGCATTGTTTCTGACCATGTCCATCCCTTTATGACCACCATGTACCCATCCTCTGATGGCTACTTCCAGCAGGATAATGCACCATGTCACAAACTCGAATCATTTCAAATTGGTTTCTTGAACATGACAATGAGTTCACTGTACTAAAATGGCCCCCACAGTCACCAGATCTCAACCCAATAGAGCATCTTTGGGATGTGGTGGAACGGGAGCTTCGTGCCCTGGATGTGCATCCCACAAATCTCCATCAACTGCAAGATGCTATCCTATCAATATGGGCCAACATTTCTAAAGAATGCTTTCAGCACCTTGTTGAATCAATGCCACGTAGAATTAAGGCAGTTCTGAAGGAGAAAGGGGGTCAAACACAGTATTAGTATGGTGTTCCTAATAATCCTTTAGGTGAGTGTATATTTTAGAACAAAATGTATGCAGGGTTGAGGAGTGACTAGTTACGTGTAATAAAATGTAATTAAATTACAAAATTAATGTAATTGTATTTAGTTGTATTACTGTGGTAAAATCTACTAATCAAATTAAAAGGAAATTGCTTTGCATTGATAAAGTAATCCAAACCACTTTTATGATGGGTAACTTATAACAGTGAGCAATTACATTTCCAAAGTAACCCTCCTAACACTGAATGTATGTGAGATTCAACACATTCTTTCTGTTGTGTGACTGTGTGGAATTTCTTTGAATTGCCATGAATTTAATTCCACTTCCTGTCATTCCAATTCAAATTCAACTTCTACTGGGGCGGAGTCAATTCAATTCAAATTCCAATTCATGAATTGAATGGAGGCCCATTCGGAAATTCTGAATTTTGCACAAGCCTAATAACGGATGTTGCTTCAAACACTTCATTCTGACTCATTTATCAGAAAACAAGACTCAAGTCATTTTGCTTCTCCAGTAAATATATCTTGATTTAAGAATGTTTAGATATTTGTACTGGAAAAAAAGACAAAAATACTGAGGAAGAGCATCGTTTTTTGCAGTGTAGAACTTAAAAGCAATGATTCAAAGAGGCCAAAAAGGCAGTTGCATGCAAAAATAAGTCTTTGAAACCTCTCATGATGTCAAGGTTTTTGTGGACAAATGTTCGTATCAATCCCAATGGATTATTTGCCAAATACTTAAAGGTGGGGTAAGCGATATCTGGTAACCGATGTTGATATTTCAAATCATCAAAACAAACACGGCCCTACCCCAAAAGGGTCTCGCCCCTATTTTGATAGCTCCGCCCCACACATACGTACGCAACCCCCGGCAACAACTATGGCGGAATCTGCTGTGCCAGCCGGCCGAGGCTATGATGTCATCAATAAGTGAAAGCATTGTGTGTTACTATGGTAATCCAGGTCGAATGTTCAATGAAAAAGTCATCCCTTACATCCCAAAAACACAAACACAGTTCTCATGAACAACTCGATGGCACGAGCACGACAGTCCAACTAACGAATATATTACGATTATGACAAGATTAGAGGGTTATATCGATCACTAAAAGAGGAACCAAAGGAAACAAACATATATTAGGAGTTTATTAGCTTACTTTTCGGACACACTGCGAGCTGACGCTTGAAACAGACAGTGAGGAGGTTTAGACGCTCCAGGCTTATCGGGTGTGGAAATGAATGGGTCTTTATCATCGCTGAAGTGAACGACGATACGATTGCAAATGGACAAACAAGAGAACATGACACACGAGCATGTTCAAGCAAAAGCCAGCATATATTAGTTCTGTGAAACAAAACAAAACCAATGTTACTCGCCTATCGAGAAGAAATAAAGCTTTCGCCTTCTGCTCCTTAAGTTCTCTCCAGCGCTGGAAAGCTGATACTTGCCTGATCGTAAGCTGCCTTTTGTTCCAGACATTTTCCACATTTTCCATTTCTCGTCACTCGGCTAATGTCCATCCTGTGTCGTGTCTTTTGAATAATGACATGCACTGAACGCTCTCCATCATTAGTAGACACGCCCCTTTCTGCTGATTGGCTACAAGTTTGTTTGGTACTCTGCCTGAGACACTTTTCTAAAGCATTTTTGAAATATAGCTTACCCCACCTTTAATGGATCTGGTGTATAAAGTAGAGGCTTTGTTCAGGTGGTACTATTAGATCTGGTTTATGGAGGTGTGATGTGAAGTTCAAGCGGCTCTGTGGTGAATTAAACAACTCTTTGTGAGTAAAAAGGGTGCCACGCACATTTATCATCTGTGAAAACATCACATCCTGTTGAATTTAAAAGGCGCTGTAAACACACATGATCAGAAGCAGGAGAGGCACGTTATTTCAGATGATGATGTGCTGATGTGTTTTATTTGTGCGTCAGTGATGCTGCCCCCGGTGGTCAGCAGGTGAATGAGCAGTACGCAGTGGACTGGGACTCTGTGCTGGTCAGCTCAGACAGTGTCATCGTAGCTCGTCTGGATGGCAGGGGAAGCGGCTTCCAGGGTCAGAAGGTGTTACAGGACGTGCACAAGCGCTTGGGAGCCGTGGAGCTGCAGGATCAGCTGGCTGCTGTTGAGTAAGAGCGTTTACCTGCCGTTTTCTTGTCTGTTTATTTTGTGTGATCTAATACTGTACACACTGCTGTGAAACATGCTAACAAACTCATGCTTTTGTTCCAGGTACCTGCTGAAATTGCCATACATTGATCGAACCAGAATTGGTGTATTTGGTCGGGTAAGACACAGTTTAAATGTCACACGCATGGCTGATGTAATGGTAGAAACATTGATCCTTCTTCACACTTCCATATTTGTATTTCTGCAGGATTATGGAGGATATGTCGCACTTCTTCTGATAAAATCCACTGAGAACTTGTTTAAATGTGCAGCGGCCATGTCGCCTGTGACAGACTGGAATTTATATGGTTAGTTACTGTGTTGTGAATGTATTTTTTTCTGTGTAATGTTGCTGTTTGAGTCCCTCCAGCGGGAGTTCTTCTCTATATCAGTGTTTCTGAACTCCTGAAACGCCTCCATTGTAGTCTTGAGTTTTCTTTCGGGAACGAACACGTCACAACATTCCTCATTTAAATAATTCATACGCAGAATAAGGGTCAAAAATAGGATAGAAAATCTACATTTAGTTTAGTTTTTTTATGTAAAAATCTTGATAACTTTTTTTAAGTGGACCTCAAAGAACATTATAAGAGTGTGTTCACACTTTTATTTTGGTTCATTTGGTCCAGACCAAAAAAAAAACCCATTTAGTCCTGGTCTGCTTAGCGTTCACATTGGCATTTTAACACTGAACCTAAAGGCATAGTGATACGTTTACAACCTGATTGGTTGGATTTTATTATGTATATTTCAAGACAGAACTTACCGAACATCTAAAACAATGCTGTGTGCGGGGCTAAATGCGCTCGTTGTGTGTGCGTAGCTACATATGATGGTACTTTGACCAGCTGAGAGCTCATGAAGAGCTTATAAAATGTGTAAAGGAGTCAAAACAGTGGAAGGAATCCCTCCGTCACACACACAAACCAAGATCTGCTGCGAGGAGACGCGATTCTGACGCCTGTACCGAACTGTGATGGACAACATCGCGACCATGACGAGAAAAAAAGGTGTGCTTGAGCATTCTGACCTTTTTAGGGTCTCATCTTGAGACATCATGTCCCGTTTTTGGTTCGTTTAGATGTCTTTGGTTCATATTTCATTTGAACCGCACCAGAGTTGGTTTGGAAGCGGAGTGAGACCCATCTTTTCAGTGGTCTCGGTCCGCTTGTTTGGTTCAGATGGCAGAGTTCACACTTATTCAAATGAACCGCACTAGCAGAGCAATCACACCAGGGTTCGTTTTAATCAAACCAAACATGCCAAGTGTGAACACACCCTAAAATAAAAACGCAATTTATGACTTTAAACCTCTGACGTGTCTAGAACAACATAGAAGTTTCAGACCAGAGATCATCATAGTTTTCTGTTCTGTGAGTGAAACTGATCTCTTTCTCTCAGCCTCGGCCTTCTCTGAACGCTATCTGGGATTTCCTCTTCAGGACGACAGCAGATATCAGGTAAGTGCAGGTTAGATGTTGGTGAACTCAGACTCAGATTCTGCTTGAATGTATTGACAGACTGTTTGTTCTCCAGTTCTCCAGTGTGCTGCAGAATCCACAGGGTTTCAGAGACCAAACGCTCATGCTGCTGCACGCGACTGCTGACGGTCAGTGTGTGTTACAGTTTCCAATGTACACTATTCACACAGTGTGCCTGACATACACAATGCAATTCACATACATGCTCTATACATAAATTAATAAACACTGGTCTGAATAATCTCATACAGATCACTTTTCACAATAGTGGCCAAAAGTGATGTCCGGAGGTGATATTTGTTTTCAAACGCGCTTCATCAAAAAATGACGTTTCACAATCTACATCTTACAATCTTACAAAATCTAACAAATTTTGATTAATATTTGTGACCCATACTGGGTAAATGAGTCGGAACTACAGCCAAAACATGTCAATTTTGGTTAAATTTGAGGTTTTCACAAAAATTAAGCCTCGTCTAGCAATCCCAATGCTCCAAATAGCCATTAAACGCTTCTCGACCACTGGCGCTTCCTCTCAGCACAAGTTTGGAATCGTTTTAAAGCGCATTATTCCAACTTCGTGAATATTCCTAGCAAATTCTCGATGGCTAAACCAATGAAATGTGATTTTTTTTTTTTCAAACTCATGCTGATGTAAACAAAACAATCTTACTCGCACTGACTGACAGATCCGACGCGTGCGCACAAAGACTCTCAGACAGTGTGTGATCCCGATATACACACATACACAGAATTACTATATTTCAAAATATCTGTCTTGGCGAGTATTCACATTATCTGTTATGTCTTAAATGAACGTTTGGTTAACTGTTGGGGAGAAACATCTGCTGTGTAACATTATGTTAGATCCGTGCGGTACAGTAGGTCTTAATATACAGACTGGCTGTCTCGTTTATGTTAATAAAACAATTGTGATATCATGGAAAAAAAGTTGAATAGATATTTTTCCAATAGATATTTAGTGTTGACTTGGTGTGTGTCAAATGTGGTGTTATTACCAGGGATTTTAAGGTATGGTTGCTGGTCATTGTGTTTTGGAGCCTTCAGAAAACTTTAACTCACTTTTGCTCAAAATGGACTTCAAACAGGTGTAGCTCAGTCTAGTGCTGGGCGGTATACCGGTTCATACCGAACACCGGTGTTTATTTTTGTTATGATATGAATTTTGATTATACTGCAATACCGGTATATGTCGCTTAAACCAGTGTTTCCCAACCCTGTTCCTGGAGGCACACCAACACAACATTTTCCAACTCTTCCTGAGCAAACACACCTGAATTAACTCATCAGCTCGTTAGTAGACTTCAAGACGTGGAGATAAAGGGGTTAGATGAGGGAGACATCCAAAATGTGCACTGTTGGTGTGCCTCCAGGAACAGGGTTGGGAAACACTGGCTTAAACAACGTTCGGAACATGGCGCAGCGCGACACTGTTTGAGAGGGGTCCCGTTTCACTGTTGCACTGTAGTGAGGACACAGCTGAGATCACGCCCAATAAACCCTCATTCACTATTCCCTACGTTAGTCCACTAATACAGTTCACTTGAAGGAGTGAATGAAAACTAGTGAGGGAACTCGGACAGACGTTGTGTGTACATAGGCTGCACACTCGTTATTGCGGTGCAATATGGGATTGAATTCGGGATTGAATGGGATTGGGGCGATTTCGGATTCAGCCTGTGATTACAGCGGAGAATTCAAACAACACGCATGAGAGCGGTTTCTGCGTGGAGCGCCGCAATGAGATTAACAACGCTCACCACATGGATCATATACAGTCCGGAGCGAGCGCGTTTAAGTTTTTTATGGACATATTTCAAATCCTCTAGTGCTCTAAACATGAACCAGCAGCGTGTATGCGCACATATTTCATCACGTCTTCTTCAAATGAAATATATGCGCAAACAAGGACACTGATACTCCAGCCATACGTCTGATCACGACCGCGATGGATTATTCTGCTACACCGAAGACAATGATGTAAGTTAATAGACTGACAATTCAAAGAAGAATGGGCAAAAAGTAATTGCTTTATTCTTTCTGTGTGTCACTTGTTCAGAGACTGTAGTGCTCTTAAATGTATTGAAAATATCCTTAGACCTTTTAAATGTTCCTCCGCATTTCTCCCTCGTTCTGGCAGTTTGTTGTTATATAGGGTTAGATTTTTTCTGTGTTTTATTGGTTGTAAACACAGCATCATTTTGTGGGGCTTTGCAAACCTGTATTAATTCTAGTGTGGAATTTTTCTACAATATTCACTCATAATGACAGTAAAATATGGCATTCTAAGTCAATCTACTGCAGTATTTCCTCTCTCAATTAGTAGAAAATGTGGTTAACAACACCCAGTTTTGTCCACTGCAATCGTAGCATATCATTTGATCGCATTACTGTGCCACTGAGCTATTCTTGAAAATTTTGCTTGTTTTTCCTCCAGCCAACATTAATTTCCAGCACACAGCCGAGCTCATCAAGAACCTGGTGAAGGTGGGAGCGAACTACACGCTGCAGGTACTGAACACCACACTTCAGCATCTGTGTCTCTGTCCATTGATGGCAGTCTAGTTTCTTGATCGTTTTCTGGATGGTTCTTCTCCAGATTTATCCAGACGAGGGTCATTTTCTGTCTAAGAGCAGCGGGCGACACGTGGCCGCCACACTGAGCAGCTACTTCAGATCCTGCCTGCAGGAGGACGGGATTCCCATCAGTGAGGAGGAGGAGGAAGAGGAAGAGTAGAGTGAAGATGACACGCAGCACACAAACACACGCAGACACTGACACACACCACAGTACACACAAACACACAGGACAGTGAAACACACTGGACGTTGAGACAAACATCCAGAGCAGAACGCTCCAATAAACAGCGAGAGCCAGGAGTGTGTGTGTGTGTTTGAACATGTATATATGCATGTGTGTAACCGTTTGGATGAAGTATGTATTAGAGCCGTGTGTGTGAGAGAGAGTTTCTATGTACCTGGCCTATGGATCATTATCTCTGGAAATGGATTAGAATGTTTCACATATCATAAATCACTACGATCTCCAATTGGCTGATGCGTTGGCCAATCACAGCACAGACTGTCCAGGTGGGACGGCTCAAATCAGCCATTGCATGGTCCTTTTGCTTTGCTTCACTTCTTTTGCCACTTTCTGTCTGTCAGTATGTTTTCACCTTCCGGAGGAGCTGCATTCGATTCCGTTTCTCACAAGCACTTGCTGGGAAGAACCGTAAATCCATCCTTTGAAAGCTTGAGGATCTGCGTGAAGATCAGCACATGTGCAGTGCATTCTGGGATGGATGTGTGTTGTACAGAAGAGGGCGTTCAGATGTATTTTTGACACATCAGATGGAAACACGGACTGTCTTGGATCAGGTTATTTGTCTCTGGAGGGCTTTTGTATCGCTGACTGTTTAGTTTTACTGTTGGTGGGTGGGTGGGGGGTGTTGTGGTGACGGGTCGGGTCGGGTTGATTGTTATTGTTCTTTAGTCATGTCTATAAATAAACAACTAGTCCAAATCCAACATTATTCAATTTTGATGTACTATAATTTCCCATCAGAGTCTCTGTGGTTCAGCTGATCAGGAACAGGAAGAAATGCCAACAGCCAGTTATGAGAAAATATTAACTAATAATGGCCAAAAGTGATGTTTGGAGGAGGTATTTGTTTTAAATTACCCTAAAATTTAGATTAAAACATCAAAATATGAGACAAATATTAGATTTTTTATATATATATTTTAAATATGAGGGAAGAACAAAACACTAAACTTGGTTAAGGTATTTATCTGACAAAATTATTTGGCAAAAAGGCAAACTACAGCTACAGGTTTTGTTTTACTATGCAAAAAGCTCACAGGAAAAAAGCAAATATTGACTATAAAATAATCCGTCATTAATATTTCATTGGTTCTCTCCTGTTTTCGTATTTGTTCGTAATTTCTCTATGCAATATGCTTACAAAAACTTTTATACATGGAGTAAATTTTGAATGAAGGGTGAAGATGTCAATTTTCCCGGGCTGTACATCACTTTTGGCATCACTAAACGGCTCCTAAAAGGTGATCTGATCTTCAGTATAGCAACAATATTGTTGGATCAGGAACCCAGTCCTGCATCACAGCTCAAAGTTACCAGCGGACACAGGTAAAGATCGTACTGTTGAACATCACTGAAAATTGCAGATTAGTTTGGCATGTCAAGTGTTCATTTCATGTGACAGGATCGCTGAATTTCCATACGATGTCAATGATGCCGTTCTGGAGCCAGTGGCCGTGGGAATCGCCGTTTACAAACGGTAAATGAAGTATAGGTCTCATTGTACTTTATAAAGTAATCTTCATCACACATTAACTTTTATTTGTAGCCTATGTCTGATATGTTATAAATGCCACATTCAGTGATGAATTACACGAATCATGTAAATAATGCCATATTTTCAATTCAAAATGGTGACATTTCATAAAAAGGTCGAGTAGCCATGATTCGCTGTAGCATTAGGATTTTTTGCATTCTTTTTGTTTGTTTTTTACTGTTTTATTTAAGCATTGATTATTATGAATGTTCCTATAATTCCTAATTCCTTTCGTTATAGTTCAGTGGCGTCCAATTGCAGATTTAGAGTTAAAGGGATGGTAGTCTGCAGTGCTTATTTGGTTTCTAAAAACCACATGAATGACCAGCAGATGTGCTTTGAAACTGGAAATGAGAATGTGACAAGATTCATCATTCAAATGTTGATGGATCCCAGATAGCAACACTGTTGTGGCCCAGATCCGGCCCACACCTGACATGCATGGAATGATTATCCGGCCCTCATATTGTGTGAAATGATGGCACTTGGAGTGCTCCGCTCCTGTTTGCCAGATCTGGACCACAGCAATGCCACATAACAGCCAACCTTATATAAACCACAAAATCTGTATATATTACATGAAGAGTAATCGCAGCTTTAACAAGAAGAAAAAAAGGAACAACTACCACTGACTTCAAGCCACAGGCTTAGATGAAATTAACTACAAATAAAAGACATTAACACTCTCAAGATCTCAGCAGAGGAGGATTAAACAACTCCACAAACAGCATTACCAGCTTCACTTATTACAAACCAGTTTGAATTTATTTCTGGCATACATCTACAAAATTTCTTATTGAGAATTAACTGAGGTTTAGATGTTTTATTGATGTTTAGTTTAAAGTCACCATTATGGTGATCAGTGTTTGCTTTAGTTGGGCTCTTGACTTTTTTACAGGGCGTAAAGTGTTCCGGCACCGTGCCGGATCTCCGGCGTTTGACTGGAGGAAAAAAAAACATAAAAAAAAAAAACGTGTTGATATCACGTTCGAGTTCATGAATACGCCTACCAGTGGTTTGAGAGGAACACTAAAGGGTAACTAAACCCTAGAACAACTTTTTTAGCTAATGATCTGCAAGACTGGGGCTTTATTAGTGCTGTTCATTGATTCGAGTAAATGTTTTGACATTTGGGTATAAAGTGTTTTAATTCTACAATATATGGTGTAAAAACGTCTGAGTGCTGCCCTCTTAAGGTTGAACGGTGGCTACTGCAGTTGAATTTTCCTATTGAACATTGTTGGCCATCGTGACGTATGTTGGCTCTTCCAACGGCTCACTACCAACGCCCCGGCACGAGCTCACCACGCCCTTGGCGCAAAGGTGGGGGAGAAAGACCGATCTGTTGCAAAGCTACTGGCGTCACTCCAGTCACTCTCCATCTTTGCGAGTCTGACAGCTGTCAATCAATCCGTCACTGCGGGTCTCAGATGTGGAAAATTTCATTAGAAGGAAAACAAATGTTATATTTAAATTAAATAATTGTGATATATGTATGTATTATTTCAATGAATGTAATAATAATGATTTTTATTGTACAACTTTTTATTATTTTGGGAAAATTTCATATACACAAGAAGAAATGGTCAGGATCCAGGCCAAATTTTCTTCAGGAGACTAAGCAGTATTGCACCAGTTTGGAGAACATTGTCAATAAAAAAGCAAGGAAGACTTGTTATATTATTAGAGGGGTGATGAATTGAGAAATCAACTTTCCCTTGAGCTTTTGATATATATGGGATTATATATGACGCCTAATCGAATATGGGACTATATGACGCCTATATGAATATGGGATTATATGACGCCTAATCGAATATGGGACTATATTACGCCTATATGAATATGGGACTATATGACGGCTATATGAATATGGGACTATATGACGCGTAATCGAATATGGCACTATATGACGCCTATATGAATATGGGACTATATGACGGCTATATGAATATGGGACTATATGACGCCTATATGAATATGGGATTATATGACGCCTAATCGAATATGGGACTATATTACGCCTATATGAATATGGGACTATATGACGGCTATATGAATATGGGACTATATGACGCGTAATCGAATATGGCACTATATGACGCCTATATGAATATGGGACTATATGACGGCTATATGAATATGGGACTATATGACGCGTAATCGAATATGGCACTATATGACGCCTATATGAATATGGGACTATATGACGGCTATATGAATATGGGACTATATGACGCGTAATCGAATATGGCACTATATGACGGCTATATGAATATGGGACTATATGACGCGTAATCGAATATGGCACTATATGATGCCTATATGAATATGGGACTATATGACGCGTAATCGAATATGGCACTATATGACGCCTATATGAATATGGGACTATATGACGGCTATATGAATATGGGACTATATGACGCGTAATCGAATATGGCACTATATGACGGCTATATGAATATGGGACTATATGACGCGTAATCGAATATGGGACTATATGACGCCTATATGAATATGGGATTATATGACGCCTATATGAATATGGGACTATATGACGGCTATATGAATATGGGACTATATGACGCGTAATCGAATATGGCACTATATGATGCCTATATGAATATGGGACTATATGACGGCTATATGAATATGGGATTATATGACGCCTATATGAATATGGGACTATATGACGGCTATATGAATATGGGACTATATGACGCCTATATGAATATGGGACTATATGACGCCTATATGAATATGGGACTATATGACGCCTATATGAATATGGGTCTATATGATGCCTATATGAATATGGGTCTATATGATGCCTATATGAATATGGGACTATATGACGCCTATATGAATATGGGACTATATGACGCCTATATGAATATGGGACTATATGACGCCTATATGAATATGGGACTATATGACTATAAAGCGCAACACAAAGGTAAGCATATGGTTGTTGTTGTTATTAATTTGTTGGCAGATTATCCTACAGTATCAATGAATGACGCATTGTGGTGTGGTGTGCATAACGTGTGTGAAATACCTGCTAATTACGTTGTTTTTATATTTGGTACTTTTTGCACTTAAATTGGCTTATTCCTACTGTTGTCATTTAAAATGATGTTTTTTTTTGAGGGTTAAGTCAACTCCAGGCCTGCGTGTGTGTGTGTCAGTCAAGAGAAATTGAAACCTTCACTTGCATCTTGAGCTAGTACATACATTTATTATATAATATAATACAGAATTTGCATTTGCAGCTGTTGGGGGGGGAAATGATAAAACATGCATGTGCGTGGTGGGACCACGTGGTTTGCCTAGAGCGCAGTTAAGCTTGCTTATTATGACGTCACAATAGCCGCGTTCCATTCTGCATCTTCATACACTCACACACAAGCAGAATCTCTTAGAGGGTTTGCAGGCTAGGAGTGAGTTTCGTGTGACAGTGCCGATTTGCAGATACTAAAACACAGTGTACAGACTACAGAACCTAAACGCGGTTTCCAAAAACAGTGCCTAGAGTACAGTGTCTAGTCACAGTGTGCAGATCTGCAGAAAGGGAAAAACTGTGTATAGACAGTTTCCAGAGTCCACACAGTTTCCAGATTTGTGAATTCTTCACGGGGCATCATGTCCACATCATCGGCATCATCGGCATCATCTTCGTCCCTCCCTTTGGACCAGCTACAGAGGCAGTTTGTTGAGGAGTTGTTGAGCTTTAGCAGCAAAGCCTCGTACAACCTCGAGTGGAGGTGGAGTGGCTATAGATCGGACAGCCAAAATGAACAGAGCCATTGCGGCAACAGGTGTTTGTCCAGGTCCAACAGCCTCCAAGAGATGTTTTGCCCTCCGCTGCCAGGTCAAGTTCCCGTCGAGCCAACAGTGTCTTCAAACGGCTTGACTCCTCAGGGTGCCATGAAGGCTTCTCCTGTGACCAGGAGCTCAACAGGTGAGACTGAAATAAGTGTATTTTAGTTGGACGTTTGTCTAATAATGGCAAATTTAGACTGCAAGGGTGGCACAGAAGCGCTTCTGAACTGGCAATTAAGTGCCTTTACACAGACTGTTGAATGCTGCTCAGAGGTGGCATGCACAAATGCATTTACACAGCACTTTTAACTGCATATTGTTACACAAGATGGGGTCAGAGCAGGCATAATTTAGTCTGGCTTTTGAGCTTTGTAAAGATACATTCAGAGAACATTCAAAAGTAACGTTCCCATAATGTTCCAAAAATGATGAAAGGGAATGTTCCCTTAAAATTTTTAAAACATAAAAAAAAAACGGTTACACTTCACAGTAAGGTTTCATTTGGTAATATTGTGTAATGTATTAACTAACATGGACTAACCATGAGCAATACATTTGTTACTAGGGGTGTAACAATATATCGCGATATAGAAATGCAACAATATGTATCGTGGATAGTGGCAATCTGTATTGTGTAGAGTTCACCCAAAATGGAAAAATTCAAGTTTACAGAGTTTTAATGTCAGTACTACATTAAACTACTATATAGGGATGCACGGTATATCGGCCACCATATCGGTATCGCTATATGTTCATTTTTAATGTCATCGTTATCAGCCAGATAAGAAAATTTGGCTGATATATTAAAAGCGATAATGTATTATTTCCTTCAGCTGAGACACTTGAGATGCGCACTGTTCGCCATGAATTGCTTGAAATATGATTGTAATCACTCCAACAAAGGAAAATACGGTTCAGCGCAACATGTGCAGCGCAGGTCTTGTCATATAGACTACATAAACATGTTAATTGTGTGCTTGGGACATGGCTTTAATGGTGAGACTTGTTTTTGTAATCAGGCTCTCAAAAATGATATTAAAATTTGGCGTTAGATTTATCGGCTTTCAGATATAAAGAATTATCGTATCGGCCAAGATTTTCATATCGGTGCATCCCTATTATATAATGTACTGTATAATAATGCAATGGGGGAATATTTGTGGGTCCTGATAATGCCAAATGTCTTATGTTACCAGTAAAAAGTGGTATCTAGTCAGTGATAGAGTGCAAGCATATTCGTCTAAAATTATTATTATTATTTTCCTAATATTTTTATTCTGCTCTCACCATTGTCCTTACCAACACCAAGTCCAAGCCTATTAATTTCCACCCCCAATGTTATCCCAAATTTAGCATGTTAATCAACAGTACATTTTTTTTGTTAACCTTTTACCATATGTCTTGGAGTATGGCAATAATATTGTATCGTGAGTTCAGTATCGTAACATGAGGGTATCGTTACACCCCTATTTGTTACGGTATTTATTCTTTGTTAATGTTAGTTAATGCAAATACATCTGTTCGTTGTTTATGTTAGTAACTAATGTTAACATTAACAAAGATTAATAAATGCTGTAGAAGTGCAGTTCATTATTAGTTCATGTTAACTAATGAAACCTTAATTTAAGTGCTACCAAAAAAAAATGGACGTTTGGAAAAACTTGTATTAGTAACATTACAGATTAGAATTTAACCGTAAAATGTCATTATATCATGTTTCTAATAGCTGTGTATTCAATTGTTTTTCTTCATTTCAGAAGAACCCACAGAATGCAGGTGGATGAAAGGAATCCGTTCTTTCGGCAAAAGGCTCTGGAAGGCTTTGAAGCGTCCGTTCTGCTGCTGTTGCCACGGTAGTTCTGTGAATGCTGTGGAGCCTTTCGTCCTTCCACCAGATCTGGACCCAGAGCCTGATCCTGAGCCCTCTTCATCTGTGCCAGATCACTCCGCCGTCAAGCCAAATGATGGTAACCTTATTTTAAACAGTTTTGTCATCTTGTCTTCCTCTAAAAATACCTTAAAGGGATAGTTCACCCAAAAATGAAAATTCTGTCATCATTTGAACACAAAAGAAGATGTTATGAAGAATGTTTGTAATCAAACCGTTGACAGGAGCCATCCACTTCAGTAGTACACTAATGACTATCGTCAACTGTTTGCCAACATTCTTGGAAATATCTTCTTTTGTGTTCAACAGAAGAAAGGTTTGGAACAACTCGAGGGCGAGTAAATGATGACAATTTTTGGGTGAACCAATCCTTTAAGAGAATATTAATATTTTTTCCCCCATATTAACATTTGTTTTTAATTTTCAGAGTCCTTTGAATCTCTCTTTAACGTGGTGAAGATGATTGGAGCCGGAGGATTTGGCAGGGTGTACGAGGGAACGCGTAAATTTGATGGGAAAAAGGTAAAAAAAAAAACATTTTGCTCTTGCATGCATCAAAACGGATGGTTTATTAATACTTAGTGCAAGGTCAGGTGCTTGAAAAGTGTTTTTGTGTTTGCAGGTTGCCATCAAGCGGATGCGCAAGTTTGACAACGATCGTTATCTTAATATTGTAAGTTGGCCAAAACCTGCATGTGTGTTTAGTTGTGCTGATTACTGTAGTTAATACACCTATAGGAAGCATTAGTTGTAAATGTAATAGACAAATAAGCCTAGAAGCATCTAATAACTTTGAGCTGAAGGTATCTACAAAGATAAAAGAAAAGTACATTTAAAAATGATAGGTTTTTTTCAGATTTTTACCCAGCTAACCTTCTGTCTACTACTTTTCTCTAGCCTGGGCATCCCAAACCTCTCATCACAGAAGTGGCGCTGCTTCTCATGATGAGGCAAGAACCCAAAAGCCCCTACGCCATACAACTCTACGATTGGTTTGAACACCCTCGTAAATTCACTCTGGTCATGGAGTATCCTGAACCCTGCGAGAACTTGCTTGACTTCCTCATTGCTAATCTTGAACTGGATGAAACAACAGCACGGGTCATTATGCGACAGGCTGTGCTGGCTGTACAACACTGCATTGAGCACAGCGTTTTTCATAATGACATTCACGCGCAGAATTTCCTGCTGAAGAAGGACACGTTAGAGCTCAAGCTCATAGACTTTGGCTGCGGTCAGCTAGTTAATAGTGATGGCTACGAGAGCGAGACATACACTGGTGAGCATTTTGGCAGTGCGGAAACCTAAATGTAGTGACCTACTGATTATTTAACGCTTTAAAAAAAATGTGTTCTTGCTTACAGGAGTACTGGAGTACAGCCCACCTGAAGTCCACACTGAACCTCGCTTCCACGCCGTCCCAACAAATGTCTGGGCTCTAGGGGTGTTGTTGTACGGCATGGTGAGCGGATGTTTTCCTTTTGACAATACAACGGCCATCACACAAGCCAAAGTTACATTTGAGAACCCCGACTTATCCGAAGGTGAGTGAATAATAACATTGATAAACACACATAAAAGCAAAAGTTCTGTATAGAAACAGATAAAGGTGAAGATTGTTTTTGTTCAATCACATTCTCTTTTGAGTTGACAAAACCAAACCAATCCAATCCGGCTTTGTTGGTACCATGAAACTGGGGGAGTGACTTTAGTGCATCAGACATGTCACTTTGCTCACAGCTGATTGGTCCAATTTCAGTTTGAGATGCTCTGCTCTGGAGCAGGTTAGCTGTAAAGCTTAAGTTACTATGACGATGAACACAGCTAAAAGCCAAGCCACTTTCATGGTACCTAAAACCCAGGATTGGCTAAACTGAAACCTACCAGGCTAGCCAGCGAAACTGGCTTCGTGGTACAGGCCCCAGGTGCCATCAAAACAGCTCAGATCCGTTAATCTCTTTTCAGCTCAACCTTTAGCAAGAGTTTGGGGGCGTGGCTACTGTAGCAGGCGGAGCCTGAGGGTTTAATAGGAGAAATGGCTGCATTTATACCATCAAAAATTAAATGGGTCATGAGCATGTCAAATTGAACAGAGCATTGCGATGCTACGCGCTACAAAGCATGCGTCAATACCAACAAATGCAACACAGCTAAAAGTATTCCTAATATGTCGGACCTGAAACATGCCTTCACGATCACCAGTAAGAGCTGCCTTTGTGATGTTTGAATTAAGGGAGGTGTGACACGCGAAAGGGGCTTTTTTTTTTTAAATGGGCTTTATTTTTGTCATTCTGCTAGTGTTGCAGAAACTACTCGCTTCACCTTTAAAGTAAAGAACATTTTGCCTTATATTAATCATGTTTTAGATGCTGTTTTCATAGATGCCAAGTCACATGGTCATGACTAACCAGCTCCCTTCCTATTCAAATATGTATAGAATGCAGGGATCTGATTAGCCAGTGCCTAACCCTGGATCCGACTAAACGGCCCACGTTAGAGCAGATGTTACAACATGAATGGATTATAAATGATCTACTGTAGACTGGAGAAGTTCAGGAGATTCACTCGATCAGTGATTTCAGGTGTGAGGAAGTGTAACAGACAGAGTAGGATTAATATCATGTATCTTCAATTGAGATGTTGAAGTTTGTGTAGTGAACTGAGTTCATTGTAATGTTCTTGTTATAGTTTACATTTATATAGCGCTTTATACAATACAGATTGTTTCAAAGCAGCTTCATGGTAGTAAACAGGAAAATAACAGAATGATGCAAACAGAATTCAGTTCTGCTGTAAAAAAAACATTCATGAGTTGACATGTTCATATAATCTTTGTATTGGATAGGACCTTGATGCTCGACCTTGACCCGAAGCCCGAAGTCCAACCCCAACCTGACCCCAACTCAAGCGCCACACCAGAGGGGTCAGAGACTGTCTACGAGCTTTATGAGAGACTGCAAGACTGGACAGAAATCATCAAGTCATCACAGCCACATTTGCTTTGTTTTAAAAGCAATTTTTACTTCGTTTTTAAAAGTCAAGTCACAGGCATGTGATCAGCTAAACACAAAAAAGAAGGAAGACCTGACCACGCCCCCATCAATTATTTTAATGATTATACAATAAAACATACTATTTTATTGTCAAATAAAAAAACGGAGTACTGTTTAAAAAATGTGTTAATAGAATTGATATTATTATTAATAACACAATGTTAATAATAATAATTATCAATATTTTTATTTTACAAAACAACAGTAAAATTCGCCCCCCCTAGTGGCAGTCGTAATGAACTTTCATTATGATCTTGCGCGGCAACATGGGTTCCCTGACGCTGTCTCAGACATCCTCCCTGTTGAGGCGCGTCTCTTGCACTAAACGGCAATACTCTTTGCCCACATTGACTTGCAAAAGCAAGAGCCTTTATCCTCTGAACCATCACCAAGGTGGAACGAATAAATGCATGCAAACAATAAACAGCTACGCATGAAGGGCAAATAACCGCGATAATTTGAGTGAAAATACGGTGCCAGACAACATACAAAAATATAAATATTAAAATAATAATTGATTGCTTATCAATAACCATGTGGTTTTAAATGTTTCTGATAAAGTTAAAAAGTATAAATAATTACGATCTGAATGAAACGCGCTGGAATACATCACATCCGGTTGGCGTGTCGCATGAGGTGTAGTTGCTCGAGCTCAAATTTTTTAACGCATCCAAAGCTCAAATCGGATCCGCAGATGGTCGGCATCCCACGCAGCCCCTGTGCGACTCTCCACAGCAAATGAATGACTTCCGGTCCAATGGATGTCGTTCGTTGTGTGCAGTGGAAAGGCGGCTTAACATTTATGGTTGTCTTCATTTCTTTGTTTTCAAATGTTAAACCATTGAGCTTTTATTTTGGAAGAACACCACAGGGAGAAAGTCCAAAAATATGGGCAACAACTTTGTAGACAGTGTTTGCGTATGAAGGTACTTCACCAAACTGATTTCGGACTGACTTCTGGCAGCATTTTCAAGCTTATCACTTCTCTTTATTGACAACAGATTTATGAACACTTCTCATGATGAATGTTGCATTTGCAGAGGATCATTTCCTGTGAATCGAAGTTGAAACCAATAGTTTTGAACTAAATCGCGTACTTTAATATTCTGTGCATACATAGAATTTGCATTTGCAGCTGTACTAGTGGTTGCATGCTGTTTTTTTTCTTTAACGTTGCAGAATGAAAACATTAGGGGTGTAACGATACACTCATGTCACGATTCGATACTATCGCGATACTAAACACGATACAATATTTATAGCGATATTTTAAGCCAAAATAACGTTTTTTTTATTATTATTTAAATAATATTTTATTATCAGGATACACAAATATTCCCCCATTGCATTACTGTACATTATATTCAAAATTATATATAGTAGTTTAATGTAGTAATGTTGCTGAAACTGTTTTTTTTCCCATGCAGTATGCAGAGAACGTTTTAAACCTGCTGACACACAGACGCTGTACCTGTGACGCTTACAAATGAATAATACAGTGTGACGAAGTTAATCAATGTTTTTAAATAACTGCATAAAGCTTATCAGAAACGTCAGTTGATTCCGCAGCCTGTTTCTGTGTTTGAAGTTAGACAAAACATGTTATTTTAGCAGGTACATTTATTTACAAATTCCTAATACCTCCTTAAAGGGAAAGATCACCCAAAAATGTAAATTCTGTCATTCATTTCTCACCCTCATGTCGTTCCAAACCCTTCAGACGTGAAGAAGTTGTTGAATAAAGTCGTTATTTTTGTTTGTTTTTGCGCACAAAGTATTCTCGTCGCTTCATAACATTAATGTTGAACCACTGGAGTCACATGGACT
This sequence comes from Rhinogobio ventralis, assembly GCA_039654625.1. NCBI lineage: Eukaryota > Metazoa > Chordata > Actinopteri > Cypriniformes > Gobionidae > Rhinogobio > Rhinogobio ventralis. Next base: position 3,075,508 of record CM077197.1, read on the forward strand.
ATTTTAACAATGTCTTTACCACCTTTCTAGACCTTGAAATTTGCGAAGACAACGTTAAAATAGTCCATGTGACTCCAGTGGTCAACAAAAATAACGACTCTATTCAACAATTTCTTCACGTCTGTGTCATTCTCCCACAAATATCTTAACTTGTGTTCTGAAGATGAACGAAGGTCCTTTGGAACGACATGAGGGTGAGAAATTAATGACAGAATTTACATTTTTGGGTGAACTATCCCTTTAAATCAATAATTCTGGCACATATGTATACCCACACTGGATATATAAATGTAAACCCAGTTCTGCAGATTACTTGCAAATTGTAGTCCCTTACTGAGTACAAATTACATGACAAAAATTGTAGTTAGTAATGTATTCTGACTAGGTTTAGATAACTAATGTATCACTTAGATTTGAATGGGATTATTGTGTACTATATGGATATATATTTAAAAAAAAAAAAACAAAGAGATTAAATTCTTTGTTATCAACAACATGAAATGCATTAAGCATTCCAACAAACATTCAACTCGACGACTACAGAACTAGGTTGTTTTATCAGGTCCTGTCTTAGACTGGTTCAGATCTTACTTGGGTAGCAGGGAATACTGCAATACACCTCCAGGCGTTACATCATATCCTCTGGTGTTCCTCAAGGCTCGATTTTGGGTCCTCTATTATTCAACTTAAACATGCTTCATTTAGCTGGTGTAATTAATCAGTACAATATTTCCTTTCCCCAGTATGCAGATGACAAGCAACTTTCACATGCACCATATACAATTCAATTTCTATCCCGCTGGACTGCATAGAAAGCATAAAATTGTGGATGTCACAGAACTTTCTACAGCTAAACAAGGCACTTGTTATTGGTAATGACGCATGGAGAACGTCTATTGCTCTGTCTTGACTCTCTATCACTGAAAGCCTGTAATCAGGTCAAGAACTCGGGAATCATGTTTGACAGTGATCTCAGTTTCAAAAATTTTTAAAAACATACGAGCAATGTCTCTAAAGCAGCATGTTATCACCTTAGAAACGTCTCCAAAGTACTGATATTCTCTCCCCTATCTGACAAGGAGAAACATTTTTTACATCTAGACTTGACTATTGCAATAGCGTTTTTGCTGTGTTACTATTAGTATAATATACTATTTATTTTATTTCTTCAGGTCTTAAGAGCAGAGATTCTGACACTATAATTTGTATGAAAAAGCAGAAAATTAATGCCCCCCCCCCACAACTTTTATATATAATTGCTAATATTGTATCAGATTAAATTGAGAACCGAGTGATATAGTGATTGTGGCATTTAATACAGATATAGTGCTATAGTGTGGACATATGATGAAAAATAACAAACTGAACAAGTAGTGTGAGTGTCCTAGAGTGTGACTCAATGTCTTTCTCTGCCTTCAGGTCAGATCATCTTAAAAGATGGGAGAGCTGGTCGCCAAGGGGATTTTCCCTGGTGCAACCGATGCTAGTCGTCATCATCGCCTTCGTCACTGGTTTCTGTGGGAACGGGTATGTCCTCATCGAAGCACTCTCTGAAGAAGGAGATGAGTGAGTTCAGCATGTAGCGTCTGCTGATGACCTCATGACCCTCATCAGGGAAGATCTGCACAAAGGCGAGAGAGGTCAAAGGGTCGAACGCGTGAGGTCAGAGGGTTGTGCGCGTAAGTTCAAAAAGTGTGTGAGGTCAGAGGGTCATGCGCGTGAGGTCAGAGGGTCGAGCGCGTGAGGTCAGAGGGTCGTGCGTGTGAGGTCAGAAAGTGCACGAGGTCTGAGGGTCGAGCACTTGAGGCCAGAAAGTGCGTGAGGTCAGAGGGTCGTGCATGTGAGGTCAGAAAGTGCGTGAGGTCAGAGGGTTGTGCACGTAAGTTCAGAAAGTGTGTGAGGTCAGAGGGTCGAGCGCTCGAGGTCAGAAAGTGCGTGAGGTCAGAGGGTCGAACGCGTGAGGTCAGAGGGTTGTGCGCGTAAGTTCAAAAAGTGTGTGAGGTCAGAGGGTCATGCGCGTGAGGTCAGAGGGTCATGCGCGTGAGGTCAGAAAGTGCGTGGGGTCAGTGGGTTGTGCGTGTAAGTTCAGATAGTGCGTGAGGTCAGAGGGTCGAGTGCCAGAAAGTGTGTGAGGTCAGAGGGTCGTGCGCGTAAGGTCAGAAAGTGCATGAGGTCAGGGTCGAGCGCTTGAGGTCAGAAAGCGTGTGAGGTCAGAGGGTTGTGCGCGTGAGATCAGAAAGTGCGTGAGGTCGAGGGGTCGAGCGCTTGAGGTCAGAGGGTCATGCGCGTAAGGTCAGAAAGTGCATGAGGTCAAAGGGTAGAGAGCACGAGGTCATAGGGTCGAGAGCACGAGGTCATAGGGTCGAGCGCTTGAGGCCAGGAAGTGCGTGAGGTCAGAGGGTCGAGCGCTTGAGGCCAGAAAGTGCGTGAGGTCAGAGGGTCGAGCGCTTGAGGCCAGAAAGTGCGTGAGGTCATAGGGTCATGCACGTAAGATCAGAAAGTGCGTGAGGTCAGAGGGTCGAACGCGTGAGGTCAGAGGGTTGTGCGCGTAAGTTCAAAAAGTGTGTGAGGTCAGAGGGTCATGCGCGTGAGGTTAGAGGGTCGAGCGCGTGAGGTCAGAAAGTGCGCGAGTTCTGAGGGTCGAGCACTTGAGGCCAGAAAGTGCGTGAGGTCAGAGGGTCGTGCATGTGAGGTCAGAAAGTGCGTGAGGTCAGAGGGTTGTGCACGTAAGTTCAGAAAGTGTGTGAGGTCAGAGGGTCGAGCGCTCGAGGTCAGAAAGTGCGTGAGGTCAGAGGGTCGAACACGTGAGGTCAGAGGGTTGTGCGCGTAAGTTCAAAAAGTGTGTGAGGTCAGAGGGTCATGCGCGTGAGGTCAGAGGGTCATGCGCGTGAGGTCAGAAAGTGCGTGGGGTCAGTGGGTTGTGCGTGTAAGTTCAGATAGTGCGTGAGGTCAGAGGGTCGAGTGCCAGAAAGTGTGTGAGGTCAGAGGGTCGTGCGCGTAAGGTCAGAAAGTGCATGAGGTCAGGGTCGAGCGCTTGAGGTCAGAAAGCGTGTGAGGTCAGAGGGTTGTGCGCGTGAGATCAGAAAGTGCGTGAGGTTGAGGGGTCGAGCGCTTGAGGTCAGAGGGTCATGCGCGTAAGGTCAGAAAGTGCATGAGGTCAGAGGGTCGAGCGCTTGAGGTCAGAAAGTGCGTGAGGTCAGAGGGTCGAGCGTTTGAGATCAGAAAGCGCGTGAGGTCAGAGGGTTGTGCGCTAAGTTCAGAAAGTATGTGAGGTCAGAGGGTCGTGCGCGTAAGATCAGAAAGTGTGTGAGGTCAGAGGGTCGAGCGCTTGGTCAGAAAGTGCGTGAGGTCAGAGGGTTGTGCGCGTAAGTTCAGAAAGTGCATGAGTTTCAGAGGGTCGAGCGGGTGAGGTCAAAGGTCAAGCGTTTGAGGTGAGAGGGTCAAGCGGGTGAGGTCAGAGGGTCAAGAGCGTGAGGTCAGAGGGGTGCAGGTGCTTGTCAGTGTGAAGGACTCACCTGTAACCTGTAGTTTACATTAATCACAGACAGCAGCTTCACTAGTTCTGCAGTGTGTTGAAAATGAACATTCACTAATAGAAGGAGAGAAAGAAGTCGTGATGATGCAGCCGTTTGGTCTGAAAGTCCCTTTCAGTCATTTCACTCGATGACTTTCCATCTTTGAAGCTAATCATGCTAGTATATTATGGGTGTTCTTTCATGAGCTCACCATCCGCTGTCCCGTGTAGAATCAGGAAGCGTGATGTCTCCGAGTGTGTGTTGTTCTGCAGGAGGCTGGAGATCTGAAGGACACACAGTAAAAGTGTTCTGTCAGTAAAAGACTGTGATCCAGAATGGCAGCACAGCTGAAAGGTTTGTTTCCCCAACACTGAATGTCACACACCTTAATTTCTCAAATCATACAGTAGCAACAACATCTTACCTTGTATTTTAGCTCATTTTGTATGGGGAAGCCAAAGTATCTCTCTGTGAAGGCGGAAGCTGTGTAGAAACACAGAATGGTCACAGTAGTCCGTATCTTCATCTGGACGCGTGAAGAACACAGCGACAGCAGGCAAACCCGGCATTGCGATGTTCATCACGGCGCGAATAATATCCAGTAAGCTACGTCCATAAAAATGTATTATGAATTTGATGCGAGTAGATTAAAACAATGGCCGCTATGTATGCCTATCTGAGTGTGGTATAACCATACTTATTAGCGAATAATCAGAATGAAAATTGCATGTAAACTGGAGTAAAGAGTTCTTATAAATAGTCGCATTATTGGTGCACATGTAAACGTAGTCAATTATGTAATATCAATTGATACAAAGCACAAATAAATAAATACAATAGAACAAAGATACAAATGAAATAATCAGTGCATTTCAGGTTTTTCAGGTATCTAACAGTAGCTTTCAGGTACAGAAATTAAATAAAGTAATCAAATAAATAACTATGACTATAATCTTCTCTTTATAAATAAATCATAAATTAAGATTAATCCTTATTAAAGTTGCAAAGTTATTCAGTGTAGAGCAGTGAGTGATTTCTTTGTCTTTTGATTAACATTAAACAGACATCAGCAGGAATATTAGGCTGCTGTCACTTTAAGACTAATGCACATATCTAATATACTGATACACGTGTGTTGTCTTTCTCAACTGTTTACATTCACTTAAGCCATAACCGACTATGTTTACTAGGATACTCGCCAAGGCAGGTATTTTGAGATACATTTTTGTTCATTTGTCCGTCAAGCACAAGGAGATGTGAAAGAGAATTCATTTTATTATTTGCACGCTGTCTGAGCGTGCAAGTTATTTTGCATTGCCTTGCACTTGAATGCTTAAATTGGCAAGGCTTAAAAAAGCACTGAATGAATGACAGGGTCCCGCTGTAACATTGCACATGGTAAATAAGAGGATGACATCTAGTGGAGTAGACTAGTAATTAGTATCATTTGGGTTTTTTAAGATACCGGTGCCAAACCAATACTTTTAAAACGGCACCGGTGCCTGAACCGATACTGAATTGAACAATTTATTAAAAGTTTAAAGTATACTTAAATATATAAATATAAATAGATACAAAACACAATTTACTTAACAAATTCACAGTAAACCCTAAGCCACCTAACCCAACTACAACAGGCCTAATTTAACATTAAATAACAGTGACAGGACTGATATCAGCAGTCGTCGGTATTCTTGGTATGCTAAACCAGCTTTTGCAGAAATATGACCATATTCTCTGGTTAAATATTTTAGAACGCATCGCCTTATTGTTTCCATGGCGATACGTCATGCTTCTCACGTGACACACAGCAGCCGCAATAGTGCTGTATGACAGATGTATCGCTTTTTTTCTGCTTTATTCACAAACTTGTTAACTACCTGATATTCTGATTTTCAAATATGTGCAAGTGAATGTGTGTGTATCTATAATGCGCGATGGGCGCCGCCATGTTAGTTTGCACCTCAGAGAATCAGATCTGTCAGATTTACATCACGTCAATTCATCCTCGCCTCACGAAATACATGAAAGTAAGTGACCGGTGAACTGGGAGAAGACTAGAGTAAACTAACTATATAATGTGCATCTGATATAAATAAGACACGTAGTCAAGTTATAACTGAAAGGATTGTTATCGCCGCTTCCATAGACATCAGTGTGTGTTTTTTGCTAGTACTTGTGTGCATTTAAATGTCTGGAACCTAAACATGATGTGGTTGAAAACACTGAATAGTTGTGATATGTGACAAGCGCTGAGCACGTCTGTCTCTGGCTCAGCGCCAGCCAAAGCACGAAAGCACGTTTGAATTTAAGTGGCACCGAAATCTGCATTCTGATTCGGTCCGGTTACATACCAGTTATATACGGGTTTCGGTACCCAACCCTACTAGTAATAAGATTAACATCAATCAGATATTGGCCTGGTTCCACAGACAGGGCTTAGATTAAGCCAGGATTAGGCCTTATTTAAATGTTTAAGTGTCTTTTATAAACATGTCTTAAAAAACATTACTGATGTACATCTTGAGACAAAACAATGGCACTGACATATCTTAAAATATGTTGCGTTCAGTTAAAACGGCTCAAACATGCATTGTAGTCTGGGACTAGGCGTATGTTTAATGTTTGCGGAAATAAACACAGAAAAAGGTTGTTCTGCTTAAATAACTCACGTCTTGTTGAATCACGTCTTGTGCTGTTGATCTCTCGACAGATTATTACATCCTGGAGAATAACTCCGTGCTCAAAGCTGCTCTCAGATACAAACGGATCCAGCTGCTGGAGTACAGAAGCATCCCGACCGACCACTTCGGTAACGTACCGCTCGGCTTCAGCAGACAGTGTGAAAGAATCATGTGTGTTGATTTGGTACTGCTGGAGTTCAATATCTTGGTCTTGAAGATACAGTAGAGGCCAAAAGTGATGTTTTTAATGACCCTACAAGTTTGATTAAACCATCAAAATATGAGGAAAATATGATTTTAAGTACGAGGGAAGAACAAAACGCTAAACTTGGTTAAGGTTTTTTTATCTGACAACATTATCTGGCAAAAAAAGGCAAACTATAGCTACAGGTTTTATTTTACTATGCAAAAAATGCATAGAAAAACAGAAAAGCTCAGAGGAAAAAGCAAACATTGACTACAACATAATCAGTTATTAATATTTTGTTGGTTTTTGCATGTGTTTACAAATTATGTCTGCATAATTTGTCATGTTTCATTGCATTTTCACAAATAAAACAATTGACTCCAAGCACAACTATGCAATATGACTACAAAATCTTAGTAGTTTAAATAATATTTAAATAAAGGGTGAAGATGTCAATTTTCTGAGGCAGGACTTTTCACTTTTGGACACTATTGAAGTTGATAGATGTCATAAGCAGCACTGAACTGTTCCTCGTGTGTTTTTGCAGAGTTGCCGCTGAAGATCTCCTATCCACCCGATTTCTCTGAGTCCCGCACTTACGCTCTTCTGCTGATCATGTAAGCAGATCTTTGTGTGTGTGTGTGTGTGTGTGGAGGTAGTTTGTAGTTAGAAAGACAGCGGTTCAAAGCATTTGTGCAGTGATGTTCACATTAATGTGGTGCTTGTTTTAAGGTCCATGAAACATTCTGACAGATATGCAAAATTGCTCTTTGCTTGAACATAAAAGTCAATGCAGGAACAGTCAGGATCATTGTGGTGGAAGTAAACACCGGCCCTTTTTTTGCATGTGAATCATCTTCACTGCATCTGAAATGTTGTGTCCTGACCTTTGCTCAGTCTGTACACATCTATACACTCGACATAAAGAAACTGAACATTTCATCAACATTTTTAGGAGCACCTGAAGTAGTTCTACATGGTCATCTTTAGTTTCCTCCACTAAATCAACAAGAGAATGTGATTATTCCATTCTGTTCTAAGCAGGCTTGTGCACAATTCAGAATTGAATTGAGAATGACTCAATTCAATTCTTGAATTTGAATTGATGTCAAAAACAGGATCTAGAATTACAATTCGAATTTGAATTAAAGGAAGCAGAATTGAAATTCAATAGAAATTCAAAGAAATTCATATACATATTTTTTGTTTAACAATGATATTACTTGTACAGTTTACATTAACAGGAAATGTTTTCCCCCAGCAATTCATGTTAAAAGCTCTAGTCACAGAACAAATAATTACGTTTGATTTATTGTAATTGTAATTTTATGGAACATGATTGACATGATTGAGAATTAGATGCAACTGTGTTGCTCACCGAGTTTTGCATTATATGAATGAATGATAACTGCATTTACAACAACTGTGTGTTATATGATTACTTTGAAAATAACATTGGAACAAAACTAATTAAACAACATTGAGGGGGTAATTTATTTCAATAATTTGATCATCTAAACTCACCTAAAGGATTATTAGGAACACCTGTTCAATTTCTCATTAATGCAATTATCTAATCAACCAATCACATGGCAGTTGCTTCAATGCATTTAGGGGTGTGGTCCTGGTCAAGACAATCTCCTGAACTCCAAACTGAATGTCAGAATGGGAAAGAAAGGTGATTTAAGCAATTTTGAGCGTGGCATGGTTGTTGGTGCCAGACGGGCCGGTCTGAGTATTTCACAATCTGCTCAGTTACTGGGATTTTCACGCACAACTATTTCTAGAGTTTACAAAGAATGGTGTGAAAAGGGAAAAACATCCAGTATGCGGCAGTCCTGTGGGCGAAAATGCCTTGTTGATGCTAGAGCTCAGAGGAGAATGGGCCGACTGATTCAAGCTGATAGAAGAGCAACTTTGACTGAAATAACCACTCGTTACAACCGAGGTATGCAGCAAAGCATTTGTGAAGCCACAACACGCACAACCTTGAGGCGGATGAGCTACAACAGCAGAAGACCCCACCGGGTACCACTCATCTCCACTACAAATAGGAAAAAGAGGCTACAATTTGCACGAGCTCACCAAAATTGGACAGTTGAAGACTGGAAAAATGTTGCCTGGTCTAATGAGTCTCGATTTCTGTTGAGACATTCAGATGGTAGAGTCAGAATTTGGCGTAAACAGAATGAGAACATGGATCCATCATGCCTTGTTACCACTGTGCAGGCTGGTGGTGGTGGTGTAATGGTGTGGGGGATGTTTTCTTGGCACACTTTAGGCCCCTTAGTGCCAATTGGGCATCGTTTAAATGCCACGGCCTACCTGAGCATTGTTTCTGACCATGTCCATCCCTTTATGACCACCATGTTCCCATCCTCTGATGTCTACTTCCAGCAGGATAATGCACCATGTCACAAACTCGAATCATTTCAAATTGGTTTCTTGAACATGACAATGAGTTCACTGTACTAAAATGGCCCCCACAGTCACCAGATCTCAACCCAATAGAGCATCTTTGGGATGTGGTGGAACGGGAGCTTCGTGCCCTGGATGTGCATCCCACAAATCTCCATCAACTGCAAGATGCTATCCTATCAATATGGGCCAACATTTCTAAAGAATGCTTTCAGCACCTTGTTGAATCAATGCCACGTAGAATTAAGGCAGTTCTGAAGGCGAAAGGGGGTCAAACACAGTATTAGTATGGTGTTCCTAATAATCCTTTAGGTGAGTGTATATTTTAGAACAAAATGTATGCAGGGTTGAGGAGTGACTAGTTACGTGTAATAAAATGTAATTAAATTACAAAATTAATGTCATTGTATTTAGTTGTATTACTGTGGTAAAATCTACTAATCAAATTAAAAGGAAATTGCTTTGCATTGATAAAGTAATCCAAACCACTTTTATGATGGGTAACTTATAACAGTGAGCAATTACATTTCCAAAGTAACCCTCCTAACACTGAATGTATGTGAGATTCAACACATTCTTTCTGTTGTGTGACTGTGTGGAATTTCTTTGAATTGCCATGAATTTAATTCCACTTCCTGTCATTCCAATTCAAATTCAACTTCTACTGGGGCGGAGTCAATTCAATTCAAATTCCAATTCATGAATTGAATGGAGGCCCATTCGGAAATTCTGAATTTTGCACAAGCCTAATAACGGATGTTGCTTCAAACACTTCATTCTGACTCATTTATCAGAAAACAAGACTCAAGTCATTTTGCTTCTCCAGTAAATATATCTTGATTTAAGAATGTTTAGATATTTGTACTGGAAAAAAAGACAAAAATACTGAGGAAGAGCATCGTTTTTTGCAGTGTAGAACTTAAAAGCAATGATTCAAAGAGGCCAAAAAGGCAGTTGCATGCAAAAATAAGTCTTTGAAACCTCTCATGATGTCAAGGTTTTTGTGGACAAATGTTCGTATCAATCCCAATGGATTATTTGCCAAATACTTAAAGGTGGGGTAAGCGATATCTGGTAACCGATGTTGATATTTCAAATCATCAAAACAAACACGGCCCTACCCCAAAAGGGTCTCGCCCCTATTTTGATAGCTCCGCCCCACACATACGTACGCAACCCCCGGCAACAACTATGGCGGAATCTGCTGTGCCAGCCGGCCGAGGCTATGATGTCATCAATAAGTGAAAGCATTGTGTGTTACTATGGTAATCCAGGTCGAATGTTCAATGAAAAAGTCATCCCTTACATCCCAAAAACACAAACACAGTTCTCATGAACAACTCGATGGCACGAGCACGACAGTCCAACTAACGAATATATTACGATTATGACAAGATTAGAGGGTTATATCGATCACTAAAAGAGGAACCAAAGGAAACAAACATATATTAGGAGTTTATTATCTTACTTTTCGGACACACTGCGAGCTGACGCTTGAAACAGACAGTGAGAAGGTTTAGACGCTCCAGGCTTATCGGGTGTGGAAATGAATGGGTCTTTATCATCGCTGAAGTGAACGACGATACGATTGCAGATGGACAAACAAGAGAACATGACACACGAGCATATTCAAGCAAAAGCCAGCATATATTAGTTCTGTGAAACAAAACAAAACCAATGTTACTCGCCTATCGAGAAGAAATAAAGCTTTCGCCTTCTGCTCCTTGAGTTCTCTCCAGCGCTGGAAAGCTGATACTTGCCTGATCGTAAGCCGCCTTTTGTTCCAGACATTTTCCACATTTTCCATTTCTCGTCACTCGGCTAATGTCCATCCTGTGTCGTGTCTTTTGAATAATGACATGCACTGAGCGCTCTCTTCTCTCCATCATTAGTAGACACGCCCCTTTCTGCTGATTGGCTACAAGTTTGTTTGGTACTCTGCCTGAGACACTTTTCTAAAGCATTTTTGAAATATAGCTTACCCCACCTTTAATGGATCTGGTGTATAAAGTAGAGGCTTTGTTCAGGTGGTACTATTAGATCTGGTTTATGGAGGTGTGATGTGAAGTTCAAGCGGCTCTGTGGTGAATTAAACAACTCTTTGTGAGTAAAAAGGGTGCCACGCACATTTATCATCTGTGAAAACATCACATCCTGTTGAATTTAAAAGGCGCTGTAAACACACATGATCAGAAGCAGGAGAGGCACGTTATTTCAGATGATGATGTGCTGATGTGTTTTATTTGTGCGTCAGTGATGCTGCCCCCGGTGGTCAGCAGGTGAATGAGCAGTACGCAGTGGACTGGGACTCTGTGCTGGTCAGCTCAGACAGTGTCATCGTAGCTCGTCTGGATGGCAGGGGAAGCGGCTTCCAGGGTCAGAAGGTGTTACAGGACGTGCACAAGCGCTTGGGAGCCGTGGAGCTGCAGGATCAGCTGGCTGCTGTTGAGTAAGAGCGTTTACCTGCCGTTTTCTTGTCTGTTTATTTTGTGTGATCTAATACTGTACACACTGCTGTGAAACATGCTAACAAACTCATGCTTTTGTTCCAGGTACCTGCTGAAATTGCCATACATTGATCGAACCAGAATTGGTGTATTTGGTCGGGTAAGACACAGTTTAAATGTCACACGCATGGCTGATGTAATGGTAGAAACATTGATCCTTCTTCACACTTCCATATTTGTATTTCTGCAGGATTATGGAGGATATGTCGCACTTCTTCTGATAAAATCCACTGAGAACTTGTTTAAATGTGCAGCGGCCATGTCGCCTGTGACAGACTGGAATTTATATGGTTAGTTACTGTGTTGTGAATGTATTTTTTTCTGTGTAATGTTGCTGTTTGAGTCCCTCCAGCGGGAGTTCTTCTCTATATCAGTGTTTCTGAACTCCTGAAACGCCTCCATTGTAGTCTTGAGTTTTCTTTCGGGAACGAACACGTCACAACATTCCTCATTTAAATAATTCATACGCAGAATAAAGGGGCAGGCCAGTTTGAATTAGGAGTGTGACATTTCCCAAACATGCTGGAAGCGCTTGACCAATCACAACACACTGCTCCAGCCAACCAATCAGAGCACATTGTGCTTTTCAGAAGGCGGGACTTCATAGAGACAGGAACTAAACAGAGCGTTACTGACAGACTGGGAAGAGAGGAGCTGCAACAATGGAGAATTGTGTTTATTTTATTTTTTTACATTTACAGCATGAAAACCTGTTCTAGTAGAGCCCAAAAACAAAATCAAAACTTTGAAAAAGGGCATAATAGGTCTTTAAAGGGGTCATGAATTGAGAAATCAAATTTGCCTTTATCTTTTGACATATAAGAAGTCATTGTACTACAAAAATAGCTTTTTTTCAGAACTCAAAACTACTTTGTTAGTCCAAAAACAGTTTTTATTGAAACCAAGCTGACTCGTTTTGGATTTGTCACCTTACGACTCAATAGGCGACAAAAGACTGCCTTTGCAGAAGATCATCACCTACTTCTACATCATTGCCTCTTTAGCCCCGTCCGGCGATTTGTATATGTCATCAAGAACGAGACAAACACAGGATTATTCCAGCAACAAAACAATAGAGACCAGGATTACAAGACATTTTGAAGTCTTTGCATTGCCATCCTTGTGATCCTAACATTAAGAAAGAGAGGGTCAAAAATAGGATAGAAAATCTACATTTAGTTTAGTTTTTTTATGTAAAAATCTTGATAACTTTTTTTAAGTGGACCTCAAAGAACATTATAAGAGTGTGTTCACACTTTTATTTTGGTTCATTTGGTCCAGACCAAAAAAAAAACCCATTTAGTCCTGGTCCGCTTAGCGTTCACATTGGCATTTTAACACTGAACCTGAAGGCATAGTGATACGTTCACAACCTGATTGGTTGGATTTTATTATGTATATTTCAAGACAGAACTTACCGAACATCTAAAACAATGCTGTGTGCGGGGCTAAATGCGCTCGTTGTGTGTGCGTAGCTACATATGATGGTACTTTGACCAGCTGAGAGCTCATGAAGAGCTTATAAAATGTGTAAAGGAGTCAAAACAGTGGAAGGAATCCCTCCGTCACACACACAAACCAAGATCTGCTGCGAGGAGACGCGATTCTGACGCCTGTACCGAACTGTGATGGACAACATCGCGACCATGACGAGAAAAAAAGGTGTGCTTGAGCATTCTGACCTTTTTAGGGTCTCATCTTGAGACATCATGTCTCGTTTTTGGTTCGTTTAGATGTCTTTGGTTCATATTTCATTTGAACCGCACCAGAGTTGGTTTGGAAGCGGAGTGAGACCCATCTTTTCAGTGGTCTCGGTCCGCTTGTTTGGTTCAGATGGCAGAGTTCACACTTATTCAAATGAACCGCACTAGCAGAGCAATCACACCAGGGTTCGTTTTAATCAAACCAAACATGCCAAGTGTGAACACACCCTAAAATAAAAACGCAATTTATGACTTTAAACCTCTGACGTGTCTAGAACAACATAGAAGTTTCAGACCAGAGATCATCATAGTTTTCTGTTCTGTGAGTGAAACTGATCTCTTTCTCTCAGCCTCGGCCTTCTCTGAACGCTATCTGGGATTTCCTCTTCAGGACGACAGCAGATATCAGGTAAGTGCAGGTTAGATGTTGGTGAACTCAGACTCAGATTCTGCTTGAATGTATTGACAGACTGTTTGTTCTCCAGTTCTCCAGTGTGCTGCAGAATCCACAGGGTTTCAGAGACCAAACGCTCATGCTGCTGCACGCGACTGCTGACGGTCAGTGTGTGTTACAGTTTCCAATGTACACTATTCACACAGTGTGCCTGACATACACAATGCAATTCACATACATGCTCTATACATAAATTAATAAACACTGGTCTGAATAATCTCATACAGATCACTTTTCACAATAGTGGCCAAAAGTGATGTCCGGAGGTGATATTTGTTTTCAAACGCGCTTCATCAAAAAATGACGTTTCACAATCTACATCTTACAATCTTACAAAATCTAACAAATTTTGATCAATATTTGTGACCCATACTGGGTAAATGAGTCGGAACTACAGCCAAAACATGTCAATTTTGGTTAAATTTGAGGTTTTCACAAAAATTAAGCCTCGTCTAGCAATCCCAATGCTCCAAATAGCCATTAAACGCTTCTCGACCACTGGCGCTTCCTCTCAGCACAAGTTTGGAATCGTTTTAAAGCACATTATTCCAACTTCGTGAATATTCCTAGCAAATTCTCGATGGCTAAACCAATGAAATGTGATTTTTTTTTTTCAAACTCATGCTGATGTAAACAAAACAATCTTACTCGCACTGACTGACAGATCCGACGCGTGCGCACAAAGACTCTCAGACAGTGTGCGATCCCGATATACACACATACACAGAATTACTGTATTTCAAAATATCTGTCTTGGCGAGTATTCACATTATCTGTTATGTCTTAAATGAACGTTTGGTTAACTGTTGGGGAGAAACATCTGCTGTGTAACATTATGTTAGATCCGTGCGGTACAGTAGGTCTTAATATACAGACTGGCTGTCTCGTTTATGTTAATAAAACAATTGTGATGTGATATGGAAAAAAAGTTGAATAGATATTTTTCCAATAGATATTTAGTGTTGACTTGGTGTGTGTCAAATGTGGTGTTATTACCAGGGATTTTAAGGTATGGTTGCTGGTCATTGTGTTTTGGAGCCTTCAGAAAACTTTAACTCACTTTTGCTCAAAATGGACTTCAAACAGGTGTAGCTCAGTCTAGTGCTGGGCGGTATACCGGTTCATACCGAACACCGGTGTTTATTTTTGTTATGATATGAATTTTGATTATACTGCAATACCGGTATATGTCGCTTAAACCAGTGTTTCCCAACCCTGTTCCTGGAGGCACACCAACACAACATTTTCCAACTCTTCCTGAGCAAACACACCTGAATTAACTCATCAGCTCGTTAGTAGACTTCAAGACGTGGAGATAAAGGGGTTAGATGAGGGAGACATCCAAAATGTGCACTGTTGGTGTGCCTCCAGGAACAGGGTTGGGAAACACTGGCTTAAACAACGTTCGGAACATGGCGCAGCGCGACACTGTTTGAGAGGGGTCCCGTTTCACTGTTGCACTGTAGTGAGGACACAGCTGAGATCACGCCCAATAAACCCTCATTCACTATTCCCTACGTTAGTCCACTAATACAGTTCACTTGAAGGAGTGAATGAAAACTAGTGAGGGAACTCGGACAGACGTTGTGTGTACATAGGCTGCACACTCGTTATTGCGGTGCAATATGGGATTGAATTCGGGATTGAATGGGATTGGGGCGATTTCGGATTCAGCCTGTGATTACAGCGGAGAATTCAAACAACACGCATGAGAGCGGTTTCTGCGTGGAGCGCCGCAATGAGATTAACAACGCTCACCACATGGATCATATACAGTCCGGAGCGAGCGCGGTTAAGTTTTTTATGGACATATTTCAAATCCTCTAGTGCTCTAAACATGAACCAGCAGCGTGTATGCGCACATATTTCATCACGTCTTCTTCAAATGAAATATATGCGCAAACAAGGACACTGATACTCCAGCCATACGTCTGATCACGACCGCGATGGATTATTCTGCTACACCGAAGACAATGATGTAAGTTAATAGACTGACAATTCAAAGAAGAATGGGCAAAAAGTAATTGCTTTATTCTTTCTGTGTGTCACTTGTTCAGAGACTGTAGTGCTCTTAAATGTATTGAAAATATCCTTAGACCTTTTAAATGTTCCTCCGCATTTCTCCCTCGTTCTGGCAGTTTGTTGTTATATAGGGTTAGATTTTTTTTTTCTCATATTTTAATATTCATGCGTCTCTAATGAGTGTGTTGCAGGTCTGTGTTTTATTGGTTGTAAACACAGCATCATTTTGTGGGGCTTTGCAAACCTGTATTAATTCTAGTGTGGAATTTTTCTACAATATTCACTCATAATGACAGTAAAATATGGCATTCTAAGTCAATCTACTGCAGTATTTCCTCTCTCAATTAGTAGAAAATGTGGTTAACAACACCCAGTTTTGTCCACTGCAATCGTAGCATATCATTTGATCGCATTACTGTGCCACTGAGCTATTCTTGAAAATTTTGCTTGTTTTTCCTCCAGCCAACATTAATTTCCAGCACACAGCCGAGCTCATCAAGAACCTGGTGAAGGTGGGAGCGAACTACACGCTGCAGGTACTGAACACCACACTTCAGCATCTGTGTCTCTGTCCATTGATGGCAGTCTAGTTTCTTGATCGTTTTCTGGATGGTTCTTCTCCAGATTTATCCAGACGAGGGTCATTTTCTGTCTAAGAGCAGCGGGCGACACGTGGCCGCCACACTGAGCAGCTACTTCAGATCCTGCCTGCAGGAGGACGGGATTCCCATCAGTGAGGAGGAGGAGGAAGAGGAAGAGTAGAGTGAAGATGACACGCAGCACACAAACACACGCAGACACTGACACACACCACAGTACACACAAACACACAGGACAGTGAAACACACTGGACGTTGAGACAAACATCCAGAGCAGAACGCTCCAATAAACAGCGAGAGCCAGGAGTGTGTGTGTGTGTTTGAACATGTATATATGCATGTGTGTAACCGTTTGGATGAAGTATGTATTAGAGCCGTGTGTGTGAGAGAGAGTTTCTATGTACCTGGCCTATGGATCATTATCTCTGGAAATGGATTAGAATGTTTCACATATCATAAATCACTACGATCTCCAATTGGCTGATGCGTTGGCCAATCACAGCACAGACTGTCCAGGTGGGACGGCTCAAATCAGCCATTGCATGGTCCTTTTGCTTTGCTTCACTTCTTTTGCCACTTTCTGTCTGTCAGTATGTTTTCACCTTCCGGAGGAGCTGCATTCGATTCCGTTTCTCACAAGCACTTGCTGGGAAGAACCGTAAATCCATCCTTTGAAAGCTTGAGGATCTGCGTGAAGATCAGCACATGTGCAGTGCATTCTGGGATGGATGTGTGTTGTACAGAAGAGGGCGTTCAGATGTATTTTTGACACATCAGATGGAAACACGGACTGTCTTGGATCAGGTTATTTGTCTCTGGAGGGCTTTTGTATCGCTGACTGTTTAGTTTTACTGTTGGTGGGTGGGTGGGGGGTGTTGTGGTGACGGGTCGGGTCGGGTTGATTGTTATTGTTCTTTAGTCATGTCTATAAATAAACAACTAGTCCAAATCCAACATTATTCAATTTTGATGTACTATAATTTCCCATCAGAGTCTCTGTGGTTCAGCTGATCAGGAACAGGAAGAAATGCCAACAGCCAATTATGAGAAAATATTAACTAATAATGGCCAAAAGTGATGTTTGGAGGAGGTATTTGTTTTAAATTACCCTAAAATTTAGATTAAAACATCAAAATATGAGACAAATATTAGATTTTTTATATATATATTTTAAATATGAGGGAAGAACAAAGCACTAAACTTGGTTAAGGTATTTATCTGACAAAATTATTTGGCAAAAAGGCAAACTACAGCTACAGGTTTTGTTTTACTATGCAAAAAGCTCACAGGAAAAAAGCAAATATTGACTATAAAATAATCCGTCATTAATATTTCATTGGTTCTCTCCTGTTTTCGTATTTGTTCGTAATTTCTCTATGCAATATGCTTACAAAAACTTTTATACATGGAGTAAATTTTGAATGAAGGGTGAAGATGTCAATTTTCCCGGGCTGTACATCACTTTTGGCATCACTAAACGGCTCCTAAAAGGTGATCTGATCTTCAGTATAGCAACAATATTGTTGGATCAGGAACCCAGTCCTGCATCACAGCTCAAAGTTACCAGCGGACACAGGTAAAGATCGCACTGTTGAACATCACTGAAAATTGCAGATTAGTTTGGCATGTCAAGTGTTCATTTCATGTGACAGGATCGCTGAATTTCCATACGATGTCAATGATGCCGTTCTGGAGCCAGTGGCCGTGGGAATCGGCGTTTACAAACGGTAAATGAAGTATAGGTCTCATTGTACTTTATAAAGTAATCTTCATCACACATTAACTTTTATTTGTAGCCTATGTCTGATATGTTATAAATGCCACATTCAGTGATGAATTACACGAATCATGTAAATAATGCCATATTTTCAATTCAAAATGGTGACATTTCATAAAAAGGTCGAGTAGCCATGATTCGCTGTAGCATTAGGATTTTTTGCATTCTTTTTGTTTGTTTTTTACTGTTTTATTTAAACATTGATTATTATGAATGTTCCTATAATTCCTAATTCCTTTCGTTATAGTTCAGTGGCGTCCAATTGCAGATTTAGAGTTAAAGGGATGGTAGTCTGCAGTGCTTATTTGGTTTCTAAAAACCACATGAATGACCAGCAGATGTGCTTTGAAACTGGAAATGAGAATGTGACAAGATTAAATAGAATATGAAGTCATTATTCTGATATGGATCTATTTATGAAGTCTCACAGGAATCTTAAATGTCTCAGTGATGCTCTAACCTTCACCTGGCATCATTCAAATGTTGATGGATCCCAGATAGCAACACTGTTGTGGCCCAGATCCGGCCCACACCTGACATGCATGGAATGATTATCCGGCCCTCATATTGTGTGAAATGATGGCACTTGGAGTGCTCCGCTCCTGTTTGCCAGATCTGGACCACAGCAATGCCACATAACAGCCAACCTTATATAAACCACAAAATCTGTATATATTACATAAAGAGTAATCGCAGCTTTAACAAGAAGAAAAAAAGGAACAACTACCACTGACTTCAAGCCACAGGCTTAGATTAAATTAACTACAAATAAAAGACATTAACTCTCTCAAGATCTCAGCAGAGGAGGATTAAACAACTCCACAAACAGCATAACCAGCTTCACTTATTACAAACCAGTTTGAATTTATTTCTGGCATACATCTACAAAAGTTCTTATTGAGAATTAACTGAGGTTTAGATGTTTTATTGATGTTTAGTTTAAAGTCACCATTATGGTGATCAGTGTTTGCTTTAGTGGGGCTCTTGACTTTTTTACGGGGCGTAAAGTGTTCCGGCACCGTGCCGGATCTCCGGCGTTTGACTGGAGGAAAAAAATACATTAAAAAAAAAAACGTGTTGATATCACGTTCGAGTTCATGAATACGCCTACCAGTGGTTTGAGAGGAACACTAAAGGGTAACTAAACCCTAGAACAACTTTTTTAGCTAATGATCTGCAAGACTGGGGCTTTATTAGTGCTGTTCATTGATTCGAGTAAATGTTTTGACATTTGGGTATAAAGTGTTTTAATTCTACAATATATGGTGTAAAAACGTCTGAGTGCTGCCCTCTTAAGGTTGAACGGTGGCTACTGCAGTTGAATTTTCCTATTGAACATTGTTGGCCATCGTGACGTATGTTGGCTCTTCCAACGGCTCACTACCAACGCCCCGGCACGAGCTCACCACGCCCTTGGCGCAAAGGTGGGGGAGAAAGACCGATCTGTTGCAAAGCTACTGGCGTCACTCCAGTCACTCTCCATCTTTGCGAGTCTGACAGCTGTCAATCAATCCGTCACTGCGGGTCTCAGATGTGGAAAATTTCATTAGAAGGAAAACAAATGTTATATTTAAATTAAATAATTGTGATATATGTATGTATTATTTCAATGAATGTAATAATAATGATTTTACTTTTATTGTACAACTTTTTATTATTTTGGGAAAATTTCATATACACAAGAAGAAATGGTCAGGATCCAGGCCAAATTTTCTTCAGGAGACTAAGCAGTATTGCACCAGTTTGGAGAACATTGTCAATAAAAAAGCAAGGAAGACTTGTTATATTATTAGAGGGGTGATGAATTGAGAAATCAACTTTCCCTTGAGCTTTTGATATATATGGGATTATATGACGCCTAATCGAATATGGGACTATATGACGCCTATATGAATATGGGATTATATGACGCCTATATGAATATGGGACTATATGACGCCTATATGAATATGGGATTATATGACGCCTAATCGAATATGGGACTATATGACGCCTATATGAATATGGGACTATATGACGCCTAATCGAATATGGGATTATATGACGCCTATATGAATATGGGATTATATGACGCCTAATCGAATATGGGACTATATGACGCCTAATCGAATATGGGACTATATGACGCCTATATGAATATGGGATTATATGACGCCTATATGAATATGGGATTATATGACGCCTATATGAATATGGGATTATATGACGCCTATATGAATATGGGACTATATGACGCCTATATGAATATGGGACTATATGACGCCTAATCGAATATGGGACTATATGACGCCTATATGAATATGGGATTATATGACGCCTAATCGAATATGGGACTATATGACGCCTAATCGAATATGGGACTATATGACGCCTATATGAATATGGGACTATATGACGCCTATATGAATATGGGACTATATGACGCCTATATGAATATGGGACTATATGACGCCTATATGAATATGGGACTATATGACGCCTATATGAATATGGGATTATATGACGCCTATATGAATATGGGACTATATGACGCCTATATGAATATGGGACTATATGACGCCTAATCGAATATGGGACTATATGACGCCTATATGAATATGGGACTATATGACGCCTAATCGAATATGGGACTATATGACGCCTATATGAATATGGGACTATATGACGCCTATATGAATATGGGACTATATGACGCCTATATGAATATGGGACTATATGACGCCTATATGAATATGGGACTATATGACGCCTATATGAATATGGGACTATATGACGCCTATATGAATATGGGATTATATGACGCCTATATGAATATGGGACTATATGACGCCTATATGAATATGGGACTATATGATGCCTATATGAATATGGGACTATATGACGCCTATATGAATATGGGATTATATGATGCCTATATGAATATGGGACTATATGACGCCTATATGAATATGGGACTATATGACGCCTAATCGAATATGGGACTATATGACGCCTATATGAATATGGGACTATATGACGCCTAATCGAATATGGGACTATATGACGCCTATATGAATATGGGACTATATGACGCCTATATGAATATGGGACTATATGACGCCTATATGAATATGGGACTATATGACGCCTATATGAATATGGGACTATATGACGCCTATATGAATATGGGACTATATGACGCCTATATGAATATGGGATTATATGACGCCTATATGAATATGGGACTATATGACGCCTATATGAATATGGGACTATATGACGCCTAATCGAATATGGGACTATATGACGCCTATATGAATATGGGACTATATGACGCCTAATCGAATATGGGACTATATGACGCCTATATGAATATAGGATTATATGACGCCTAATCGAATATGGGACTATATGACGCCTATATGAATATGGGACTATATGACGCCTATATGAATATGGGACTATATGACGCCTATATGAATATGGGACTATATGACGCCTTTATGAATATGGGACTATATGACGCCTATATGAATATGGGACTATATGACTATAAAGCGCAACACAAAGGTAAGCATATGGTTGTTGTTGTTATTAATTTGTTGGCAGATTATCCTACAGTATCAATGAATGACGCATTGTGGTGTGGTGTGCATAACGTGTGTGAAATACCTGCTAATTACGTTGTTTTTATATTTGGTACTTTTTGCACTTAAATTGGCTTATTCCTACTGTTGACATTTAAAATGATGTTTTTTTCTGAGGGTTAAGTCAACTCCAGGCCTGCGTGTGTGTGTGTGTCAGTCAAGAGAAATTGAAACCTTCACTTGCATCTTGAGCTAGTACATACATTTATTATATAATATAATACAGAATTTGCATTTGCAGCTGTTGGGGGGGGAATGATAAAACATGCATGTGCGTGGTGGGACCACGTGGTTTGCCTAGAGCGCAGTTAAGCTTGCTTATTATGACGTCACAATAGCCGCGTTCCATTCTGCATCTTCATACACTCACACACAAGCAGAATCTCTTAGAGGGTTTGCAGGCTAGGAGTGAGTTTCGTGTGACAGTGCCGATTTGCAGATACTAAAACAGTGTACAGACTACAGAACCTAAACGCGGTTTCCAAAAACAGTGCCTAGAGTACAGTGTCTAGTCACAGTGTGCAGATCTGCAGAAAGGGAAAAACTGTGTATAGACAGTTTCCAGAGTCCACACAGTTTCCAGATTTGTGAATTCTTCACGGGGCATCATGTCCACATCATCGGCATCATCGGCATCATCTTCGTCCCTCCCTTTGGACCAGCTACAGAGGCAGTTTGTTGAGGAGTTGTTGAGCTTTAGCAGCAAAGCCTCGTACAACCTCGAGTGGAGGTGGAGTGGCTATAGATCGGACAGCCAAAATGAACAGAGCCATTGCGGCAACAGGTGTTTGTCCAGGTCCAACAGCCTCCAAGAGATGTTTTGCCCTCCGCTGCCAGGTCAAGTTCCTGTCGAGCCAACAGTGTCTTCAAACGGCTTGACTCCTCAGGGTGCCATGAAGGCTTCTCCTGTGACCAGGAGCTCAACAGGTGAGACTGAAATAAGTGTATTTTAGTTGGACGTTTGTCTAATAATGGCAAATTAAAACTGCAAGGGTGGCACAGAAGCGCTTCTGAACTGGCAATTAAGTGCCTTTACACAGACTGTTGAATGCTGCTCAGAGGTGGCATGCACAAATGCATTTACACAGCACTTTTAACTGCATATTGTTACACAAGATGGGGTCAGAGCAGGCATAATTTAGTCTGGCTTTTGAGCTGTGTAAAGATACATTCAGAGAACATTCAAAAGTAACGTTCCCATAATGTTCCAAAAATGATGAAATGGAATGTTCCCTTAATTTTTAAAACATAAAAAAAAAACGGTTACACTTCACAGTAAGGTTTCATTTGGTAATATTGTGTAATGTATTAACTAACATGGACTAACCATGAGCAATACATTTGTTACTAGGGGTGTAACAATATATCGCGATATAGAAATGCAACAATATGTATCGTGGATAGTGGCAATCTGTATTGTGTAGAGTTCACCCAAAATGGAAAAATTCAAGTTTACAGAGTTTTAATGTCAGTACTACATTAAACTACTATATAGGGATGCACGGTATATCGGCCACCATATCGGTATCGCTATATGTTCATTTTTAATGTCATCGTTATCAGCCAGATAAGAAAATTTGGCTGATATATTAAAAACGATAATGTATTATTTCCTTCAGCTGAGACATTTGAGATGCGCACTGTTCGCCATGAATTGCTTGAAATATGATTGTAATCACTCCAACAAAGGAAAATACGGTTCAGCGCAACATGTGCAGCGCAGGTCTTGTCATATAGACTACATAAACATCTTAATTGTGTGCTTGGGACATGGCTTTAATGGTGAGACTTGTTTTTGTAATCAGGCTCTCAAAAATGATATTAAAATTTGGCGTTAGATTTATCGGCTTTCAGATATAAAGAATTATCGTATCGGCCAAGATTTTCATATCGGTGCATCCCTATTATATAATGTACTGTATAATAATGCAATGGGGGAATATTTGTGGGTCCTGATAATGCCAAATGTCTTATGTTACCAGTAAAAAGTGGTATCTAGTCAGTGATAGAGTGCAAGCATATTCGTCTAAAATTATTATTATTATTTTCCTAATATTTTTATTCTGCTCTCACCATTGTCCTTACCAACACCAAGTCCAAGCCTATTAATTTCCACCCCCAATGTAATCCCAAATTTAGCATGTTAATCAACAGTACATTTTTTTTGTTAACCTTTTACCATATGTCTTGGAGTATGGCAATAATATTGTATCGTGAGTTCAGTATCGTAACATGAGGGTATCGTTACACCCCTATTTGTTACGGTATTTATTCTTTGTTAATGTTAGTTAATGCAAATACATCTGTTCGTTGTTTATGTTAGTAACTAATGTTAACATTAACAAAGATTAATAAATGCTGTAGAAGTGCAGTTCATTATTAGTTCATGTTAACTAATGAAACCTTAATTTAAGTGCTACCAAAAAAAAATGGACGTTTGGAAAAACTTGTATTAGTAACATTACAGATTAGAATTTAACCGTAAAATGTCATTATATCATGTTTCTAATAGCTGTGTATTCAATTGTTTTTCTTCATTTCAGAAGAACCCACAGAATGCAGGTGGATGAAAGGAATCCGTTCTTTCGGCAAAAGGCTCTGGAAGGCTTTGAAGCGTCCGTTCTGCTGCTGTTGCCACGGTAGTTCTGTGAATGCTGTGGAGCCTTTCGTCCTTCCACCAGATCTGGACCCAGAGCCTGATCCTGAGCCCTCTTCATCTGTGCCAGATCACTCCGCCGTCAAGCCAAATGATGGTAACCTTATTTTAAACAGTTTTGTCATCTTGTCTTCCTCTAAAAATACCTTAAAGGGATAGTTCACCCAAAAATGAAAATTCTGTCATCATTTGAACACAAAAGAAGATGTTATGAAGAATGTTTGTAATCAAAGCGTTGACAGGAGCCATCCACTTCAGTAGTACACTAATGACTATCGTCAACTGTTTGCCAACATTCTTGGAAATATCTTCTTTTGTGTTCAACAGAAGAAAGGTTTGGAACAACTCGAGGGCGAGTAAATGATGACAATTTTTGGGTGAACCATCGCTTTAAAGGGAATATTAATATTTTTTCCCCCATATTAACATTTGTTTTTAATTTTCAGAGTCCTTTGAATCTCTCTTTAACGTGGTGAAGATGATTGGAGCCGGAGGATTTGGCAGGGTGTACGAGGGAACGCGTAAATTTGATGGGAAAAAGGTAAAAAAAAAAACAGTTTGCTCTTGCATGCATCAAAACGGATGGTTTATTAATACTTAGTGCAAGGTCAGGTGCTTGAAAAGTGTTTTTGTGTTTGCAGGTTGCCATCAAGCGGATGCGCAAGTTTGACAACGATCGTTATCTTAATATTGTAAGTTGGCCAAAACCTGCATGTGTGTTTAGTTGTGCTGATTACTGTAGTTAATACACCTATAGGAAGCATTAGTTGTAAATGTAATAGACAAATAAGCCTAGAAGCATCTAATAACTTTGAGCTGAAGGTATCTACAAAGATAAAAGAAAAGTACATTTAAAAATGATAGGTTTTCTTCAGATTTTTACCCAGCTAACCTTCTGTCTACTACTTTTCTCTAGCCTGGGCATCCCAAACCTCTCATCACAGAAGTGGCGCTGCTTCTCATGATGAGGCAAGAACCCAAAAGCCCCTACGCCATACAACTCTACGATTGGTTTGAACACCCTCGTAAATTCACTCTGGTCATGGAGTATCCTGAACCCTGCGAGAACTTGCTTGACTTCCTCATTGCTAATCTTGAACTGGATGAAACAACAGCACGGGTCATTATGCGACAGGCTGTGCTGGCTGTACAACACTGCATTGAGCACAGCGTTTTTCATAATGACATTCACGCGCAGAATTTCCTGCTGAAGAAGGACACGTTAGAGCTCAAGCTCATAGACTTTGGCTGCGGTCAGCTAGTTAATAGTGATGGCTACGAGAGCGAGACATACACTGGTGAGCATTTTGGCAGTGCGGAAACCTAAATGTAGTGACCTACTGATTATTTAACGCTTTAAAAAAAATGTGTTCTTGCTTACAGGAGTACTGGAGTACAGCCCACCTGAAGTCCACACTGAACCTCGCTTCCACGCCGTCCCAACAAATGTCTGGGCTCTAGGGGTGTTGTTGTACGGCATGGTGAGCGGATGTTTTCCTTTTGACAATACAACGGCCATCACACAAGCCAAAGTTACATTTGAGAACCCCGACTTATCCGAAGGTGAGTGAATAATAACATTGATAAACACACATAAAAGCAAAAGTTCTGTATAGAAACAGATAAAGGTGAAGATTGTTTTTGTTCAATCGCATTCTCTTTTGAGTTGACAAAACCAAACCAATCCAATCCGGCTTTGTTGGTACCATGAAACTGGGGGAGTGACTTTAGTGCATCAGACATGTCACTTTGCTCACAGCTGATTGGTCCAATTTCAGTTTGAGATGCTCTGCTCTGGAGCAGGTTAGCTGTAAAGCTTAAGTTACTATGACGATGAACACAGCTAAAAGCCAAGCCACTTTCATGGTACCTAAAACCCAGGATTGGCTAAACTGAAACCTACCTGGCTAGCCAGCGAAACTGGCTTCGTGGTACAGGCCCCAGGTGCCATCAAAACAGCTCAGATCCGTTAATCTCTTTTCAGCTCAACCTTTAGCAAGAGTTTGGGGGCGTGGCTACTGTAGCAGGCGGAGCCTGAGGGTTTAATAGGAGAAATGGCTGCATTTATACCATAAAAAATTAAATGGGTCATGAGCATGTCAAATTGAACAGAGCATTGCGATGCTACGCGCTACAAAGCATGCGTCAATACCAACAAATGCAACACAGCTAAAAGTATTCCTAATATGTCGGACCTGAAACATGCCTTCACGATCACCAGTAAGAGCTGCCTTTGTGATGTTTGAATTAAGGGAGGTGTGACACGCGAAAGGGGCTTTTTTTTTTTAAATGGGCTTTATTTTTGTCATTCTGCTAGTGTTGCAGAAACTACTCGCTTCACCTTTAAAGTAAAGAACATTTTGCCTTATATTAATCATGTTTTAGATGCTGTTTTCATAGATGCCAAGTCACATGGTCATGACTAACCAGCTCCCTTCCTATTCAAATATGTATAGAATGCAGGGATCTGATTAGCCAGTGCCTAACCCTGGATCCGACTAAACGGCCCACGTTAGAGCAGATGTTACAACATGAATGGATTATAAATGATCTACTGTAGACTGGAGAAGTTCAGGAGATTCACTCGATCAGTGATTTCAGGTGTGAGGAAGTGTAACAGACAGAGTAGGATTAATATCATGCATCTTCAATTGAGATGTTGAAGTTTGTGTAGTGAACTGAGTTCATTGTAATGTTCTTGTTATAGTTTACATTTATATAGCGCTTTATACAATACAGATTGTTTCAAAGCAGCTTCATGGTAGTAAACAGGAAAATAACAGAATGATGCAAACAGAATTCAGTTCTGCTGTAAAAAAAACATTCATGAGTTGACATGTTCATATAATCTTTGTATTGGATAGGACCTTGATGCTCGACCTTGACCCGAAGCCCGAAGTCCAACCCCAACCTGACCCCAACTCAAGCGCCACACCAGAGGGGTCAGAGACTGTCTACGAGCTTTATGAGAGACTGCAAGACTGGACAGAAATCATCAAGTCATCACAGCCACATTTGCTTTGTTTTAAAAGCAATTTTTACTTCGTTTTTAAAAGTCAAGTCACAGGCATGTGATCCGCTAAACACAAAAAAGAAGGAAGACCTGACCACGCCCCCATCAATTATTTTAATGATTATACAATAAAACATACTATTTTATTGTCAAATAAAAAAACGGAGTACTGTTTAAAAAATGTGTTAATAGAATTGATATTATTATTAATAACACAATGTTAATAATAATAATTATCAATATTTTTATTTTACAAAACAACAGTAAAATTCGCCCCCCCTAGTGGCAGTCGTAATGAACTTTCATTATGATCTTGCGCGGCAACATGGGTTCCCTGACGCTGTCTCAGACATCCTCCCTGTTGAGGCGCGTCTCTTGCACTAAACGGCAATACTCTTTGCCCACATTGACTTGCAAAAGCAAGAGCCTTTATCCTCTGAACCATCACCAAGGTGGAACGAATAAATGCATGCAAACAATAAACAGCTACGCATGAAGGGCAAATAACCGCGATAATTTGAGTGAAAATACGGTGCCAGACAACATACAAAAATATAAATATTAAAATAATAATTGATTGCTTATCAATAACCATGTGGTTTTAAATGTTTCTGATAAAGTTAAAAAGTATAAATAATTACGATCTGAATGAAACGCGCTGGAATACATCACATCCGGTTGGCGTGTCGCATGAGGTGTAGTTGCTCGAGCTCAAATTTTTTAACGCATCCAAAGCTCAAATCGGATCCGCAGATGGTCGGCATCCCACGCAGCCCCTGTGCGACTCTCCACAGCAAATGAATGACTTCCGGTCCAATGGATGTCGTTCGTTGTGTGCAGTGGAAAGGCGGCTTAACATTTATGGTTGTCTTCATTTCTTTGTTTTCAAATGTTAAACCATTGAGCTTTTATTTTGGAAGAACACCACAGGGAGAAAGTCCAAAAATATGGGCAACAACTTTGTAGACAGTGTTTGCGTATGAAGGTACTTCACCAAACTGATTTCGGACTGACTTCTGGCAGCATTTTCAAGCTTATCACTTCTCTTTATTGACAACAGATTTATAAACACTTTTTTGCAGTTTCAAAATTTTTTAAAAACATACGAGCAATGTCTCTAAAGCAGCATGTTATCACCTTAGAAACGTCTCCAAAGTACTGATATTCTCTCCCCTATCTGACAAGGAGAAACATTTTTTACATCTAGACTTGACTATTGCAATAGCGTTTTTGCTGTGTTACTATTAGTATAATATACTATTTATTTTATTTCTTCAGGTCTTAAGAGCAGAGATTCTGACACTATAATTTGTATGAAAAAGCAGAAAATTAATGCCCCCCCCCCCCCCCCCCACAACTTTTATATATAATTGCTAATATTGTATCAGATTAAATTGAGAACCGAGTTATTATAGTGATTGTGGCATTTAATACAGATATAGTGCTATAGTGTGGACATATGATGAAAAATAACAAACTGAACAAGTAGTGTGAGTGTCCTAGAGTGTGACTCAATGTCTTTCTCTGCCTTCAGGTCAGATCATCTTAAAAGATGGGAGAGCTGGTCGCCAAGGTGATTTTCCCTGGTGCAACCGATGCTAGTCGTCATCATCGCCTTCGTCACTGGTTTCTGTGGGAACGGGTATGTCCTCATCGAAGCACTCTCTGAAGAAGGAGATGAGTGAGTTCAGCATGTAGCGTCTGCTGATGACCTCATGACCCTCATCAGGGAAGATCTGCACAAAGGCGAGAGAGGTCAAAGGGTCGAGAATGTGAGGTCAGAAAGTGTGCGAGGTCAGAGGGTCGAGAATGTGAGGTCAGAGGATCGAGAGCATGAGGTCAGAGGATCGAGAGCATGAGGTCAAAGGGTAGAGAGCACGAGGTCATAGGGTCGAGCGCTTGAGGCCAGAAAGTGCGTGAGGTCAGAGGGTCGAGCGCTTGAGGCCAGAAAGTGCGTGAGGTCAGAGGGTCGAGCGCTTGAGGCCAGAAAGTGTGTGAGGTCATAGGGTCATGCACGTAAGATCAGAAAGTGCGTGAGGTCAGAGGGTCGAACGCGTGAGGTCAGAGGGTTGTGCGCGTAAGTTCAAAAAGTGTGTGAGGTCAGAGGGTCATGCGCGTGAGGTCAGAGGGTCGAGCGCGTGAGGTCAGAGGGTCGTGCGTGTGAGGTCAGAAAGTGCGCGAGGTCTGAGGGTCGAGCACTTGAGGCCAGAAAGTGCGCGAGGTCAGAGGGTCGTGCATGTGAGGTCAGAAAGTGCGTGAGGTCAGAGGGTTGTGCACGTAAGTTCAGAAAGTGTGTGAGGTCAGAGGGTCGAGCGCTCGAGGTCAGAAAGTGCGTGAGGTCAGAGGGTCGAACGCGTGAGGTCAGAGGGTTGTGCGCGTAAGTTCAAAAAGTGTGTGAGGTCAGAGGGTCATGCGCGTGAGGTCAGAGGGTCATGCGCGTGAGGTCAGAAAGTGCGTGGGGTCAGTGGGTTGTGCGCGTAAGTTCAGAAAGTGCATGAGTTTCAGAGGGTTGAGCGGGTGAGGTCAAGGGTCAAGCGTTTGAGGTCAGAGGGTCAAGCGGGTGAGGTCAGAGGGTCAAGAGCGTGAGGTCAGAGGGGTGCAGGTGCTTGTCAGTGTGAAGGACTCACCTGTAACCTGTAGTTTACATTAATCACAGACAGCAGCTTCACTAGTTCTGCAGTGTGTTGAAAATGAACATTCACTAATAGAAGGAGAGAAAGAAGTCGTGATGATGCAGCCGTTTGGTCTGAAAGTCCCTTTCAGTCATTTCACTCGATGACTTTCCATCTTTGAAGCTAATCATGCTAGTATATTATGGGTGTTCTTTCATGAGCTCACCATCCGCTGTCCCGTGTAGAATCAGGAAGCGTGATGTCTCCGAGTGTGTGTTGTTCTGCAGGAGGCTGGAGATCTGAAGGACACACAGTAAAAGTGTTCTGTCAGTAAAAGACTGTGATCCAGAATGGCAGCACAGCTGAAAGGTTTGTTTCCCCAACACTGAATGTCACACACCTTAATTTCTCAAATCATACAGTAGCAACAACATCTTACCTTGTATTTTAGCTCATTTTGTATGGGGAAGCCAAAGTATCTCTCTGTGAAGGCGGAAGCTGTGTAGAAACACAGAATGGTCACAGTAGTCCGTATCTTCATCTGGACGCGTGAAGAACACAGCGACAGCAGGCAAACCCGGCATTGCGATGTTCATCACGGCGCGAATAATATCCAGTAAGCTACGTCCATAAAAATGTATTATGAATTTGATGCGAGTAGATTAAAACAATGGCCGCTATGTATGCCTATCTGAGTGTGGTATAACCATACTTATTAGCGAATAATCAGAATGAAAATTGCATGTAAACTGGAGTAAAGAGTTCTTATAAATAGTCGCATTATTGGTGCACATGTAAACGTAGTCAATTATGTAATATAAATTTATACAAAGCACAAATAAATAAATACAATAGAACAAAGATACAAATGAAATAATCAGTGCATTTCAGGTTTTTCAGGTATCTAACAGTAGCTTTCAGGTACAGAAATTAAATAAAGTAATCAAATAAATAACTATGACTATAATCTTCTCTTTATAAATAAATCATAAATTAAGATTAATCCTTATTAAAGTTGCAAAGTTATTCAGTGTAGAGCAGTGAGTGATTTCTTTGTCTTTTGATTAACATTAAACAGACATCAGCAGGAATATTAGGCTGCTGTCACTTTAAGACTAATGCACATATCTAATATACTGATACACGTGTGTTGTCTTTCTCAACTGTTTACATTCACTTAAGCCATAACCGACTATGTTTACTAGGATACTCGCCAAGGCAGGTATTTTGAGATACATTTTTGTTCATTTGTCCGTCAAGCACAAGGAGATGTGAAAGAGAATTCATTTTATTATTTGCACGCTGTCTGAGCGTGCAAGTTATTTTGCATTGCCTTGCACTTGAATACTTAAATTGGCAAGGCTTAAAAAAGCACTGAATGAATGACAGGGTCCCGCTGTAACATTGCACATGGTAAATAAGAGGATGACATCTAGTGGAGTAGACTAGTAATTAGTATCATTTGGGTTTTTTAAGATACCGGTGCCAAACCAATACTTTTAAAACGGTACCGGTGCCTGAACCGATACTGAATTGAACAATTTATTAAAAGTTTAAAGTATACTTAAATATATAAATATAAATAGATACAAAACACAATTTACTTAAATTCACAGTAAACCCTAAGCCACCTAACCCAACTACAACAGGCCTAATTTAACATTAAATAACAGTGACAGGACTGATATCAGCAGTCGTCGGTATTCTTGGTATGCTAAACCAGCTTTTGCAGAAATATGACCATATTCTCTGGTTAAATATTTTAGAACGCATCGCCTTATTGTTTCCATGGCGATACGTCATGCTTCTCACGTGACACACAGCAGCCGCAATAGTGCTGTATGACAGATGTATCGCTTTTTTTCTGCTTTATTCACAAACTTGTTAACTACCTGATATTCTGATTTTCAAATATGTGCATGTGTGTGTATCTATAATGCGCGATGGGCACCGCCATGTTAGTTTGCACCTCAGAGAATCAGATCTGTCAGATTTACATCACGTCAATTCATCCTCGCCTCACGAAATACATGAAAGTAAGTGACCGGTGACCTGGGAGAAGACTAGAGTAAACTAACTATATAATGTGCATCTGATATAAATAAGACACGTAGTCAAGTTATAACTGAAAGGATTGTTATCACCGCTTCCATAGACATCAGTGTGTGTTTTTTGCTAGTACTTGTGTGCATTTAAATGTCTGGAACCTAAACATGATGTGGTTGAAAACACTGAATAGTTGTGATATGTGACAAGCGCTGAGCACGTCTGTCTCTGGCTCAGCGCCAGCCAAAGCACGAAAGCACGTTTGAATTTAAGTGGCACCGAAATCTGCATTCTGATTCGGTCCGGTTACATACCAGTTATATACGGGTTTCGGTACCCAACCCTACTAGTAATAAGATTAACATCAATCAGATATTGGCCTGGTTCCACAGACAGGGCTTAGATTAAGCCAGGATTAGGCCTTATTTAAATGTTTAAGTGTCTTTTATAAACATGTCTTAAAAAACATTACTGATGTACATCTTGAGACAAAACAATGGCACTGACATATCTTAAAATATGTTGCGTTCAGTTAAAACGGCTCAAACATGCATTGTAGTCTGGGACTAGGCGTATGTTTAATGTTTGCGGAAATAAACACAGAAAAAGGTTGTTCTGCTTAAATAACTCACGTCTTGTTGAATCACGTCTTGTGCTGTTGATCTCTCGACAGATTATTACATCCTGGAGAATAACTCCGTGCTCAAAGCTGCTCTCAGATACAAACGGATCCAGCTGCTGGAGTACAGAAGCATCCCGACCGACCACTTCGGTAACGTACCGCTCGGCTTCAGCAGACAGTGTGAAAGAATCATGTGTGTTGGTTTGGTACTGCTGGAGTTCAATATCTTGGTCTTGAAGATACAGTAGAGGCCAAAAGTGACGTTTTTAATGACCCTACAAGTTTGATTAAACCATCAAAATATGAGGAAAATATGATTTTAAGTACGAGGGAAGAACAAAACGCTAAACTTGGTTAAGGTATTTATCTGACAACATTATCTGGCAAAAAAAGGCAAACTATAGCTACAGGTTTTATTTTACTATGCAAAAAATGCATAGAAAAACAGAAAAGCTCAGAGGAAAAAGCAAACATTGACTACAACATAATCAGTTATTAATATTTTGTTGGTTTTTGCATGTGTTTACAAATTATGTCTGCATAATTTGTCATGTTTCATTGCATTTTCACAAATAAAACAATTGACTCCAAGCACAACTATGCAATATGACTACAAAATCTTAGTAGTTTAAATAATATTTAAATAAAGGGTGAAGATGTCAATTTTCTGAGGCAGGACTTTTCACTTTTGGACACTATTGAAGTTGATAGATGTCATAAGCAGCACTGAACTGTTCCTCGTGTGTTTTTGCAGAGTTGCCGCTGAAGATCTCCTATCCACCCGATTTCTCTGAGTCCCGCACTTACGCTCTTCTGCTGATCATGTAAGCAGATCTTTGTGTGTGTGTGTGTGTGTGGAGGTAGTTTGTAGTTAGAAAGACAGCGGTTCAAAGCATTTGTGCAGTGATGTTCACATTAATGTGGTGCTTGTTTTAAGGTCCATGAAACATTCTGACAGATATGCAAAATTGCTCTTTGCTTGAACATAAAAGTCAATGCAGGAACAGTCAGGATCATTGTGGTGGAAGTAAACACCGGCCCTTTTTTTGCATGTGAATCATCTTCACTGCATCTGAAATGTTGTGTCCTGACCTTTGCTCAGTCTGTACACATCTATACACTCGACATAAAGAAACTGAACATTTCATCAACATTTTTAGGAGCACCTGAAGTAGTTCTACATGGTCATCTTTAGTTTCCTCCACTAAATCAACAAGAGAATGTGATTATTCCATTCTGTTCTAAGCAGGCTTGTGCACAATTCAGAATTGAATTGAGAATGACTCAATTCAATTCTTGAATTTGAATTGATGTCAAAAACAGGATCTAGAATTACAATTCGAATTTGAATTAAAGGAAGCAGAATTGAAATTCAATAGAAATTCAAAGAAATTCATATACATATTTTTTGTTTAACAATGATATTACTTGTACAGTTTACATTAACAGGAAATGTTTTCCCCCAGCAATTCATGTTAAAAGCTCTAGTCACAGAACAAATAATTACGTTTGATTTATTGTAATTGGAATTTTATGGAACATGATTGACATGATTGAGAATTAGATGCAACTGTGTTGCTCACCGAGTTTTGCATTATATGAATGAATGATAACTGCATTTACAACAACTGTGTAATTTATTTCAATAATTTGATCATCTAAACTCACCTAAAGGATTATTAGGAACACCTGTTCAATTTCTCATTAATGCAATTATCTAATCAACCAATCACATGGCAGTTGCTTCAATGCATTTAGGGGTGTGGTCCTGGTCAAGACAATCTCCTGAACTCCAAACTGAATGTCAGAATGGGAAAGAAAGGTGATTTAAGCAATTTTGAGCGTGGCATGGTTGTTGGTGCCAGACGGGCCGGTCTGAGTATTTCACAATCTGCTCAGTTACTGGGATTTTCACGCACAACCATTTCTAGAGTTTACAAAGAATGGTGTGAAAAGGGAAAAACATCCAGTATGCGGCAGTCCTGTGGGCGAAAATACCTTGTTGATGCTAGAGGTCAGAGGAGAATGGGCCGACTGATTCAAGCTGATAGAAGAGCAACTTTGACTGAAATAACTACTCGTTACAACCGAGGTATGCAGCAAAGCATTTGTGAAGCCACAACACGCACAACCTTGAGGCGGATGGGCTACAACAGCAGAAGACCCCACCGGGTACCACTCATCTCCACTACAAATAGGAAAAAGAGGCTACAATTTGCACGAGCTCACCAAAATTGGACAGTTGAAGACTGGAAAAATGTTGCCTGGTCTAATGAGTCTCGATTTCTGTTGAGACATTCAGATGGTAGAGTCAGAATTTGGCGTAAACAGAATGAGAACATGGATCCATCATGCCTTGTTACCACTGTGCAGGCTGGTGGTGGTGGTGTAATGGTGTGGGGGATGTTTTCTTGGCACACTTTAGGCCCCTTAGTGCCAATTGGGCATCGTTTAAATGCCACGGCCTACCTGAGCATTGTTTCTGACCATGTCCATCCCTTTATGACCACCATGTACCCATCCTCTGATGGCTACTTCCAGCAAGATAATGCACCATGTCACAAACTCGAATCATTTCAAATTGGTTTCTTGAACATGACAATGAGTTCACTGTACTAAAATGGCCCCCACAGTCACCAGATCTCAACCCAATAGAGCATCTTTGGGATGTGGTGGAACGGGAGCTTCGTGCCCTGGATGTGCATCCCACAAATCTCCATCAACTGCAAGATGCTATCCTATCAATATGGGCCAACATTTCTAAAGAATGCTTTCAGCACCTTGTTGAATCAATGCCACGTAGAATTAAGGCAGTTCTGAAGGAGAAAGGGGGTCAAACACTGTATTAGTATGGTGTTCCTAATAATCCTTTAGGTGAGTGTATATTTTAGAACAAAATGTATGCAGGGTTGAGGAGTGACTAGTTACGTGTAATAAAATGTAATTAAATTACAAAATTAATGTAATTGTATTTAGTTGTATTACTGTGGTAAAATCTACTAATCAAATTAAAAGGAAATTGCTTTGCATTGATAAAGTAATCCAAACCACTTTTATGATGGGTAACTTATAACAGTGAGCAATTACATTTCCAAAGTAACCCTCCTAACACTGAATGTATGTGAGATTCAACACATTCTTTCTGTTGTGTGACTGTGTGGAATTTCTTTGAATTGCCATGAATTTAATTCCACTTCCTGTCATTCCAATTCAAATTCAACTTCTACTGGGGCGGAGTCAATTCAATTCAAATTCCAATTCATGAATTGAATGGAGGCCCATTCGGAAATTCTGAATTTTGCACAAGCCTAATAACGGATGTTGCTTCAAACACTTCATTCTGACTCATTTATCAGAAAACAAGACTCAAGTCATTTCGCTTCTCCAGTAAATATATCTTGATTTAAGAATGTTTAGATATTTGTACTGGAAAAAAAGACAAAAATACTGAGGAAGAGCATCGTTTTTTGCAGTGTAGAACTTAAAAGCAATGATTCAAAGAGGCCAAAAAGGCAGTTGCATGCAAAAATAAGTCTTTGAAACCTCTCATGATGTCAAGGTTTTTGTGGACAAATGTTCGTATCAATCCCAATGGATTATTTGCCAAATACTTAAAGGTGGGGTAAGCGATATCTGGTAACCGATGTTGATATTTCAAATCATCAAAACAAACACGGCCCTACCCCAAAAGGGTCTCGCCCCTATTTTGATAGCTCCGCCCCACACATACGTACGCAACCCCCGGCAACAACTATGGCGGAATCTGCTGTGCCAGCCGGCCGAGGCTATGATGTCATCAATAAGTGAAAGCATTGTGTGTTACTATGGTAATCCAGGTCGAATGTTCAATGAAAAAGTCATCCCTTACATCCCAAAAACACAAACACAGTTCTCATGAACAACTCGATGGCACGAGCACGACAGTCCAACTAACGAATATATTACGATTATGACAAGATTAGAGGGTTATATTGATCACTAAAAGAGGAACCAAAGGAAACAAACATATATTAGGAGTTTATTATCTTACTTTTCGGACACACTGCGAGCTGACGCTTGAAACAGACAGTGAGGAGGTTTAGACGCTCCAGGCTTATCGGGTGTGGAAATGAATGGGTCTTTATCATCGCTGAAGTGAACGACGATACGATTGCAAATGGACAAACAAGAGAACATGACACACGAGCATATTCAAGCAAAAGCCAGCATATATTAGTTCTGTGAAACAAAACAAAACCAATGTTACTCGCCTATCGAGAAGAAATAAAGCTTTCGCCTTCTGCTCCTTAAGTTCTCTCCAGCGCTGGAAAGCTGATACTTGCCTGATCGTAAGCCGCCTTTTGTTCCAGACATTTTCCACATTTTCCATTTCTCGTCACTCGGCTAATGTCCATCCTGTGTCGTGTCTTTTGAATAATGACATGCACTGAGCGCTCTCTTCTCTCCATCATTAGTAGACACGCCCCTTTCTGCTGATTGGCTACAAGTTTGTTTGGTACTCTGCCTGAGACACTTTTCTAAAGCATTTTTGAAATATAGCTTACCCCACCTTTAATGGATCTGGTGTATAAAGTAGAGGCTTTGTTCAGGTGGTACTATTAGATCTGGTTTATGGAGGTGTGATGTGAAGTTCAAGCGGCTCTGTGGTGAATTAAACAACTCTTTGTGAGTAAAAAGGGTGCCACGCACATTTATCATCTGTGAAAACATCACATCCTGTTGAATTTAAAAGGCGCTGTAAACACACATGATCAGAAGCAGGAGAGGCACGTTATTTCAGATGATGATGTGCTGATGTGTTTTATTTGTGCGTCAGTGATGCTGCCCCCGGTGGTCAGCAGGTGAATGAGCAGTACGCAGTGGACTGGGACTCTGTGCTGGTCAGCTCAGACAGTGTCATCGTAGCTCGTCTGGATGGCAGGGGAAGCGGCTTCCAGGGTCAGAAGGTGTTACAGGACGTGCACAAGCGCTTGGGAGCCGTGGAGCTGCAGGATCAGCTGGCTGCTGTTGAGTAAGAGCGTTTACCTGCCGTTTTCTTGTCTGTTTATTTTGTGTGATCTAATACTGTACACACTGCTGTGAAACATGCTAACAAACTCATGCTTTTGTTCCAGGTACCTGCTGAAATTGCCATACATTGATCGAACCAGAATTGGTGTATTTGGTCGGGTAAGACACAGTTTAAATGTCACACGCATGGCTGATGTAATGGTAGAAACATTGATCCTTCTTCACACTTCCATATTTGTATTTCTGCAGGATTATGGAGGATATGTCGCACTTCTTCTGATAAAATCCACTGAGAACTTGTTTAAATGTGCAGCGGCCATGTCGCCTGTGACAGACTGGAATTTATATGGTTAGTTACTGTGTTGTGAATGTATTTTTTTCTGTGTAATGTTGCTGTTTGAGTCCCTCCAGCGAGAGTTCTTCTCTATATCAGTGTTTCTGAACTCCTGAAACGCCTCCATTGTAGTCTTGAGTTTTCTTTCGGGAACGAACACGTCACAACATTCCTCATTTAAATAATTCATACGCAGAATAAAGGGGCAGGCCAGTTTGAATTAGGAGTGTGACATTTCCCAAACATGCTGGAAGCGCTTGACCAATCACAACACACTGCTCCAGCCAACCAATCAGAGCACATTGTGCTTTTCAGAAGGCGGGACTTCATAGAGACAGGAACTAAACAGAGCGTTACTGACAGACTGGGAAGAGAGGAGCTGCAACAATGGAGAATTGTGTTTATTTTTTTTTTTTACATTTACAGCATGAAAACCTGTTCTAGTAGAGCCCAAAAACAAAATCAAAACTTTGAAAAAGGGCATAATAGGTCTTTAAAGGGGTCATGAATTGAGAAATCAAATTTGCCTTGATCTTTTGACATATAAGAAGTCATTGTACTACAAAAATAGTTTTTTTTCAGAACTCAAAACTACTTTGTTAGTCCAAAAACAGTTTTTATTGAAACCAAGCTGACTCGTTTTGGATTTGTCACCTTACGACTCAATAGGCGACAAAAGACTGCCTTTGCAGAAGATCATCACCTACTTCTACATCATTGCCTCTTTAGCCCCGTCCGGCGATTTGTATATGTCATCAAGAACGAGACAAACACAGGATTATTCCAGCAACAAAACAATAGAGACCAGGATTACAAGACATTTTGAAGTCTTTGCATTGCCATCCTTGTGATCCTAACATTAAGAAAGAGAGGGTCAAAAATAGGATAGAAAATCTACATTGTTTAGTTTTTTTATGTAAAAATCTTGATAACTTTTTTTAAGTGGACCTCAAAGAACATTATAAGAGTGTGTTCACACTTTTATTTTGGTTCATTTGGTCCAGACCAAAGAAAAAACCCATTTAGTCCTGGTCTGCTTAGCGTTCACATTGGCATTTTAACACTGAACCTGAAGGCATAGTGATACGTTCACAACCTGATTGGTTGGATTTTATTATGTATATTTCAAGACAGAACTTACCGAACATCTAAAACAATGCTGTGTGCTGGGCTAAATGCGCTCGTTGTGTGTGCGTAGCTACATATGATGGTACTTTGACCAGCTGAGAGCTCATGAAGAGCTTATAAAAATGTGTAAAGGAGTCAAAACAGTGGAAGGAATCCCTCCGTCACACACACAAACCAAGATCTGCTGCGAGGAGACGCGATTCTGACGCCTGTACCGAACTGTGATGGACAACATCGCGACCATGACGAGAAAAAAAGGTGTGCTTGAGCATTCTGACCTTTTTAGGGTCTCATCTTGAGACATCATGTCTCGTTTTTGGTTCGTTTAGATGTCTTTGGTTCATATTTCATTTGAACCGCACCAGAGTTGGTTTGGAAGCGGAGTGAGACCCATCTTTTCAGTGGTCTCGGTCCGCTTGTTTGGTTCAGATGGCAGAGTTCACACTTATTCAAATGAACCGCACTAGCAGAGCAATCACACCAGGGTTCGTTTTAATCAAACCAAACATGCCAAGTGTGAACACACCCTAAAATAAAAACGCAATTTATGACTTTAAACCTCTGACGTGTCTAGAACAACATAGAAGTTTCAGACCAGAGATCATCATAGTTTTCTGTTCTGTGAGTGAAACTGATCTCTTTCTCTCAGCCTCGGCCTTCTCTGAACGCTATCTGGGATTTCCTCTTCAGGACGACAGCAGATATCAGGTAAGTGCAGGTTAGATGTTGGTGAACTCAGACTCAGATTCTGCTTGAATGTATTGACAGACTGTTTGTTCTCCAGTTCTCCAGTGTGCTGCAGAATCCACAGGGTTTCAGAGACCAAACGCTCATGCTGCTGCACGCGACTGCTGACGGTCAGTGTGTGTTACAGTTTCCAATGTACACTATTCACACAGTGTGCCTGACATACACAATGCAATTCACATACATGCTCTATACATAAATTAATAAACACTGGTCTGAATAATCTCATACAGATCACTTTTCACAATAGTGGCCAAAAGTGATGTCCGGAGGTGATATTTGTTTTCAAACGCGCTTCATCAAAAAATGACGTTTCACAATCTACATCTTACAATCTTACAAAATCTAACAAATTTTGATTAATATTTGTGACCCATACTGGGTAAATGAGTCGGAACTACAGCCAAAACATGTCAATTTTGGTTAAATTTGAGGTTTTCACAAAAATTAAGCCTCGTCTAGCAATCCCAATGCTCCAAATAGCCATTAAACGCTTCTCGACCACTGGCGCTTCCTCTCAGCACAAGTTTGGAATCGTTTTAAAGCACATTATTCCAACTTCGTGAATATTCCTAGCAAATTCTCGATGGCTAAACCAATGAAATGTGATTTTTTTTTTTCAAACTCATGCTGATGTAAACAAAACAATCTTACTCGCACTGACTGACAGATCCGTGCGCACAAAGACTCTCAGACAGTGTGCGATCCCGATATACACACATACACAGAATTACTGTATTTCAAAATATCTGTCTTGGCGAGTATTCACATGATCTGTTATGTCTTAAATGAACGTTTGGTTAACTGTTGGGGAGAAACATCTGCTGTGTAACATTATGTTAGATCCGTGCGGTACAGTAGGTCTTAATATACAGACTGGCTGTCTCGTTTATGTT
Organism: Rhinogobio ventralis; assembly: GCA_039654625.1. NCBI lineage: Eukaryota > Metazoa > Chordata > Actinopteri > Cypriniformes > Gobionidae > Rhinogobio > Rhinogobio ventralis. The sequence goes on from CM077197.1 coordinate 3,116,064, forward strand.
AATAAAACAATTGTGATGTGATATGGAAAAAAAGTTGAATAGATATTTTTCCAATAGATATTTAGTGTTGACTTGGTGTGTGTCAAATGTGGTGTTATTACCAGGGATTTTAAGGTATGGTTGCTGGTCATTGTGTTTTGGAGCCTTCAGAAAACTTTAACTCACTTTTGCTCAAAATGGACTTCAAACAGGTGTAGCTCAGTCTAGTGCTGGGCGGTATACCGGTTCATACCGAACACCGGTGTTTATTTTTGTTATGATATGAATTTTGATTATACTGCAATACCGGTATATGTCGCTTAAACCAGTGTTTCCCAACCCTGTTCCTGGAGGCACACCAACACAACATTTTCCAACTCTTCCTGAGCAAACACACCTGAATTAACTCATCAGCTCGTTAGTAGACTTCAAGACGTGGAGATAAAGGGGTTAGATGAGGGAGACATCCAAAATGTGCACTGTTGGTGTGCCTCCAGGAACAGGGTTGGGAAACACTGGCTTAAACAACGTTCGGAACATGGCGCAGCGCGACACTGTTTGAGAGGGGTCCCGTTTCACTGTTGCACTGTAGTGAGGACACAGCTGAGATCACGCCCAATAAACCCTCATTCACTATTCCCTACGTTAGTCCACTAATACAGTTCACTTGAAGGAGTGAATGAAAACTAGTGAGGGAACTCGGACAGACGTTGTGTGTACATAGGCTGCACACTCGTTATTGCGGTGCAATATGGGATTGAATTCGGGATTGAATGGGATTGGGGCGATTTCGGATTCAGCCTGTGATTACAGCGGAGAATTCAAACAACACGCATGAGAGCGGTTTCTGCGTGGAGCGCCGCGATGAGATTAACAACGCTCACCACATGGATCATATACAGTCCGGAGCGAGCGCGGTTAAGTTTTTTATGGACATATTTCAAATCCTCTAGTGCTCTAAACATGAACCAGCAGCGTGTATGCGCACATATTTCATCACGTCTTCTTCAAATGAAATATATGCGCAAACAAGGACACTGATACTCCAGCCATACGTCTGATCACGACCGCGATGGATTATTCTGCTACACCGAAGACAATGATGTAAGTTAATAGACTAACAATTCAAAGAAGAATGGGCAAAAAGTAATTCCTTTATTCTTTCTGTGTGTCACTTGTTCAGAGACTGTAGTGCTCTTAAATGTATTGAAAATATCCTTAGACCTTTTAAATGTTCCTCCGCATTTCTCCCTCGTTCTGGCAGTTTGTTGTTATATAGGTTTAGATTTTTTCTCATATTTTAATATTCATGCGTCTCTAATGAGTGTGTTGCAGGTCTGTGTTTTATTGGTTGTAAACACAGCATCATTTTGTGGGGCTTTGCAAACCTGTATTAATTCTAGTGTGGAATTTTTCTACAATATTCACTCATAATGACAGTAAAATATGGCATTCTAAGTCAATCTACTGCAGTATTTCCTCTCTCAATTAGTAGAAAATGTGGTTAACAACACCCAGTTTTGTCCACTGCAATCGTAGCATATCATTTGATCGCATTACTGTGCCACTGAGCTATTCTTGAAAATTTTGCTTGTTTTTCCTCCAGCCAACATTAATTTCCAGCACACAGCCGAGCTCATCAAGAACCTGGTGAAGGTGGGAGCGAACTACACGCTGCAGGTACTGAACACCACACTTCAGCATCTGTGTCTCTGTCCATTGATGGCAGTCTAGTTTCTTGATCGTTTTCTGGATGGTTCTTCTCCAGATTTATCCAGACGAGGGTCATTTTCTGTCTAAGAGCAGCGGGCGACACGTGGCCGCCACACTGAGCAGCTACTTCAGATCCTGCCTGCAGGAGGACGGGATTCCCATCAGTGAGGAGGAGGAGGAAGAGGAAGAGTAGAGTGAAGATGACACGCAGCACACAAACACACGCAGACACTGACACACACCACAGTACACACAAACACACAGGACAGTGAAACACACTGGACGTTGAGACAAACATCCAGAGCAGAACGCTCCAATAAACAGCGAGAGCCAGGAGTGTGTGTGTGTGTTTGAACATGTATATATGCATGTGTGTAACCGTTTGGATGAAGTATGTATTAGAGCCGTGTGTGTGAGAGAGAGTTTCTATGTACCTGGCCTATGGATCATTATCTCTGGAAATGGATTAGAATGTTTCACATATCATAAATCACTACGATCTCCAATTGGCTGATGCGTTGGCCAATCACAGCACAGACTGTCCAGGTGGGACGGCTCAAATCAGCCATTGCATGGTCCTTTTGCTTTGCTTCACTTCTTTTGCCACTTTCTGTCTGTCAGTATGTTTTCACCTTCCGGAGGAGCTGCATTCGATTCCGTTTCTCACAAGCACTTGCTGGGAAAAACCGTAAATCCATCCTTTGAAAGCTTGAGGATCTGCGTGAAGATCAGCACATGTGCAGTGCATTCTGGGATGGATGTGTGTTGTACAGAAGAGGGCGTTCAGATGTATTTTTGACACATCAGATGGAAACACGGACTGTCTTGGATCAGGTTATTTGTCTCTGGAGGGCTTTTGTATCGCTGACTGTTTAGTTTTACTGTTGGTGGGTGGGTGGGGGGTGTTGTGGTGACGGGTCGGGTCGGGTTGATTGTTATTGTTCTTTAGTCATGTCTATAAATAAACAACTAGTCCAAATCCAACATTATTCAATTTTGATGTACTATAATTTCCCATCAGAGTCTCTGTGGTTCAGCTGATCAGGAACAGGAAGAAATGCCAACAGCCAATTATGAGAAAATATTAACTAATAATGGCCAAAAGTGATGTTTGGAGGAGGTATTTGTTTTAAATTACCCTAAAATTTAGATTAAAACATCAAAATATGAGACAAATATTAGATTTTTTATATATATATTTTAAATATGAGGGAAGAACAAAGCACTAAACTTGGTTAAGGTATTTATCTGACAAAATTATTTGGCAAAAAGGCAAACTACAGCTACAGGTTTTGTTTTACTATGCAAAAAGCTCACAGGAAAAAAGCAAATATTGACTATAAAATAATCCGTCATTAATATTTCATTGGTTCTCTCCTGTTTTCGTATTTGTTCGTAATTTCTCTATGCAATATGCTTACAAAAACTTTTATACATGGAGTAAATTTTGAATGAAGGGTGAAGATGTCAATTTTCCCGGGCTGTACATCACTTTTGGCATCACTAAACGGCTCCTAAAAGGTGATCTGATCTTCAGTATAGCAACAATATTGTTGGATCAGGAACCCAGTCCTGCATCACAGCTCAAAGTTACCAGCGGACACAGGTAAAGATCGTACTGTTGAACATCACTGAAAATTGCAGATTAGTTTGGCATGTCAAGTGTTCATTTCATGTGACAGGATCGCTGAATTTCCATACGATGTCAATGATGCCGTTCTGGAGCCAGTGGCCGTGGGAATCGCCGTTTACAAACGGTAAATGAAGTATAGGTCTCATTGTACTTTATAAAGTAATCTTCATCACACATTAACTTTTATTTGTAGCCTATGTCTGATATGTTATAAATGCCACATTCAGTGATGAATTACACGAATCATGTAAATAATGCCATATTTTCAATTCAAAATGGTGACATTTCATAAAAAGGTCGAGTAGCCATGATTCGCTGTAGCATTAGGATTTTTTGCATTCTTTTTGTTTGTTTTTTACTGTTTTATTTAAACATTGATTATTATGAATGTTCCTATAATTCCTAATTCCTTTCGTTATAGTTCAGTGGCGTCCAATTGCAGATTTAGAGTTAAAGGGATGGTAGTCTGCAGTGCTTATTTGGTTTCTAAAAACCACATGAATGACCAGCAGATGTGCTTTGAAACTGGAAATGAGAATGTGACAAGATTCATCATTCAAATGTTGATGGATCCCAGATAGCAACACTGTTGTGGCCCAGATCCGGCCCACACCTGACATGCATGGAATGATTATCCGGCCCTCATATTGTGTGAAATGATGGCACTTGGAGTGCTCCGCTCCTGTTTGCCAGATCTGGACCACAGCAATGCCACATAACAGCCAACCTTATATAAACCACAAAATCTGTATATATTACATAAAGAGTAATCGCAGCTTTAACAAGAAGAAAAAAAGGAACAACTACCACTGACTTCAAGCCACAGGCTTAGATGAAATTAACTACAAATAAAAGACATTAACTCTCTCAAGATCTCAGCAGAGGAGGATTAAACAACTCCACAAACAGCATTACCAGCTTCACTTATTACAAACCAGTTTGAATTTATTTCTGGCATACATCTACAAAAGTTCTTATTGAGAATTAACTGAGGTTTAGATGTTTTATTGATGTTTAGTTTAAAGTCACCATTATGGTGATCAGTGTTTGCTTTAGTTGGGCTCTTGACTTTTTTACAGGGCGTAAAGTGTTCCGGCACCGTGCCGGATCTCCGGCGTTTGACTGGAGGAAAAAAATACATTAAAAAAAAAAACGTGTTGATATCACGTTCGAGTTCATGAATACGCCTACCAGTGGTTTGAGAGGAACACAGCTTTCACTCTTAAAGGGTAACTAAACCCTAGAACAACTTTTTTAGCTAATGATCTGCAAGACTGGGGCTTTATTAGTGCTGTTCATTGATTCGAGTAAATGTTTTGACATTTGGGTATAAAGTGTTTTAATTCTACAATATATGGTGTAAAAACGTCTGAGTGCTGCCCTCTTAAGGTTGAACGGTGGCTACTGCAGTTGAATTTTCCTATTGAACATTGTTGGCCATCGTGACGTATGTTGGCTCTTCCAACGGCTCACTACCAACGCCCCGGCACGAGCTCACCACGCCCTTGGCGCAAAGGTGGGGGAGAAAGACCGATCTGTTGCAAAGCTACTGCCGTCACTCCAGTCACTCTCCATCTTTGCGAGTCTGACAGCTGTCAATCAATCCGTCACTGCGGGTCTCAGATGTGGAAAATTTCATTAGAAGGAAAACAAATGTTATATTTAAATTAAATAATTGTGATATATGTATGTATTATTTCAATGAATGTAATAATAATGATTTTACTTTTATTGTACAACTTTTTATTATTTTGGGAAAATTTCATATACACAAGAAGAAATGGTCAGGATCCAGGCCAAATTTTCTTCAGGAGACTAAGCAGTATTGCACCAGTTTGGAGAACATTGTCAATAAAAAAGCAAGGAAGACTTGTTATATTATTAGAGGGGTGATGAATTGAGAAATCAACTTTCCCTTGAGCTTTTGATATATATGGGATTATATGACGCCTAATCGAATATGGGACTATATGACGCCTATATGAATATGGGATTATATGACGCCTATATGAATATGGGACTATATGACGGCTATATGAATATGGCACTATATGACGCCTATATGAATATGGGACTATATGACGGCTATATGAATATGGGATTATATGACGGCTATATGAATATGGGACTATATGACGCCTATATGAATATGGGACTATATGACGGCTATATGAATATGGGATTATATGACGCCTAATCGAATATGGGACTATATGACGCCTATATGAATATGGGACTATATGACACCTATATGAATATGGGACTATATGACGGCTATATGAATATGGGATTATATGACGCGTAATCGAATATGGCACTATATGACGCCTATATGAATATGGGACTATATGACGGCTATATGAATATGGGACTATATGACGGCTATATGAATATGGGACTATATGACGCCTAATCGAATATGGCACTATATGACGCCTATATGAATATGGGACTATATGACGGCTATATGAATATGGGATTATATGACGCCTAATCGAATATGGGACTATATGACGCCTATATGAATATGGGACTATATGACGCCTATATGAATATGGCACTATATGACGCCTATATGAATATGGGACTATATGACGGCTATATGAATATGGGATTATATGACGCCTAATCGAATATGGGACTATATGACGCCTATATGAATATGGGACTATATGACGGCTATATGAATATGGGATTATATGACGCGTAATCGAATATGGCACTATATGACGCCTATATGAATATGGCACTATATGACGCCTATATGAATATGGGACTATATGACGGCTATATGAATATGGGATTATATGACGCCTAATCGAATATGGGACTATATGACGCCTATATGAATATGGGACTATATGACGCCTATATGAATATGGGACTATATGATGCCTATATGAATATGGGACTATATGATGCCTATATGAATATGGGACTATATGACGCCTATATGAATATGGCACTATATGACGGCTATATGAATATGGGACTATATGACGCCTTTATGAATATGGGACTATATGACGCCTATATGAATATGGGACTATATGACTATAAAGCGCAACACAAAGGTAAGCATATGGTTGTTGTTGTTATTAATTTGTTGGCAGATTATCCTACAGTATCAATGAATGACGCATTGTGGTGTGGTGTGCATAACGTGTGTGAAATACCTGCTAATTACGTTGTTTTTATATTTGGTACTTTTTGCACTTAAATTGGCTTATTCCTACTGTTGACATTTAAAATGATGTTTTTTTCTGAGGGTTAAGTCAACTCCAGGCCTGTGTGTGTGTGTGTCAGTCAAGAGAAATTGAAACCTTCACTTGCATCTTAAGCTAGTACATACATTTATTATATAATATAATACAGAATTTGCATTTGCAGCTGTTGGGGGGGGAATGATAAAACATGCATGTGCGTGGTGGGACCACGTGGTTTGCCTAGAGCGCAGTTAAGCTTGCTTATTATGACGTCACAATAGCCGCGTTCCATTCTGCATCTTCATACACTCACACACAAGCAGAATCTCTTAGAGGGTTTGCAGGCTAGGAGTGAGTTTCGTGTGACAGTGCCGATTTGCAGATACTAAAACAGTGTACAGACTACAGAACCTAAACGCGGTTTCCAAAAACAGTGCCTAGAGTACAGTGTCTAGTCACAGTGTGCAGATCTGCAGAAAGGGAAAAACTGTGTATAGACAGTTTCCAGAGTCCACACAGTTTCCAGATTTGTGAATTCTTCACGGGGCATCATGTCCACATCATCGGCATCATCGGCATCATCTTCGTCCCTCCCTTTGGACCAGCTACAGAGGCAGTTTGTTGAGGAGTTGTTGAGCTTTAGCAGCAAAGCCTCGTACAACCTCGAGTGGAGGTGGAGTGGCTATAGATCGGACAGCCAAAATGAACAGAGCCATTGCGGCAACAGGTGTTTGTCCAGGTCCAACAGCCTCCAAGAGATGTTTTGCCCTCCGCTGCCAGGTCAAGTTCCCGTCGAGCCAACAGTGTCTTCAAACGGCTTGACTCCTCAGGGTGCCATGAAGGCTTCTCCTGTGACCAGGAGCTCAACAGGTGAGACTGAAATAAGTGTATTTTAGTTGGACGTTTGTCTAATAATGGCAAATTAAAACTGCAAGGGTGGCACAGAAGCGCTTCTGAACTGGCAATTAAGTGCCTTTACACAGACTGTTGAATGCTGCTCAGAGGTGGCATGCACAAATGCATTTACACAGCACTTTTAACTGCATATTGTTACACAAGATGGGGTCAGAGCAGGCATAATTTAGTCTGGCTTTTGAGCTTTGTAAAGATACATTCAGAGAACATTCAAAAGTAACGTTCCCATAATGTTCCAAAAATGATGAAATGGAATGTACCCTTAATTTTTAAAACATAAAAAAAAAAACGGTTACACTTCACAGTAAGGTTTCATTTGGTAATATTGTGTAATGTATTAACTAACATGGACTAACCATGAGCAATACATTTGTTACTAGGGGTGTAACAATATATCGCGATATAGAAATGCAACAATATGTATCGTGGATAGTGGCAATCTGTATTGTGTAGAGTTCACCCAAAATGGAAAAATTCAAGTTTACAGAGTTTTAATGTCAGTACTACATTAAACTACTATATAGGGATGCACGGTATATCGGCCACCATATCGGTATCGCTATATGTTCATTTTTAATGTCATCGTTATCAGCCAGATAAGAAAATTTAGCTGATATATTAAAAACGATAATGTATTATTTCCTTCAGCTGAGACATTTGAGATGCGCACTGTTCGCCATGAATTGCTTGAAATATGATTGTAATCACTCCAACAAAGGAAAATACGGTTCAGCGCAACATGTGCAGCGCAGGTCTTGTCATATAGACTACATAAACATCTTAATTGTGTGCTTGGGACATGGCTTTAATGGTGAGACTTGTTTTTGTAATCAGGCTCTCAAAAATGATATTAAAATTTGGCGTTAGATTTATCGGCTTTCAGATATAAAGAATTATCGTATCGGCCAAGATTTTCATATCGGTGCATCCCTATTATATAATGTACTGTATAATAATGCAATGGGGGAATATTTGTGGGTCCTGATAATGCCAAATGTCTTATGTTACCAGTAAAAAGTGGTATCTAGTCAGTGATAGAGTGCAAGCATATTCGTCTAAAATTATTATTATTATTTTCCTAATATTTTTATTCTGCTCTCACCATTGTCCTTACCAACACCAAGTCCAAGCCTATTAATTTCCACCCCCAATGTTATCCCAAATTTAGCATGTTAATCAACAGTACATTTTTTTTGTTAACCTTTTACCATATGTCTTGGAGTATGGCAATAATATTGTATCGTGAGTTCAGTATCGTAACATGAGGGTATCGTTACACCCCTATTTGTTACGGTATTTATTCTTTGTTAATGTTAGTTAATGCAAATACATCTGTTCGTTGTTTATGTTAGTAACTAATGTTAACATTAACAAAGATTAATAAATGCTGTAGAAGTGCAGTTCATTATTAGTTCATGTTAACTAATGAAACCTTAATTTAAGTGCTACCAAAAAAAAATGGACGTTTGGAAAAACTTGTATTAGTAACATTACAGATTAGAATTTAACCGTAAAATGTCATTATATCATGTTTCTAATAGCTGTGTATTCAATTGTTTTTCTTCATTTCAGAAGAACCCACAGAATGCAGGTGGATGAAAGGAATCCGTTCTTTCGGCAAAAGGCTCTGGAAGGCTTTGAAGCGTCCGTTCTGCTGCTGTTGCCACGGTAGTTCTGTGAATGCTGTGGAGCCTTTCGTCCTTCCACCAGATCTGGACCCAGAGCCTGATCCTGAGCCCTCTTCATCTGTGCCAGATCACTCCGCCGTCAAGCCAAATGATGGTAACCTTATTTTAAACAGTTTTGTCATCTTGTCTTCCTCTAAAAATACCTTAAAGGGATAGTTCACCCAAAAATGAAAATTCTGTCATCATTTGAACACAAAAGAAGATGTTATGAAGAATGTTTGTAATCAAAGCGTTGACAGGAGCCATCCACTTCAGTAGTACACTAATGACTATCGTCAACTGTTTGCCAACATTCTTGGAAATATCTTCTTTTGTGTTCAACAGAAGAAAGGTTTGGAACAACTCGAGGGCGAGTAAATGATGACAATTTTTGGGTGAACCATCCCTTTAAGAGAATATTAATATTTTTTCCCCCATATTAACATTTGTTTTTAATTTTCAGAGTCCTTTGAATCTCTCTTTAACGTGGTGAAGATGATTGGAGCCGGAGGATTTGGCAGGGTGTACGAGGGAACGCGTAAATTTGATGGGAAAAAGGTAAAAAAAAAAACATTTTGCTCTTGCATGCATCAAAACGGATGGTTTATTAATACTTAGTGCAAGGTCAGGTGCTTGAAAAGTGTTTTTGTGTTTGCAGGTTGCCATCAAGCGGATGCGCAAGTTTGACAACGATCGTTATCTTAATATTGTAAGTTGGCCAAAACCTGCATGTGTGTTTAGTTGTGCTGATTACTGTAGTTAATACACCTATAGGAAGCATTAGTTGTAAATGTAATAGACAAATAAGCCTAGAAGCATCTAATAACTTTGAGCTGAAGGTATCTACAAAGATAAAAGAAAAGTACATTTAAAAATGATAGGTTTTCTTCAGATTTTTACCCAGCTAACCTTCTGTCTACTACTTTTCTCTAGCCTGGGCATCCCAAACCTCTCATCACAGAAGTGGCGCTGCTTCTCATGATGAGGCAAGAACCCAAAAGCCCCTACGCCATACAACTCTACGATTGGTTTGAACACCCTCGTAAATTCACTCTGGTCATGGAGTATCCTGAACCCTGCGAGAACTTGCTTGACTTCATCATTGCTAATCTTGAACTGGATGAAACAACAGCACGGGTCATTATGCGACAGGCTGTGCTGGCTGTACAACACTGCATTGAGCACAGCGTTTTTCATAATGACATTCACGCGCAGAATTTCCTGCTGAAGAAGGACACGTTAGAGCTCAAGCTCATAGACTTTGGCTGCGGTCAGCTAGTTAATAGTGATGGCTACGAGAGCGAGACATACACTGGTGAGCATTTTGGCAGTGCGGAAACCTAAATGTAGTGACCTACTGATTATTTAACGCTTTAAAAAAAATGTGTTCTTGCTTACAGGAGTACTGGAGTACAGCCCACCTGAAGTCCACACTGAACCTCGCTTCCACGCCGTCCCAACAAATGTCTGGGCTCTAGGGGTGTTGTTGTACGGCATGGTGAGCGGATGTTTTCCTTTTGACAATACAACGGCCATCACACAAGCCAAAGTTACATTTGAGAACCCCGACTTATCCGAAGGTGAGTGAATAATAACATTGATAAACACACATTAAAGCAAAAGTTCTGTATAGAAACAGATAAAGGTGAAGATTGTTTTTGTTCAATCACATTCTCTTTTGAGTTGACAAAACCAAACCAATCCAATCCGGCTTTGTTGGTACCATGAAACTGGGGGAGTGACTTTAGTGCATCAGACATGTCACTTTGCTCACAGCTGATTGGTCCAATTTCAGTTTGAGATGCTCTGCTCTGGAGCAGGTTAGCTGTAAAGCTTAAGTTACTATGACGATGAACACAGCTAAAAGCCAAGCCACTTTCATGGTACCTAAAACCCAGGATTGGCTAAACTGAAACCTACCAGGCTAGCCAGCGAAACTGGCTTCGTGGTACAGGCCCCAGGTGCCATCAAAACAGCTCAGATCCGTTAATCTCTTTTCAGCTCAACCTTTAGCAAGAGTTTGGGGGCGTGGCTACTGTAGCAGGCGGAGCCTGAGGGTTTAATAGGAGAAATGGCTGCATTTATACCATCAAAAATTAAATGGGTCATGAGCATGTCAAATTGAACAGAGCATTGCGATGCTACGCGCTACAAAGCATGCGTCAATACCAACAAATGCAACACAGCTAAAAGTATTCCTAATATGTCGGACCTGAAACATGCCTTCACGATCACCAGTAAGAGCTGCCTTTGTGATGTTAGAATTAAGGGAGGTGTGACACGCGAAAGGGGCTTTTTTTTTAAAAATAGGCTTTATTTTTGTCATTCTGCTAGTGTTGCAGAAACTACTCGCTTCACCTTTAAAGTAAAGAACATTTTGCCTTATATTAATCATGTTTTAGATGCTGTTTTCATAGATGCCAAGTCACATGGTCATGACTAACCAGCTCCCTTCCTATTCAAATATGTATAGAATGCAGGGATCTGATTAGCCAGTGCCTAACCCTGGATCCGACTAAACGGCCCACGTTAGAGCAGATGTTACAACATGAATGGATTATAAATGATCTACTGTAGACTGGAGAAGTTCAGGAGATTCACTCGATCAGTGATTTCAGGTGTGAGGAAGTGTAACAGACAGAGTAGGATTAATATCATGTATCTTCAATTGAGATGTTGAAGTTTGTGTAGTGAACTGAGTTCATTGTAATGTTCTTGTTATAGTTTACATTTATATAGCGCTTTATACAATACAGATTGTTTCAAAGCAGCTTCATGGTAGTAAACAGGAAAATAACAGAATGATGCAAACAGAATTCAGTTCTGCTGTAAAAAAAACATTCATGAGTTGACATGTTCATATAATCTTTGTATTGGATAGGACCTTGATGCTCGACCTTGACCCGAAGCCCGAAGTCCAACCCCAACCTGACCCCAACTCAAGCGCCACACCAGAGGGGTCAGAGACTGTCTACGAGCTTTATGAGAGACTGCAAGACTGGACAGAAGTCATCACAGCCACATTTGCTTTGTTTTAAAAGCAATTTTTACTTCGTTTTTAAAAGTCAAGTCACAGGCATGTGATCAGCTAAACACAAAAAAGAAGGAAGACCTGACCACGCCCCCATCAATTATTTTAATGATTATACAATAAAACATACTATTTTATTGTCAAATAAAAAAACGGAGTACTGTTTAAAAAATGTGTTAATAGAATTGATATTATTATTAATAACACAATGTTAATAATAATAATTATCAATATTTTTATTTTACAAAACAACAGTAAAATTCGCCCCCCCTAGTGGCAGTCGTAATGAACTTTCATTATGATCTTGCGCGGCAACATGGGTTCCCTGACGCTGTCTCAGACATCCTCCCTGTTGAGGCGCGTCTCTTGCACTAAACGGCAATACTCTTTGCCCACATTGACTTGCAAAAGCAAGAGCCTTTATCCTCTGAACCATCACCAAGGTGGAACGAATAAATGCATGCAAACAATAAACAGCTACGCATGAAGGGCAAATAACCGCGATAATTTGAGTGAAAATACGGTGCCAGACAACATACAAAAATATAAATATTAAAATAATAATTGATTGCTTATCAATAACCATGTGGTTTTAAATGTTTCTGATAAAGTTAAAAAGTATAAATAATTACGATCTGAATGAAACGCGCTGGAATACATCACATCCGGTTGGCGTGTCGCATGAGGTGTAGTTGCTCGAGCTCAAATTTTTTAACGCATCCAAAGCTCAAATCGGATCCGCAGATGGTCGGCATCCCACGCAGCCCCTGTGCGACTCTCCACAGCAAATGAATGACTTCCGGTCCAATGGATGTCGTTCGTTGTGTGCAGTGGAAAGGCGGCTTAACATTTATGGTTGTCTTCATTTCTTTGTTTTCAAATGTTAAACCATTGAGCTTTTATTTTGGAAGAACACCACAGGGAGAAAGTCCAAAAATATGGGCAACAACTTTGTAGACAGTGTTTGCGTATGAAGGTACTTCACCAAACTGATTTCGGACTGACTTCTGGCAGCATTTTCAAGCTTATCACTTCTCTTTATTGACAACAGATTTATAAACACTTCTCATGATGAATGTTGCATTTGCAGAGGATCATTTCCTGTGAATCGAAGTTGAAACCAATAGTTTTGAACTAAATCGCGTACTTTAATATTCTGTGCATACATAGAATTTGCATTTGCAGCTGTACTAGTGGTTGCATGCTGTTTTTTTTCTTTAACGTTGCAGAATGAAAACATTAGGGGTGTAACGATACACTCATGTCACGATTCGATACTATCGCGATACTAAACACGATACAATATTTATAGCGATATTTTAAGCCAAAATAACGTTTTTTTTATTATTATTTAAATAATATATTATTATCAGGATACACAAATATTCCCCCATTGCATTACTATACATTATATTCAAAATTATATATAGTAGTTTAATGTAGTAATGTTGCTGAAACTGTTTTTTTTCCCCATGCAGTATGCAGAGAACGTTTTAAACCTGCTGACACACAGACGCTGTACCTGTGACGCTTACAAATGAATAATACAGTGTGACGAAGTTAATCAATGTTTTTAAATAACTGCATAAAGCTTATCAGAAACGTCAGTTGATTCCGCAGCCTGTTTCTGTGTTTGAAGTTAGACAAAACATGTTATTTTAGCAGGTACATTTATTTACAAATTCCTAATACCTCCTTAAAGGGAAAGATCACCCAAAAATGTAAATTCTGTCATTCATTTCTCACCCTAATGTCGTTCCAAACCCTTCAGACGTGAAGAAGTTGTTGAATAAAGTCGTTATTTTTGTTTGTTTTTGCGCACAAAGTATTCTCGTCGCTTCATAACATTAATGTTGAACCACTGGAGTCACATGGACTATTTTAACAATGTCTTTACCACCTTTCTAGACCTTGAAATTTGCGAAGACAACGTTAAAATAGTCCATGTGACTCCAGTGGTCAACAAAAATAACGACTCTATTCAACAATTTCTTCACGTCTGTGTCATTCTCCCACAAATATCTTAACTTGTGTTCTGAAGATGAACGAAGGTCCTTTGGAACGACATGAGGGTGAGAAATTAATGACAGAATTTACATTTTTGGGTGAACTATCCCTTTAAATCAATAATTCTGGCACATATGTATACCCACACTGGATATATAAATGTAAACCCAGTTCTGCAGATTACTTGCAAATTGTAGTCCCTTACTGAGTACAAATTACATGACAAAAATTGTAGTTAGTAATGTATTCTGACTAGGTTTAGATAACTAATGTATCACTTAGATTTGAATGGGATTATTGTGTACTATATGGATGTATATTTAAAAAAAAAAAACAAAGAGATTAAATTCTTTGTTATCAACAACATGAAATGCATTAAGCATTCCAACAAACATTCAACTCGACGACTACAGAACTAGGTTGTTTTATCAGGTCCTGTCTTAGACTGGTTCAGATCTTACTTGGGTAGCAGGGAATACTGCAATACACCTCCAGGCGTTACATCATATCCTCTGGTGTTCCTCAAGGCTCGATTTTGGGTCCTCTATTATTCAACTTAAACATGCTTCATTTAGCTGGTGTAATTAATCAGTACAATATTTCCTTTCCCCAGTATGCAGATGACAAGCAACTTTCACATGCACCATATACAATTCAATTTCTATCCCGCTGGACTGCATAGAAAGCATAAAATTGTGGATGTCACAGAACTTTCTACAGCTAAACAAGGCACTTGTTATTGGTAATGACGCATGGAGAACGTCTATTGCTCTGTCTTGACTCTCTATCACTGAAAGCCTGTAATCAGGTCAAGAACTCGGGAATCATGTTTGACAGTGATCTCAGTTTCAAAAATTTTTAAAAACATACGAGCAATGTCTCTAAAGCAGCATGTTATCACCTTAGAAACGTCTCCAAAGTACTGATATTCTCTCCCCTATCTGACAAGGAGAAACATTTTTTACATCTAGACTTGACTATTGCAATAGCGTTTTTGCTGTGTTACTATTAGTATAATATACTATTTATTTTATTTCTTTAGGTCTTAAGAGCAGAGATTCTGACACTATAATTTGTATGAAAAAGCAGAAAATGAATGCCCCCCCCCCCCCCACAACTTTTATATATAATTGCTAATATTGTATCAGATTAAATTGAGAACCGAGTTATTATAGTGATTGTGGCATTTAATACAGATATAGTGCTATAGTGTGGACATATGATGAAAAATAACAAACTGAACAAGTAGTGTGAGGGTCCTAGAGTGTGACTCAATGTCTTTCTCTGCCTTCAGGTCAGATCATCTTAAAAGATGGGAGAGCTGGTCGCCAAGGTGATTTTCCCTGGTGCAACCGATGCTAGTCGTCATCATCGCCTTCGTCACTGGTTTCTGTGGGAACGGGTATGTCCTCATCGAAGCACTCTCTGAAGAAGGAGATGAGTGAGTTCAGCATGTAGCGTCTGCTGATGACCTCATGACCCTCATCAGGGAAGATCTGCACAAAGGCAAGAGAGGTCAAAGGGTCGAGAACGTGAGGTCAGAAAGTGTGCAAGGTCAGAGAATGTGAGGTCAGAGGATCGAGAGCATGAGGTCAGAGGATCGAGAGCATGAGGTCAAAGCTTAGAGAGCACGAGGTCATAGGGTCGAGAGCACGAGGTCATAGGGTCGAGAGCACGAGGTCATAGGGTCGAGCGCTTGAGGCCAGGAAGTGCGTGAGGTCAGAGGGTCGAGCGCTTGAGGCCAGAAAGTGCGTGAGGTCAGAGGGTCGAGCGCTTGAGGCCAGAAAGTGCGTGAGGTCAGAGGGTCGAGCGCTTGAGGCCAGAAAGTGCGTGAGGTCATAGGGTCATGCACGTAAGATCAGAAAGTGCGTGAGGTCAGAGGGTCGAACGCGTGAGGTCAGAGGGTCGAACGCGTGAGGTCAGAGGGTTGTGCGCGTAAGTTCAAAAAGTGTGTGAGGTCAGAGGGTCATGCGCGTGAGGTCAGAGGGTCGAGCGCGTGAGGTCAGAGGGTCGTGCGTGTGAGGTCAGAAAGTGCGCGAGGTCTGAGGGTCGAGCACTTGAGGCCAGAAAGTGCGTGAGGTCAGAGGGTCGTGCATGTGAGGTCAGAAAGTGCGTGAGGTCAGAGGGTTGTGCACGTAAGTTCAGAAAGTGTGTGAGGTCAGAGGGTCGAGCGCTCGAGGTCAGAAAGTGCGTGAGGTCAGAGGGTCGAACGCGTGAGGTCAGAGGGTTGTGCGCGTAAGTTCAAAAAGTGTGTGAGGTCAGAGGGTCATGCGCGTGAGGTCAGAGGGTCATGCGCGTGAGGTCAGAAAGTGCGTGGGGTCAGTGGGTTGTGCGTGTAAGTTCAGATAGTGCGTGAGGTCAGAGGGTCGAGTGCCAGAAAGTGTGTGAGGTCAGAGGGTCGTGCGCGTAAGGTCAGAAAGTGCATGAGGTCAGGGTCGAGCGCTTGAGGTCAGAAAGCGTGTGAGGTCAGAGGGTTGTGTGCGTGAGATCAGAAAGTGCGTGAGGTCGAGGGGTCGAGCGCTTGAGGTCAGAGGGTCATGCGCGTAAGGTCAGAAAGTGCATGAGGTCAAAGGGTAGAGAGCACGAGGTCATAGGGTCGAGAGCACGAGGTCATAGGGTCGAGCGCTTGAGGCCAGGAAGTGCGTGAGGTCAGAGGGTCGAGCGCTTGAGGCCAGAAAGTGCGTGAGGTCAGAGGGTCGAGCGCTTGAGGCCAGAAAGTGCGTGAGGTCATAGGGTCATGCACGTAAGATCAGAAAGTGCGTGAGGTCAGAGGGTCGAACGCGTGAGGTCAGAGGGTTGTGCGCGTAAGTTCAAAAAGTGTGTGAGGTCAGAGGGTCATGCGCGTAAGGTCAGAGGGTCGAGCGCGTGAGGTCAGAGGGTCGTGCGTGTGAGGTCAGAAAGTGCGCGAGGTCTGAGGGTCGAGCACTTGAGGCCAGAAAGTGCGTGAGGTCAGAGGGTCGTGCATGTGAGGTCAGAAAGTGCGTGAGGTCAGAGGGTTGTGCACGTAAGTTCAGAAAGTGTGTGAGGTCAGAGGGTCGAGCGCTCGAGGTCAGAAAGTGCGTGAGGTCAGAGGGTCGAACGCGTGAGGTCAGAGGGTTGTGCGCGTAAGTTCAAAAAGTGTGTGAGGTCAGAGGGTCATGCGCGTGAGGTCAGAGGGTCATGCGCGTGAGGTCAGAAAGTGCGTGGGGTCAGTGGGTTGTGCGTGTAAGTTCAGATAGTGCGTGAGGTCAGAGGGTCGAGTGCCAGAAAGTGTGTGAGGTCAGAGGGTCGTGCGCGTAAGGTCAGAAAGTGCATGAGGTCAGGGTCGAGCGCTTGAGGTCAGAAAGCGTGTGAGGTCAGAGGGTTTTGCGCGTGAGATCAGAAAGTGCGTGAGGTTGAGGGGTCGAGCGCTTGAGGTCAGAGGGTCATGCGCGTAAGGTCAGAAAGTGCATGAGGTCAGAGGGTCGAGCGCTTGAGGTCAGAAAGTGCGTGAGGTCAGAGGGTCGAGCGTTTGAGATCAGAAAGCGCGTGAGGTCAGAGGGTTGTGCGCTAAGTTCAGAAAGTATGTGAGGTCAGAGGGTCGTGTGCGTAAGATCAGAAAGTGTGTGAGGTCAGAGGGTCGAGCGCTTGGTCAGAAAGTGCGTGAGGTCAGAGGGTTGTGCGCGTAAGTTCAGAAAGTGCATGAGTTTCAGAGGGTCGAGCGTTTGAGGTGAGAGGGTCAAGCGGGTGAGGTCAGAGGGTCAAGAGCGTGAGGTCAGAGGGGTGCAGGTGCTTGTCAGTGTGAAGGACTCACCTGTAACCTGTAGTTTACATTAATCACAGACAGCAGCTTCACTAGTTCTGCAGTGTGTTGAAAATGAACATTCACTAATAGAAGGAGAGAAAGAAGTCGTGATGATGCAGCCGTTTGGTCTGAAAGTCCCTTTCAGTCATTTCACTCGATGACTTTCCATCTTTGAAGCAAATCGTGCTAGTATATTATGGGTGTTCTTTCATGAGCTCACCATCCGCTGTCCCGTGTAGAATCAGGAAGCGTGATGTCTCCGAGTGTGTGTTGTTCTGCAGGAGGCTGGAGATCTGAAGGACACACAGTAAAAGTGTTCTGTCAGTAAAAGACTGTGATCCAGAATGGCAGCACAGCTGAAAGGTTTGTTTCCCCAACACTGAATGTCACACACCTTAATTTCTCAAATCATACAGTAGCAACAACATCTTACCTTGTATTTTAGCTCATTTTGTATGGGGAAGCCAAAGTATCTCTCTGTGAAGGCGGAAGCTGTGTAGAAACACAGAATGGTCACAGTAGTGAGTCTTTGTGAGAGTGTGTGTGTGTGCACGTGTGTTAGAGTGTGTGTGTGCCCGTGTGTGTGCACCTGTGCTTGAGTGTGTGTCTGTCTGCGCAAGTGTGTGTCTGTGTGTTCGTGTGTGTATGTCTGTTTGTGAGTGTGTGCGTATCTGTGCGTGCAAGTGTGTGTGTGTGTTTGCATTTGGGTCTGTGTGAGTGTGCGTGAGTGTGTGTCTGTGCGTCTGTGTGTGTGTGTGTGTGCATGTGCGTGAGTGTGTCTGTGTGTGCGAATATGTTTGTGCATGGGTGTGTGCGCATGTTGTGAGTGTATGTCTGTGTTTGTGTGTGTGCGTGAGTGTGCCTGTGTTTGTGCGCGTGTTTGTGAGTGTGTCTGTGTTTGTTAGTGTGCATGCATGTGAGTGTGTGTAAGTGTATGTGTGTGTGTCCATGCTGAGTTTGTGTCACACGTACCATAGAGTTGCCAGTCAAACACTGGTGTGATGGCCGCGCCGCAGCGGAGAGCAAAACTGTGAGAGAGCAGCAGAAGTGCGCTCAGAAACCCGCCGTACACCTGCACAGAACCGCACACATCACTATGAACATCTGACGTCCAAGATTAACTCTCACTTTGAAATGTACAAAAACACTAGGGTTTGATCCTGCAGAGCTGTTTCTATTTCTGTAGTCGACTGAAACTTTAATAATAGTCTGTACAGGTATTTTGATCTGTTTCTCTGATAGAGATGCAGTTTATTTGCAGCTGATTTGTTTAAATGTCTGCTTTTTTTGGCCAATGTATTTATTAAGTTGCAGCATACAGAAATTACACTTCTGTCATCGTTTACTTTCCCTCGTTCCAAACCTGTATGACTTACTTTCTTTTGTGGATCTTTTCTTACAGGTTTGAATGACATGAGGATGAGTAAATTATCATTTCTGTGTGATTCTGGAGAGACCTCACCTTGCCAAAAACCCCGACTCTGCCTCCATCAATGTACGGCTGCTTCACCAGATACCTGCCGCAGACAAATAAACACATGTGCACAAGGTGTAATGCTAATATGAGGGAAAATACTCATGCAACCTCATTTAAGATAATTTCCACAGTAGACGTCATGTGACAGTAGTTTCTTCATGTGACCTGTGCATTTCTCATATGTACGCTTCCTAACGAAATGCAGCCAGTTACAATGCTGAAGCTCCTACTACCTCCACTCACACTGGTGTAATATTAGTGGTATAGTGGTGTAATATTTATGAATTTGCTTATGTACTTAACCCTTTGGTTGTGAGAGCAGTGTGCTTGCAGAGAGTCTCCGCCCACATGCTCTTCTGATTGGCTGTGATTTGTCATTGATTTTATTGGTCTCATAGTGTCACATCTGGTGTGGACAGACAAATTGCTTGTCGCTGCAATCTTAGACGTTGGTCGTAGCAGCAGCAACACTGATGACATAGGACCACCGTTTAGGAGCCACAACCACAGAAATCGCCACGATTGGTCATTTTTCGTCTGAGACAGCACAAAATCACACAATGTGTACCGGGCCTAAGTCTGTCGGGTAACACTTTAGAATACTGATCCATCATTAATGAATAACTACACAGGAACAAGTGAGTAATGCAGTATTACATGTTTACACTCAGTTTTTGATAGTAGTTACTCAAGTGTTACTCAAGGAATTACTAGTTATTTGGATCAGTATTCTAAAGTGAAGGATAACCCACTAGTAATGACTCAAGTGTTACTGTCCAAAACCTTACAAAAAAAACTCAAGAGCTTGCAATGACTTCAGTCATTACTAGAGAGTTATTATGTTTTTCACTTTAGAATACTGGTCCAAATCATTAGTGATTCCTTTAGAAAGATGTAGTAACACTTGAGTCATTACTAGTGGGTTACCATTACCTTCACTTTAGAATTAATTATGCATTATTCAGATTAATTATGAACCTGTATATAGTAGTTCTTAGTAGTCCTCTGGGAGTTAAAAATAGTAGTTACTGATTAGCTAATAGTGAACTACCCCATTTGACTAAGCGCCATTACTAACTTATTTATTAATTAGAGTTTCTTGTTAGTTATTAGTAGTTACTAGAGTGTTAATAATGCGTTACTCGTTTGTTCCCATTGTAGTTATTCATTAATGACGGAACGGTATTCTAAATCTTACCGTCTATCGCACAGTAGATGGATTTTAAAGTGAGGGGATCTAATGCCATTTCATGTATTCTGACTTATTCACACTGTTAAAGAGTTGATTCTCATGCTAAACATGGACAACATTTCAAAAAACTAGTTGGACGTATGAGTATTTCTGCCAAATACACTCCTTCAGGATTCAAACAAGTTTCTGAAAGTTTTATTCGCGTATGGCCCTGTATGACGTCATAAAGGGCGGGATTCCTTGTATGGGCACTTCTCCCGGATGAGCGCACACACACATCAATTAGAGCGAGAGTGTGTCCATCAACGAGCTTCGTTCGGGTTACGGGAGCTGTCGGCAGCACTGTCATTTTGTTTTTAGACTCTGAAGTTAAAAACAATGTCACTAAAGAAGTGTGTTTCTGGAGTGAAGGAAAGATAACCTTGTTCAGCTTCCCAAATAACCCAGCGTTAAGGGAACAGTGGATGCAGTTTGTTTTTCTAGAGTCCTGCAAGTGTGTGTGTTTGTTCCCGGTCATGAGTGGAAACCGCAGGCGGTGAGTGAAACTGCATCAAATGTGTGTGTTTTGTTGGCAATCGGTGCGTATGTGCATATAATGTGAACAACACCAACGTATAGTGAATAGAAAGTTATCCAGGGATAATCCCATGATGTTTTGTGTGTGTGTGTGTGTGTGTGTGAGACTCTTTAGCTCTGTCCACTGCACGCCTCCACGAGTTCGGCTGTTTTCAGAAAGAGTCGGTACAGCTTACCTGTCTTATATAAATCTAATAAAACTAAAGACTTTTTAGAGGTATGAAGGATGCAATACTACTCTATAGGTACTCAAGATTAACATGAGATTGGCTGAAACTGTGTGTTACCGTGGGTGCCGTACCATGAGTGCAGCGGCACAATGATATTACACAGCGCCTGAAAATAGTCCCCAGCACGCTCTCTGTGAAAGCAGGTTGTCACGTTGGTTATGTTGACGGAAGTTAGCCTGTTTTCAGGCGCTGCGTAATATCATTGCGCCGCTGCACTCATGGTACGGCAGCAAAGTTCCTTGATTATTACGCAGGAATGAGAGTATAGTCCCTAGCCATATCGGTCTAGAAAATCACAACTTTTCATTTTCCGTCGGTCTTAGTACACGATGTAACTACAGAAGAGTCAAGTTTTAAGTAGGAAAAATATAGAAACTCTTTGGTCATTTTTGAGCGAGATGCTAACGGTCTAATCAGATTCAATTAATTATGCTAAGCTATGCTAAAAGTGCTACCGCCAGATCTGGAGATTGGCTGAATGGATTCAAAAACGGTAAAACTCAAATGTTTAACTCTAGGGGAGTTGGAAAATGAGTGTTCCTTTAAGGTTTGACGCTCAGCACACTCACTCTAAAACAGAGAGTTGATCGTCTGCATCCACGAGTCCCAAACGCTTGTAAACATCCTGGAGAATCTGAAGGCCCTGAAAGCCGCTCCCTCTGCCATCCACCCGGGCCACAATGACATCATCACAGCTGACCAGCACATCGGCCCATTCCAGACGAAAGCGCTCGTTCACTTGCTGGCAGCCAGGTTCACACTCACTATTACACACACACAGAGAGAGGTCAGACTGATGTGGCATGAGCAGACGTGCTAGATGGATGTTTTTGACAGTTGCACCACATCTCGCTACTTTTGCAGTGTCTTAAGTTTTAAATTAAGTTCAATTTGTAACATGCAGCACAGCTCATTAATGTCAGCAGCACAAACGTGTTTACAGCAGCAATTTGGTTTCCTGGTGAAAGGTCACTATTGTGGTCATATCTAAATACTGAACTCAGTTTAGAGCTAATCTAGGATTTGTTAATCTAGGGTTTATTTTTAATCGAGTTGTGTTGCACCACTTAATTTTAAACCCAGATTAACAAATCAGGGATTAGAATTTAACCTGCGATTAAAACCCCCATTTACGATTAATTCATTGGATTCATCATTGACAGCAACAATGTTAATATTACATTTCCTTCTTTATTGACCACCAGAATATTGTACCAGTGCGTGTGGATTTCATAAGCATGGACATTTATTTATAGTATCAATTAATGGAGTATTGTGGCAGTGAAATTAGACTGGTAGGGTTAGTAGAATAAGTTGACGTAGTTGCTTATAGTTAGTAGAATGTCTACTATGAATGACGTGTGTGTGTGTATACTGGTTTGACCTATATGATATAGGTCTTTCATTGTAAGTCCTTATGTTTTAGTGTGTATTCAGGTTTCAGGACATGCCCCCTACATTATGAGGGCATGCCTACGTCCTTGTAAATCAAAATAATAATAAACATACTAAACTTTTTATTTATTTAAAATGCATAAAGTTTTTTGTGATGGTAGGTTCAGGGTTAAGGCCTAGAATATGTCATTAGCTCAGTATAAAAGCCATTATGGAATCTCCTCATAATGGTGTGTGTGTGTGTGTGTGTGTGTGTGTGTGATCGTACAGCAGCAGCAGGAGAGGGTACTGCTTACTCTCTTCAAACTGTGGAGGGAAGCTGAGCTCAAGTCTCAGTGCTGTAACACACAGTAAACACACATCTGTCACTTACAGAAAAACTGAATCAGTAAAACCATCTGAGGCTGCATTCAGACTGAAGCCAGAAAGTGGCCCAAATCAGATTTCCTTTTTGCTCATATGTTATCTGTTTTTTAATAACAGTGTGAACATTACGAACCACATGGGATCTGATTTGGGCCACTTCTATATGTGGTCCTAGATACAGGTCTGATGTTTTGCAATGTGGTCTCAGTCTGAACAGTCATATCAGAATTCATGCTTTTAAAGGGATCATGATATGGATTGTTTAAGTCTGCTACAACAGTTTGACGATGATCAGGAGGATGGTTATGTTTATAGTGATGATTATTATTATGCTGTCTAAGATGATAAACTCATCATTGTCATTTTTTGTTACAGTGTCCTTTACTATTCGCATGGTAATGGTGGCGATAATGAAGATGACTGCGATGATGATGGTAATGATGATATACCCTGGTTGTTAATCTGTAAAGTCCGGATTTGTCTAACTGGAATCTGTTTCTTTCGGAGAAATTCTCTGATCTCCAGACGAGCATCTACAGTCACATGATCTACAGAGAGGAAGAGAAAGAAAGCAAGACAGCTAAAGGGTTGGTGTGTACTGATTTTTTTATGCAAAATATATGTGTGTGTATATACACTCACCTAAAGGATTATTAGGAACACCTGTTCAATTTCTCATTAATGCAATTATCTAATCAACCAATCACATGGCAGTTGCTTCAATGCATTTAGGGGTGTGGTCCTGGTCAAGACAATCTCCTGAACTCCAAACTGAATGTCAGAATGGGAAAGAAAGGTGATTTAAGCAATTTTGAGCGTGGCATGGTTGTTGGTGCCAGACGGGCCGGTCTGAGTATTTCACAATCTGCTCAGTTACTGGGATTTTCACGCACAACCATTTCTAGAGTTTACAAAGAATGGTGTGAAAAGGGAAAAACATCCAGTATGCGGCAGTCCTGTGGGCGAAAATGCCTTGTTGATGCTCGAGGTCAGAGGAGAATGGGCCGACTGATTCAAGCTGATAGAAGAGCAACTTTGACTGAAATAACCACTCGTTACAACCGAGGTATGCAGCAAAGCATTTGTGAAGCCACAACACGCACAACCTTGAGGCGGATGGGCTACAACAGCAGAAGACCCCACCGGGTACCACTCATCTCCACTACAAATAGGAAAAAGAGGCTACAATTTGCACGAGCTCACCAAAATTGGACAGTTGAAGACTGGAAAAATGTTGCCTGGTCTGATGAGTCTCGATTTCTGTTGAGACATTCAGATGGTAGAGTCAGAATTTGGCGTAAACAGAATTAGAACATGGATCCATCATGCCTTGTTACCACTGTGCAGGCTGGTGGTGGTGGTGTAATGGTGTGGGGGATGTTTTCTTGGCACACTTTAGGCCCCTTAGTGCCAATTGGGCATCGTTTAAATGCCACGGCCTACCTGAGCATTGTTTCTGACCATGTCCATCCCTTTATGACCACCATGTACCCATCCTCTGATGGCTACTTCCAGCAGGATAATGCACCATGTCACAAAGCTCCAATCATTTCAAATTGGTTTCTTGAACATGACAATGAGTTCACTGTACTAAAATGGCCCCCACAGTCACCAGATCTCAACCCAATAGAGCATCTTTGGGATGTGGTGGAACGGGAGCTTCGTGCCCTGGATGTGCATGCCACAAATCTCCATCAACTGCAAGATGCTATCCTATCAATATGGGCCAACATTTCTAAAGAATGCTTTCAGCACCTTGTTGAATCAATGCCACGTAGAATTAAGGCAGTTCTGAAGGCGAAAGGGGGTCAAACACTGTATTAGTATGGTGTTCCTAATAATCCTTTAGGTGAGTGTATATGTTTATGTGTTCGGAGTGAACTGCGGCACTAATATAGTCTTATGAACGCACAGTCACGCACAGAAGATCAAAATAATTTTTGTTAAATAATACATTACATTTCGGTTTGTTTTTCACCAAACCCTATCAGAGACCACCAGAACACTTGGAATATACGACACGTGTCAGATGGGATAATTTTGTGATACTTCTGCATCTTTTTTAAAAGCTTGATGCTGGTTGCTATTCACTGCCATTATATGGATGAGCGAGTGGGACAGCATATGGCTATAGAACAACACCAGGGTGAGTAAATGATGACTTTATTTTTACTTATGGGTGAACCATCCTTCCCTCGCACTTTGTAACAAATCCTTCCCTCGCGGGTCAAAATGACCAGAAGCCCTAAAATTATACTTTTTTTTTTTACCTTTCAGTTACTAGATTTGATCAATAAATAATAAATAAATAATGATTTAAACACATTCTTTCAACTTCAATTCAAAATAACTCAATTTCATGTATAACCCTTTTAATTCAGCTTAGAATCTTACATTGGGTGTCTCTGCCGACCTATAATCATATAAGATGATATTTCATGACTCTTGCCAGTAGATGGCCTTATAGCTCTGTATGGAGCAAATGAGCTGTTCCGCTGGGTCCTAAAGCCAGTTTTTTCAGTATGCATTCAGATACACATGTAGACATTATACAATCATTTTTTGTAAAGTTTTGGCATTTTTAGTTTTATTTTGAGCATTTGTTAGATTTTCTATGTGTACTGAAGCATTCCATTCATTCCTATGGGGGTCAAATTGACCCGAGAGGGAAGGATTTGTTACTTTTTTAAATTTCAACCACAAAAACTCCTTGAATCCAGTCAATTTGTTTGTGTATTTGTGGTTCAAGTGCAACAAAAGTCCAAGGGTCTTGAGGCACTCAATAAAAAATAAAAAGGAGTTTCAGGTCAAAATTACTTTTACTTTTTACTTTTACTTTTGATTTATTCATCCAACATTTCCCAAATTTTGTGAGATTCCGCATTATGCTGTCCACTATGCTTCCGTCTGCGTTTGGGGCCCTAGGAATGGGATATGAGCAAGTTCACTGTTGTACGTCATGATTGCTGTGCAAATGCACCACAGCTCTGATGAAGAACAAGCATTTGTGTGTGTGTGTGTGTGTGTGTGTGAATCGCCATTTTGAATTTGGACTCACCGCTCATGTTGCTGAGAAGGTGCACAGTGGTTTTGGGGATTCCTGGACCTGAACATAAAATACAGCAATCTTCATCCATTTTTGCAAATAGAATGAGGCTAAAATAGGAAAAAATCCAATGTGATGGTGTGAGCTAGAGCTGCACGATCTTGATTCAAACACTGATATGATGTTATTCCTTAATGACAATGATTTGGCCGTGTCTATACTTTGACTACAATCACAGCTAACGTACAGATCTGTGTTGGTGCTGCCGCTGACCCAGAGAGAGTAGCTTCACAACTTCTTGTCTGTCATTATTTCTTACAATCATTCATATTATCACAGAAGTACTGGATAAAAGTTTATAGTTCAGATATAAACACTGATGTCTACGTGATCAAAATAGAGGAAATCACCTTTTGAAAGTAAATTGACTCTTCAAATAAAGATTATATCAATTACATCTTTACACCAGTAGGTGGAGACACGTGACTGTTAAAAATGAGTCACTGAATCATTCATTCAAGAGATTTGTTCAAAAACGCTGATTCATCCAGTATTGAAACAAGTGAAGCATTTATGAGTGAGTCATTGAATCATTCATTCAACCCGATTACATTTTTTTAAAAATTCTAATTGATTGAATATTTTTGAATAGACTGCCACAATTAACATTTTGTCAGAACCTCTAGTAAATGACATTACATTATTTTGTTTAGTTGTCTATTCAGAATCGTGGCCTCTATTTTAAACTCTATTTGTGTGTGTGTGTGTGTGCCAGTCATTTACCCCTGCAGTTCAGCAGTACAGCCCGTCCGTGTGGACTCAGTGAGGCTTCATAGAATGAACAGTGAGGTTTGAACAAAGAACAGCTCAAGCACTCGCGATGGAACGAATCCACCATGCTCACCCTGGAGGTCAAAGGTCACACTGCTGTAATGTGAGGCATTCAGGAAGAATAAAAACAAAGAAGTCTGTGCAGAATCAGTGTGTCTGACCTGTACAGGTGCCTGTGACTAAATCCAGCCTCATTACTGAGAAAATATCTGCATGAAAACACACAACATGTTAGACATCTGATAGGCTTTTGCGCGTTTGTGTGTGTGAAAAAGTGACTCACACTGTGTCACTGTGTTCATTGTAGGTCAGGATCTCTGTGACCTCCCAGGTGCCTGAGGTCAGGTGACGCATGCTGACCTCTTCACCTTCAGGCTGAAAGCAGAAGAGGTAAAAGAGGACCTATTATGCCCTTTTTCAAAGTTGTGATGTTGTTTTTAATGTTGTGTTTACCCCTTAACTACAGGTTTGTGAACTTTTATACCTGTTCTGACATCATTGCGAGGTGTCTAAAGGATCCGTGGCCTCCGCTTTTGAGGGGTGATGTCACGAAAAATGTTGCTCCATCTTTAGAGAAAACTGGTTTTTCATTCTGCACCAATCAGATGAGAGCATCAGATTACTTCAACTCAACGTTTTGTTTGAGGTAAATATGTCTAAAGTGACATAATCTAACCTGTCTGTCGATCCACTTGTCTGATGTCATGACATGCTTCTGCAATGAGAGACCAAAACTAATGTTTGTACGTGTTTGCATACATTGTGCAAATGTATATGTGTGTGTCAGGGTTGTGTGCCATTCAGAAGTGAATTGAGATGCCTTTTAAATTCCAATTCAGTTCATGAATTTGAATTGAGGTTGCAAACAGGATGAAGAATTGCAATTCAAATTTGAATGCAAGGAAGTAGAATTAAAATTAATTGAATATATACACCCATCAGCAATAACATTATGACAGGTGAAGTCTCTTCATCACGGCTCCTGTTAGTGGGTGGGATATATTAGGCAGCAAGTGAACATTTTGTCCTCAAAGTTGATGTGTTAGAAGCAGGAAAAATGGGCAAGCGTAACGATTTGAGCGAGTTTGACAAGGGCCAATTTGTGATGGCTAGACGACTGGATCAGAGCATCTCCAAAACTGCAGCTCTTGTGGGGTGTTCCCGGTCAGCAGTGGTCAGTATCTATCAAAAGTGCTCCAAGGAAGGAACAGTGGAGAACCGGAGACAGGGTCATGGGCGGCCAAGGCTCATTGATGCACGTGGGGAGCGAAGGCTGGCCCGTGTGGTCCGATCAAACAGACGAGCTACTGGAGCTCAAATTGCTCAAGAAGTTAATGCTGGTTCTGTTAGAAAGGTGTCAGAATACACAGTGCATCTCAGTTTGTTGCGTATGGGGCTGCATAGCCGCAGACCAGTCAGGGTGCCCATGCTGACCCCTGTCCACCGCCGAAAGCACCAAAAGTGGACACGTGAGCATCAGAACTGGACCACGGAGCAATGGAAGAAGATGGCCTGGTCTGATGAATCACATTTTCTTTTACATCACGTGGATGGCCGGGTGCGTGTGCGTCGCTTACCTGGGGAACACATGGCACCAGGATGCACTATGGGAAGAAGACAAGCCGGCGGAGGCAGTGTGATGCTTTGGGCAATGTTCTGCTGGGAAACCTTGGGTCCTGCCATCCATGTGGATGTTACTTTGACACGTACCACCTACCTAAGCATTATTGCAGACCATCTACACCCTTTCATGGAAACGGTATTCCCTGGTGTCTGTGGCTCTTTCAGCAGGATAATGCTCCTGACACAAAGCAAAAATGGTTCAGGAATGGTTTGAGGAGCACAACAACGAGTTTGAGGTGTTGACTTGGCCTCCAAATTCCGATCCATGGAGGCCCCGCCTCGCAACTTACAGGACTTAAAGGATCTGCTGCTAACATCTTGGTGCCAGATACCCCAGCACACCTTCAGGGGTCTAGTGGAGTCCATGCCTCGATGGGTCAGGGCTGTTTTGGCAACAAAAGGGGGACCAACACAATATTAGGTCTGCCTGATCGATGTATATGTATATATACCAGATGGTTCTGCAAATGGTGGAAAAAGCTTCGCCTTCTAAATAAAAGAGCCAATCATAATTTGCAAAGTTATCGCATCACCTGTAGCTGCCATTAGAAACTCTGGTTTATATAGAAAATAGTGATATGAGACGCGCGTTTATGACTGCACATGTGCATTGGCTGGTCTAGCCTGAAATATAAGCTTTTTTTAATGGTATTTGAGGATAAGAAACAACATTTATGGGACAGATCGTGGCAGATTTCATTGCTGATTTCATCATATGTTTTCAAATGTGTTTGGCAAGCAGTTTGAGTAGTTGGTCGCCAATGTGGCCGCTGAGTGAACTGACTTTCAACAGACAAATAGATAGACCAGGATGGAAGAACACTTCATTTCCCAGAATGCACCTGTGTTTAATTTCTTTGAGTTGCAGTTCAGTTCAACTTGTTGTGGCTGATTCAATTCAAATTCCCTCCCATGAATGGTGTGTTTGAGAGACGCAGCGTAAGCTCACCACCACACATTTCCCCGTGTGTGTGTAGCACAGTGTGAGTATGGAGGCGTTCTGAGGACGGTTTAACCAGCGTACAGCGAGACGCTCATCTGTTACCCACTGCACCATGCTGATATAGAGCTCACTGCACAAACACACACACGACAAACATTATGAACATCTGAAGGTTTAGAAATGGAACAGTCTTAAAAAGAGGACCTATTATGCTCTTTTATAATGTCTTGAGTTTGTTTTTGGGCTCTACTAGAACAGGTTTTCCTGCTTGAATGTTGATTATTTCCCCATATTCTCCATTGTTGCAGCTCCTCTCTTCCCAGTCTGTCAGTAACGCTCTGTTTAGTTCCTGTCTCTATGAAGCCCCTCCTTCTGAAAAGCACAATGTGCACTGATTGGTCGGCTGGATCAGTGTGTTGTGATTGGTCGGCTGGATCAGTGTGTTGTGATTGGTCGGCTGGATCAGTGTGTTGTGATTGGTCAAGCGCTTCCAGCGTGTTTGTGAAATGCCCCGTCCCTTACCATAACCGCCAGTTTCAACACACTCACTGTACTGTACATTACTTCATGACTGTTAAAAAAAAGTATGTGAATGTGGTTAGTATGAATGAAATTCGTACGTACTACATCCGCCATGTTGTTACTGTCATGTGACCTACCAGCGTCAGTTGCATCGCTTCACTGCCCTTCATAAATCCTCTCCCGTGGCCTCATGGGATAGTAAAGTGTCCATCGAATGCACACTTTAGAATCTCAGCGGAAGTAGTACTTCTAGAAGAAGTTTTTTTCACCTACTGTTTTTCGAATACTAAATAGTAAAGAAGTATTCAATTTCGGACGCAGTGACTATAATACGTGTGTGTGTACCTACTTATATTTTGGGGACATCATCATTTGTAAAAAACGGCATAAAAATAAAGTAAATACAGGTTTTAGTGATGGGCGCTTTCGAAACATGCTTCATTGCATTTACACTGTTTTGACCAGCAGACGTCAAAAAACAAGTCTATGCAGTGTTTTCAGACGTACAACAATTATCGTATTTGTACGATAATTTTGACCTCTGTACGATCAATAATCCCATAATGTACGATAATTTCTGAATTTTGTGACACTTCAAATTATGGTGGCTGTAATCATAGGGCTTCTATGTCCTATGTGGATCCTACGTCTACCAGTATCGTCATGATTGTGAGGAGAACATGGTGTTCGCATGTCTTACATCTCATCTCACGTTCTCGGCCAATCATGGTGGAGAGAATGACTCTCTCACGAGCACAAGTTAACGTTCCTGTGCTAGGTCAGTTGTTTCCAAGCTGAGGTTGAAAGTATAGAAAATGAGTGCTGAAAAGGAAGGTGAAGACAGAGGAGAGAAGCGAAGAGGAAGGCAGAGAGAGAGAAAAAAAGTTGTTTGTCTAGATAAATAGCTGTATTCTGTACGTTTGACTCGTGTACGATAATTTTCTTTCAAATGCGATAATTTTGAGCTTCTGGTATGATACTTGGACATTTCCAATCTGGCAAAACTGAGTCTATGCAATGTCCTCGATAGCTAAGTAAATGTATGTGTGTGTGTTCCTGTTAAACCCTACATTGAGGACAAAATGTCATGTTTTGGTCCCCATGAGGAAAACAGCTTATAAATCACACTAAGTGATGTTTTTTGATGTGATGGGTAGGTTTAGTGTAAGGGAAGAGAATATACATTTTGTACAGTATATATGTCTATGGAAAGTCCCCATAAAACATGTGTGTGTGTGTGTGTGTGTGTGTGTGAGTGTGTGCATGTTTCTGTGTGTGTGTGTGGTACCTTCTCTGTAAGCCATCGGGATGCGGGAGTTGTGTAGTGCGTGTGGATCCAGTCACACTGACCACATACAGTGTCACTTCAGGATTCAGCTGTCCAGCCTGTTGCACACACAGTGAAAGAAAGTGAAATCCAGTGTTCTGTCGTTCACGGTCACAGCCGTAACTAACCTAACTCAACAAAGAGGCCCTGGAGCCAGTGAGATGTTTTTCAGAAGGGATCTGTACACTGGTGACTAAGAACAAACAGAGGCCGGTTAAAACCAGTACAGCGCTATGAGTATGAGATCCAGATCCAGAGAGTCAGTTCATCATGAGCTGCTAACCTTTTCTAAGATACACATTCAATAGCAGGTTGAGGCAGACGGGTGTGCAGGAATTGCTGCCGGCTTACCTTCGGGTATGGATACTGTTGTCCGCGAGGGTAAAGCATCCCTGTGAAACGCGGCAGCTGCTCTCTGGGTACAAGAGTGTCATTGATGGTGAGAAAAGCCAGACAGGAGCCTGATGGAGACCACCAGTGAGCAACTGAAGAATGCAAGACCTCCTCTAATAGCCAATCAGAGACACAGTAAACGTTACGGTCAGATTCATTAAAATAATAGTAGTGGCATGGGTTGTGTTGTGGTGTGTTACCCTCATAAAGCCAGTCCGTTATTCCATTAAATATGAGGCCATCTCGCCCCGATGACGTCAGTCTCAGAGAACTTCTCTTCACTTCTGGCTGATAGTAGATATTATTCTCAAATATGTATACCTGAGACAGAGAGAGGACGCCACGCTCATGGAAGAGAAAGAAAGAGCGCTTGGCTCCACAGCTGTCAGTCACTAAAGAGGTCCTATTATGCATATAACCAATGAACCAGATATACCTGACTAGATGAATGGTTAAGGGTTTATGAAACCCAAATGTGACCCTGGACCATGAAACCAGTCATAAGGGTTTTTTAATTAATGAATGAATAAATAAGCTTTCCATTGATGTATGGTTTGTTAGGATCGGCTGAGATACAACTATTTGAAAATCTGGAAACTGAGGGTGCAAAAAAATCTTAATATTGAGAAAATCACCTTTAAAGTTGACCAAATGAAGTCCTTAGCAATGCATATTACTACTACTGTAAGCTCCATCCGTTAGCCCAAAAACGGAATCTAACGGCTTGGTTGAAGGATTCTGCGTGTAAGCCTTTTCAGCATTTCTGTTAAATTCACTTAATTTATTAATATCTAATTTTAAATCTGACTCCAATTTTATGTGACTTCGTTCATTTTGTTACGTTTGTAATTTAACAGCTGGTGATTTGTTGTGATTTAATTTGGATCGTTGATTTTTCTTAGTATCTCTTATTTTCAAATATTCGTTCATCAAGGGACCCGATATCGCACAGAAACAGACGCGTCGCGATTCGCGCGTTCACGGACACAAACTGTCCAGTTCTGATATTAGTCAGAGGATTGCAGAGTGAATATTTTACCTTTAAGTGGTCGCACCTGCTTACTTAACAAAAAGTGTAATTTGATTAATAGTCACGGAAGCTGCAACTTGATAATACAGTGATAGTCAGAAATCAGATTATCCCAAAATGATGTGCTCCATGCTCCAGTCATTGGGTCCTCGGTTTCATCTATCCTGGCAAAAGGTTTGCGGAAATAAAGGACTCCACATTGATCCATACTAGAATAATGATTTCAGAATAATACAAGATAAATCAAGATTAACATTTATTTTGTTCCAGACAGAACTTAAATAAACATAATTAAACACGAATCCATGGTACACAACTTTCAGCATAAAAATATAAAATACAATTACAAAGTAATGTGAAAATAGTTTCAAAGAGTCATTATATCTGGCACAGTACACACAGTGAGTGTGAGTGCCTCTCGGACACTGACACAGCACGGCATGGGGGCTCTGGATACAGAATGTTCCCAAATGGCAGCTCTGCTACCCTTCCTTAAATACCCAGACCAGAACAAAGGGTGGTAAATATTTGCAACACAACACCTAGTTTGGGGGAGAGGATCGGATATCTTTGAGGAGACCACTCAAAAAGGGAGAACATAATTGTAATTTGTTTTAATCTTTCTCATCCTACCAGTGACTACAGTGAAGTTGAGACCATTTTACCAATGACTGGTTTTGTGGTCCAGGGTCACAAATTACATATAGGGCAGTAATTTTCAAAGCATTGAGTGTTTCAAGCCTTTCAATTTCCATTTACACATGTTTGTCCAGCAGATGTTCTCAGTGCAGTGTTTTACATGGTATTTGGCTCAGTCGATTTCAAAGATTCAGACATTTTTTCCCCATTACTCTTGATTCCCAGCACCTCAGAATCGAACGGTTGACTTCCAGCTTTAATTTTGATTTCTTATTGCACTCTGACTGCAGTTTAACTGAAATACTGTCAGTGACTTCAATGGCTGATGTAAATACATATTCCAGTGGCACTTTACTCTTGGTTCTTACAAGACTGAGGCTACTTTTTGACATATTTTAAATTTTTTATATCTCTTCTATACATATAACATTTATATGTGTGCTTGGTACACTGCACTATATATGGACTTTTCTGGCTCTTTCAATTTGATCTGTTTCACATCAGCTTATGAATTTTGCTTGTTTGGTGCTGGTCTAGTCAGTGGACCAACATAGCTAACCCTAACCAGCATGGTTTTTCTGATGAAGCTGCTTGACCGTGGGTTTCTTGATGCTTAAGCTTTAGATGACCAGCACTTTTCAACAGGGTTGAAGTGTAACGCATAAGCTTGTGAATAATGGATTTTCTGCTGTTTATTTTCCAGTTACTGATTACCTGAAGTCGTGAACCACACCGCTAGGATAAATGAGCCATTGAATACTTCATTACAATACTTGAAGACTTGTAAAGATATAAGGCGCATCCCCTGTTTAACCCTGTTGTAATTGTTAGGATTTCCAAGGATCAGCATTCTCCCCTAAAAGTGATCGGGCAGACCAAACTGTAAGTCGTAGAGACTTGAAACTTTGAGGGATGGTAGTACTCACACCACCTACAACGTCACCAAAGCTCGCCCCAATCGGCTTGATGGTGGTGCTATAGCGATCAAAAGTACCTAACTGTTCATAACTCCTAAACTGTTAGTCGAGCCGAACAAAACGGATTCAAGCAAAATTTTCAGTTATTTTGAAGAACCTACTTTTGCCCCATCAGAACCAAACCAGTGCAGAAAGATTTTCTGGAGTCTGGTTGTCAATAATTATCAGAAAAAAGTCGGAATTTCGATTCACGTCTGCGGTGGAGCCCAAAACGCTGGCCACTTTTACTAAAACGTCTATCCCTCTTGAACGGAATGAGATAATTTCACCAAACTTGGTACAACTATGTATGTGCTCAGTCTGTTGTTGCGTGAAAAGGGACACTGCGACTTTCCACTTAGTGGTGCTATAAAATGCACCCCCCCCCCTGCAAAAACGGCAATAGCTACGCAACAGTCAGTCCGATTGAAAACGGGCATGTGGTGTCTTTGTCCAAGGTGCTGTGATTATCTACGAGGACATTCATGTATCTCGAAAAACATGGTCGGTGCCGGCCAATGAATTTCGAGCACCTATCAGACAAGGTTAACGGAGGCTGATTGGAACGAAACTCGCTGGGCCTGTTAGATTCACGGCCCTAAAGGCCTGTGAGAAATTAAAAAGAAATTGGCCACCAGGGGGCGCTATCACGTTTTTCAGGTGCATAAATGATTGTATATTACGCGATTTTCACACATGCACATGACACGATATTCATACCATATGATAGAACTCATTCTGATCAACTTTGCCTCTCGGACCATGGTTGTCAATCAAATCATTCGGTAAATATTGGAGATTATTCGGAAAACTACTTTTGCAAACTAATCCTTGGTTTTTCACTCAAACCACTGCAGCACACTTCTCTGGACTCTCTAGGTCACTAATAAATTATAATAATAAAAAAATTTAACTTTGGCATTTGGATAGCTATAACAGGGTAATTAAAAAAATGGAGGTGGCAAAATATGCCTATAAATCCTATAAAATATAGGATTTATATATCATATAAAAACTCAAATATAATCATATAGACTCAAAACTTCACAAAACCAGGCGAGCATATGCGACATATGATTCTAAACAAGCATGCTAACTTTTGT
This sequence comes from Rhinogobio ventralis, assembly GCA_039654625.1. NCBI lineage: Eukaryota > Metazoa > Chordata > Actinopteri > Cypriniformes > Gobionidae > Rhinogobio > Rhinogobio ventralis. The sequence goes on from CM077197.1 coordinate 3,151,627, forward strand.
GGAGATCAGACCTTAGGTGGCGCTATAACTGTTAAAAACCTTTAAAAACCATATATTTCCTATGGTAAATTGGCTGTAAATGGTCTTTTCTATCTCTGATCTAGGTGGTTACAGATAAACTTAAACGAGTGTGCAGTTACACACTGTCTTTACAAGGCTAAATAAAACATAATACCTTTTTACACGTGCTTAAAGGCCTTAAAGTGATTGAACCCCGATAATTGCTGCTTGCAGCTATATTTATATTTGTAATGCTATTTAAAGTACTGTATATTATGATAAATGCTTTGATTGTTTGCGTATCTCTTCAATATTCTAGCTGTAAATTATTAATCAATGGTAGCTAGATTGTTCATGACCTGTCTCTCAGTGTGAATGCATCGTGAGCTGGTCACTTGATTTCATCATGCTGGCCAACAGAAAGATGCATGGTTTGGGAGAAAGTGCAATCCCAGACAGCAACATTGTGTCGACTCAGATCCGGCCCACAACTGGTATGTGTGGATTCCACGCGTACCAGATGTGGGCCGGATCTGGGCCGATACTATGTTGCTGTCTGGGCCTGTGTGTTTTACTCACCAGCTGTTGGCCGTGATTCCCCCATGATGCAAACTGTAGAACACAATCCGAGACCTCTGGAGGATTCAGTTCATGCACTTCCCTACACACACACACACACACACACACACAGACAAACTAAACATCACATATCATTCACACAAATAACAGTTCTCTTATGCACATTACGAGTCTGTATAGTCAAGTAAGTTTCATTTTCAAAGCGTTTTACACAATTTAAATTTATATTACCGTGTTTGTAAGTTGTAGATCAGGTAAGATGCCAGGTAGGAGTACCGATACACCTGAAAACAACACAAGACAAAACGGAATAAGTCCAAAAATATTCTTTCTTACTGGAAAACAAGACAAAAATACTAAATATTCTTAAATCAAGATACATTTACTTGAGAGCAAAATTACTTAGGATATTAAGTCTTGTTTTCTGAAAAGTTTTGATTAAAACATGAACAACTATTGTTAACACTGTTTTTTAATGCATTATATCTTTTCACAAATATGTAAAGCTAAAATGCATTATAACTAGTGCTGTCAAATCGATTAATGGCATCCAAAATAAAAGTTGTATGTGTGTGTACTGTGTATAATTATGTATATATAAATACACACTCATTCATAGAAATATTTGCAGGTATATACTGTATAAATATTTATATATGTTATATTATATATACATTTATATTATTTATAATTATAAGTAATATTTGCATGTATGCTGTATGTATTGTATTATCTGTATATATAATATAACTTATATAAATATACATATTTAATATATAAATATAAAAAAGTTTTCTGAAATATATACATGCATGTGCGTGTATTTATATATATACGTAATAATTATACACAGTACACACACTTTTATTTTGGATGCAATTAATCGATTTGACAGCACTAATTATAATATTAGCTGATTCCTACATCTGTCATGTGTTTAATGCATTACCCTTTCAAAAGGTGTAACAATAAATATCCAAGTATGATAATGTATTATAGTGGTTATAATTATTCATGAGATCAAACAATGCATTAGATAGTACATTATAAGGCATAATTAATGTATTAAAATCTTTTATAATGCATTAAACTGCAAAAAAAATGCTTTTCTTACTTAGTATTTTTGTCTTATTTCCAGTCCAAATATTACAAATTCTGAAACCAAGATGCATTTCCTAGATGAGTAAAATGCCTTGTCTTGTTTTCTGGGGAAATTAATCAAAATTAAGTGAGTTATTGCTTATAAAAAAGCAAAATTATCTGCTAATGGGGTAAGAAAAATAATATTAATTCAAACCGAAACAAGATTATTTTTCTTACCCCATTGGCAGATCATTTTGCTTGTTTTAAGCAAAACTCGCTTCATTTTGATTTCCCCCCCCCCCCCAGGAAACAAGACATAATATCTTATGGTATTTTACTACTTTAGTAAATGTATCTTGATTTAAGAATTTTTTGATATTTGGACTGGAAAACAAGACAGAAATACTGAGGAAGAAAATGATGGTTTGCAGTGCATAACCATAACTCATGATCTGATTGAATGTCTGACCATCAATAAAACCCGTTTACTGAATGGGTAAGTTTTATCTTTTGGCCTTTTTGTAAACAAAAGCTCCTGAGAATCATTTTGACCTCCACTCTCAGAAAAAAAGGTACAGTGGAGGTACAGTTTTGTTCCTTGGGAAACAAAACGTATAACTGTACCTTTAAAGATACACAATTGGTCCTTAGGGTACAATTATACCATTGTTTTCCTTTACTTAGAGCAGGGGTAGGCAAGTTCGGTCCTAGTGAGTTGCTGTCCTGCAGAGTTTGGCTCCAACCCTGAAAGACATCTATAGAAGCTCTTATTGAGAATTAACAGAGGTTTAGATATTGATGTTTTATTAAAAATGATTGGTCACCATTATGGTGATCAGTGTTTTATTTAGTTGGGCGGTTTGACTCTTGACTTTTTATGTGAGTTTGTGGTTTTTGTTACAGTGTTAATCTGTTCAAATCAAAAGAAGCCATAAACAAAAATTGACATGGAAAAAAATGTTTGACTAAACTCATCACTGACTAAAAATGTTAATAAATAATATTCACCAACAATACTTTCTTGCCACAGATCAGACATTCTGAATTTTGATTTTTAAATGCATTCTGGGGGAAAAAAAGTTTAGACGCACACAGATATCAAGAATCAGCATATGAATCTCAACGATGGTGACATACTTAATGCTGCAATGCATGCTGGGAGCCATGAGTTTTATACTATGGTGGCTTAGTAGGGTTGGAGCTAAACTCTGCAGGACATCAGCTCTCTAGGACCGAACTTGCCTACCCCTGACTTAGAGGTACAATGTACCCTCAAGGGTACCACCCCAGTGACGGCCACTTGTACCTTAAAAGGTACAATTTTGTACTCTTTTTTTTTTTTGAGAGTGTCTGACCTTTCTGACATCATACGCCAGTAACACGTAGTTGAGGTCTGGTGACATGGCAAACTTGGAGGCCTTGAACTCTGCCTGTGTAAAAAACAGTCTCGTTAGAATTGATCATTGAATTATTCAGTACAGTGATGCTGCAGGAAACCAATCAAAGGTTATCCTTTGACAGTCAACATTATGATGCTTTAGTGTGAGTTTAACACTTAATTGTTAGAAAAATTAATATTGTGAAGTTTTGTAGAAACTAAGAATCTTCCCGTTCTACTGACATTTGTTATGACATCCTCTTCAAACATTACAATGCTCATGATAAGAAAAACAGAAGTTTAAACACAAAATTATAAAGATGGCTGTGCGTTTGTTTCTCTGGCGCATAAGGGCTATATAGCATGCCTACTTCTGTTATATATTCATGGCATTTGAACAATGTTTTCTGCACTTGGGCCTGTTAATTGCTGTTAAGTATTTGTTTCCATTGTATAACATTACTCACAAAAGTGCTGTTTTTCATTAAAACCTCCGTCTGATTGGTCTCCATGTTCAGCATCTTCAGATCTCCATCTCTGTCCCTGTAGACGAGCTGATGAGCTGAAGGAGAAACACATTCACACAAACATACAGCACATACTGTGAACCGCAGTAGGGCTCCTGTAATGCTTTTTTCCATGTTTATCTTTCTTTAGTGTGTAATGTTGCTGTTCTTCTCTATATCAGTGTCAGTGTTTCTGAACTCCTGAAACACTGTAGTAGTGTGTTGAGACTGGCGGTTATGGTAAGGGGCGGGGCATTTCCCAAACACCAATCACAACACACTGCTCCAGCCGACCAATCAGAGCACAGTGTGCTTTTCAGAAGGCGGGGCTTCATAGAGACAGGAACTAAACAGAGCGTTACTGACAGACTGGGAAGAGACGAGCTGCAATATAGAGAACATGGGGACATAATGGGGTTTTTTTTATATTCAAGCATTAAACCTATAGTGCAGTCAAAAATTTTTTTACAGTTTCACACGTTAAAAATATTTAACGCAATTACCGCAGCATCCGTTTTTTCTGTCATCCTTGGGCTAGTGTTGCATTACATTATATATACATTATATGCTCTTATTTATGCAAATGCTTTTAAACCATTTAAGCGTGACAAGACAAAACAGAACGCACTGTCTGTGAATGTCCTGACTATGACACACACAACGCTCAGAAAGACGCGCGCCAGTATCGCACGCACAGACAGCGCACCAGTATCGAGTTCTCTTTCGTGCTTGAACAAACAATAACACACAGAATTATGCCAGAATGCCCTTTTTGTGGAGTATCCTCATATGAGCAGTCTTAAACAGTGTTGGGGAAAGTTACTTTGAAAAGTAATGCATTACAGTATTGCGTTACTCCCTTAAAAGTAACTAATTGCGTTACTTAGTTACTTTTTAAGAAAAGTAATGCCTTACGTTACTTTTGCATTCCTTTGTCTCACCTGGGCGTGGCTTGTTTTTTTTCATGACAAAAAAAGTTATATTTTGGGGCAAATGTAAAGGCCCTTTCACACCAAAATTGAAATAAGGCTGAAGGAAATGCAAATTCACGTGTGTACAGTAGAGGGCGCCACTCACACAAACCGTTCAGCTGTGCTGATGCAAGAGAAGAAAGTTTAACACTTACTTGACCAATAAAAACTAAAAACCTAAAGTCTTTATTGCTGCTGACCTTCGATGATTCAGTTAAACCATAAGCAAGTACTTTGCTCAATAAAGTGAGATTAAATGCATATAAATATTTGTTTTATTTAACACATTTAATTATTGGAGGTTTGCGTATTATTCTGATTTTGCATTTGACTGATTTCATTCATTTTGAGGAATAGTGAATCGTTTTTGTCCAAGTGAAATTAGCAAATGCATGGTCACATTTAGCTGTCAGTCAATAAATGGGAAAACAAAGTAACTTATTTTAAAAAGTACATTTAAAAGTAATGCGTTACTTTACTAGTTACTTGAAAAAAGTAATCTGATTACGTAACTCAAGTTACTTGTAATGCATTACCCCCAGCACTGGTCTTAAATGAGTTAAATAACGTCTTAAATGAACTTAAAGCGTTGTGAGGAAATGAGGTGTGTGTGACAGCGCGTCAGATCCGCGTCATGTTCAGATCTTAAAGTGACAGCAGCCACTAATGATGTCTGTCATTAATGTTCATCACAGAACAAAGGAAACAGAGGAAACTGTAGCTTTAATAAAGACTCATCTATATTTCATTTATAATGTATGCAGTTAAGACTGTAAAGTGTTTGATAACTTTATTCAATTTCTGTATATTGATCATATATGAAGGCCACAGGTAAATGACATTATAATGGGTTTATGTGTCACTTAAATTAAAAGTTGTTATTTTTTTAAAGCCTAATAAATGTTGAAATTGATAGCTTTAAATTATACTGTAATGTTGAATGTCTGAGACATCAGTATCAGTGATTCTGGCATTCATTCATAAAAAGATGCCATTACAACAAATATTTAAAATATACTGTCTTTAAGTTGTTTCTGCATTAATTTGGAGAGCAACTGAAATTATTACAATATATGTTTTTAATTGCGATTAATTACAGAAAAATTTACAGAAAAATGTGTGATTAGTTCATTTTAATCGCTTGACAGCACTAATTAAAACCTGTTAGTAGAGCCCAAAATCTAAATCAAGGTCACAATAGGTCCTCTTTAAAGAGTCTACATATGTTTACAGCCTTGTGTGTCTATTTGACAGGTCCAACACACACAGATCGTACTGAGATTGAGACGTGTTGTGAGTGTGAGCTTCCTCACCAGAAACCCACTGAGCTTGGAGATCATGATCCTGCAGCTCACTGGAGAAGAGGTCATCCAGGGTCAGACAGGATCCCAGACTGTGGTGAGCATCACCTGAGACCATTAACACACATACACACACTTACACTGTAAAAAAAACGTTGCTACCTTAAATTAAGTTCAATTAACTTGGATTTTTAAGTCGTTTGAACTTAAAAACAATGAGTTGAATCTTGTATAACTTATAAAAAACGTATTTTAATGAGGTAAAGCAATTTTTTTATGAGCATGCTCAAGATGTGTGTAAGTTACAAATGCCACATGAGGACGTTAAACATGTTTCTGGTGTCTTGACCTGGCCTGTGCAATTTAAAGACCAATTCCTCTAAATGTCACTGACTCGCCTTTGCTTTTTCAACATTATTAGCTAGACAACGCATTCTCCGGCTATGGAAACAAAATCCCCTCCATTTTTTTATGACGGGCTGAGAGATGTAATGAACTTCATTGACTTGGAAAAAACAAGGTATACGATAAAGGGCAACACTGATGCATTTTTTATGACATCTGGGATGCATTCATTATCTTGAATAGGATTCATTTTTTCCCACTAAATCTCCAGTACCTTTATCCTGTTATTGCTGTAAAAATTCAATGAACAGATTAAGACCGAATCAGACCTGAATCTGAACTCACTCCCTCTCTTAATAATTCCCTCTCTGTGCAAATAACCTGTAACCAATTGTTTTATTTCACTCATGCACAGTTAGCTATACTGTGAGTCCTTACTTAGATATAAAAAATATTAGTAAGGAATAACTGACTACTATAATTTACTTTTCTAATCATTCATGGCCTGCACTGCAAAAAAAAATGATGTTCTTCCTCAGTATTTCTGGCTTGTTTTCCAGCACAAATATCTAAATATTCTTAAATCAAGATACATTTACTGGAGAAGCAAAATGACTGAAGATATTAAGTCTTGTTTTCTGAATTATGAAGTGAATTCTTGCTGAAAACAAGAAAAAGTATCTGCCAATGGTGTCAGAAATGCAATCCTGTTTTTCCTTTGAATTATATTGATGTTTTTGAGCCATTGGCAGATATTTTTACTTGTTTTGAGCAAAAAAATGCTAATTTTGACTAATTTTTCAGAAAGACTTAATATGTAAGAAATTTAGCTTCTCCAGTAAATGTATCTTGATTAAAGAATGTTTAAACATTTTTACTGATGATGAAAATCAATTACAGTTACGTAAGACATCAAGACATTCGTCAGGTTTTTGTCCTAAAAGTGCTTTTGTGTGTATTTCTTAATTTCTTAAAACTTAACTTGTTTGTCACTATTTTACACATTGTTTTGCTTGGTCAGTGTCTTTGTGGGTTTTTGGTTCTTTTGCTTTTATTTTTCAGAAATAAATTTACGTTGCTTCTCAAGTAAACATATCTTGGTTTAGGAATTTTTTGATATTTGTACTGGAAAACGAGACAAAAACATAACTTTTAGTCAATTTGTCAGACATTTGTCAGGTTTTTGTCCTAAGATGCTGTTGTCTGTATGACTAATATCTTAATTTCTTAATTATTTTACATATTTGTTTTGCTTGGTCAGTGTCTTTGTGGGTTTTTGGCTCTTATGCTGTTGTAGGTTGTAAGAAACTATAAAATACCTGAAATAATTTGGCGAAGTGATGCATGGAAGTGTAATGCGGTCAAAACCTGCCTGGAACTACTTTAGCTGTGCATTTACTGGAAAATAATTACATGCCTTAGACCGTTCGCAAAACCAATCAGAATCAAGCATGATATGTGATATAACAATTAATACTTTTCTTTATTTACAAACCTCAAAAGTGAGGTTTATGCATGAAAAACCAGACTTTTGGCACTCTATGCGAATGACTGTGGAAACACACAGACCTTTAGACAGCAGAAAGATGGACAGACCGATTAACGACAGCACAAACGCAATGACCAGAAGTGAGATTCCCACACCCTTCCAGTTCATTTCAGAGGAAATACTTCCCACATCCTACAGAGAGAGAACAGGAGACATATTTCACCCATATTAATCCATTTGATGAGTGTAGATAACACATTAATCTTTAATCAGAGCGTGTAGGTGCCCATATAGACTGTTTTTGAGTCACTGACCCTGTTTACTTGCACAAGGATATTCCAATATTCATCAAAATGTTAGTAAGCTTCATGTAAACACATTATCCTGATAGCCATAACCAGGCTACATCTGTTTTCAGAAATCTGAATAAGACAGCTGATATAATCGGAACCAATGGTTTCTGCGGGTCTTAAAAAGTCTTAATTCACCCTTCTGCAAATGAAGGCCTTAAAAAGCTCTTAAAGGTGCAGTGTGTAAATTTTAGCTGCATCTAGTGGTGAGGTTGTGAATTGCCATCGCCCACCGCTCATCCCTCCCTTTCAAAGCACATAGAGAAGCTACGGTGGCCGACACAGGACAAAGATGTCATCGTCGGAGAGAGCAGAGAGTGACTAGCGCTCTGTAGAGCAGTTTGTCCGTTTAGGGCCACTGTAGAAACATGGCGGCGCAAAATGGCGACTTCACTGTAAGGGGACCCGCGGTGTGTGTAGATATAAACGGCTCATTAAAACATAACAGTCTTTATACACCACTGAAAGCATAGTTATGTATATTATATTGCATTTCTGTCAATAGATCCTCATATCCTGTTGTTCCCAGTTTTGGCAATATAGTGTACATAACATTAGTGGTCAGAAGTAATGTCCGAAGGAGGCATTTGTCTTTAATGACCCTTGAGAGGAAAACAAAACGCTAAACTTGGTTAAGGTATTTATCTGAATTATTTGGCAAAAAGGCTAACTAGCTACAGGTTTTATTTTACTATGCAGAAAAATGCATAGAAAAACATAAAACTGACAGGAAAAAGCAAACATTGACTACAACATAATCAGTAATTAATATTCTGTTGGTTCTCTCTTGTGTTCATAATTTGACAGCCTTGCCAAAAATGATGTTGGCACAATTTGTCATGTTTAATTGCGTTATTATCACAAATAAATTAATCAACTCCAAGCACAACTACGCAATATGTTTAGAAAATATTTGAATAAAGGGTGAAGATGTCAATTTTCCTAGACTGGACATCACTTTTGGCCACTATAGGAATGTTTATAATACAGACCATACTTGAAAAATATTATGTATGAACTAATTTTATGTCAGATGAATATCTCATTTTTATTTTCATGATGCACTTTGGTCATTTTGTTAAATATAGTTTGATGTGCTCACATTTATCGACCCAAATTTACTTCGAAACTGTGATAACGTTTCACTTGAAAGCACCACTGCTGTTGTGTGTGTGTGTGTGTGTGTGTGTTTAGTCTGAATCTGACTAACTTTGTTCTATTTTTAATTGCATTCTGAACACTATGAAATTCTGAAATGAAAACCCTGTACAGCTCAGTTTTGTCTCTCTTGGATTTTGTCAGAATGAGTCAAACTTTGAATTAATGCGTCTGATAAACTAACACATATTTCATTTTATCTGGATGCAGACATACTCATAAACCAAAGTCAAAATCAGTTGTAGGATTTAGGGCGTTAGGGCCACGTTAAGACATACTGGCTATTATGCCATCATTTGTTTTGTTATATAACTTCAAAACAAATAAAGCCACCTATTCACTAAACATCATTTTGGCCTGACAAGTAAAATTCAGTGTTATGCCTTTGAGTAGGAATACAGTATGTACAGTAGTGGCCAAAAGTGATGTCCGACCTTTATTTAAAATGTGTTATAGATGTTCTAAGCATATTGCGGAGTTGTGCTTGGAGTCGATTGTTTTATTAGTGATAATAACGCAATTAAACATGACAAATTGTGCCGACATCATTTATATCCAGACTGTCAAAGAAATGATGAACGCATGGAAAAAACAGGAATATTAATAACTGATTATGTTGTAGTCATTGTATGGTTTTCCTAAACTTTTTGTTTTTCTATGCATGTTTTGCATAGTAAAATAAAACCTGTAGCTGTAGTTTGCCAAATCATTTTGGCAGATAAATACCTTAACCACCCTCTAACAAACACTGGATTAAAAACAACCCAATTTGGATTTGTTTGCGACTACCCAAAAACTGCCCAAACACTGGGATGTCACGTCTGACCCAGGATCTGTGTAACACAAAACTACCCAAACACTGGGTTGTTACGTCTGACCCAGGATCTGGGTAACACAAATCTACCCAAACACTGGGTTGTTTATTTCTGACCCAGGATCTGGGTAACACAAATCTACCCAAACACTGGGTTGTTACGTCTGACCCAGGATCTGGGTAACACAAAAACTACCCAAACACTGGGTTGTTACGTCTGACCCAGGATCTAGGTAACACAAAAACTACCCAAACACTGGGTTGTTACGTCTGACCCAGGATCTAGGTAACACAAAAACTACCCAAACACTGGGTTGTTACGTCTGACCCAGGATCTGGGTAACACAAAAACTACCCAAACACTGGGATGTTACGTCTGACCCAGGATCTAGGTGACACAAAAACTACCCAAACACTGGTTTGTTACGTCTGACCCAGGATCTGGGTAACACAAATCTACCCAAACACTGGGTTGTTACGTCTGACCCAGGATCAGGGTAAAACAAAAACTACCCAAACACTGGGTTGTTACGTCTGACCCAGGATCTGGGTAACACAAATCTACCCAAACACTGGGTTGTTACGTCTGACCCAGGATCTGGGTAACACAAAAACTACCCAAACACTGGGTTGTTACGTCTGACCCAGGATCTGGGTAACACAAAAGCTACCCAAACACTGGGTTGTTACGTCTGACCCAGGATCTGGGTAACACAAAAGCTACCCAAACACTGGGTTGTTACGTCTGACCCAGGATCTGGGTAACACAAAAACTACCCAAACATTCAAAAAACAACCCCAAAAAATTACCCAAAAGGCTCAACCCAGGATTCGGGTAGAAAAAATGCATAGTATAATATCCTCATATTTTGAATTTGTAGGGTCATTAAAAACCAATATCCCCTTTTGGCCAATATCTCCTTCAACACAATCTCAGCACAAATACGAACAGATTTATGTGTTTATTTGTGTTTCTCATTTCATTTTGTCTTTTGTTTCAGTATCCGCTGGCATGAAGGCTTAACGTGACGTTAGTGATCGGCAGGAGATTAAAGTTAGTGAGTTTAACTCTAATCTCAAGCAACTCAGACGTAATACAGACAGATACATTCTTCAGCATAAAGCTTTAAACCTTAATGACAGGAGCTTTTAAAAACTGATCTGCTCTTCTCAGCCCTTGTTAATGCGGCTGGGGAAGAGTTCAGATTACAGAGCAACACCAGTGGCACAATACATCTCTCTCTCACACCACTGGAAGACAGTTATGAATATGTATTTTTCATTACAAACAGCATCAATAAATACATGTATAAACACACACACATACACACTTGCAGGTTCCTTCATGCTCTACATTTAGATGCACTCAGTAAGTTTGAGAGAGTCTCATGAATGATTGAATGGAAGTCCTCTGACGTCTCCCTCGAGACCTGCCTGACCTTCATCCAGTTAAACCTTTAATCTGCAGAGCGCTTTAACCTACTGTAACAGCTATTTTATTTTTTGTGCTGATCATATTTGATAGTGATCATACACTACCGCTCAAAGGTTTGGAGTCGGTAAGATTATATATATATATACATGCATGTGTATGTAATGTAAACTTTTATTTGAGTTTGACAGCACTAATATATTGTATCTATATCTATATATATATTATTATGAATTACAGAATGAGTTCAAGGTTAGCTCTCTAGTTTATAAAATAGACATTATCCAGTATATCTTTCTGTAATCCATTTAAAGAAAAACGATTATTTATATAATTTTTCCATATATCCTCATCATTTGTTAACATGTATTCATTACTTCAATGAGCTCATTGTTTCTGCCTTAAATTAATACATTGTTAGCTAAATTCATGAATTGTATATGTACATTTCTGAAATGCATAACTCTGATAACAGATCACTCTAAATTCCTCATGCATTTTCTGTAAAGCTGCTTTGAAATGATATGCATTGTGAAAAACGCTGTACATATAAATGTGAATTGAATAATTCGGATGGTTGCTGTCAAAAAGTTTCAAATCTATATTAAACTTGAGCGTGGAGCAGTAGTTGCGCGCAGTCAGAATCACCAAACCAGAAACAGCCTCGATCGTCTCTTTTGCACATAATGATGAGCAGAACTCTTCCTCACCTTCACATCGATAGACGAGCGCCTGTGGCATTGATTGGACACTCCAGCCGTCTGATTCATGTCTTCTTGTTGTTTCCAGCGGTGAGTGAAGTGGATGCTGCTGCAGATGCTCCGAGTGTGTTATCCAAGCGCTCCGCCGCTGCAGCTCTCCATCAGAATCCAGCTGCACGTCACTGATGCACCAGATGCAGAACCATCTGTCTGTCGGAGCGCAAAATCACCATAAACATCAGTCTGCTAGATTATGACAATGCACTCAATGATTTACACAAGTAGGACATGGGCCAACAAGCAATCACTAACTGTAAGAAACATGAGTCGAAGCAAAACATTTTGTTTCTTTAATTACATGATTAAATACAGTAGTTGGCAAAAGTGATGTCCGGAGGGGATATTTGGTTCAATTGAACTTAAAACATCAAAATATGAGTCCAAATTTTCTGAAGAGACTCAATCGCTTTATACGATGAACAGATTGAATTTTGGCTTTTATTCACATATAAACATTCATCAACTTGCATTTTGATCTTCTGCAAGAACCAATGAGGTTCATTCTCGTGTTACGCAGCACGTTTGAGCTTCCTCAAGAACCAATGAGGTTCATTCTTGTGTTACGCAACACGTTTGAGCTTCAGCAAGAACCAGTGAGATTCATTCTCGTGTTACGCATCACGTTTGAGCTTCCTCAAGCACCAATGAGGTTCATTCTTGTGTTACGCAACACGTTTGAGCTTCAGCAACAACCAGTGAGATTCATTCTCGTGTTACGCATCACGTTTGAGCTTCCTCAAGAACCAGTGAGGTTCATTCTTGTGTTACGCAACACGTTTGAGCTTCAGCAAGAACCAATGAGGTTCATTCTTGTGTTACGCAACACATTTGAGCTTCAGCAGGAACCAATGAGGTTCATTCTCGTGTTACGCATCACGTTTGAGCTTCAGCAGGAACCAATGAGGTTCATTCTCGTGTTACGCAGCACGTTTGAGCTTCAGCAAAAACCAATGAGGTTCATTCTCGTGTTGCGCAGCACGTTTGAGCTTCAGCAAGAACCAATGAGGTTCATTCTCGTGTTACGCAGCACGTTTGAGCTTCAGCAGGAACCAATGAGGTTCATTCTCGTGTTACGCAGCACGTTTGAGCTTCAGCAGGAACCAATGAGGTTCATTCTTGTGTTACGCATCATGTTTGAGCTTCAGCAAGAACCAATGAGGTTCATTCTTGTGTTACGCATCACGTTTGAGCTTCCTCAAGAACCAATGAGGTTCATTCTCGTGTTGCGCAGCACGTTTGAGCTTCAGCAAGAACCAATGAGGTTCATTCTCGTGTTACGCAGCACGTTTGAGCTTCAGCAGGAACCAATGAGGTTCATTCTCGTGTTACGCAGCACGTTTGAGCTTCAGCAAGAACCAATGAGGTTCATTCTTGTGTTACGCATCACGTTTGAGCTTCAGCAAGAACCAATGAGGTTCATTCTTGTGTTACGCATCACGTTTGAGCTTCCTCAAGAACCAATGAGGTTCATTCTCGTGTTGCGCAGCACGTTTGAGCTTCAGCAAGAACCAATGAGGTTCATTCTCGTGTTACGCAGCACGTTTGAGCTTCAGCAGGAACCAATGAGGTTCATTCTCGTGTTACGCAGCACGTTTGAGCTTCAGCAGGAACCAATGAGGTTCATTCTCGTGTTACGCAGCACGTTTGAGCTTCAGCAGGAACCAATGAGGTTCATTCTTGTGTTACGCATCACTTTTGAGCTTCAGCAAGAATCAATGAGGTTCATTCTTGTGTTACGCATCACGTTTGAGCTTCAGCAAGAACCAATGAGGTTCATTCTCGTGTTACGCATCACTTTTGAGCTTCAGCAAGAACCAATGAGGTTCATTCTCGTGTTACGCATCACGTTTGAGCTTCCTCAAGAACCAATGAGGTTCATTCTTGTGTTACGCAACACGTTTGAGCTTCAGCAGGAACCAATGAGGTTCATTCTTGTGTTACGCATCACGTTTGAGCTTCAGCAAGAACCAATGAGGTTCATTCTTGTGTTACGCAACACATTTGAGCTTCAGCAGGAACCAATGAGGTTCATTCTCGTGTTACGCAGCACGTTTGAGCTTCAGCAGGAACCAATGAGGTTCATTCTCGTGTTACGCATCACGTTTGAGCTTCCTCAAGAACCAGTGAGGTTCATTCTTGTGTTACGCAACACGTTTGAGCTTCAGCAAGAACCAATGAGGTTCATTCTTGTGTTACGCAACACATTTGAGCTTCAGCAGGAACCAATGAGGTTCATTCTCGTGTTACGCATCACGTTTGAGCTTCAGCAGGAACCAATGAGGTTCATTCTCGTGTTACGCAGCACGTTTGAGCTTCAGCAAAAACCAATGAGGTTCATTCTCGTGTTGCGCAGCACGTTTGAGCTTCAGCAAGAACCAATGAGGTTCATTCTCGTGTTACGCAGCACGTTTGAGCTTCAGCAGGAACCAATGAGGTTCATTCTCGTGTTACGCAGCACGTTTGAGCTTCAGCAGGAACCAATGAGGTTCATTCTTGTGTTACGCATCATGTTTGAGCTTCAGCAAGAACCAATGAGGTTCATTCTTGTGTTACGCATCACGTTTGAGCTTCCTCAAGAACCAATGAGGTTCATTCTCGTGTTGCGCAGCACGTTTGAGCTTCAGCAAGAACCAATGAGGTTCATTCTCGTGTTACGCAGCACGTTTGAGCTTCAGCAGGAACCAATGAGGTTCATTCTCGTGTTACGCAGCACGTTTGAGCTTCAGCAAGAACCAATGAGGTTCATTCTTGTGTTACGCATCACGTTTGAGCTTCAGCAAGAACCAATGAGGTTCATTCTTGTGTTACGCATCACGTTTGAGCTTCCTCAAGAACCAATGAGGTTCATTCTCGTGTTGCGCAGCACGTTTGAGCTTCAGCAAGAACCAATGAGGTTCATTCTCGTGTTACGCAGCACGTTTGAGCTTCAGCAGGAACCAATGAGGTTCATTCTCGTGTTACGCAGCACGTTTGCGCTTCAGCAGGAACCAATGAGGTTCATTCTCGTGTTACGCAGCACGTTTGAGCTTCAGCAGGAACCAATGAGGTTCATTCTTGTGTTACGCATCACTTTTGAGCTTCAGCAAGAACCAATGAGGTTCATTCTTGTGTTACGCATCACGTTTGAGCTTCAGCAAGAACCAATGAGGTTCATTCTCGTGTTACGCATCACTTTTGAGCTTCAGCAAGAACCAATGAGGTTCATTCTCGTGTTACGCATCACGTTTGAGCTTCCTCAAGAACCAATGAGGTTCATTCTTGTGTTACGCAACACGTTTGAGCTTCAGCAGGAACCAATGAGGTTCATTCTTGTGTTACGCATCACGTTTGAGCTTCAGCAAGAACCAATGAGGTTCATTCTTGTGTTACGCAACACATTTGAGCTTCAGCAGGAACCAATGAGGTTCATTCTCGTGTTACGCAGCACGTTTGAGCTTCAGCAGGAACCAATGAGGTTCATTCTTGTGTTACGCATCACGTTTGAGCTTCAGCAAGAACCAATGAGGTTCATTCTTGTGTTACGCATCACGTTTGAGCTTCCTCAAGAACCAATGAGGTTCATTCTCGTGTTGCGCAGCACGTTTGAGCTTCAGCAAGAACCAATGAGGTTCATTCTCGTGTTACGCAGCACGTTTGAGCTTCAGCAGGAACCAATGAGGTTCATTCTCGTGTTACGCAGCACGTTTGAGCTTCAGCAAGAACCAATGAGGTTCATTCTCGTGTTACGCAGCACGTTTGAGCTTCAGCAAGAACCAATGAGGTTCATTCTTGTGTTACGCATCACGTTTGAGCTTCAGCAAGAACCAATGAGGTTCATTCTTGTGTTACGCATCACGTTTGAGCTTCCTCAAGAACCAATGAGGTTCATTCTCGTGTTGCGCAGCACGTTTGAGCTTCAGCAAGAACCAATGAGGTTCATTCTCGTGTTACGCAGCACGTTTGAGCTTCAGCAGGAACCAATGAGGTTCATTCTCGTGTTACGCAGCACGTTTGAGCTTCAGCAGGAACCAATGAGGTTCATTTGCGCGTTACGCAGCACGTTTTAGCTTCAGCCGGAACCAATGAGGTTCATTCTTGTGTTACGCATCACTTTTGAGCTTCAGCAAGAACCAATGAGGTTCATTCTTGTGTTACGCATCACGTTTGAGCTTCAGCAAGAACCAATGAGGTTCATTCTCGTGTTACGCATCACTTTTGAGCTTCAGCAAGAACCAATGAGGTTCATTCTCGTGTTACGCATCACGTTTGAGCTTCCTCAAGAACCAATGAAGTTCATTCTCGTGTTACGCATCACGTTTGAGCTTCAGCAAGAACCAATGAGGTTCATTCTTGTGTTACGCATCACGTTTGAGCTTCAGCAAGAACCAATGAGGTTCATTCTTGTGTTACGCATCACGTTTGAGCTTCCTCAAGAACCAATGAGGTTCATTCTCGTGTTGCGCAGCACGTTTGAGCTTCAGCAAGAACCAATGAGGTTCATTCTCGTGTTACGCAGCACGTTTGAGCTTCAGCAGGAACCAATGAGGTTCATTCTCGTGTTACGCAGCACGTTTGAGCTTCAGCAAGAACCAATGAGGTTCATTCTCGTGTTACGCAGCACGTTTGAGCTTCAGCAAGAACCAATGAGGTTCATTCTTGTGTTACGCATCACGTTTGAGCTTCAGCAAGAACCAATGAGGTTCATTCTTGTGTTACGCATCACGTTTGAGCTTCCTCAAGAACCAATGAGGTTCATTCTCGTGTTGCGCAGCACGTTTGAGCTTCAGCAAGAACCAATGAGGTTCATTCTCGTGTTACGCAGCACGTTTGAGCTTCAGCAGGAACCAATGAGGTTCATTCTCGTGTTACACAGCACGTTTGAGCTTCAGCAGGAACCAATGAGGTTCATTCTCGTGTTACGCAGCACGTTTGAGCTTCAGCAGGAACCAATGAGGTTCATTCTTGTGTTACGCATCACTTTTGAGCTTCAGCAAGAACCAATGAGGTTCATTCTTGTGTTACGCATCACGTTTGAGCTTCAGCAAGAACCAATGAGGTTCATTCTCGTGTTACGCATCACTTTTGAGCTTCAGCAAGAACCAATGAGGTTCATTCTCGTGTTACGCATCACGTTTGAGCTTCCTCAAGAACCAATGAAGTTCATTCTCGTGTTACGCATCACGTTTGAGCTTCAGCAAGAACCAATGAGGTTCATTCTCGTGTTACGCATCACTTTTGAGCTTCAGCAAGAACCAATGAGGTTCATTCTCGTGTTACGCATCACGTTTGAGCTTCCTCAAGAACCAATGAAGTTCATTCTCGTGTTACGCATCATGTTTGAGCTTCAGCAGGAACCAATGAGGTTCATTCTCGTGTTACGCATCACGTTTGAGCTTCCTCAAGAACCAGTGAGGTTCATTCTTGTGTTACGCAACACGTTTGAGCTTCAGCAAGAACCAATGAGGTTCATTCTTGTGTTACGCAACACATTTGAGCTTCAGCAGGAACCAATGAGGTTCATTCTCGTGTTACGCATCACGTTTGAGCTTCAGCAGGAACCAATGAGGTTCATTCTCGTGTTACGCATCACGTTTGAGCTTCCTCAAGAACCAATGAAGTTCATTCTCGTGTTACGCATCATGTTTGAGCTTCAGCAGACACAAAATAGTCACATTCCGTTGCATTCCATTGCATTGCGTTCTCTTGTAACATTTCTGTCACAATATCACTTCTATCACAAGACAGTCACCAAATACGGAACCTCGAGTCTCAGACCTTTCCGATGATATGTTTTGTCAAGATTAGAAAAGTGTTTGATTATAAAATAGTTATCAATGAATAATTTACCTCGCACACCTGTGAGTAATAGATAGTTGCATAGATAGTGAAAAATTCTTTTGAAAACCAGAAAGTCCCGCACACTATCTGTAAAATATAAAAAACTGTTTATTAAGCACATTTTATGAAATAGCTTTGAAGAGCTTTATAGTGATTCATATCACAGTTCAGGGGGTTTTCCACCACACAACATCAAAGAACAGCCTAACCAGTAGTAAATGAGCTCTGTCACTGTAACACAAGGCCTCTTGTGTACTTGAGATAACCTTTCTTTGCACTGAAAACAGGAAGTTCTTGCTCTGCTTGTCCGTGGGGTTTTCATCTTGCTTCATTTCCACATAAATACAAATGCAAGATCTCTGAACATAACACAAACTTCTCTAACAATGAATGCAAATAATACAGTAGTTGCCAAAAGTGATGTAAGGAGGGGATATTTTTTATTTTTAAATATCTAGAACAAATTTATCCAACAAAATTATTTGGCAAAAAAGTCAAACTTCAGGTTTTATATGCAAAAAACAAAAAGACATAAACATAATCAGTTATTGATATTTTGTTGGTTCTCTCTTGTTTTTGTACATGTTCTTAATTTCTTTGTATGACAGCCTGCACTGTAAACCCTAACACTCAAAATTAACTGTTATGAGTATTACAACTTTCTTTTTCTTTTTCCATTTCAAGTAATCTGAACGGTTTCATTGTTTTGAGTTGTATGAACTAATTTCCTTCCATTTAGACGAACTTAAATTTAACTGAAACTGGGCTGGGATTTTTTATTTCCCAGCATGCTTTGCCCATGGCACTCGAAAGGGAGAGTAAATGATAAAATGAAGTGTTATATAATGTTTTTTTTATGTGCAAGATTAATGGTAAGGGAGATTTAGTAGTGATTAATGTTTTGTTATGCTAATTTAAACGTTTCTGTTAATGTGGGTTTTTGGTGAGTTACCATCATGGTGACGAGTGGAGCATAAGTTACATGTTTTAAGTTGCTGTACTCATTCAGTAAGTGCTATGCTATTGTTAACATGTTAGCAAATTATCAAATTGGCATTTTCTGAATTAGTTTGTTAAATCTCATTCAACTTTTCTGACAACTTATTAAGGTTTACAGTGAAGTAAATAACATTTGCAAGAACTCAAAATAAATGTGTGAATAAGTGAATTAACTAAATCTTTTATGTGAATTGCTATCAAAATGTATGAGTTAGCTTACTCAGTACTTCAAGTTAGGAGAAATTAACTTAACATGCATGAGTACTACAAAACTTGATTGTTCTGCTTACTTTAAATTGGGAACATCATAACTAAAAAAATTGTATGTAACGGATTACCTCAAATTTTTTGAGTTAGCCTAACTTATTCTGGTTTACAGTGTGGCCAAAAATGATGTCGGCACAATTTGGCATGTTTCATTGCGTTATCACAAATAAAACAATCGACTCCACTACTGTATATCTGAAAGCAACTATTCTTAAACAAATTTTAAAGGTGCACTATGTAACTTTTCCGTCCGCTAGAGGTCGCCTATTCAAAACAAAGGCTTAGTTTGATGACGTCAAGTTTGAGCGCAGAATCTTGGGACATGTGGTCTTCACCTCAAAGCCGGTGGAAAAGAATCGGGATAGGACTCGGGAAGAAATCATGTTCATGGATGCGATTATTAACGAGTGTTGTGGGAGCTGAGCAAGGCCGCTGGAGCATTTGCGCAACAAACGCCTCGCAAGCAGCGGGACTTTTATTATGCCACAGTCGCCGGCTCCATTTCCGCTTTTCCGGTCATGAGTATGAGGTAACGCAGCTCTGTTTATCATATTAGATACATTTGAGTGTTGAAAATGATGTTATGACGTTACTCTGTGCGTTCGCTCGGCGGCTGCTATGACACTTGTTGCACACTGCAGTGAGAGTAAAGCGTTTCTGCTAAATAAAACCGGAAACCGAGGGTAACGCAGATATGACGCAGTTGACAGGGGACTCCCTCACACGTCCCGGTTCCTTGGTTAAAATAGCAATTTTCTCACGATTTACAAATAGTTGAAAACATTTGGGATATTGTAAGTACTCAATTGAACAAAATATATAACACTGGCCTAGTGGTTTTTGGATATTTTACTGAAATTTTTTTACATAATGCACCTTTAAAGTGTCCATAACACACACAGTTTCTGCCAGTCTCATGTTAATCTTGAGTACCTATAGAGTAGTATTGCATCCTTCATAACTCCCAAGAGTCTTTAGCTTTATCATATTTATAAAAGACAGATACGCTGTAGCGATTCTTTCAGAAAACAGCCGAGTCCGTGGAGGCGTGCAGTGGGCGGAGCTAAAGAGTCTCACACACACACACACACACACACAATACATCATGGCATTATCCCTTGATAACTCTCGATTCACTATATGTTGGTGTTGTTTACATTATATGCACTTATGCACCGATTGCCAACAAAACACACATTTGATGCAGTTTCACTCATCGCCTGCGGTTTCCACTCGTGACCGGGAACAAACACACACACTTGCAGAACTCCGGGAAAACAAACTTCATCCACTGTTCCCGTAACGCTGGGATATTTGGGAAGCTGAACAAGGGGATCTTCCCCTCACATTAGAAACACACTTCTTTAGTGACATTGTTGATTTTGTGATCTAAAAACACAATGCAAGCACTGCCGACAGCTCCCGTAACCCGAATGAAATGTGTGCTCATCCGGGAGAAGTGTCCATACAAGGAATTCCACCCTTTATGACGTCATACAGAGCCATACTCGGGGAAAAAAACTTTCTGAAACTTGTTTGAATCCTGAAGGAGTGTATTTGGCACAGAAATACTGTCATGCGTCCAACTCGTTTTTTTAAATGTTGTAGTGGACAGCACATTCCAGGGCCCAGTGTATGGCCGGGCCCCTCTCTGCCCATAACAGTGGACAAAGGTTTGCTACATTTTGGTTGGATCTTGTTGGACTAACACAAACAAACTGTCCAACGCCATCAGATAAAGATGGTAGGACAACAGCCAGACACCTCTTAGAAGGCAAGAAGAAGACCTCTGGTACCAAGCCCAGGAAGGACAGGACTTCTTATTGGTCCACATGCAGTTTCTGCCCTTCAATCATCTAGAAACTGATCCCTAATGTCCTGGTCTGTGACTGCCATAAAAATTCCTCAGGACCTCACCAGTAGTGAGTGAAACAAAGAAAGACCACAATGATCCATTCAAATCCATTCATAACTATGTTTGGAAACCTTAAGACTGATGTAAACTACACACACCCATTTCATACTTATTCAGAGAAATAAGTATTCTCAGTGACAGCTATTTGTAATACAACATCTTACACAGATTCAGCTGTTAATAAACAAACAAATCTTTTTCCATCATGTTTGGTGTCTATTTGTTTAGAATATTGCCAAGGGTATTCTGATGGTGGTTTGGATGTAAACTTTAAAGACCCTTTAAAGACTTCTAATTGTGTACAGTATGCAAATGAGTTCCACAGGGGAAAGAAGGGCGGGCCACACGGTGTGCCCCCTCTGATGCCAGCAGCCAATCACAGCAGAATGGAGAAGCACCAAACTGCAATCTCCTCCTATTCTGAAAAGGATAAAGGTACCCTTTCAACAGACACTCCTCGTTCTGGGTCTCTCCTCGAGAGAGATGAACAGTTCACCAAGTTCTGATTCTGTCTAGCGAGGATGAGACTGTGACAGAGCAACCAAGTTCTGAGTCTCCCCTTTAAAGAGACATAACAGATACACCGTAACAATTTGAGCCTCTGGTTCATCCAGAGAGACAACAAAAGATCAGAGGATCTGAGTCTACAGCTTGTGAGGCAGCAACAGATACGACCACATTCTGAGCCTCCAGCCTGTGAGGAAAGAGACATTAACAAACACTACGTTCAGAGTTTTAGTCCAGCGAGACGACTACAGCACGTCCCGAGTCTCCATGCTAGAGAGACAAAAGCGGATTGACCAAGTCCTGAGTGTCTGGCCCAGAGAGGCAGAAGACACACAGAGACATTTGCAACAAGGTTAAGCTCAGGAGAGCAAACCTTCACTTCAAGGTTCCTGCGTGTTCCAGATTAAGGACCTTCTGCACCTACTTCAGGGCCTCATTTGCGTGTTCCAGATTTTAGGACCCTTTGGTGCTCCAGGAGATCAGCATCCCACAGAGCTTCTGTTGAAACGGATTCCAGCTTCTTTCCCCACTGCATTGTCACCCAGCACAACCAGTGGAATAAGTCACCGCCATCGGACTGCTTACTCAACCACGTGGAACGTAAATATCACTTAACCAAACCTCTTTCCAGAGACCTTGGCATTGTTGTATATTATCAGTATATGATTTTCTAATTTACATTAGAGGTAATATAACTGATGCTAGTTAGTAACAAATAATATTTTTTTTATTGGTTTGATGCATAATAAGGTTCTTCACCTTAGTTTCAGAGAAGCAACAGTTTATCTTTCCATAAGATAACGCAACTCTTCCATAGCCACACTCAACTTAATCACATGTATTGTATGCATCGTATTCCTTTATCATTCATTGTATTCATTTAGTAGTTGTGTTAGTTATTCTTGTTTATCTTTGTTAATAAAATGTATTTTATTACAATTGTGTATTCCTTGTGCTGACAATACAGAAGAGGCTCTACAAGTTAGAAATCCCACCAATCTTTCAGATAAATCAGCTGACCAACTCTCCCCACTTTACATTTATTCTAAAGGATTATTAGGAACACCATACTAATACTGTGTTTGACCCCCTTT
Organism: Rhinogobio ventralis; assembly: GCA_039654625.1. Classification (NCBI taxonomy): domain Eukaryota; kingdom Metazoa; phylum Chordata; class Actinopteri; order Cypriniformes; family Gobionidae; genus Rhinogobio; species Rhinogobio ventralis. The sequence continues at coordinate 3,174,393 of CM077197.1, forward strand.
CACCTTCAGAACTGCCTTAATTCTACGTGGCATTGATTCAACAAGGTGCTGAAAGCATTCTTTAGAAATGTTGGCCCATATTGATAGGATAGCATCTTGCAGTTGATGGAGATTTGTGGGATGCACATCCAGGGCACGAAGCTCCTGTTCCACCACATCCCAAAGATGCTCTATTGGGTTGAGATCTGGTGACTGTGGGGGCCATTTTAGTACAGTGAACTCATTTTCATGTTCAAGAAACCAATTTGAAATGATTGGAGCTTTGTGACATGGTGCATTATCCTGCTGGAAGTAGCCATCAGAGGATGGGTACATGGTGGTCATAAAGGGATGGACATGGTCAGAAACAATGCTCAGGTAGGCCGTGGCATTTAAACGATGCCCAATTGGCACTAAGGGGCCTAAAGTGTGCCAAGAAAACATCCCCCACACCATTACACCACCACCACCAGCCTGCACAGTGGTAACAAGGCATGATGGATCCATGTTCTCATTCTGTTTACGCCAAATTCTGACTCTACCATCTGAATGTCTCAACAGAAATCGAGACTCATCAGACCAGGCAACATTTTTCCAGTCTTCAACTGTCCAATTTTGGTGAGCTCGTGCAAATTGTAGCCTCTTTTTCCTATTTGTAGTGGAGATGAGTGGTACCCGGTGGGGTCTTTTGCTGTTGTAGCCCATCCGCCTCAAGGTTGTGCGTGTTGTGGCTTCACAAATGCTTTGCTGCATACCTCGGTTGTAACGAGTGGTTATTTCAGTCAAAGTTGCTCTTCTATCAGCTTGAATCAGTCGGCCCATTCTCCTCTGACCTCTAGCATCAACAAGGTATTTTCGCCCACAGGACTGCCGCAAACTGGATGTTTTTCCCTTTTCACACCATTCTTTGTAAACTCTAGAAATGGTTGTGCGTGAAAATCCCAGTAACTGAGCAGATTGTGAAATACTCAGACCGGCCCGTCTGGCACCAACAACCATGCCACGCTCAAAATTGCTTAAATCACCTTTCTTTCCCATTCTGACATTCAGTTTGGAGTTCAGGAGATTGTCTTGACCAGGACCACACCCCTAAATGCATTGAAGCAACTGCCATGTGATTGGTTGATTAGATAATTGCATTAATGAGAAATTGAACAGGTGTTCCTAATAATCCTTTAGGTGAGTGTACATTCATTCTAAATGATTGACAGCTCCTGTCTGGAGTGTTCTCATATAGCCAAGGTAAAAGACCTCGACTAGTGTCCCAAACTAAGAGAGGGGGAAGGTGGTCATCTGATGTACCATAACCACACCTTAAGTGACGTGTGATCCAAAAATCACAACATCAGTGGTGATGTGAGTACCAATCACTACCTTACTTAGCGTCCTTGGATGGACGAAAGTAAAATCACTACAATATGTATTTTAGCATGAGAATGTGCATATAATGTGAATGCAGGAAATAGCATTAGACCTTAAACTCTAAACATCTAAATGGTCTGATTTGAATAACTTTAGAATGCTAGACTTTAGAATTTTAGAATTCATTAATGCTAGAATGTTTCCAGATGTTGTTGCTACGCTCTAAAGATGCTGTTGTTTCAACTCATGTTTGGGTCAAATATGGACAAACCTAACCATTGGGTTTAAAAACTTGTCCATATTTGACCCAAACATGGGTTGAAACAACTTAGCATTTGTGTGAATTAGACCTGCTTTATCTAAGAGCATCAATGAGCAAGTATAAGAGCGCATATCTCACCATCAAAACACATTTGTTCTAACCACTAACCCTGTAATTATGATCAATAACAATAGAAATGTTTGCCTCAACAAGCAATAACCATAGGAAAGTATTTTTGATTTATTATTTACTTATTTAAGGGGATTATTGAGCTTGAAGCCTTTATTATTAATGTTGCTTTTGGATATAAAAGCATCAGCCACATGCATAAATGTTAATGTAATAAAAAGTATTCGTTGATCTTGTTTCAGAAGGTCCCTTTCAATGTTTTATGAACTAGTTTAATCTCTTCTTATGATCCTGTTTTCAAAAGTAAAACGTCAGGAAAGAGATAAAGTGGAGATTATATGATAAAAGAGTTGAGTAAATGACATCCTCTTTCTTCTACCACACACTGTCTTACACTAGATGAAAATAAATATAACTCCAGCCCTCAGCTTCACTAGAGCTTATTTCATTACACATCCAGACATAAAGGTGCCTCACTTTCGTTTCTTTCTTACAGTGTGTGTATATCTGTTATATTTTGTTGCTTTATTGTAAATTAAGTGAGATTATTTGCTTTACAGGGATGATGATGATGATGAAGAGGATGTTACAGATGATTTTGCTTCTGACTGAATGTGTTCTGGTCTCTTCATATCAATCGAACTCCACAGGTAACTTCATATTAGAAAATATCTTTGGGTTGTTGACAATAGAGATGCTGAGATGCTTTTGTCAAAAACATAAACTGGTTGACATTTGTATTCATTTATTTATTAGCACTTTAAAAACATAGATATGATTGACAAATGAAATATTTTAAGTTATTGGTTTATTTATTTTTTTATTTATTTGCACATTTGTTAAAAAAAAAGTTATTTGGGCTGTTGCCAATGTGTGCAAATGAATAAATCAATAATTTAAAATCTGTCCATTTCTTTATAAATAGATATTTGGGTTGTTGACAAATGGACAGATTTAAGTTATTAATTGATTGACTGATTTTTATTTATTGATTTATGTATTTGCACATTTATTTAAAAAATTGTTATTTGGATTGTTGACAGATGTGCAAATAAATAAATCAATAACTTAAAATCGACTTAAACTTCGACTTGTCAACTTAAAATTGTTGACAAATGGACAGATTTTAAGTTATTGATTGATTAATTGATTGACAGATTTTTCTTTATTTATTTATTTATTTGCACATTTATAAAAAATATATATATATTTGGGTTGTTGACAAATGAAATATTTTAAGTTTTTTATTTATTTATTTATTTATTTGCACATTTGTTAAAAAAAAGTTATTTGTTGCCAAATGTGTAAATAAATAAATCAATAACTTAAAATCTGTCCATTTCCTTAAAAATAGATAATTTGGTTATGGTTAATGGACAGATTTTAAGTTATTGATTAATTAGTTGATTGACAATTTATTTATTTATGTATTTGCACATTTATTTAAAGAAATATATATATATATTTGTGTTGTTGACAAGTGGACAGATTTTGGAATAAATGAAGAAGCTTTGACGCTTTTTGGTTAATTAGCAAAGAAAAAAGATTTCGTCCAAAAATACTGGTTGACATATTTGTTTGTTTGTTTGAAGGGAATATTTAACCGAATATTCATATGCATTCAGACAGTTTTGCTCCGGACTGGGTTAAACGGAGATGCTTTAAACATATTTAAACATGTGTCTCTTTTCTATTAGTTCTGTGTGAAAGACCTGATAAAAGCAGAACAAAGCGAGTGAGAGCTGGAGAATCCCTGTATTTACTCTGCCCGAATCTTGATTGCCAGAAAGGCACTGAAAACGGCTCGTATTATTGGTTCAAATACCTCAACAGAACAATCCCGCTTGAGCCAATCGGGACGGAGGAGAGCGAGCGCGTCCATTACCACCATTCTGCATTATACATCTTTTGGTTAACCCTGAACGACACGGGACGCTACATCACACGCTGGTGATCGCACACACTTCATTCACATCCATGCTGTTCCAAACCTGTATGACATGCATTTGTTAAATGTTGCAAATGCAGTTTTCCATACTGTGAAAATAAAAAAATATATCATATCACAGTATAGTGCATATGACTCAAGCACTATATACCATGTCATATGACAGCCTAAAGGTACAAAGGCTTATTATTTTGTGTTGAAAAGTTTGGGGTCAGTAAGATTTTTTTAATGTTTTGAAAGAAGTCTCTTCTGCTCATCAAGGCTGCATTTATTTGATCACAAATACAGTAAAAATAGTGAAATATTATTACAGTTTCAAATAACCATTTTCTATGTGAATATATAGTAAAGTGTAATTTATTCCTGTGATCAAAGCTGAATTTTCAGCATCATTACTCCAATCTTCAGTGTCACATGATCAGAAATCATTCTAATATGATGATTTGAAATCAGTTTATATTTGAAACCTTGATACATTTTGTATCCCAAGATTCTTTGATGAATAGAATGTTCAAAAGAACAGCATTTATTTGAAATATAAATATTTTGTAATATGTCTTTACTGTCCCTTTTAAAGTCCTTGCTTAATAAAAGTCAAATATCTTGCTTAGAAAAACAATATTTAGTAGTGTAAGTTAAACTGAACCCAGAACCTTCTTTTAACAGCAGTGTGTGTTGTCCTGTTACAGGTGGTATAGAGAGGACAAATGTGATGAATATATAACTGACATTGTGGTTCATGAGGAGTTCTCCTCAGAGCTCTTGTACGTGACACCGACAGAAGAAAAGGCGTTACATATCCAGTGTCCGGTGTGTGAATACCAGCAGGCCACGTTCATCTGGTATAAGGTGTGTTGAGTTTGATGTTTGTGGTCAATTTGACAGCATGTTTGCAATGCGAGGCAGCGATGCTGAGCACTCATCATGTGATCTGATCAAGGTTTACGCATGACGCATAACCTGTTTTTCACTTGGAAGTGTTTCATATTTACAGACCTGCCAACCTTGGGAAAAAAAATGTTTGCGTATCAGTGTGACGGGATGGGACACAGGGTTTGACGGGAGGGGTTTCTGCCCAAATTACTCTCAAATCTTGTGATTTAAGCAAGAATGAGTTCATTCTAGGGGTTGAATCTGTGACACAATTTTTAAATGTTTTCCCCTCTACGTGACGTCGACAGTCTGCAAGACACACACACACGGCTATATACATAATTCCAGTTTTCACTGTTAAAGTTTTTTGAATATGACCCAATTAAAAATTGTCACTTGCACTGCACTGGGCCCTTAAAAATAAAGGTGCCAGGAAGAACCAAAAATGGGCTTTCACGGCGATGCCATAGAAGAACCATTTTTGGTTCCCTGTTTTGTGAAAGGTTCTTTAAAGAATCATTTTTTTCTAACCATTTTAGTCTAAAGAACCTTTTGTGCAATGGAGAGGTTCTTTGGATATTAAAGTTTCTTCATGGAACCATACCCCCGCCAATGAACCTTTATTTTTAAGAGTACAGTGAAAGTCAAAAGTTTCAATACACCTGCTCAAAACCATTTTTTTTATTCATGATTAATATTGCATTGCATTATGTGTGCTTAGACAAACTGATAACCTCAAGTGAATTGCATTCAATTATTTAATATAAATGGAAATAATTGTTTTGTCTGCAATTTCAAGTATTTACATTAGGGATGTGCGCTATGATTCATTTGACTAGGCGTTTTTAATGACTAGTCAGTCAACTAGTCTAAAATTTAGAAACCCCTAGAAAACAGTAAAAAATAGGAACATTATGTGTATGTATGATTCATTTAAAATGCTTAATAGTCCAGGTGATATGTGAAAATAATGTTCACTTTTTCATAAAAGCATGAAATTTAGCACACAATGGAGCCATCGCAAAAACGAAGCATAACCGTTTAAATTTACACCTTTAGCACCTTTAACGTACTGACTTATGTGGCTAACTTTTATTTGAGGAAATTGGTTTATAATAGGCTATTATGTCACAGGCCGGCTCATAGCCTGTGGCAAAAAATGAGGGGACACCAACAACAGGTATAGGCCAAAAAAAGGGTTTTCTTTATTGTAAACCAAAAACTATTAACTATAAACAAGGGGAAAATAATGAGGTGTGAACATGTCATAATGTAGGGTGTATGTAAAGTGCAGGGATGCATGAATCTGTGTGTGTGAACATGTCTGAGTGGAAACTAAGTAAAACTACAAAAGAACAAACAAAACAGGAGCAGAGAGAGAGAGAAGAGTGGGTAGTAAGGCAGTTTAAATACCCAGAGCCCAGGTGGCTCCAATCACTAACGACCCTCCTCTGCCTGCAGGAGGCATCGCCCCCACAAGGCAGGGGAGGGGCCGTGACAATTAGGTTTGAACTTATTGGTCCTGCGCTGCCTATTAACTAACGTTGCTTAAGTGAATGCTCAAGTTTAATACAATGATCATAATGCAAGGCAAGCACGTCACATGATCTATTTTTAGCGGCATTCAGTATGGGATTTGACTATTCATAGTTTAAGTGTTCTTTTAAATGGATGGCATATACAGACTGTCTCAGAGGGCGGGGTTAGACTAGTCGGTTACACAATTTCCGTTTAAACGGTTATGAAATTAGTCGTTGCGCACATCCCTAGTACAATCTACAAATCTGCCATGATGCAGCAAAAAACTGCACAGTAATGAAAGGGTGATGATTTAAAACATCAAGAGCACAAAACACACACACAGCACTCTATTATACACACAAATTAATGGTGTAGGTGTAACAATATGGCAAAATTGAGCCAGAAGACTCAAATAAGAGGTTGAAATCAGGTTGATTGAGCTCCGATAAAGCATTCCTGTTACATTTTGTTACATTTTTATTGAATTTTGATGTTATGTGTAACAAAATGTCTTTCTCTGTGTTTGACTGTAGTGAAAAGAAAGCAAAAGCTGACACTTCAAATCAACATTAAAAAAACAAAAATCTAAATCTTGACAAAAAGTGAGAATGTCTAAATATACACTACCGGTCAAAAGTTTGAGAACGGTAAGATTTTTAATTTTTTTTAAAGAAGTTTCTTCTGCTCACCAAGGCTGCATTTATTTGATCTAAAATACAGCAAAAACAGTAATATTGTGAAATATTTTTACAATTTAAAAAAACTATTTTTCTATTTGAATATATTTTAAAATGTAATTTATTCCTTTGTTCAAAGCTGAATTTTCAGCATCATTACTCCAGTCTTCAGTGTCACATGATCAGAAATCATTCTAATATGCCGATTTGCTAGCCTGACAAACCAGTCCCACATCAAGTGTTGGGTGGATGTTGTGTCTGGGAACACACCATTGGCAGGGCTCAATCCGAGGGGCGGGATAAACGGTTGTCTTTCAAATTCCCTCTGCACGCAATAGGATAGCGCTACAACCAACCAGAGCAACGAAGAAGGTGAAGCGGAGCTAGTTGATAGATTAAACTTTTGCCGTATCCGGTCGGCAAAACTCCGAACACATCTTCCTTTTTTAAGGAAGGACTTCAGTGCCGTTTTTTTGTTCTTTTCTCAAAGAAAAGTTTAACTCCAATCGCTGCCAAAGCCGATTCAAAAGACCGCTGTTCGCCAGCTTCTGTGTTTTCAAGTAGCACGCGGAACCGTCGCAACTCTGCCGTCATTGTTAAGCCCGCCCACCAACTCTATTCACAATGTGATTGGCCTGACTAGAGTTTGGTTTTTCAAGCTCGCAAGCCAACGGAGAGTTGCTAGACGACCCTGGCTGCAAATTACATTACTGCCGCTAGGGTGCGTCTAGATTTCTAGGCTACCGATTTGCTGCTCAAGAAACATTTATTATTATTGTCAATGTTGAAAACAGTTGTGTACAATTTTTTTTCAGGATTATCTAATGAATAGAAAGTTTAAAAGAACAGCATTTATCTGAAATATAAAGCTTTTGCAACATTATAAATGTCTTTACTGTCACTTGATCAATTTAATGCATCCTTGCTCAATAAATGTATTAATTTCTTTAAGTTCTTTCCCAAAAATAATTAATTAATTAATTCTTACCGAACCAAAACTTTTGAATGGTAGTACAGTGGTACAAAAGCTTTCTATTTCAGATAAATACTGTTCTTTTGAACTTTCTATTCATCAAAGAATCCTAAAAAAAAATGTTTTACACAACTGCTTTCAACATTACATTGATAATAATCAGAATAATTTCTTGAGCAGCAATTCGGCATATCAGAATGATTTCTGAAGGATCATGTGACACTGAAGACTGGAGTAATGATGCTGAAAATTCAGCTTTGATCACAGAAATAAATTACATTTTAAAATGTATTCAAATAGAAAACAGTTATTTTACATTTTAATAATATTTCACAATATTACAGCTTTTTTTTGTATTTTTAATAACATAAATGCAGCCTTGGTGAGCAGAAGAGACTTCTTTAAAAATATTAAAAAATCTTACCATTCTCAAACTTTTGACCGGTAGTGTATATCCAAATCCACAACTTAACTTTTTTAACAACTTAAAATTAACTATTTATATCTAAAAAACTTGAGAATTTATAAGCCACTTTATATACAGCTATATAGGAATCTACCACAGCATTACATACGTTTTCTTTCTTTTTTTACTCCCACCAAATGGCACTAATCTGCCATCAAAAATGGGATTTTTAAAGGCATTGTCTCTATTTTAACATGAAATGCTGCTTTAATGGAAAAGTAATTAAAAAAAATATTAGATTTTTTTTTTAGGTTATTTTCAATGGGAATAATGTATCATAATTATTGCATAAATATTAATTAATACAATGGAATTCTCTCAAAATACAAAACCAAAAAATCTAAAATATTATTGAACAAAAATATATTACATTGATTTTACTGAAAATAAAATAAGTCACTTCTGACCGTGAACAACACCCCCCCTATATAACAATACCAGAGGGTTAAAGGGGCGTGTCTCCTTTAAGACTTCAACATTAATGCCCACTGTTCTGATTGGGTGACATCTTTGCATATTAAATGAGAATTATACACGTGGAACTGTCAAAACTGTTGCAATCATAATTACAGTTGCTGCGATTTAACTGATTGTGGAAACTGGATTACACTTGTTTACATCTACTCCATCAAAGTTTCTTTTTAACATCAGTGTGTGTGTGCATGAAAGCAATATTATTGTGTTAAATCTTTTCTCTTTGGCAGAATTTCTCTCTTATTCCAAACCAAGAGTCTGTAAAGGATTTATGTATCAGAAACTCTTCGAAAGAAAGCGAGGGTATTTACACCTGCGTTTGCACCTGGGAGCACAATGGGATAAAACACAACAGCTCTGGATCTCGCAGACTGTCCATCACGGGTATATATTCCTCATTCGGCCGTGTCCGGTCTATACTCTGTGCTAGGAGTTCGTTTCTAACACTATCTTTCTCTTGTTCATAGAACCTTCCCTCAGCTTTCCTCCTGAGTTTAGCCTTCCCGTCAATAACTCCATTGTGATCACTGATGTGGGTGAGGAATGGGTTACAATCTCTTTTTATGCACCAAAACCTACAGCATGTTTTCATAGAAATGTCAATGATAAACCTGAAAGCCTCGATTGCTCTTGTTTCTCAGGCACAGAACTGATCCTCCAGTGTTCTGTCTTCTTTGGACCCAATGTGTGTGGCAAGTGCTCTGTCCACTGGGAAAGGAATAATACCAGGATGAATGGGGTGGATGGATACAAGCAGGAATACAGGTGGATATTATCTCCTCCTACAAACTCACTGCAAACTACACTCTAAAAAATACTGGGTTATTTTTTAACCGAAATGGGGTTAAGACTGTTGGGTCATTTTATTGGGTTATTTTTAATATTTTTACCCTAGGTAGTTTTTCTGTACACTCTAAAAAATGCTGGGTTGTTTCAACCCAAATTTGGGTCAGATATGGACAAACCCAAATTCAAACCTTGAATAGGTCGAGAAAATAACCCAACATGTGTTCTGTCCAATATTTACCCAGCGCTGGGTTGCCAAATAACCCAGAAATGTTTTTTCTTTTAACCCAGCAGTTTTTAACCCAGCTTTTTTTAGTGCATTTTTATTATTTACAATGAAAAACCTTGAATAGGTTGACAAAATAACCCAACATGTGTTCTGTCCAATATTTACCCAGCGCTGGGTTGCCAAATAACCCAGAAATTGTTGTTTTTAACCCAGCATTTTTTAAACAGATTTTTTTAGTGCATGTTTATTATTTAAAATGAAAAACCTTCAGTAGGTTGACTGACCCAGCTGTGTTCTGTCCAAATTTACCCAGAATTTTTTATAGTGTACTTATAATTAATGGGGTCATGACATTGATTTTTTTATATATATGCTCCTTGAGGGTTTTTTTTTGCACAAAAAAAAACAAATATATTTATACTGACCCTCTGTCTGATCCGTTTTTAAGGCGCGGCTCCTTTAAGATCCCACAATATAAAAACGAGCCATTTTTGGAGCTTGATTTAAATAAATGCTTTGTTTATAATGAGGAGGACGTTTTAAGCTCTGAAACTGACATGGATGTTTTAATGGTACAAAGACCTCTTATACACTATAAAAAATGCTGGGTTAAAAACGACCCAAGTTGGGTTGAAAATGGACAAACCCAGCGATTGGGTTGTTTTAACCCAGCGGTTGGGTTAAATGTTTAAACGTGCTGGGCTGTTTTATTTAACCCAACTATTTTTTTTTAAATTACTGTATGGCTGGCTTAAAATGAACCCGATTAAAAATCAGACACATAATTATAGAGGCAACAATAATAATCAAAAGGTGAACATTTATTAATAAGAAATTTAATAAATGTTTTATTGTTTAATTATTATTCATTAAACGTATTAATAATGTTAATTTATTAAACATATTAATAAATGGTAATTTCCAACATACTTTGGGTTCATTTTAAGCGAGCAATACCGTAATTTTTAAACAGTAGTTAAGTTAAATAAAACTACCCAGCAGGTTGGGCAAACATTTAACCCAACCGCTGGGTTAAAACAACCCATTCACTGGGTTTGCCCATTTTCAACCTAACTTGGGTTGTTTTTAACCCAGCATTTTTTAGAATGTATGTCAAAAGATCAAGGCAAACTCTATTTCTCTAGTCATGACCCCTTTAAAAGTAGTTAAACTGAGCCGCATTTTCAGAAAAGTAGTGGCTTAAAATAACTAGACATTCACACTAAACAACTGATACCCTGCTCTGCTCTAGTTCTGAGGGGTATTCCAGAAAGCAAGGTTAACTTACCGTCACATATACTCTCGGTTGATTAACCCAAACCTTGCTTACTCGAGGTATGCTGGTTCCAAAAACGAGTCCGGGAGTAAGTTCAGACAACTCAGAGTATGTTAACACACAAGACATTCTCAACAGAGCGACGCCATTCTACTTCCTCCTTCTTCTTTTGTTCAATGGCGATTTACATAACCTACTTAATGCACATTGCCACCGATTTGGTGGTTGTGCAATAATTTTTCGACCTTTTCGTTTAATAAGTAATTTTTATTCACTGAAAATAAGGATTGTATTGTTTGATTGATGCTAATTAATTGAATGCAGATCCATGTGTGAGATGACAATAAAATAAATAATAAATATATTTGAATTGAATTCACATTTAAACATTACCTTGTTATAATAGTGCTTTAGAATTAATATATAATATTGTATATCATATAACTGTAACTGTATAACAAATTTAGTTATATATAACTATATTAATTATATAACATGCATCTGAATACCTCTTATGCAAACTAACCCTGGATCATGAGCTGCTCCGGAGCAGGTTATGTTCAGAGAGTGAGTTGCTATGGTTACTCACAGGCTATGTTCAGAGAGTGAGTTGCTATGGTTACTCACAGGCTATGTTCAGAGAGTGAGTTGCTATGGCTACTTACATACCCTGAAAGTTACCTCCGTTTTTGGAACCGAAAGTTGAGGTTATCCGCTTACTTACTCTTAAACGTACCCGGGTATGCCACATAACCTGCTTTCTGGAATACCCCCCCTGGTTAACAGATCTCTGTTATGAACAGCAATTTTTCTGAGGAAGAAATGGGTAATTGGTGCTGTTTTTCTCCAGAAGGAAAGATGGCACCATTGAGTCATTTTTGACCATCACTGAAGTTTCTGAGTTGGACCTCCGCTCTGAGTTTCGCTGCAGAGCTGAAGACTCCTATAAAGTGGTTTTTGTATCAGTCACTTTGAAGAGGCAAGGTGAGATCCTCTGATCCGATCTATGAATATAGTTCAACCTAATTAAAAAGGCATTATTTTTACCCAATATCTGTGTCCCATTTATTTTTATTTTCTAAATTACAATATAAAGCAAAGTTACTTGAATAAAATGTTGCTAAGATGTTGCTAAATGTTTTGCTGTGCTGTTTTACTCTGGTTTTCATGTTGTATTTTAGCATCAATGCTCCCTGTGATTCTGGGATGCATTTGCACGTTTCTTCTTGTCCTGGTGCTCGGCGGAATAGTGAAGTGGTTTTCATTGGATCTGATGCTGTTTTTAAGGGAAATTTTCTTCAAGCTCAACAGGAAAGAGGGTAAAGAATAATATTTTATAAATACTTTACAATAAGGTTTCATTAGTTAGCATTATTTAATGTGTTAACTAACAATGAGCAGTACTGTATTTGTTATTCTTAACGTTAGTTAATAAAAATCCAGCTGTTCGTGGTTTGTTCATGTTAGTTCACAGTGCATTAATAATGTTAACAAGATTTTAATAATGCATTAGTAAATGTTGAAATTAACAAAGATAAATAAATGCTTTATAAGTGCAGTTCATTATTAGTTCATGTTAACTAATGAACCTTATTGTAAAGTGTTACCAATATATTTGTTACAATATTTATTGACCTTTGTTCATGTTAGTTCAGTGCATTAACTAATGTTAACAAATACAACTTTTGATTTTAATAATGTATCAGTTACTTAACATTAACAAAGAATAATAAATGCTGTAGAAGTGCAGTTCATGTTAACTAAAGTAGTTAACCAATGAAACCTTATTGTAAAGTGTTATCAATACATTTTAAATAATAATTTTATTAAAAATTATATATAATATTACAATATTATTTATTGAAATGTATTACAATATTTCTTACAGTTTTTTTTGTACTGGGAGTGGGACTGTGCTGGATATATATAGGGGTAAATACAAAAAATATATATTACTCAGTATTTGTCACAGGGTGTTTTGGTTATGTTTCATGTGTTTAAGTTTGCCATGTTCACTGTCATGTCTTGTCATGCACTTCCTGGTCTTGTCATGTGATCCTGCCATGTGCTCCTTTGTCTAGTGGTCTGTCATGTTCTCATTGGTTTATTGGTTTAATCATTGTTCACATGTGTGTCTCGTCTTGTCCTTAGTCCATGTGTATTTAAACCCTCATGTTTACCGTGTGTCTTGGTCGAGTATTGAATGTTTTATGTGACCCACTGTTGGTGAGTCTTTACCATGCCATGCCATGCCATGCCATGCCATTATTTTTGTTCAAGTCAGGTCAAGCCAAGTCTTTGTTTTATGTTTTGCATTTTGAGTTTAAGTTAATAAACTGTACTTGGGTTCAGCAAACTTGCCTCCAGTGGACCCCTCGTTACAGAATACTCAACCGCCAAACATGGACCCAGCAGTTTCTCTGCTTCGCCTTTGTCAAGGCAACCGTCCTATTGAGACTTATGTTCAGGATTTCTGTGAACTGTGCTGCCAGGTGGACTTTAATGATGCTGCCCTCAAGGGCATGTTCCTTAATGGTCTCAATGACTTTTTAAGTTATCTGATGCCTGAGAGCACTGTGGCATGGACCCTGGCCCAGTACATCGACCATGTCCTTCTTTTGAGTGGCTCATATTTTACTGTGGGATTGGCGGAGGAGGAGCCCCGCCATCCCACAGTACCTTCCACCCCAGAGAGTCCGGTCCACGTCCAGAACCAAGCCATGTCTCCTGTCTACGTCCAGAGCCAAGCCATGTTTTCTGTCCCTGTCCACGTACAGAGCCAAGCCATGTTTTCTGTCCAGAGCCAAGCCATGTCTCCTATCCACGTCCAAAGCCAAGCCACGTCCCCTGTCCACGTCCAGAGCCAAGCCATGTCTCATGTTCATGTCCAGAGCCAAGCGACGTCTCATGTCCGCGTCCAGAGCCAGGCCATGTCTCTTGTCCACGCCCAGGGTCATGCCCCAGACCAGCGTCCTGCGGGGGCTCCAGCCCCAGACCAGCGTCCAGAGAGGACTCCTGGCCATGACCCCATAGTCCTGCCCAAGAAAATTGTTAGATTATATTTAAGAAATATTTGCATGCATATTTTGTTTGTGTGTGTATATATTTATATAATTTATATTATATATAAATATAACATTTTTTTTCTTAAATATATACATGCATGTGTGTGTATTCAAATATACATAATAATTATACACAGTACACACATTATGTAAACACAAACTTTTATTTTGGATGCGATTAAACGATTTGACAGCACTAGAATATATATTAATGTTTAGATGTGTAGTTTGTGTATATATATGTGTTTATTTATATATATATATATATATATATATATATATATATATATATATATAATCACTCACCTAAAGGATTATTAGGAACACCATACTAATACTGTGTTTGACCCCCTTTCGCCTTCAGAACTGCCTTAATTCTACGTGGCATTGATTCAACAAGGTGCTGAAAGCATTCTTTAGAAATGTTGGCCCATATTGATAGGATAGCATCTTGCAGTTGATGGAGATTTGTGGGATGCACATCCAGGGCACGAAGCTCCCGTTCCACCACATCCCAAAGATGCTCTATTGGGTTGAGATCTGGTGACTGTGGGGGCCATTTTAGTACAGTGAACTCATTGTCATGTTCAAGAAACCAATTTGAAATGATTCGAGCTTTGTGACATGGTGCATTATCCTGCTCGAAGTAGCCATCAGAGGATGGGTACATGGTGGTCATAAAGGGATGGACATGGTCAGAAACAATGCTCAGGTAGGCCGTGGCATTTAAACGATGCCCAATTGGCACTAAGGGGCCTAAAGTGTGCCAAGAAAACATCCCCCACACCATTACACCACCACCACCAGCCTGCACAGTGGTAACAAGGCATGATGGATCCATGTTCTCATTCTGTTTACGCCAAATTCTGAATGTCTCAACAGAAATCGAGACTCATCAGACCAGGCAACATTTTTCCAGTCTTCAACTGTCCAATTTTGGTGAGCTCGTGCAAATTGTAGCCTCTTTTTCCTATTTGTAGTGGAGATGAGTGGTACCCGGTGGGGTCTTCTGCTGTTGTAGCCCATCCGCCTCAAGGTTGTGGCTTCACAAATGCTTTACTGCATACCTCGGTTGTAACGAGTGGTTATTTCAGTCAAAGTTGCTCTTCTATCAGCTTGAGTCAGTCGGCCCATTCTCCTCTGACCTATAGCATCAACAGGGCATTTTCGCCCACAGGACTGCCGCATACTGGATGTTTTTCCCTTTTCACACCATTCTTTGTAAACTCTAGAAATGGTTGTGCGTGAAAATCCCAGTAACTGAGCAGATTGTGAAATACTCAGAACGGCCCGTCGGGCACCAACAACCATGCCACGCTCAAAATTGCTTAAATCACCTTTCTTTCCCATTCTGACATTCAGTTTGGAGTTCAGGAGATTGTCTTGACCAGGACCACACCCCTTAATGCATTGAAGCAACTGCCATGTGATTGGTTGATTAGATAATTGCATTAATGAGAAATTGAACAGGTGTTCCTAATAATCCTTTAGGTGAGTGTGTGTATGTATGTGTGTATATATATATAGAAATATATATATATAGAAATATATATATATATATAGAGAGAGAGAGAGAGAGAGAGAGAGAGAGAGAGAGAGAGAAATTTATATATATAGAAATTATCACTTGTGACTAGAGTGCAATGCAAAAATGCATATATTAATTTTTACAGATGGGAAACTCTATGATGCTTATGTGATTTACCAGAGAAACAACGTGGATGAGACGACAGGCCAAACTGTGAGTGACTTTGTCAATGGATCTCTTCTAACAGTGCTGGAGAGATACTATGGCTTTAAACTGTTCATTCACGGCAGAGATGATCTACCTGGGGAAGGTACGCTTGTTGAACTGTTTCATCTTTCAGTGATGCATTTTTGATGCGTTGCGTGATGAACATGAAAATCTTGCTTTCACTGTGCACTGCAAAAAAAAAAATATTATTTCCAGTACAAATTTCTAAACATTCTTAAATCAAGATGCATTTACTTGAGCAGCAAAATGACTGAAGATATCAAGTCTTGATTTCTGAAAAATTCATCAAAATTAAGTGACTTTATGCTTGAAGGAAAAAATGTCTGCCAATAGGGTCAAAAAAACAACTTTTCCCTTTGAATTAAGTAAAACATTTTGACCCCATTGGCAGATATTTGTTCTTGTTTTAAGTTAAACTCACTTAATTTTGATGCATATTTTTATAAAACAAGACTTAATATCTTCAGTCATTTTGCTTCTCAAGCTAACGTATCTTGATTTAACAATGTTTGGATATTTGTAAAGAAAAACGACATCATTTTTTTGCTGTGCGCAATAGATTTGTAGAAAGGTGCTTTTTTCTCTTCCTGTGTCTTCACCAGACTGCATGAACCTGATTGAAACTAAGATACAGCTTAGTCGGAGACTTATCATCATTCTAACACCAGAAACAAGCATCAGTTCTCCTGCAGCTTATGATCTGCAAGTGGGGCTCCATCAGGCTCTGGTTCAAGGAGAAACCGGTGTGATCCTCATCCAGCTGGGACAGATGCAAGACTACACACATCTGCCTCTCGGACTGCAACATCTCCTCTGTAAGAGTTCTCCTTTAGTGTGGAGAGACGGCGAATTCTCACCAAGCTCGAGGTTCTGGAAGAGAGTGCGATATAGGATGCCTGTTGCGCCGGCCCATCAGAGGAGTAGTGCGAAAAATAGATCACTCGAATGTCATCGTTTACCAGTTTAATGAGAGAGACGCATTTCAGGTTCAGGGGCCGGATTCACAAACATTTTCTTCAGAAAGAAATGTTTGTAAGTGTGTGATTCTTGAAACACTGTATGTTTTCTTAGGAACATCTTTGTTTTGTTTTTATTTTCAGAAGAAAATGACAGGCTTTGGTTATCATTTTTATTACTGAATTTCGAATTAGACAATTTTGACATTTTTGTCAGACATAATCATGACCAGTCATTGTTTGCATTATCGACCATTGGTGGCACTTTAGAGAACTTGTGCACATCCCTAGTAATATGTAAAGGGGTACAATTTTCTCTTCTGCTTAACAAGGTTGCATTTATTTGTTCAAAAATACAATAAATACTGTAAAAATTGTGAAATATTTCAATTTCAAAAATTGTGTTCTCTATGTGAATATATAGTAAAGTGTAATTTATTCCTGTGATCAAAGAACAGCATTTATTTGAAATATAATCTTATAACAATATAAATGTATTACTGTCAACTTTGATCCGTTTAATGCTTCCGTGCTGAATAAAAGTATTAAACAAAAATTGTGTGTTGTAATGCTTAATTACAAAAAAATAATTTGAAACAACCCAATAAATGCATTAAAAAAATCTTACCTTTGGGGATTTAAGACAAGTTGGAGGCTTTCCTAAAACCTGATTTGATGGTTTTTAAGGAGATTCTTAAGTATTTTGGGAATTCAAACTACTCGTAACTTTTTTCTTAGAAAATAGCAGTTATTTTAAATGTAAGAATGTTTTCGGCCCCCTAAGTCATTTACTTCTCACAATGTACAACGCAATGTTTTTGTTAGCTTGAATATGTCTCGCATGTAAAAGCTGTGTTTTTACTACCTCATGACAATACTTGATTGTGTTTGGTTGGTTTGATTCATTGCTTAGAACTCTCTATTGCGCAATTATTTTAAAGTTTAAAGTTTTTTAATCAATCTTTCGAGAGAGAATGGAAATGTAGTTTACAGAGGGTTCTTGCATATTAATTTAAATATGTATGTGGATTGTTTTAAAAGCTTTAATAAATACTTTTTTCTGCATTAATTACACTACTTTTTTGTTTCAACAATGTAGGCTCTATAGACCTTATTCAGAGCAGCGCCGTCATTTTTAACGAAAGCCATGCTGTGAGGGATAGACAGACTGGCCGTGTTTTTGATGGCATCTGCTGCTGTAAAAAGCTGTATAAAGCTCTTAGATCACTTACAATTTTCCACAGCTCGTGTTGTCTGGAGTTTTTTGTCTGCTGAGATTTCTTGGAAAGATATTTTTGCGGTGTTTCAATCCAAAACCACGTTAAATAACAGTGCAACCCACCGAAGAGATGTACAGTCAAACCAAAACCAGACATATTTTTTGTACTAGTGTGTGCAGGACACTATAGTTCATTTCTGTAAGTGAGGAGAGCAAAATAAAGTAAACTGTGACATATTATACCCAAAGATTCTTCATACAGTGACTACCAGTAAAACTGATAAACATTTGGGACTAAAATGATTCAGACACTTTGACCAGACCAAGTGTTTTTTCTTTAATTGCTAATGCGACCTTTGACACCACAGACTGAACAAAATGAAGCATTGCTTGGTCATTGGTTGAGCTAAATTGGTATTATCTGTTCTTGAATTTAACAGCTGATTGGTTGATTGTAATCCAATCCCTTTCTATCAAAGTTATCTGACATTATCAAGATTTAACTCTGAGCTCTTGTCATATTTTAAACTATTTTGAATAAACTGTGATAAATGTTGAAGGCGTCTGAATAAATTTAGGTTTGACTGTATGTCTACCCCTCACAGACTCACGGTAATTCACGTTAAAAAAACAAAGAATAAAGTCTATAATTATTTTTTAAATATTACTTTTTCTAAGAGCATGTACGCCGCAATGCGTTAGGGTCAGCTTTTCTTGTCTCACTAATATTAAAAACTGAAACTTTTTGACAGACATAATTTACTCACCCTCGTGTTGTTTCAAAACGGTATAACTTGAAAGGACATGACGGTGAGTAAACAGAATTTTAATTTTGGAGTGTACTGTCCCTTTAAGACACAGCACGTAGCGACGCTTCCATAACGACCAAATCAGGCACACCCGACTGCATCTCAACTACTCTAAACGGCTCAATAAAAACCCTTCATTCATATTTTCACTCTTACAGGCAGGAGTGTAAGTCGTGTGGTTTTTAAATTATATTTGTACGGTACTTTAAATTCACTATTCATTTCCACATGTGTTTCTGTATTGCCAACAGAATGTGACGGAGTTTACCACAGTGAATAGGAAGAAATTAACAAAAAGGCTTGAGGGGTGAGGAAAAATAAGGAGCTATCGGATAATAAAGTATGGGATTTGTTATTTAATTTAATAATAAGTGCGTCGTGTATGTCGACTAAATTTGTAGCGAGAAGTTTTGTGAGGTAAATACTATTTTCAACCGCTCTTAAAGGGGCAGTTCACCCAAAATGATTTCAAAAGTCATCATTTACTCAACCTTAAGTCCAAACCTGTATGAGTTCCTTCTGCTGAACACACACACACACACACACACACACAAAGATATTTTGATTTTTTTGATTTTTTTTTCCTACTATGGAAGTCAATGGGGTCCATCAACTGTTTAGTCACCAACATTCTTCAAAATATCTTCCTTTGTGTTCAGCAAAAGAAAGAAATTCATACCGGCTTGGAACAATTTGAGTAATTACTGACAAAATAGTCACATTTTTGGGTGAAAATGCGACTGTGTGACTTATAGAACACAAAGGGATACATTTCTGAGACTGAAGTTTTGTAGCAAGAATCATAAAATAGTCCATACAACTGGGCATATTAATTCAACTCATACATTGAACATAATACCGAATCTTAGACTAAATAGTACTATTCTTCTAAAGCAGAATCAGCATTAGCAGTCTAGAAATAGAAAGCGTGCCAGCCCATTAATGCAGTCACTTTTCTCAATGATAATGTAATCTGATAATCCATGTAAAGAATGGCACTTGGTGACCATTGCTTTGGCAACTTGTTTTGGTGACTAGTATACATCTGTGAAAGCAAAGTGTTTAACGTCAAGCGTTCAGCATGGATTTTTGTTATTTTTCTTGTCCTTTCTTCGGTGTGAAACCCAGTCAGAACATGCAATGATGATTATATGAAGCTGTGAAATAAGAGACTATTACCAGTCACAGTCCTAAGAGGTAAAAGTATCTGAAACTAATGATATTTCAAACATCCATTTCAGTCTTATGTTTTTTAATCTTTAAAAGAGTTTATTTAGTATGTGTTAAAGTAGCTTATTACTTTTTTATAACTTTTTTGTGTGTTCAATGTAAAAATAAACTTTCTTTTTCTTTTTTTTTATCGCTGGTCTGTGTAACCACTAACCAGACTAGAAGGATGTCATTCAGTTTCACTGCTCTTAAACGTAAGAACACATACTGTGCGTGTTTGTAGAACAAGATGTTTTGTTTGCAAAATGGACATTTTATTAAAAAACAAAACAACTTGTTGTTTGCAGAGATGCTGTGCACATCAGAGGAGAAAGTCCACCCAACGGATGTCAGCAAAACCAAATTAGGAAATCTGATACAGACAAATGTATTCCTAAACTTTGAGAAGGTGAGACATATTGTATGCGTGTTTGTGGCTTACATATTTTAAAAATATATATGTATATTAAATATATTTTTGCATACATTTTGAAATTTAAATATACACTATATTGCCAAAAGTATTGGGACACCCCTCCAAATCATTGAATTCCGGTGTTCCAATCACTTCCATGGCCACAGGTGTATAATGCACTAGGCATGCAGACGCTTCTACAAACATTTGTGAAAGAATGGGTCGCTCTCAGGAGCTCAGTGAACTCAAGCGTGGTACCGTGATAGGTTGCCAACTGTGCAATAAGTCCATTCCTGAAATTTCCTCACTACTAAATATTCCACGCTCAACTGTTAGTGGTGTTATAACAAAGTGGAAGCAATTGGGAACAACAGCAACTCAGCCACGAAGTGGTAGGCCACGTAAAATCACAGAGCGGGGTCAGCGCATGCTGAGGGTCACAGTGTGCAGAAGTCGCCAACCTTCTGCTGAGTCAATAGCTACAGACCTCCAAACTTCCTGTGGCCTTCAGATTAGCTCAAGAACAGTGTGTAGAGAGCTTCATGAAATGGGTTTCCATGGCCGAGCAGCTCATCCAAGCATTACAACACCAAGTGCAATGCAAAGCGTGGGATGCACGCCGCCACTGGACTCTAGAGCAGAGACGTGTTCTCTGGAGTGACCAATCACGCTTCTCTGTCTGCCAATCCCATGGACGAGTCTGGGTTTGGCGGTTGCCAGGAGAACGGGACTTGCCTGACTGCATTGTGCCAAGTGTAAAGTTTGGTGGAGGGGGGATTATGGTGTGGGGTTGTTTTTCAGTGGTTGGGCTTGGCCCCTTAGTTCCAGTGAAAGGAACTCTTAATGCTTCAGCATACCAAGACATACCAAGACAATTTCATGCTCCCAACTTTGTGGGAACAGTTTGGGGATGGCCCCTTCCAGTCCAACATGACTGCGTACCAGTGCACAAAGCGTCGGTCCATAAAGACATGGAGTGAGTTTGGTGTGGAGGAACTTGACTGGCCTGCACAGAGTCCTGACCTCAATCTGATAGAACACCTTTGGGATGAATTAGAGCGGAGACTGCGAGCCAGGCCTTCTCGTCCAACATCAGTGCCTGACCTCACAAATGTGCTTTTAGAAGAATGGTCAAAAATTCCCATAAACACACTCCTAAACCTTGTGGAAAGCCTTCGCAGAAGAGTTGAAGCTGTTAGAGCTGCAAAGGGCGGGCCAGCTCCATATTAAACCCTACGGATTAAGAATGGGATTTCATTAAAGTTCATGTGCATGTAATAGCAGGCGTCCCAAAACCTTTGGCAATATAGTGTATGTAACAGGGGTGTGCGGGCCATATAAGCTACGAATGCTCTGCATACCCAAGCTATTCTTGGACTCGCTAATTAACATCAACACTAAATTATTATACATTCCCTTGTTTGAGGTGTACCATAAAACTTACATGATAAAATGTTGGTAATATGTAACTGTCCGAAATTTATTTATTTGCTAAACAACGGTAATTTTTATTTGCTAAACGGTGGTAATCAAACTATTGGTATCGGCAGATATCATTCTAAAATTTAGCTGCAAGCAGCAATTAAGGGGCCAAGCACAAAGATGTTTAAGTCATGCCAACATGGCTGGCAGCATCAGACCAGCTGCAACAATGAGCAATTAAAGACATATTAAGGCAAATCATTTTAGGCAAAATCATAAGTAGTCACTAGTAAAAATCTAAATGGCGGACAGGAAGTTTGGCTGACAATGGCAAAATTGGTATCTATGTTCTCGGCATGGACCAAGGAATCTACTTAGACCAGTTTCATTACAATAGGCTAATTTATTTAATCAAACGTTATTAGCATTTTTGTAAATGTCATTATAACTTTTGACCACAGGGTGGCGCCCTAAAACTTGAGTACTGTCAGGGCAAGGTGAGTTTTGTAACAATACGCCAATGCGTTCATAAGACATAGCATTTTACCACAAAATTCAAAATGGCCGACACATAAAATGTCAGATATGGGAAAATTGGGTGTCGTTCGACTCGGCTTGTGATTTTTGGCCAAACTGTTCAGAAGTTATAAACAAAAAACTGAATTGTCATGGTTGTCATATCACACACCAAGTTTGGTCAGAATACGCTAAAACGTTGCGGAGATATAGCCTCACGTTCATTTTGGCGTGCTCTTTGTCAAATTCGTTTGCGCGTTATTTGAGAACGGTATGACGAATCAACTTGAATTCCATAACTTTTTGTCGGCATGGTCTGAAGATGATCTGGTTAAAAAAAATTGCTTTAAAATCGGAGCAAAAGCCTAGGAAGAGTTTAAAAAAGTAGGTTTTCCAAAGTTCAAAATAGCGGAAAATTTTTCATGACGAAAAATTACGTCAAAAATGATTAGCATAAACGTGAGTGAAACACTCGGACAGTTGGTCGGGCTAGAGTGATTGAGTTAAGAGACAAATTTGCTATGGTGACAGTTCAGATTGTCCTCGATCTGTGTGCCAAATTTCATAACTTTCCTGTAAGCGGTTCTATGGGCTGCCATAGACTCAAGAGCGGAAGAAGAAGAAGAAACGGAAGAAGAAGAAGAATGCCAATGGGATACAGGTGCCTACCCACCTTCTCCTAATAATGGCTATCGGTAGAGAAATTTAGTATCGGTTCATCTCTAATATATATATATATACACTCACCTAAAGGATTATTAGGAACACCATACTAATACAGTGTTTGACCCCCTTTCGCCTTCAGAACTGCCTTAATTCTACGTGGCATTGATTCAACAAGGTGCTGAAAGCATTCTTTAGAAATGTTGGCCCATATTGATAGGATAGCATCTTGCAGTTGATGGAGATTTGTGGGATGCACATCCAGGGCACGAAGCTCCCATTCCACCACATCCCAAAGATGCTCTATTGGGTTGAGATCTGGTGACTGTGGGGGCCATTTTAGTACAGTAAACTCATTGTCATGTTCAAGAAACCAATTTGAAATGATTTGAGCTTTGTGACATGGTGCATTATCCTGCTGGAAGTAGCCATCAGAGGATGGGTACATGGTGGTCATAAAGGGATGGACATGGTCAGAAACAATGCTCAGGTAGGCCGTGGCATTTAAACGACGCCCAATTGGCACTAAGGGGCCTAAAGTGTGCCAAGAAAACATCCCCCACACCATTACACCACCACCAGCAGCCTGCACAGTGGTAACAAGGCATGATGGATCCATGTTCTCATTCTGTTTACGTCAATTCTGACTCTACCATCTGAATGTCTCAACAGAAATCGAGACTCATCAGACCAGGCAACATTTATCCTGTCTTCAACTGTCCAATTTTGGTGAGCTCGTGCAAATTGTAGCCTCTTTTTCCTATTTGTAGTGGAGATGAGTGGTACCCGGTGGGGTCTTCTGCTGTTGTAGCCCATCCGCCTCAAGGTTGTGCGTGTTGTGGCTTCACAAATGCTTTGCTGCATACCTCGGTTGTAACGAGTGGTTATTTCAGTCAAAGTTGCTCTTCTATCAGCTTGAATCAGTCGGCCCATTCTCCTCTGACCTCTAGCATCAACAAGGCATTTTCGCCCACAGGACTGCCGCATACTGGATGTTTTTCCCTTTTCACACCATTCTTTGTAAACTCTAGAAATGGTTGTGCGTGAAAATCCCAGTAACTGAGCAGATTGTGAAATACTCAGACCAGCCCGTCTGGCACCAAAATTGGTGTCACGCTCAAAATTGCTTAAATCACCTTTCTTTCCCATTCTGACATTCAGTTTGGAGTTCAGGAGATTGTCTTGACCAGGACCACACCCCTAAATGCATTGAAGCAACTGCCATGTGATTGGTTGATTAGATAATTGCATTAATGAGAAATTGAACAGGTGTTCCTAATAATCCTTTAGGTGAGTGTGTATATATATATATATATATATATAACCATTAAAACAGATATTAAACCATTTAAAAGTTAACATACAAAATATCAAACTATTTTGGTCAACAGAAAATGTAAGTAATCAACTGTATAAAATTGCAACGTATATAAAACATTTGTGACAACCTGCCCTGACCTGGCATTTATGTAAAATACTTTTATGCTGAGAACCACCTGGGTTATTAACATTAACTTTTTCATTACTTGAAATAAAAACATAAACATTAAATGAAATAACATAAAAGATAAAAAGGTAACCTAAAACTAAATAGACTTAATATAAACTAAAACGTAATAAAAATATATAGACATTGTATTTAAAACATTCTAATTTTTACTGTAGTTTGCAAAGTTGCAGTATGTTTTCATAGTACAATTCATTATTTTAAGCCCTTTAACAAATAAATGAAGTTTTCAGACCCTGTCCATATTCCGGTAATGCTTCCGTCCCTGTGGCTGACATCACTGGTGCAGCAGTGCAGTTTTTCAGTGCAGCAGCAAATGCATTATAGACCGTCCTGCCCCTACACACCCTCCCCCTCCAGCACGTCTGCCCTTCTCATTTACGCTCACGGTCTCTGGTATGAACATGGATGAGGCAGCGGTGGAGCCGACCCTCATGCAAACGCTCGCTGCGAGCGCTTTTAAAGGTGGCCGATATCTGTCTCTGTCTCCCTCCTTCCAGCGCTGCTCGCTCGCCTCCTGGATTAAAGGGAACATCAAGAAGAAAGAGTGCTGCTTCTATGTGGAGGATGCCAGGTATGAGGAGTGTGTTTGTGTGTGTGTGATGGGCAGATCAGACGGGATGTCTGGTGTTTAATGACCTTTCCTCTTAAAGCTTAATCATTCTGGGGAATTAACCCTATGAAACCTACTGTATCATATTTGATGCGCACATTTTTAAGGACTCTGAATGATCAACATCTTGCACTAAAGACCTCTTGCTCTACATTCCTTTGGTCACATGATTGATAGTTTATACTTTTTAACAAGTAAAAGGCCTTTTAGTGTAATTGTAAAAACATTCTCAGGTTTTTTTTCTGTGAAATCTTTACTGATTTGAATAAAGTACACCTAAGAATAACTTTTATATTGTTAGTAATATTTCAAGATGAACACCTTACCGGACTGAAGCAACTTAGGTTTATTTGATTATCCATAATTTTTTTTTGTGAAAAATGTGAGTATCAAATATGATCCATCAGGCTTTTGAGGAAGGTTCTCTCAATCATCATTGTATTGCATTGCATTATATGTTTTAAAACTACAGAGCTTTGATCATAAAACTAAGTATTTAAATATCATCTTAAAGGGGTGGTTGATTATGATTTAACTTTTTTAACTTTAGTTAGTGTTCAATTGTTGCAGTTTGAGCATAAACAACATCTGCAAAGTTACGACGCTCAAAGTTCAAAGCAAAGGGAGATATTTTCTTTTTTTTTTTTTAATCGCTTTTTAAGGACTACAACAATCGGCTGGTAGGGACTACAACGAGCTTCTTCACGGGTTAGTGACATCAATAACCCTAAAATTTACATAAACCCCGCCCCCGGGAACATGCAACAAAGGCCATGTTGAGAAGAGGAAGAGTTGTTGTAGTCGAGCACATTTGGGAGTCGCTCAAGCTGTCACATCCGTCTTTCACATTTATTGCACTACAGCACGAACACAAATGCAATAGCATGTCATAAAAGATCATTTATAACCGTAATTAAACTAAACTATACCTGTTCTATCTTCATGCAGCAGATATTCTCTGGCTCTGAAGGATACTACAACAGTTCCCACACCAGCGATTTATAGATTATCAGGACAGAATATGCTAATCAATGACTTGAAGATCGTTATCTCCACATCAGCATCATAAATTCATCAACTATCCATTCAGAAACATCCCGTCTCATTCTACATGCTGTCACTTCTTCTTGAGTCTCTCCATCATTGTCCAACTCCAGTTTGAACATAAAAGACTGAACAGTTTCCAACATTTTCAGTGCGTGTCTGCGTGAGGTAATCGGAGCTGCTAATACAAGCTCTTGAAGCTCCGCCCTCTTCTTGAAAGGGGGCCGGGAGTAGCAGCTCATTTGCATTTAAAGGGGCACACACAAAAACTGCGTGTTTTTGCTCACCTTTAAAAAGTGGGCTAAAACTTCACATACACACTCTGGGGACATCAGAGACTTATTTTACATCTTGTAAAATAGGGCATTATAGGACCCCTTTAAGACATTATTGGCGATACAGAGTGACAACTTATCTTTTCACTGTTACGCTTTCAGTTTTATTTTCCAGTGGGTTTAGATAAGAGATGTTCCTTAGACAATGTTTGCGAATGCTATAATGACATCAAGCTTTGGCTGTATAATAATTTCCTTCAATGAAATAAGAGTAAAACCGAGGTTCTGATTGTAGGTCAGCCAAAGTTAAGCATTTTCTTACCAGAAAAGATCCATCTGTGGCACTGTTTGTGGGCGGTAAATGTATGGGTTTTTTCAGATCTTTTCATCTAACGGACAAAAAAGCTTGCACAATTTAAATATGAACAGCTTTGATTTCTGCTCTGACAGCCACAAGACCAGCCGAACGCTGTGAGTGTGTGTTAGAAATCAGGAATGGTGAGCGAACATTGTGCTTTCATCTTCAAACCAAACTTGGGTCTCCAGCATACAGTTTAAATCCTGTCTGGCTAGCGTGCTTCCCATAATGTTTACGCGTTAGGTCAGTAGACGGAGAGTAGAGGGTCTTTTAGAGGCTGTTCCGGTGCATTTGACCACATGATCTCCTCTACTTTCACTCTTCCTCTTGAGCACTTAGGTCTTCTGACAAACGTCTTTTAAAAGTTCCTCATTGTAACTATAAATCAAGAGGTGACCATGCTTTTTCTGTAATTATAATGATACATAAAATTATCATGACTATGCTATTCTTTTAAAAGTCATTGTGTGTAATGTGTATATAAAATACAATGAAGTATAATTAATGATGCATCAGTCATATGCACCTTGACAAGCGGTAAACTAAAGATCACGTGTATGCACTCCTGTTCGCTTCTGTGTGTGGTTCAGCAACATTGGGACAATATGTGTGGTGTGCGTGTTGTTGGGCTGTAACTCATGTGTGGATAACATGGATTACTGTTGACAGGGAGGGGATTTGTAAGTGTGGTTACCCAAAGATCCAGCACTGCGATGAGACCATCAAACCGGAGGACTATGTCGGGGACCATTGGGACAAACACAGGCACGTCAGAGAGATGCCCACCGATGCTTTTGGAGATATCAGCTTTGGTGGACTTGGACAGAAAACCGGGAAGGTAAAATGACAACTTTCGATTCAAATGGACCTCCTTTATATTATACACTCTTAAAAATAAAGGTTTCAAAAGTGGGTTTTTGCAGTAATTTTTGGTTCCCCATAGAACCTTACAGTAATCAGTTCTCAAAATATTTTTTTTTATCTTAGTGTGAATAACATTTTAATCATCTAAAGAACCTTTTAACACTATAAAAAGGTTCCATGGATGTTAAAGGTTCTTCATGTAGGTGATTAAATGTCTATTTAGTGAAGCTTAGAGTCACTGAAACAGGACTGAAATAGCACACTGCAACAACAACAAAAATCATATTCTTAAAGAGTATTGTTTCCCAGTTAAAACATATAAAAGTTTTTAAATTGAGATAAATTTACTTAAGAAGATACACTATAGGTATTTGGACTTGATTTCATAGATTGCAATATAAGTATATTTTTTCTTGGGGGGCATTTCAACTGAAAACAGAAATCTTTATGTGTTTTCGTCGTTCATTTACATTTTATTGGCGTTTTGGCAGCCTAAAAATGCAAACTTTTGAAAATGGCCATTATCGTCTCAGTATAAACGACAAAAACTAGGGATGCACAGATATGAACATTTTGGCCGATACGATAACCGATATTTTTTTTATATTTGAAAGCCGATAACCAATATATTGGCCGATAAATCAAAATCTAAGTTGTTATAGAATTTTTGAGAGCTTGATTACAAAAACTAAAATCTCAGCATTAAAAGCCATGTCCTAAGCACACAATTATGATGTTCTCATTATAGTTTTATGTAGTCTATATGACTTGCGCTGCACATGTTGCACTGTATTTTCCTTTTTTAAGTGATTTCAATCATATTTTAAGCAATTCAGTGACTCAGCTGAAAGAAAAAATCCATTATTTTTTCTGCTTTAATATATCGGCCAAATGTTCTTATCAGGCCGATAGCGATAACATATATATAAATTAACATATATAGGCCGTTACCGATATGGCGGCCGATATATCGTGCATCCCTAACATAAGCGTGAATTTGTGAAAACGATCATGTTATGCATGATGCACATGCTCAAGGCTCCAGCTCCTTAACATTTGTTAGTTCTACAGATGGTGGTGCCAGCTCCTGATTTGGTGGCTCTGGAGGAAAATGTATCATAAAGTTTACTATTTAAAAAATTACTATTGTTTTTGTTAATAAGTGCAGTTACTAATCATATTACATGTTTGTTTATTGAAAATTTAACAGTGAAGCAGTAAGCTTGAATTGATATGCAGATAAAATTAACTTTTATTAACCTGTAATGTGCAAAAACCTCATTTATATAGGGAAATGTAAATATTGTACTTTTATTAAATGTACCATTGTTCTTCTATAGTATCACACTAAACTGACCGACAGCTTCAGTGATTATAAAAGGAGCTCTTATCACATGTCTGTCTTGTCTTGTTTAGCACATGTTGTGTTTTTGTTATTTTCTAGCCATGTGCTTGGATTTGTCATGTTTGGTCTTACGTCATATCTCCGGTCTATTGTCAACCCCGCCCATCTTGTTATCTCATTATTGGTTTAATTGCCCCACCTGTTCACCCTCGTTATCTGCCTTGTTTGTTCTCTTTTTATTCTCCTTGTGTCTGCAGTCCTGTGCTGGATCGTTGTTTGATGTCGTTGGTTCCCTGTATGCTTCATGGTCCTGCTCCTTGTGTTGTGTTTATTTCAAGTTTGTTTTTCCCCCTCGTGGGTGTTTTGTTTGTGTTTGTTTTATTCTATTATTTAAATAAAACCACATCTTCCTGCATTTGAGTCCTCGCTCCCTTTTCTCTCAACCGTACCTGACATAACGATCCAGCCATTAGAGGACTCGGTGGAAGATGGGCATCTTCCTTTTTCCATCTCCCCCCTCTGAACCCTCCAACTATCTGCAACTCGCCAGATATGTAAACTCTTGTTACATCCGTCAGCAGGGGGCTAACGTGAGGGACTCTGCATGCACGTTCCTCATAGAAGTTGATCATATGGTCTACAGTGAGGCGGAAATTAAGGAGGTGTTCACTATCTGTTTGGACATGCCCCTCAGCCTGGGGGAGATGGAGAAGCTGGGGAATCTGGGATTCTGGGACTTTGTCTACCACATATACCATCTTGGTGAGCCAGAACATCCACGGCCAGCAGAGTCCCAGCCCACTGACTGTTCCCTTCCATCTACAGTCAGTGGAGGCCCCAGCCCTCCGATGACCCGGAAACGGAGACGGAGGAGGAAGAACAGGCCGACCTCATCGGACATCTCCGCTGAAGAGGATCCGACTCCGGTGGTCCCGACTCTGGTGGTCCTGAGTCCAGTGGTCCCAAGTCTGGTGGCCCAGGAGGACCCGACTTCAGTGATTCCTTGCCCGGAGAAAGTCCAAGAGCCTGTCAGCACAGGGCTTCCTCCAGGGCTCCAGCCACTGACCAGCGTCCAGAGATGGCTCCAGCCACTGACCAGCGTCCAGAGATGGTTCCAGCCACTGACCAGCGTCCAGAGATGGCTCCACTTCCTGTCTCGAGTCCAGAGAGGGCTCCACTTCCTGTCTCGAGTCCAGAGAGGACTCTGTCTCCTGCCACGAGACCAGAGAGGACTCCGTCTCCTGCCACGAGACCAGAGAGGACTCCATCTCCTGCCACGAGACCAGAGAGGACTCCATCTCCTGCCACGAGACCAGAGAGGACTCCGTCTCCTGCCACGAGACCAGAGAGGACTCCGTCTCCTGCCACGAGACCAGAGAGGAAATGATTAAATATGGAAATTTTGGTCCATCTTTGGCCCTGTTTACACCTGTAGTAGACACAAGTAGATAAGAGAGACACATTCCCGTTTACACCTGGTGTTTTAATTTAAGTCTCTTTTGTCCACTTTCAACCACTTCTGTCCTGATTTCTTCGAGGGGAGGGTCTATGGGCTGGTAAATGTATGGGTTTTTCAGATCTTTCAATCTAATGGATGAAATTTACAAATGAATGTGCCTGGAGACGATGGAAAAACACGGAGCTCTTTACTTGTTTTCTGTGTAATTCAGTCACAATTTGAAAAGTTTTTGTTTTTCATGAGACTGTGACTTCCTACTTTTTTTCATATATTAGGGAGTGGAAATGGCTAATAAGTCCTCCTATGCTGCCATCTACTTTTATAGTGGTAATGTCAGCGCGCTTCAGTTCTGCTTTTGTTTCGTTTGCCATTTGATGTTTCTCATATGTAACAGAAATGGCAGCTTTTATCAGTTTGCACCGAGGTGGTCAAACCAGTGCGACCCCTAAGAAAATTTAGTAGCACCAGCAGGAAAAAAGGTCACAAAATGCAACCATTTGGACGCAGTCTGGACCTCTGCTGCATCTGAAATCGCATACTGTAGTAGAGTAGGTACTACATTTGGTTTGAAACTTACTTTGAGACTGTTAAAAAGGTACGTTCTATATAGTATGAATGTGTGTAGTATGAATGAAAATCAGATGCACTGCATCCACCATGTTGTCATTATCATGTGACCTATGGCGTCAGTTGCGTCGCTTCACCGCCATTCACAAATTCTCCCCCATGGCCTCATGGGATAGTAGGGAAGTAGTAGGTCATCCAAGTACTGTTTTATGAATACAATGAATTCGGACATACACTGTTGTTTTTTGCCTACTATCAAAGTCCCTTTAAGCAAGTCATTCTGCGGCCATCTTTGAAACGCCTCTCGGCAATGTCTGCATGCAAGTGCAGCTCCTATCTCTTTGAATAGGGAAACATCAAATTCTCCACTGTTCGCCAAGCTTACGATTATATTTCATATTTGAAATCACCAATGAAATCTGACAACAACTGTCTCATACATTTTGTTTCTAAACGCTCGAATCATGACAAAAAACAGCATTTTTAAGCCTGGACGAAGCTAATGCACAGTCCTAAACGCGCGTCTCAGAACACTGCCTGTTTCTATAGCAACCGGAGCTTCTAACGGCGGCTGCAGTGACGTGATGACTTTACTAATCAACGATTGGATCTTTCGTTTAGAAGGCTGGGCTTATTCGCCATATTAGGCATGCACTTTCTCCCATTCATAAGTGATCGGAGTGCACCGTCTACCTATACACTCACCTAAAGGATTATTAGGAACACCATACTAATACTGTGTTTGACCCCCTTTCGCCTTCAGAACTGCCTTAATTCTACGTGGCATTGATTCAACAAGGTGCTGAAAGCATTCTTTAGAAATGTTGGCCCATATTGATAGGATAGCATCTTGCAGTTGATGGAGATTTGTGGGATGCACATCCAGGGCACGAAGCTCCCGTTCCACCACATCCCAAAGATGCTCTATTGGGTTGAGATCTGGTGACTGTGGGGGCCATTTTAGTACAGTGAACTCATTGTCATGTTCAAGAAACCAATTTGAAATGATTCGAGCTTTGTGACATGGTGCATTATCCTGCTGGAAGTAGCCATCAGAGGATGGGTACATGGTGGTCATAAAGGGATGGACATGGTCAGAAACAATGCTCAGGTAGGCCGTGGCATTTAAACGATGCCCAATTGGCACTAAGGGGCCTAAAGTGTGCCAAGAAAACATCCCCCACACCATTACACCACCACCACCAGCCTGCACAGTGGTAACAAGGCATGATGGATCTCAACAGAAATCGAGACTCATCAGACCAGGCAACATTTTCCAGTCTTCAACTGTCCAATTTTGGTGAGCTCATGCAAATTGTAGCCTCTTTTTTCTATTTGTAGTGGAGATGAGTGGTACCCGGTGGGGTCTTCTGCTGTTGTAGCCCATCCGCCTCAAGGTTGTGCGTGTTGTGGCTTCACAAATGCTTTGCTGCATACCTCGGTTGTAACGAGTGGTTATTTCAGTCAAAGTTGCTCTTCTATCAGCTTGAATCAGTCGGCCCATTCTCCTCTGACCTCTAGCATCAACAAGGCATTTTGGCCCACAGGACTGCCGCATACTGGATGTTTTTCCCTTTTCACACCATTCTTTGTAAACTCTAGAAATGGTTGTGCGTGAAAATCCCAGTAACTGAGCCGATTGTGAAATACTCAGACCGGCCCGTCTGGCACCAACAACCATGCCACGCTCAAAATTGCTTAAATCACCTTTCTTTCCCATTCTGACATTCAGTTTGGAGTTCAGGAGATTGTCTTGACCAGGACCACACCCCTAAATGCATTGAAGCAACTGCCATGTGATTGGTTGATTAGATAATTGCATTAATGAGAAATTGAACAGGTGTTCCTAATAATCCTTTAGGTGAGTGTATATAAAGTCTTTGCTACTATATAGTATAGGGAAGAAGGCATATTTGGACGCAGCATCACATCAGTCTATACAAAGTGACATCTCCATCTACTGACCTGACCTGGAAGCATATACAGCGTTTTTAGTCATTTTCGTGGATCCGTGTGAACAGGGATCATTTTGACAACGTTTTTTGTACATTCATCGTGTAAACGTACCCTTAATACACTGGCAGATTTTTGACTTGTTTTTAATACTTTTTGTTATCATTTTATCAAACTTATTTTAAATTGCGTGTAAATGTATATGTCTGTAATTTGATGTTATCAATGCTTTGGCAATTTAAAGCTTTTTTTTTTTTTTTTTTTTACCATGCAAATAAAGCCACTTGAATATGAATCTGAAAAATCTGC
Source organism: Rhinogobio ventralis (assembly GCA_039654625.1). NCBI lineage: Eukaryota > Metazoa > Chordata > Actinopteri > Cypriniformes > Gobionidae > Rhinogobio > Rhinogobio ventralis. The sequence goes on from CM077197.1 coordinate 3,207,672, forward strand.
CAGTGTAGTAAGACAAAATCCATAAAGACAAAACAAGTCCAGCAATCTTAGTGTTGCAAATTGATATTGTTTAAAGAAATTAAATATTTTAACTGGATAAAGGCAAAAGACTAATTAAAAAACATGTTAAGAGAATTTTTGCAGCATTTATATTGATTTTTTTATGAAAAACCTAAATGGTAACCTAAAAATTATAACATCTAAATTAATGGTTTTTATTCAAGTCAAATGATTTATTATTAATGAATACACCTAAATAGCTAAAAAAGGTAACAATTGCAGAGAATTATTTAAGAAGTACCAGTACGAACTAAATGTGGAAGGACTGTTTTGTCATCTGACAACAATAAGATACATTTTATTTCTTTAGCTATATTGCACAATAATTTCCCAGGAAATGCGTAAACGAATAAAATCACTTTGAATAAAAGCATCTGCCAAATGCAAATAAAAACTGCATTATTCAGGCTGTTCCTCCATCACAGTTAGAAGGTTAAATACATTCACCTTTATCTTATATGCAAACTCATAGAAGGGATTCTGTTGTGTGTGTTTAGTATGCTCGGGTGTCGTCGGACACGTCCTGTGAGAGTCTGTACCAGCTGATGACAGAACAGTGGAAACTGCGCTCGCCGAACCTGCTGATTTCAGTGACCGGCGGAGCCAAAAACTTCCACATAAAGAATCACCTGAAGGACAAGTTCCGTCGGGGCCTCATTAAAGTCGCCCAGACCACAGGTACAGTGATATATACTATATATGAAATATCAGCTGCTTGATTGTTATATCGGTGCACAATTTAAACTATGTTATCACATAGCTCTCTATATAAAGTTGGATATATAAATGCATCCAACTTTAGCCACATACATACAGTACTCATCTAAAGCAATATATGTTTATAACATCCCAAAATGTAAACAATAATATCACCCAGCTCTAATCTGCTAAATGTGACTGCAAGGCATGAAGATATTAAGATATTATAAACATTAACATCATTACATTGTATGTAAAATTTTGATTGTTTCATTTGCCCATTATTAAAAAATTAAACATCCAGTAGAATTCTGCTTGAATCCATGTCAAAACAATCTCAGATTTATAGACTTGAAATGTCCAGGTTAACCAGATTTATCCCAGATCTCAGTCTGATCTTTGTGACCTATGGATGTAATGCTGGAAATGTGTTTTAGAGAGTTACAAAAATACACAGCATACAGTAAAAAAAAAAGACTGTTATTAAATAAAAATATTTTAAATTAACTAAAAAAAATCCGGATTTCCATGTTCTTACTGTTATACGGTAGGGGATGCTTTTTGGCATCTTCTGAAAGAGTGCAGAATCTCCTGATTAAAACACATGTGAAGAAGAAGCAGAAACAAGCGATGTCATATGTAATCGTATGCATATGTAAAATAATGCGATCATCAGCATTAAACATCATATAAATCAAAACTGTCTAATGTTAGTGAATGAAATGTCGACCCAGGGCGAGCTCTAGGACTGTGAAGCTTTGGGGTGTTGATGGACTTGCTCTACTTCATCAGTGTTTGATCGTCGCTCTGAATCCTATCCAGATGTAGTCTTTGACAAAAACCTGATTTCTCAGCTTTTTGCTCAATGTAGCTTTTTTTATGAAACTTACCCATATTCAAGTGTTGATTAAATTATTCATGTAGCTAGAATAAAACTTTAAAGTAGAGGGTCTGTTCTTTCTTTTGATATATTGCATGTTCAGATCCCGCTGCCGGGGAAAGAGTTAAAACAGACTATTTTAAGCATATTTTTCAGTATTTAATAAGTCATATTAAGTAATAAGTAATATTATATGTATATTTAGAATAAATATATTTTTCTTGTCTTTTTTATAGTATTATAGTACTTTTTTATAGAGAAATGTATGTTTCATTCATATTTACAATTAAAACACATGCATTGCTATCAGTAGAGCTGCTTATAGCTAAATTGAACTTATTCATCATAATTTATTACATTTTCAACATTAATTGACACTGTTATTGAACTGAATTGCATCAACACTGAACTGAATTGAGCTTAATAACTACACTCTGGGGAGATTTAATTTGTTTTAATTAATAACTGATTAATTTTGCAACATTAATAATTATATTTTCCTGTTTATTTCTGTGAAGCTGCTTTGAATCTGTATTGTATAAAGCGCTATAGAAATAAATGTGACTCAAAAGATAAAAAACACACACAGTCATTAAACAACATTACCCAAAATATATTGCACTTAACAAAAGCTTCTCTATAGCCCCTTTCACACAGTAAATTACCTTAAAATGACTTTACCGGTAAATACACAGATATGCATTAGCTTCACTATTGGCCCAAAGCAGACTTCTTAGTCAGTGCGTTATGACTTTGTACGCGCTCATACAGGTAATATTCATTATCCGTTAACACACAGCATCATACTGGTAATGTTACAACTTCTCATACTGGTGAACCGTATTGGCTGAACCGATTTACTGGTATTTTTGAGAAGGTCCTGTTCACACATGATCTCTTGACGGTAATTTACCAGTGAAGATGTGTGAAAGGGGCTTATGATGCCTTAAATGCTAAATAGAGCAGAAATATGGTTTCGATGGTTTGTGTTTTGATCCAATGCTGTACCTGTGGCAGGTGCGTGGATCCTGACAGGAGGTACACACACAGGTGTGATGAAGCACGTGGGCATGGCCGTGCGAGATTACACGCTCAGCAGCGGTTTGATGGAGGGACAGATCGTCGTCATCGGTGTGGCACCCTGGGGAGTCATTCACAACAGCCACACACTGATCCATCCTGAGGTCAGACATACAGTATTGATGCGTTCAAGTCATGTCGAAAAGAACATATGTGACCCTGGACCACAAAACCAGTCATATGGTATGGTATGATGTATGGTTTGTTAGGATAGGAATATTTGGCTGAGGTACAACTATTTGAAAATCTGGAATCTGAGGGTGCAAAAAAATCTAAATATTGAGAAATTCGCCTTTAAAGTTGACCAAATGAAGTCCTTAGCAGTGCATATTACTACTAATAATAAAGTTTTAGAAGAAATTTACAAAATATGTTCATGGAACATGATCTTTACTTAATATCCTAATGATTTTTGGCATAAGAGAAAAATCGATAATTTTGACCCAACAAATATACATGTGAGACTTATGACTGGCTTTGTGCTCCAGGGTCACGTATTTAAATCATTGCAAGTATATTGTAAATCTGGTACTGCTTGATAATGCATATTAAACCAGATCTAGATTTATGTTGATAACTGCAGAAACTGCTGTCAACTGGATGCTATTAATGATTTTATAAGTAAAGAGTTTTTATGAGGTCTTGTCGTCTTTCTCTTTTAGGGCTGTTTCCCTGCGTACTACACTCTGGACGAGCAGGGCCAGGGGCTTCTCTCCTGTCTCGACATCAATCATACTCACTTCCTGCTGGTGGATGATGGCACTCATGGACATTATGGAGTTGAGATTGAGCTGCGGACCCGTCTGGAGAGACTTATCTCTCAACAGTCGCTGGGAAACAGAGGTGCAGCTTCATAAGATTACACATCATTTAATATCATTTGTTTTTACAATCACAGTAGTAATTAAATGGCTCACAAGGGAATATAGATCAAATATAGATTTGCAGTGTAATGATAAATTATTATACAGTAGTACAATAACCAGTTCAAGCGTTTGGAGTCGGTACGGTTTACTGTTTTTGAAAGAAGTCTCTTCTGCTCACCATGGCTGCATTAATTTGATCAAAAATACAGTCAAAATTCTGATATATTACAACTTCAAATAACGGTTTTCTATGTGAATATATAGTAAAGTGTAATTTATTTCTGTGATCAAAGCTGAATTTTCAGCATCATTAATCCAGTCTTCAGTGTCACATGATCCTTCAGAAATCATTGCTCAAGAAAGAGTTGATGCTCAAGAAACATGTATGATTATTATCAATGTTGAAAACCGTCGTGCTGCTACATTTGTGGAAACTGATACATTTCAGGAGTCTTTGATAAATATAAAGTTCAAAAGAACAGCATTTATTTGAAATAGAATATTTTGTAACATTATAAATGTCTTTACTGTCACTTTTGATCAATTTAATGCGTGAATAGAATATTAATTTCTTTAAAAAAATAAAAAAAAAACCTTACTGACCCTTATCTTTTGAACGGTAGTGTATTTTGTGGAAATGTATGCAACTGTACACTAAATAGAATAGTCTTGATTAACTTTTATACAGTTTTTCTCGATTGCTTAAACACGTTTGTCCACTCTGACATCACATTTTCAAAACAGTTAACACAAAGGCTAAATCTGGAGCCCAATGGCCAAAATGACTCATTTTGTTTGCAAAATGCTCTAACAGTCACAAAACATGCAACATAAGCTAATATTTCCACCAAACACCACAACGTGGTCAAATCAATTTATTCTTTCAATCATTACACAATGGACAACAAAATACAGCAATCGATATAATACTTAAACTCAAATGCTGGAAAGAAGAAAAGCAACCAAAGGAAACTTATGGGTGGAAATATCTTAAAATATAATGTTTAGATGCTCAGAACTTCACATTTAGTCCATTCGCTCCTGACGATCATGCCACAGGTTCTCATCAACATCGCACTGAATGTTTTTCCTTGCAATGCAGCGAGGGAAATACCTCCGTGCATGGCGTATCCATCCCTGGCAGTCCTCTGCACCTATTGCCAAGCAACCAGCATTCATTGCCTCCAGGAGGGACATCTGCTCATATGGCCGGTGATCATACACTTTCCATCTCCAAGCAGAGAAGAACTCTTCGATTGGGTACAGAAAAAGAGAGTATGCAGGGAGGAATTGCATCATCATACGAGGCGGTGCTGCAAACCATTCATTCACAAGACGAGAGTGGTGGAAGGCAACATTGTCCCAGGCCTCAACAGCCCTCTCTCTTCGGGTGGAACCAGTCTTTCATTCAGTGCATCAAGAAATGTAATGAGGTGTTCTGTATTGTATGGGCCGATAGTTGGTATGTGGCAAAGGACACCATCATTGGAGATGGCAGCACACATGGTGATATTGTTGCCCCTCTGACCTGGCACTGTAACAGTGGCCCTCTGCCCAATGATGTTCCTCCCACGTCTCCTCACTTTACAGAGGTTGAAACCGGCTTCATCCACATAAATTACATACAGGAATCTCTCCTTTACGATGTCAGAGTTTCTTTGGAATGGAACTCTGTACAGCTGCTTCATTCTGACATGGTTTCGTTTAAGGACTCGATCAATAGTTGCCAAACTCACACCGTTTATATTTCTAGATTTATTCTCCATGATCTGCAATTACTGACTCCTGTTCAACACTAAAGATCTTTCCTCTACCACCAGTGTGTGGTAGTGTGTGGATTCTATAAAGTAAAAGCAAAAAGCATTACTGTAGACACAGTTTGTTCTGCTACTGTAACAAGGCAATACAGCAAAGCTGAAATACACAGTGATATACAGTAACATTGTGACTTACCTGTTCTCATTCCGAAAAAGCCTGACAATAGATGCCACAGTGCTCCGACTCAGAACGGGCTGAACCCTTCGTCCAGCCTCTCTAAAGGACAAGCCATGATTGATGACATGGTCAACAGTTGTTGCTCGAATTTCATTTGAAACTTGAGCTCGATTGTGTCCTCTTGCTGCAGCTCCTCCACCACGCATGCAAACTCCTCTTCCTCAGAGCTCTCTTCCTCAGAACCCTCTTCCTCAGAACCCTCTGCCTCAGACCCCTCTTCCTCAGAACCCTCTTCCTCAGAACCCTCTTCCTCAGAACTCTCTTCCTCAGACTCCTCTTCCTCAGACCCCTCTTCGTCAGACTCCTCTTCCTCAGAACCCTCTTCCTCAGACTCCTCTTCCTCAGACCCCTCTTCCTTAGAACCCTCTTCCTCAGACCCCTCTTCCTCAGACCCCTCTTCCTCAGAACTCTCTTCCTCAGACTCCTCTTCCTCAGAACCCTCTTCCTCAGACCCCTCTTCCTCAGACCGCTCTTCCTCATACTCCTCTTCCTCAGACCCCTCTTCCTCAGACCCCTCTTCCTCAGACCCCTCTTCCTCAGAACTCTCTTCCTCAGACTCCTCTTCCTCAGAACCCTCTTCCTCAGACCCCTCTTCCTCAGACCCCTCTTCCTCAGACTCCTCTTCCTCAGACCCCTCTTCCTCAGACCCCTCTTCCTCAGACCCCTCTTCCTCAGAACTCTCTTCCTCAGACTCCTCTTCCTCAGAACCCTCTTCCTCAGACCCCTCTTCCTCAGACTCCTCTTCCTCAGACCCCTCTTCCTCAGACCCCTCTTCCTCAGAACCCTCTTCCTCATACTCCTCTTCCTCAGACCCCTCTTCATCAGACTCCGCTTCCTCAGAACCCTCTTCCTCAGACTCCTCTTCCTCAGACTCCTCTTCCTCAGACCCCTCTTCCTCAGAACCCTCTTCCTCAGAACCCTCTTCCTCAGAACCCTCTTCCTCAGACTCCTCTTCCTCAGACTCCTCTTCCTCAGAACCCTCTTCCTCAGACCCCTCTTCCTCAGACCCCTCTTCCTCAGACCCCTCTTCCTCAGAACTCTCTTCCTCAGACTCCTCTTCCTCAGAACCCTCTTCCTCAGACCCCTCTTCCTCAGACTCCTCTTCCTCAGACCCCTCTTCCTCAGACCCCTCTTCCTCAGAACCCTCTTCCTCATACTCCTCTTCCTCAGACCCCTCTTCATCAGACTCCGCTTCCTCAGAACCCTCTTCCTCAGAACCCTCTTCCTCAGACTCCTCTTCCTCAGACCCCTCTTCATCAGACTCCTCTTCCTCAGAACCCTCTTCCTCAGAACCCTCTTCCTCAGAACCCTCTTCCTCAGACTCCTCTTCCTCAGACCCCTCTTCCTCAGACTCCTCTTCCTCAGAACCCTCTTCCTCAGAACCCTCTTCCTCAGACCGCTCTTCCTCATACTCCTCTTCCTCAGACCCCTCTTCCTCAGAACTCTCTTCCTCAGACTCCTCTTCCTCAGAACCCTCTTCCTCAGACCCCTCTTCCTCAGACCCCTTATCCTCAGACTCCTCTTCCTCAGACCCCTCTTCCTCAGACCCCTCTTCCTCAGAACTCTCTTCCTCAGACTCCTTTTCCTCAGAACCCTCTTCCTCAGACCCCTCTTCCTCAGACTCCTCTTCCTCAGACCCCTCTTCCTCAGAACCCTCTTCCTCATACTCCTCTTCCTCAGACCCCTCTTCATCAGACTCCGCTTCCTCAGAACCCTCTTCCTCAGAACCCTCTTCCTCAGACCCCTCTTCCTCAGACTCCTCTTCCTCAGAACCCTCTTCCTCAGACTCCTCTTCCTCAGACCCCTCTTCCTCAGAACCCTCTTCCTCAGACCCCTCTTCCTCAGACTCCTCTTCCTCAGACTCCTCTTCCTCAGACTCCTCTTCCTCAGACCCCTCTTCCTCAGACTCCTCTTCCTCAGAACCCTCTTCCTCAGACCCCTCTTCCTCAGACCCCTCTGCCATGCCCTCTTACTGCCATTGGCCTCTTTGATCCATGCTTGCAAGTAGTAACACAGCCGTGGCATCTTTTATGGATGGATGAGGACTGATTGCTGATTGAAGAGTTGTGCAAACGAGTTTCACACAGGTGCATTAGATATTCATAGTTATGCAAGTACTTTCTATCAGCTGTGAATAGATGTTTTCCTTTTGTTGAGTAGCTGCATCTCATTTCGAAGGCTGCGTCCTCTGGAGATCGCATTTGAAGGCTGCATACGTCATCAAGAATGTATTAAGGAAAGTAACCGTAATAAAATTGACTGTTATTCATTGTGAGGTGTAAAATACTGTAACATCTTTCATACTTTGCAATCTAATGGTTACTTTTTTAAAATGAGACCGCCTCAGTGACGTATGCAGCCTTCAAATGCGACCTCCAGAGGACGCAGCCTTCGAAATGAGACGCAGCAAGTGCATCCAATAGAGTTTGGGGTCTTTCAATGAGATCTGTGGTAACTGTTTTGACAAAGGGTGTAAAAAATGTGTGAAACAAATGAAAAAGTGTTAAGGCATTTGCAAGAGAAGACTTCTAGTGTGCTAAGAATGTGATGATGAAGATCAAGTGGATCATTTAGTGTGTCTTAGCAAATGAGAAAAACTGTAAACTGAATACAGTTAACACATCAGTTAATCTTGTTTATTTATAGGCCACTCTTGCTTCTTCTGATGACCCACTACTGAATATTTCAATACAAAAAAGGGACTCAAATAAGTAATTTTTTAACCAGTTCATTGGAATGATTCACTAAAATGAATCAGGCCTCCTAGCTGTACATTCATTTTCACACTGCTGTAAAATGTGGTGTGTGTTTAGTTTTCTGTCCTGTGTTGATGTATTTCCTGTTGTATCATACATTTTTAAAAATAGCCTTTGATTTGGACAAAATTTGCATAGTTTAACAAAACGTTTAGGAGTACAGTACAGTACACTGCAAAAAAAAATTCTGACCCCATTGGCGATCGTGAAATTTAAATATTTGCGTAATAATTTTTTGTTGTTGTAGTGTAACATACAGATAAACATACAGATTTCATGGCTCTTTAACTGTTCACTGGTCACTTTTGATTATTTGTGAAGTGTTTTGCCTGTTTATTAGCGTTGTCTTTCCATCAGAGAGTGGCGTGAAGATACCGGTGGTCTGTGTGGTTTTGGATGGTGGTCCAGGAACTCTAAACGTACGATTTTAAAGTCATCAGTTTCGTAGATCATAGATGAATGTTCTTTCATTAATCAAAATTCAAATATTTATTGACAGACGATTTACAATTCAATGCTGAACAACACGCCGTGTGTCGTGCTGGAGGGATCTGGACGCCTGGCGGACGTCATTGCTCAGGTGGCGGCCCTGTCAGTGTCAAAGGTCACTCTGGTCCTTATCAGCCAGCTCTTGAAGAGGTTTTTTGGACAAGAGTACAAAAGCTTTACTGAGGTGCAGGTCATTGAGTGGACCAAGAAGGTAATGGACAAAAGCACACATATCATGACAGTTTCAAACTCAAAATTACACATTAGGAATCGAGTAATGGTTCTTATCTAGAACTAATTCTGTGACAAAGTTTGGTGTCTGTAAGATTATTTTTATGTTTTTGAAAGAAACACGTAACACACACTCATTGCGACCGCTTCACTAACACGTAACACACACTCAACACGTAACACTGCGACCGCTTCACTAACACGTAACACACACTCATTGCAACCGTTTCACTAACACGTAACACACACTCATTGCGACCGCTTTACTAACACGTAACACACACTCAACACGTAACACTGCGACCGCTTCACTAACACGTAACACAAACTCATTGCGACCGCTTCACTAACACGTAACACACACTCAACACTTAACACTGCGACCGCTTCACTAACACGTAACACGTACTCATTGCAACCGCTTCACTAACACGTAACACACACTCATTGCGGCCGCTTCACTCACACGTAACACACACTCAACACGTAACACTGCGTCTGCTTCACTAACACGTAACACACACTCATTGCGACTGCTTCACTCACACGTAACACACCTAACACGTAACACTGCGTCTGCTTCACTAACACGTAACGCACACTCATTGCGACCACTTCACTCACACGTAACACACACTCAACACGTAACACTGCGACCGCTTCACTAACACGTAACACACACTCAACACGTAACACTGCGACCTCTTCACTAACACGTAACACGTACTCATTGCAACCGCTTCACTAACACGTAATGCACACTCATTGCGACCGCTTCACTCACACGTAACACACACTCAACACGTAACACTGCGACCGCTTCACTAACACGTAACACGTACTCATTGCAACCGCTTCACTAACACGTAACGCACACTCATTGCGACCGCTTCACTAACACGTAACACACACTCAACACGTAACACTGCGACCGCTTCACTAACATGTAACACGTACTCATTGCAACCGCTTCACTAACACGTAACGCACACTCATTGCGACCGCTTCACTCACACGTAACACACACTCAACACGTAACACTGCGACCGCTTCACTCACACGTAACACACACTCAACACGTAACACTGCGACCGCTTCACTAACACGTAACACGTACTCATTGCAACCGCTTCACTAACACGTAACACACACTCATTGCGGCTGCTTCACTCACACGTAACACACACTCAACACGTAACACTGTGTCTGCTTCACTAACACGTAACACACACTCATTGCGACCGCTTCACTCACACGTAACACACACTCAACACGTAACACTGCGACCGCTTCACTAACACGTAACACACACTCACTGCAACCGCTTCACTAACACATAACACACACTCAACACGTAACACTGGGCCCACACACTCAACACGTAACACTGCGATTTCTTCACTCACACGTAACACACACTCATTGCGACCGCTTCACTAACACGTAACACACACTCAACACGTAACACTGCGACCGCTTCACTAACACGTAACACACACTCAACACATAACACTGCAACCGCTTCACTAACACGTATCCACATAACCACACACTCATTGTGACAGCTTATTATCCACCAATTATCTAGCCCTCTAAACATGAAAAAAACTTCATCATATCTTTAGCCTACTCAGTATAGAGCTGCATTATTCATGGCGTGGGAAGTTCATAGGTTAATGTGTAGAATGTGCCAATCAAAATGTGACTTTGTGATAAAGACTGTCTTTAACTAAATTGTTTCTATAATAACCTAATAGTAATGCTAGAAAGCCTATGCATTTGGCAATTGTGAGTTTTTGTTCTATTCTATTTCATCAATAAAATCTATTTTCACATTCATCTTGATTGAGGGGGCAGGATAGTCACGATCCCCCTGTGTATCTATACTGTATATGTATATAGTATATGAAATATACTGTAAGTGATCTTGAAGATGTGTTTATTTTTGACTTTCTTTAGATTCAGGACATTATCCTGATGCCTCATCTGCTGACTGTTTTTCGTATCGACGAGGATAAAAACTATGATGTTGACGTTGCCATCCTACAGGCTCTGCTGAAAGGTATGATCACTTTTCAGACGGCACGTGATAACATCCCTCCATTTCTTAATCTGGAAACTGAAGACTTAAATTCACATTTCCAGGCAGAGGGTAATTGGATTATGCTGGTAATGGTTGGATAACTAATGGCGGCTACACTGTTGTGAGTGGATCTTTAGCTGTAATCTTGACAGTGATCAAGAGCCCTCTTCACTAACATATAACACACACTCATTGCGACCGCTTTACTAACATATAACACACACTCATTGCGACCGCTTTACTAACATATAACACACACTCATTGCGACCGCTTTACTAACACGTAACACACACTCATTGCGACCGCTTTACTAACACATAACACACACTCATAACACGTAACACACACTCATTGCGACCGCTTTACTAACACATAACACACACTCATTGCGACCGCTTCACTAACACATAACACACACTCATAACACGTAACACACACTCATTGCGACCGCTTTACTAACACATAACACACACTCATTGCGACCGCTTCACTAACACATAACACACACTCATAACACGTAACAAACACTCATTGCGACCGCTTTACTAACACATAACACACACTCATTGCGACCGCTTCACTAACATATAACACACACTCATTGCGACCGCTTCACTAACACATAACACACACTCATAACACGTAACACACACTCATTGCGACCGCTTTACTAACACATAACACACACTCATTGCGACCGCTTCACTAACACATAACACACACTCATTGCGACCGCTTCACTAACACATAACACACACTCATAACACGTAACACACACTCATTGCGACCGCTTTACTAACACATAACACACACTCATTGCGACCGCTTCACTAACACATAACACACACTCATAACACGTAACAAACACTCATTGCGACCGCTTTACTAACACATAACACACACTCATTGCGACCGCTTCACTAACATATAACACACACTCATTGCGACCGCTTTACTAACACATAACACACACTCATAACACGTAACACACACTCATTGCGACCGCTTTACTAACACATAACACACACTCATTGCGACCGCTTTACTAACACATAACACACACTCATTGCGACCGCTTCACTAACACATAACACACACTCATTGCGACTGCTTCACTAACACATAACACACACTCATAACACGTAACACACACTCATTGCGACCGCTTTACTAACACATAACACACACTCATTGCGACCGCTTCACTAACACATAACACACACTCATAACACGTAACACACACTCATTGCGACCGCTTTACTAACACATAACACACACTCATTGCGACCGCTTCACTAACACATAACACACACTCATAACACGTAACACACACTCATTGCGACCGCTTTACTAACACATAACACACACTCATTGCGACCGCTTCACTAACACATAACACACACTCATAACACGTAACACACACTCATTGCGACCGCTTTACTAACACATAACACACACTCATAACACGTAACACACACTCATTGCGACCGCTTTACTAACACATAACACACACTCATTGCGACCGCTTCACTAACATATAACACACACTCATTGCGACCGCTTTACTAACACATAACACACACTCATAACACGTAACACACACTCATTGCGACCGCTTTACTAACACATAACACACACTCATTGCGACCGCTTCACTAACACATAACACACACTCATAACACGTAACACACACTCATTGCGACCGCTTTACTAACACATAACACACACTCATTGCGACCGCTTCACTAACACATAACACACACTCATAACACGTAACACACACTCATTGCGGCCGCTTTACTAACACATAACACACACTCATTGCGACCGCTTCACTAACACATAACACACACTCATAACACGTAACACACACTCATTGCGACCGCTTTACTAACACATAACACACATATTGCGACTGCTTCACTAACACATAACACACACTCATAACACGTATCATACACTCATTGCGACCGCTTCACTAACACATAACACACACTCATTGCGACTGCTCCACTAACACGTAACACACACTCATAACACGTAACACACACTCATCGCGACCGCTTCACTAACACGTAACACACACTCATTGCGACCGCTTCTCTAACACATAACACACACTCATTACGACCGCTTCTCTAACACATAACACACACTCATTGCAACCGCTCCACTAACACGTAACACACACTCATAACACGTAACACACACTCATTGCAACCGCTTCACTCACTCGTAACACACACTCATTGCGACCGCTTCTCTAACACATAACACACACTCATTGCGACCGCTTCTCTAACATATAACACACACTCATTGCGACCGCTTTCCTAACATATAACACACACTCATTGCGACCGCTTCACTAACACGTAACACACACTCATTGCGACCGCTTCACTAACACGTAACACACACTCATTGCGACCGCTTTCCTAACATATAACACACACTCATTGCGACCGCTTCACTAACACGTAACACACACTCATTGCGACCGCTTCACTAACACGTAACACACACTCATTGTGACCGCTTCACTAACACGTAACACACACTCATTGTGACCGCTTCACTAACACGTAACACACACTCATTGCGACCGCTTCACTAACACATAACACACACTCATTGCGACCGCTTCACTAACACGTAACACACACTCATTGTGACCGCTTCACTAACACGTAACACACACTCATTGCAACCGCTTCACTAACACGTAACACACACTCATTGCAACCGCTTCCCTAATACATAACACACACTCATTGCGACTGCTTCACTAACACGTAACACACACTCATTGCAACCGCTTCCCTAACACATAACACACACTTATTGCGACTGCTTCACTAACATATAACACACACTCATTGCGACCGCTTCCCTAACACATAATACACACTCATTGCGACCGCTTCCCTAACACATAACACACACTCATTATGACCGCTTCACTAACACGTAACACACACTCATTGCGACCGCTTCTCTAACACATAACACACACTCATTGCGACCGCTTCACTAACACATAACACACACTCATTATGACCGCTTCCCTAACACATAACACACACTCATTGCGACCGCTTCACTAACACATAACACACACTCATTATGACCGCTTCCCTAACACATAACACACACTCATTGCGACCGCTTCACTAACACGTAACACACACTCATTGCGACCGCTTCACTCACTCGTAACACACACTCATTGCGACCGCTTCACTAACATATAACACACACTCATTGCGACCGCTTCACTTACACATAACACACACTCATTATGACCGCTTCACTCACTCGTAACACACACTCATTGCGACCGCTTCACTAACATATAACACACACTCATTATGACCGCTTCACTAACACGTAACACACACTCATTGCGACCGCTTCCCTAACACATAACACACACTCATTGCGACTGCTTCACTAACATATAACACACACTCATTGCGACCGCTTCCCTAACACATAACACACACTCATTGCGACTGCTTCACTAACATATAACACACACTCATTGCGACCGCTTCCCTAACACATAATACACACTCATTGCGACCGCTTCTCTAACACATAACACACACTCATTGCGACCGCTTCACTAACACATAACACACACTCATTGCGACCGCTTCACTAACACGTAACACACACTCATTGCGACCGCTTCACTAACACGTAACACACACTCATTGCGACCGCTTCTCTAACACATAACACACACTCATTGCGACCGCTTCACTAACACATAACACACACTCATTGCGACCGCTTCACTAACACGTAACACACACTCATTGCGACCGCTTCTCTAACACATAACACACACTCATTGCGACCGCTTCACTAACACATAACACACACTCATTATGACCGCTTCCCTAACACATAACACACACTCATTGCGACCGCTTCACTAACACATAACACACACTCATTATGACCGCTTCCCTAACACATAACACACACTCATTGCGACCGCTTCACTAACACGTAACACACACTCATTGCGACCGCTTCACTCACTCGTAACACACACTCATTGCGACCGCTTCACTAACATATAACACACACTCATTGCGACCGCTTCCCTAACATATAACACACACTCATTGCGACCGCTTCACTAACACATAACACACACTCATTGCGACCGCTTCTCTAACACATAACACACACTCATTGCGACCGCTTTCCTAACATATAACACACACTCATTACGACCGCTTCACTAACACATAACACACACTCATTGCGACCGCTCCACTAACACCTAACACACACTCATAACACGTAACACACACTCATTGCGACCGCTTCACTAACATGTAACACACACTCATTGCGACCGCTTCTCTAACACATAACACACACTCATTACGACCGCTTCTCTAACACATAACACACACTCATTACGACCGCTTCTCTAACACATAACACACACTCATTGCGACCGCTCCACTAACACGTAACACACACTCATAACGCGTAACACACACTCATTGCAACCGCTTCACTCACTCGTAACACACACTCATTGTGACCGCTTCTCTAACACATAACACACACTCATTGCGACCGCTTCTCTAACATATAACACACACTCATTGCGACCACTTTCCTAACATATAACACACACTCATTGCGACCGCTTCACTAACACGTAACACACACTCATTGCGACCGCTTCTCTAACACATAACACACACTCATTGCGACCGCTTCTCTAACACATAACACACACTCATTGCGACCGCTTCACTAACACGTAACACACACTCATTGTGAACGCTTTACTAACACGTAACACACACTCATTGCGACCGCTTCTCTAACACATAACACACACTCATTGCGACCGCTTCTCTAACACATAACACACACTCATTGCGACCGCTTCTCTAACACATAACACATAATGCGACCGCTTCACTAACACGTAACACACACTCATTGTGACCGCTTCACTAACACGTAACACACACTCATTGTGACCGCTTCACTAACACGTAACACACACTCATTGCGACCGCTTCACTAACACATAACACACACTCATTGCGACCGCTTCACTAACACGTAACACACACTCATTGTGACCGCTTCACTAACACGTAACACACACTCATTGCAACCGCTTCACTAACACGTAACACACACTCATTGCAACCGCTTCCCTAATACATAACACACACTCATTGCGACTGCTTCACTAACACGTAACACACACTCATTGCAACCGCTTCCCTAACACATAACACACACTCATTGCGACCGCTTCCCTAACACATAATACACACTCATTGCGACCGCTTCCCTAACACATAACACACACTCATTATGACCGCTTCACTAACACGTAACACACACTCATTGCGACCGCTTCTCTAACACATAACACACACTCATTGCGACCGCTTCACTAACACATAACACACACTCATTATGACCGCTTCCCTAACACATAACACACACTCATTATGACCGCTTCACTAACACGTAACACACACTCATTGCGACCGCTTCACTAACACGTAACACACACTCATTGCGACCGCTTCACTCACTCGTAACACACACTCATTGCGACCGCTTCACTAACATATAACACACACTCATTGCGACCGCTTCCCTAACATATAACACACACTCATTGCGACCGCTTCACTAACACATAACACACACTCATTATGACCGCTTCACTCACTCGTAACACACACTCATTGCGACCGCTTCACTAACATATAACACACACTCATTATGACCGCTTCACTAACACGTAACACACACTCATTGCGACCGCTTCACTAACACATAACACACACTGATTATGACCGCTTCACTAACACGTAACACACACTGACCCGTCAACTTTATTCTTACGTTTTCTATTGGAGTTATTTAATGCTTTGTCCTGATGGTTTCTAGAAAGAAAGAAAGAAAGAAAGAATCACATTTCTGGAAAAAAAAAACCCACAAGGGGTTTATATTATTCAGCTTAAACTTACTTGAGCACATTTATCCTCCCTTGAGATTCTGGAAACCTCTCTGATTGTGGAAGCTATTAGCGTGTACGTTATATAGATGGATGACACATCTCAAATGCTAAAGACATTTTTTTGTGTAGCTTTGTTTAACTTTGAATATTATTACAGCACTCCAAGTTAGTTTAATTTTACTTTAGTTTAGTTACCAAAAACATTTTTAAATATTTTTTTAATTTTAGTTAACAATAGCAGCTCTGCACATAAGGCAACATTTCTCATTTTTAATCAAGGCAACTAAGTATTTAATCTAATTATTTTATTTTATTTTTTATTTCATTATTTTATTTAACTTATTTAATTTTATTCACAAGACGTGTAGAATTGACGGGGTCAGGGACTTGAGGACACTTCCCCCTCCTTGTTTAGGAGGAGAAATACAAAGACAAAGAATTGTTAAACCTCTACTGGATAAAGCAATGTGTTGTTGCTCCTCAGCCTCCAGAAGTGATGAACATGCTGGCCGACATTCCTGGGAGAGACAGCTGGAGCTTGCGGTGGCCTGGAACCGGGTCGACATCGCAGAGAGTGAGATCTTCACCGAGGAGAGCCAGTGGACGGTGGGTAGCTACGAGAATTACAGAGACATTACAAAAATAAAATTACATTGAAATGCCACATTGAAATAATGGTAATTAAATGTTCTGAAATATCTCAAGTTTGTTCACTGCACAGTTTGTGCCCCTATTATGCTATTTTAAAGGTTCCTAATTTAGTTTTAGAGTCTCCTACAACAGGTTTACATGCATCCAAGGTAAAAAACACTTTAATTTTCTTATAATATACATTTCAGCATCACGTCTTTTCTCACAGTGTCTGAAACGGTTTGATCAAGTATCCGGTCTCTCTAAACTCCTCCTTTCTGAGAGCCTACTCTGCTCTGATTGGTCAGATGGTCCAGTCTGTTGTGATTGGTCTACTCTGCTCTGATTGGTCAGATGGCCCAGTCTGTTGTGATTGGTCTACTCTGGTCTGATTGGTCAGATGGCCCAGTCTGATGTGATTGGTCTACTCTGCTCTGATTAGTCAGATGGCCCAGTCTGTTGTGATTGATCTACTCTTCTCTGATTGGTCAGATGGCCCAGTCTGTTGTGATTGGTCTACTCTGCTCTGATTGGTCAGATGGTCCAGTCTGTTGTGATTGATCTACTCTGCTCTGATTAGTCAGATGGCCCAGTCTGTTGTGATTGATCTACTCTGCTCTGATTGGTCAGATGGCCCAGTCTGTTGTGATTGGTCTACTCTGCTCTGATTAGTCAGATGGCCCAGTCTGTTGTGATTGATCTACTCTTCTCTGATTGGTCAGATGGCCCAGTCTGCTGTGATTGGTCTACTCTGCTCTGATTAGTCAGATGGCCCAGTCTGTTGTGATTGGTCTACTCTGCTCTGATTAGTCAGATGGCCCAGTCTGTTGTGATTGATAGACAATAACTCCATGTATCTGCACTTTGATCTTTGAAACTTTGAAGACCTTTTACATTTAAAGACAGCTCTATCACACACTGCATATCTGAAAAGCATAATAGGGGCACTTTAACTTCTTTTCACTTATTTGGTCAGGGGTTCACAAACTTTTGCATAACTCATTATATAAGGAAAAACTAGGTTCCTATAGTGCCTATGGAGTCTCATTGAATGTTTTTTATGTTGGGTTTGTCATGATGTGTTGATATCTTTCCCGTCTCAGTCCAGTGATCTGCATCCGGCCATGTTTTCTGCACTGGTGGGTGACAAACCTGAGTTTGTGCGGCTGTTGCTGGAGAATGGGGTGTGTGTGCGGAAGTTTCTGGAACACGAGGAGACGCTCTGTAAGCTCTATGCCCACCTTCCCGCCTGCTTCTTCCTGCGCAAGCTTGCAAAACGGGTCCAGGGTGGCAAAAACCGCAGGGGTCAAGCGCCGACCCCTGGAAGTGAAAAGATTTCCTTGAGTCAGGTGTCTGAAGAAGTGCGCCACCTGCTGGGAAGTTTTACTCAACCGCTATATGTCTCTTCACACTACAAGCCAACCAAAGATGATGTCCGCTTAACGGCAAGTTTAAGACAAAAAACACCTCAGCAACAAGGACAGGGGGAAAAGTGAAAAAAGTATAAATGCTAATACATTTTAAAAATAAAACAATTTTCACATTACAGTACAGTGTTATTTTAGTATTATTTATATAGTATTTATTAATATTCATGTTTTATATTTTCAATTGAATTTTAGTTAGAATTTTTTATTTATTTAATTTTTTAAATATTTATATTTAGCTTTAATTTATATTTATTCAGTTCTGTTTTTTGTAATTTTAGTACTTCAGCTTACACTTATTTTATTTAGGTTATTTGCCAAAGCAACATTTCTACATTTTATTTTATTTTAGATTTATTTAAATTAACAAAAACAATTTTTAATAGGTTTATTTAACAATAAAAACACTAACACTTTTTAAAATATATATTTTTGGCTTTTTTTAATTATTATTTAGTTTAAGTAATTTTAATAATTCATCTTGAACATATTTTACTTCAGTTAGTTGCCAAGGAAATATTTCAAATTTGCAAGCTTTTTTATATTTTTAATAGTTTAAGTTAACATTCACAATGTTTTTCTGCATCAAAGAAAAAAAAATCTTTTTTTTGCTTGTTTTTCCCCAGTTTCTCACCTAAATATAGTTTTGAGAATGTTATTTTTAGTGTAGAACAAGAAAAAATATTGATTTTGAATAGATAATGATAAACTGGGTTATTAATTGGCATGGAAATATTGTCACAATGCAAACAATCTCAAAGATCCTAAAGTAGGCTTCTTTTCTTTATACAAAATATAATTTAATATATTTTTGAGGTGCAAAATGACCTGGGCATGTTTTTGATATGCTTTGTGAGAATCAATAAGTAAGATCATCAAACTATAAAGCTTTAATTCTAGTAGGACTGAAATGAAGAGTCTGGCTCTTTTATTCATTGCTCAGGTGCCGACCAAAGGGCCGGTGGAGCTGCCGTGTTCTGGTGAAGAGCCGACCGCAGACACGGTTTGGGACCCGGGACGGGATCTCTTCCTCTGGGCTGTTGTTCAGAATAACACAGAACTGGCAGAGATCGGCTGGGAGCAGGTACAGCACGGATTAGTGACGAACTCTTCGCCTTTTATTCACCTGTTTTCTGCTTCATTTTGGTGGTAGAAGCTGATATTTACTCTACTCTTTGGAAAAAACATATTATTATTTGATTATTATTTATTAAAATGTGACCCTGGAGCACAAAGCCAGTCATAAGTCTCACGGGTATATTTGTATGGGTCAAAATTATACATTTTTCTTTTATGCCAAAAATCATTAGGATATTACAGTTTTTCTCGATTGTTTACACACATTTTCTGAAAGCATGCCTCATACTCTCAGAACTCTACACAGGAATAACAAAACACACACACAATGGGCAAAACCCCTCAATTCTTCTGCAAAATGAAACATTCAAAACAATGTTATTTCTTCTCAAAATGGTATTTTGTTTTCAAATGACACACACCAGAGGAGGAATAGACATTTATAAGAACCAGTTGAACACTGATGTGCTCAATGGAAAACACTTCTTCTCCATTCATCATAATGACCTTTTTTTGGTTCAGTGTCACTTATTACAGACAGTACATACATAAGTGTGTTGTAAAATATTTGAGTATATTGTTTTTATACTCAGAACACACAAACACACGGTAACAAATATATTTTATTTTTCCCACAAAAACAATGTACACAGTGTACATCCCAACCAACACAAAGTTGCACATACAGTGGTCTACATACAAAACAACAGAAGAATTTACTGTATACAGTTACAGTAAAAAAAAGAGCTCACCTGTTGCCCTTTTATGCTAAAGCTCAGTTTGCTAATTGTAAAACTGTGTGGCAGGTGTTTGCCCATGTGATGAGGCAGTGTGCATATTTGAATGGCAGTGTGTTCCTTGTGAAGGAGAAAGAAAGATTTTCTGCATGAATATTGTGCCAAATGCAGAGAATTGTGTGTAGTGATTTGAAAAAAGTGTGTTTTAGAACTGCAATTTGAGTGTAAAGCAGGAATTGTGCTTGTAGTTTAGCAGAATTGGTTCAGGGGGTTGGTGCATGAGTTACATGTTGTGGTCATTGTGTCTCAAGTACCAGTATTTGTGTGTAAGCAATTGAGAAAAACTGTAAGTGAAGATCATGTTCCATGAAGATATTTTGTACATTTCCTACCATAAATATATCAGAAATGTGTTAGTAGTAGTAATATGCATTGCTAAGGACTTCATTTGGACAACTTTAAAGGCGATTTTCTCAATATTTAGATTTTTTTGCACCCTCAGATTCCAGATTTTCATAGTTGTATCTCGGCCAAATATCCTATCCTAACAAACATCAATACATACATACATACATATACATACATAACATAACATCAACATCAAAACATAAATATAAAATAAATATAAATATAAAACATAAATACATAACATCAATACATACATACATCAATGGAAAGCTTATTTATTCATCTTTCAGGTGATATGTAAATCTCAATTTAAAAAAATTAACCCTTATGACTGGTTTTGTGGTTCAGGGTCACAAATGTACTATTATAGTATTTATTGATTTTAAATTAGCTTTTATTTTCATATTTTGTTTTCGTTTTAGTAATTTTTTTTATGTTTTTTGTCATTTTTGCTTTTTTTATATTTCTATTCTTTAATTTATTTTTATTTCAGTTTTAGTCATTTTAATACTTCAAACTTAAACTTATTTATTTCAGTTTGTTTAATTTCTAATTTTTAATCTAGGCAACATTTCTAAGGATTTTATCTAATAATTTTATCTTATTTTATTAATTTATTTATTGTTATTAATTTTTATTTTTTTATGTAATTTTTATTTTTTACTTTTTTTTTATTTTGGTTCTGATGGATCAACATTGTTGCCTCTCTGTCATAAAAATTATTGTCCATTCATTTTGGTGAATCAGTTCATTAAGTTAATTAAGTGAAATATAGTGTAGTAAAATATATATATTTTTTGTATATACAGATTATTTTTTATGTTTTTAAGTGTCCAACAATCAAAACTCACAACCAATTTGTAATTGTTTCAGATGTGTTTTTTGACACAATAATACATAATCTTTAGACTATTAAAGAACAATTAAAAAAAATAATATATAACAAATTATAACTATTTTTATTCTTCTTTGTCCATTCATTTTAGTGAATCAGTTTGTTTGGATAGTTCATGTAATTAAACTGGTTCAAAAACAACAACAACAAAACAATTCACTGATTCATTTGTGTAACTGTATGTCTTGTATTTATAGTATTTTGGCTTCTGTTCATAATTTAATTGCATTATATAAATGATAGTGTTTTCTATTGTTATTGGTTGTAGTTTGCATAAATGAATTCATTTAAATGCTGTTTTGTGCTAGTTAAATACTGATATAATTGCATTAATGTTGTATAATCTGATTCTGTATTTAAATAGCAGTTTGAAGATTCCCAGAGTTAGTGGCAAACGTGTGTGTGAATGTGTGTGTTGTGTTTGCAGTGCAGAGACTGTATCGCAGCCGCTCTGGCAGCCAGTAAGATCTTGAGGAAACTGGCGCAGGAGAGCGGCGAGGATGATAGCGAAGAGGCAAAGGAAATGAGAGAACTCGCCAACCACTATGAGAAACAAGCCATTGGTATGACGTAACAGACATCACCTCAAACCCTTTGAACTGAGCTGTGATGTTGAACCGTGTGTGTGTGACTTCCTGTCCCAGGTGTCTTCAGCGAGTGTCACAGCTGGGACGCGCAGCGAGCGCAGAAGCTGCTGATCCGCATCTCTCCGTCCTGGGGCAGAAGCACCTGTCTGTGGCTCGCTCTAGAGGCCGATGATAAAAGCTTCATCGCTCACTCAGGAATCCAGGTGAACAAACCCTGTCATATTCAGAAATACCAAATACCAGTATAAGAAAATACTTCAGCATCGAAAACATTCCACATATCACCTTGAGTATAAAACATAGTGATTTTAATGACTGATATCATATATATATATATATATATATATATATATACACTCACCTAAAGGATTATTAGGAACACCTGTTCAATTTCTCATTAATGCAATTATCTAATCAACCAATCACATGGCAGTTGCTTCAATGCGTTTAGGGGTGTGGTCCTGGTCAAGACAATCTCCTGAACTCCAAACTGAATGTCAGAATGGGAAAGAAAGGTGATTTAAGCAATTTTGAGCGTGGCATGGTTGTTGGTGCCAGACGGGCCGGTCTGAGTATTTCACAATCTGCTCAGTTACTGGGATTTTCACGCACAACCATTTCTAGAGTTTACAAAGAATGGTGTGAAAAGGGAAAAACATCCAGTATGCGGCAGTCCTGTGGGCGAAAATGCCTTGTTGATGCTAGAGGTCAGAGGAGAATGGGCCGACTGATTCAAGCTGATAGAAGAGCAACTTTGACTGAAATAACCACTCGTTACAACCGAGGTATGCAGCAAAGCATTTGTGAAGCCACAACACGCACAACCTTGAGGCGGATGGGCTACAACAGCAGAAGACCCCACCGGGTACCACTCATCTCCACTACAAATAGGAAAAAGAGGCTACAATTTGCACGAGCTCACCAAAATTGGACAGTTGAAGACTGGAAAAATGTTGCCTGGTCTGATGAGTCTCGATTTCTGTTGAGACATTCAGATGGTAGAGTCAGAATTTGGCATAAACAGAATGAGAACATGGATCCATCATGCCTTGTTACCACTGTGCAGGCTGGTGGTGGTGGTGTAATGGTGTGAGGGATGTTTTCTTGGCACACTTTAGGCCCCTTAGTGCCAACTGGGCATCGTTTAAATGCCACGGCCTACCTGAGCATTGTTTCTGACCATGTCCATCCCTTTATGACCACCATGTACCCATCCTCTGATGGCTACTTCCAGCAGGATAATGCACCATGTCACAAAGCTCGAATCATTTCAAATTGGTTTCTTGAACATGACAATGAGTTCACTGTACTAAAATGGCCCCCACAGTCACCAGATCTCAACCCAATAGAGCATCTTTGGGATGTGGTGGAACGGGAGCTTCGTGCCCTGGATGTGCATCCCACAAATCTCCATCAACTGCAAGATGCTATCCTATCAATATGGGCCAACATTTCTAAAGAATGCTTTCAGCACCTTGTTGAATCAATGCCACGTAGAATTAAGGCAGTTCTGAAGGCGAAAGGGGGTCAAACACAGTATTAGTATGGTGTTCCTAATAATCCTTTAGGTGAGTGTATATATATATATTGCACAGATAGCAAAACAATAATTTGTACAACAACAGCAACAATAATAATAACTTGTTATTAATATTATACACATTTTTGCTTTTCTTATTTATGCAATTATATTTATATATTGTTTTGAGGTCTTAATGGTTGCAAATTATTATTATTATTATTATTATACAATTTGTTTTTGTTATTCATGGTTTTATATTATATATAAATAAAAAGTTGTTTCGGGATTGCAAATATGAAAGTACTGTACTGCAAATTGCGCATATCACCTTGAATATAATTTTTTTTAATGACTGATATCATATAGATTATTTATTTTTATTTTTAAGTGTTCAATAACCAATATGCAGAAACAATTTTTTTGTTTTATTTCTGATTTTTGACACAAGAAATAATTTTTAACCCTTTAAAGAACAGTTATTTATTATGAATATTGCATAAAGAAGTTATTATTATTATTATATTGCATAGATTAACATAATTGTACAGCAATAATAACCATTATTATCTTTTTAATTTTTTCTTTTTCTAAAGAAATGTGTTAATATTAATACACATTATTGTTATTTAAGCAGTTATATATTATAAAAAATTGTGTTGTGGTCTTAATGACTGCAAATTATTCTTATTCTTGCCTAACCAATATAAAGAACCAATTTGTAATTATTGTATTTCTGTTTTTTGTGATGATAATAAATAATCTTAAAGAATAATGATAAAAAATAATATATTATAATATAATATAATAATATTGCACAGATAACAAAACTTTAAAATATATATATATATATATATAACTTTTATTGTTATTAATATTATACACTTTTTCTTATTTATGCAATTATATTTATATATTGTTTTGACGTCTTAACGGTTGCAAATTATTATTATTAGTATTATTATGGTAACACTTTAAATAGTTTAGCATTAGTTAACTACATTAGTTAACATGAACTACTAAAGAACAATACTTCTACAGCATTTATTAATCTTAGTTAATGTTAATTTCAGCATTTACTGATACATTATTAAAATCAAATGTTGCATCTGTTGACATTAGTTTATGCACTGTGACCTAACAAGGAAAAACAATAAACGACTGTATCATTATTAACCAACATTAACAAAGATTATTAAATACTGTAACAAATGTATTGCTCATTGTTAGTTCATGTTAGTTAAAGGTGCACTATGTAACTTTTCCGTCCGCTAGAGGTCGCCTGTTCAAAACAAAGGCGTAGTTTGATGATGCCAAGTTTGAGCGCAGAATCTTGGGAAATGTGGTCTTCACCTCACAGCCAGTGGAAAAGAGTCGGGATAGGACTCGGGAAGAAATCATGTGCATGGATGCGATTATTAACGAGTGTTGTGGGAGCTGAGCAAGGCCGCTGGAGCGTTTGCGCAACAAACGCCTCGCGAGCAGCGGGACTTTTATTATGCCACAGTCGCCGGCGCCATTTCCGCTTTTCCGGTCATGAGTATGAGGTAACGCAGCTCTGTTTATCATATTAGATACATTTGAGTGTGTTGAAAATTATGTTATGACGTTACTCTGTGCGTCCGCTCGGCGGCTGCTATGACACTTGTTGCACACTGCAGTAAGAGTAAAGCGTTTCTGCTAAATAAAACCGGAAACCGAGGGTAACGCAGATATGACGCCATTGACAGGCGACTCCCTCACACGTCCCGGTTCCTTGGTTAAAATAGCAATTTTCTCACGATTTACAAATAGTTGGAAACATTTGGGATATTGTAAGTACTCAACTGAACAAAATATATAACACTGACCTAGTGGTTTTTGGATATTTTACTGAAAAAATGTTACATAGTGCACCTTTAATGCATTAACTAATGTTAACAAATGAGACATTTTTGTAATGTGTTACCATTATTATTATACAAATGATTACAAATTATTCTTCTTGTTCATGGTTTTATATTTATATAACAATAAAAAGTTGTTGATATATCTTTTTTGCAGTAATGCCTATTAGTTAACAAGCTTAAAATGTTACATGGTTTCTTGCATGAGAATGAATGGGTAAGTAATTCATATAAACAATACAATAAGAGTTACTTTTCCTGTTGTTCCTTCAAACCAACTAACAGTTTATCTATGTGGCTCAACACTGATAGCTGAGTGTCTCCGTCAGGCCCTGCTCACTCAGATCTGGTGTGGAGAGCTGTCAGTGGAGAATCCACACTGGAAGGTTCTTCTGTGCATGGTCTTCTTTCCTCTCATATACACCGGATTCCTGATCTTCAGGTAAAAACTATATTAAAAGTATCTAATTAAAAGTGGAAAACTAACCTTTTGAGTTGTCAGTTCTGAACACTAACATGCACACACCATCAGATGGCAGCATTGCACTCTGAATAATTACATAGCACTTTTACCACAAACAGTGACTTTTAATGACTCTTAATGAGGTTGTTAAAATGATCTCTCGCAGACGTGATGAAGACATCCAGAGAGAGGCCAAGAGAACAGAGCAGCAGAAGCTGACGATGGATTCAGTCTTTGCCGGAAACTCAGATGGCAAGATCAAACGCCATTTACGGTTAGTTAAGTTACAAACATCTACAGGCCACATTCACACTGCAGTAAAGGAGTGACGCCTGCATTTAAATGCATGAGTGAATGCCCTATATTATTGCATCAAACTAATGTTAGCATCATTTTTTATGTTTACCAACATATTATCATGTAAGCTTTATGGTACATCTCAAACAAGTGGATGTATTGTAGTTTATAGTGTTAATATTAATTAGTGAGTCCACGAATGGCTTTGGGTATGTTTATATTATTATAAATAATCAAATCTAAATTATTGTATCAAACTAATGTTAGCATATAGAAACATATGGAAGCATATGAAATTTCAATAATATGCAAAATGGCAATGTATTTAAATGTACATTTTCCATACCAAATGTGCAACGTTTGGAGCAAAATGCTAATTCAAATTCAATAATATAATTTAAATGTGCTATTTCCTACACTAGTTGCATTTTCAACATTTTTAATGTCCTGCAATTCTACATGCATTGCGGGACATTTAATGAAAATGCAATCATGTCTAAACTTTGTTTGTTTTTGTTTGTTGATACTTTATTGATCCTTTACAGGAAATTACATTGTCACGGCAGCTTCAAAGCACAAAAGAACACAGCACCACTCTTTTATGATCTACAATATACATTTTTTTTAAAGAAATAGTACTTAAAAATTGACATGAATAAGATAATACCAGGATAACAGATGTGAAAATGATGGCATAAGTACAATCATATACACATACATATACATACACACACACACACACACACACACATATATACATATACATACATACATATACACACACACACACACATATATACATACATACACATACACACATGCATACATACACATACACACATACATGCATACATACACATACACACATCAATACATATACATGCATACTAGGGATGCAACAATACAGTTAGTCCACGGTTCAATACATACCTCAGTTTTTTAACCACGGTTTTCGGTTCGGTTCGGTTCTGATGGCTTGTCACATCAGCGTTTTTTGTTAATCTATTCTTAGGCGACAGGAACAGCAAGAGGTTAAGGAGAAAAAATAAACATTTTTATTGCAATACTCTTTCTTTATTTTACTTCAAATAAAAAAAACCATGTACACATTCCTAGTGTATTGTATAATATAAAATGAATATATATAAAGATTAACACTGGCAGCTCAGAGCTGTACAGCAGCATTCAAGTATGAAATTGAATGAATAAATGTAAAAATAAAACACTACGTAGACTTCACGATAAAATATACATTGATTCTTATTAAAGCTACTGTATTAAAGTTTTTCAGTCAAGAGCAGTGCGTGATTTTCTCTTTGTCTTTTGTTGTTTTATTAACATTGAAGGGATAGTTCACTCAAAAATGTAAATTCTGTCATTGATTACTCACGCTCAAGTGTATAAAGTTCTTTCTTCTGTTGAACATAAAATATATTTTGAAGAATGTTGGTAACCAAACAGTTGCTGGTCCCCATTGACTTCCATTGTAGGAAAAAATACTATGGAAGACAATGGCTACCATCAACTGTCTGGTTACCAACATTCATCAAAATATCTTCTTCTGTGTTCAACAGAAGAAATGAATACAGGTTTGGAACAACATTAGAGTGAGTAAATAATGACTTTTAGTTATTATTTATTAGTTTTTCATTTTGAGGTGATCTGTCCCTTTAAGGACAAGCGGCAGCATGTTCACTACATAGACTGTAAAAAAATATGGACGTAGTGTCCGTGACGTCACCCATAGGATTCTGAAGAGGACGTGGGCGGAGCTGAGGTGACGCGATGACTAACAGACAGCAGATAAATGGCTGTTCACCTGTCACTCAAGTGGCCACACCCTTAATTATGCAGAACTTTAAGGCTTTATATAATGTAAACGAATGAGCTATAAAAAAGTTCACCCCCTCACAGTTGTCATGAAGGGCAAAATTAGCTATATAGACCAGAACCACAATTTGTACCAGGCTGTAAACATGTTTTTTTCTGCTGTAAAGTTGGGCATTTTAACATGCGACTCAATGAGATTCTGCTCCCTTCTGGAGCCTGTCCCTAGCGGTCAGTCGATGAATTGCAGTTTAAGTCACTTCCGTATTGGCTTCAAGAGAAACTAGGGGAGGTTGCCACTTGGTTCACTATTAGGCTGCGCTGCTGTCACTTTAAGACCTGCATGCATCTAATATACAGACACACGCCGATTTTACTTTTACTTTAAACATAACCGACTGTGTTTATTTAAACCTAAACACTAAACACCCCCTAACTTTAGTGCATAGTGATTGGATATTTACTCATATCAACGCGTAGACTCACGGGCACACTCAAACAGAGCCAATTCGGAGATAAATAAAATGTAAAATGTAAAAAAACGAAAAAATTCACAAGCGCGTATTGAACCGTGAATGTCGTACCGAACGATTCAATATTATATTGAGAATTGTGGCATCCCTAATGCATACACACACACATACATACACATACATGCCCCAATACATAAAATACATACACGTAAATACACCTATATATGCAGTTCCAATAATGAGTCCTGTTATATTCATAGCATATGTGAGTGTAAATGCGATTAAGAAAAATAACATTTAAATGATCATTTTGCTACACTTGTTTCCTTAAACATGTTAAACATATCTAATCATTTCTGTAATCAATTTTATTTTAATTTTGCAGCTTATAAAACATTAAAATATGTGGGTTTTTTTAATTAAATTATATGTTAAAACTAGTGTAGGAAATAGCAAAATAGCATTTTGCTCCAAACGTTGCACATTTGTATTGAAAATGTAAATTTAAATACAGAAATACATTGCCATTTTACATATTACATGTCAAATTCAATATTGCTACCCATATGCTTCCATAGAAACATACTAAAACACTGTCTGCCTGAATAATGAAGGGGTATTACTCTGTCTCAGTGTCCCCTCACAGAAGCCTGAGATTGAGCCTCTGAACTGTTCGTCACGTCTGATGAGTCTGTTCACGTCCCCTCAAGTGAAGTTTTACTGGAACATCGTCTCATATTTTGGCTTCCTGTGGCTCTTTGCTGTGGTGCTCATGATCGATTTTCAGGCCTTTCCGTCGTGGAGAGAACTTCTGCTCTATGTGTGGCTCACCTCGCTGGTGTGTGAGGAGGTTAGACAGGTGAGACGCGCACACACACACACACACACACACACACACATGCATGCACGCACACACACACACACACGTTTGTTTTTGTGAATTGTGGGGACATTCCATAGGCGTTTTTATACCGTACAAACCGTATTTTCTATCCCCCTACACTACCCCTACCCCACAGGAAACTGCACATTTATACTTTTTGTGTCCTGATATGTCACAAAAACACACACACACACACACACACACACACACACACACACACACACACAGGTTTACTTAGCTATCTACATTGCATAGACTTCTATTGTTTTTATATACAGATAATTGTACAATTTCTAACCTAACCCACACCCTAAACCTACCCATCATAGAAAACTTTCTGCATTTTTACATTCAAAAAAAGAAATTATACCAGTTTTATAAATGAGGTCATCCCCAAAGGGAGATTTTGTCAGGTTTTGCTCACTTATGAGTACAAATTTGCTCCCAAAACACACACACACAAACACACACATGTGCACCTATCATTATGAGGATATTCCATAGACGTAATGGTTTTTATACTGTGCAAACTGTACATTCTATCCCCCTACACTACCCCTACACCTAAACCTACCCATCACAGGAAACATTCTGCATTTTTAAATTTTTAATAAAACATTTAAAACATGTTTAGTATGTTTTTAAAGCTATTTTTATTATGAGAACACAGGAAATGTCTTCATAAACCACATTTACGTTGTAATACCAGTGTAATACCCATGTCATTACACAAATTTGTGTTCTTATAAATCACATAAACATGCACACACACACACACACACATACCCTTCAGACATATACACTACCAGTCAAGAATTTATAAATTAATAAATTGATCAACAGTGACAGCAAAAACATTTATAATATTACAAATTATTTTTTTATTTCAAATAAATGTTCTTTTAAACTTTATATTCATCAAGGAATACTGAAAAAAATGATCATGTGTACACAAAAAAATATGAAGTAGTTTTCAACATTGATAATAACAAGAACCTTTATTAATAATTGATCGTGAATAGTAATTGAGCATCAAATCCTCATATCAGAGTGATTTCTGAAGGATCATGTGACACTGAAGACTGGAATAATGATGATAAATTCAGCTTTGATCACAGGAATAAATTACATTTTAACATATATTCACATGGAAAACATTATGTGAATATTATTTTAAATTGTAATAATATTTTCATTTTTACTGTATTTGTGATCAAATAAATGCAGCCTTGGTGAGCAGAAGAGACTTCCTTCAAAAACATAAAAAAAATCGTAATTATGACAAAGCCAATATACTGTTATTATATCGGTCTGTCTATATCAATATGTATGTCTATATAATAAAAATGTCTTTATTAATTTATTAATTATTATTATGTTATTTAACTAGATTTTAAAACATGAATTAAATAAACATGTCTTAATTTGTCCATTTTAAAAGTGATTTATTTTACGCTTTTATGTTTGAATTAACTTGATAATTTACATTTTTCCTACATTTTACTATATTTTTTAGTGTCACTCCATACACTATTTATAAAGCCAACATCAAAGTAACATCATTTCTACATCAAAGAACATATTCTCTTCATGAACTTTTCTAGTTCTAGGAAATATATACGGCTTTGCTGTGAAATGTTGTAACAGCATGTTGATATTTTGTATGTTTGCATTTAAACACTCTGATGCTCCACAGCTCTATCATGACTTCGATGGGTCCGGCTTTCGGAGGAAAGCAAAGATGTATATCAGGGATCTGTGGAACATTCTGGATGTGCTGTCAATCATGCTGTTCATCTCTGGTCTGGTCTGCAGGTCAACACAACCGCTCTTTCACTCAATACAGTTCAGATATGATTAAGATTAATTCAGTACAGCCTCATTAAGTTAAGATTACACAGAAAATATCCTCATAACTAGGGCTGTATGAAAAAATGTAAAAAGTATCCAAGTAGATTAAAAATGAATAATAATATAAAGATGTAAAATATAAAAATAATCATTTTCATTTATATGCACCAATATAACAATACAAAGCAATAATTATCTGCAAGTTTTTATTACAGTATTTAATGCATTAAAGGCACAATATGTATGATTTTTGGATTAAAATATCCAAAAACCACTAGAACAGTTTTATATATTTTGTTGACTTGTGTACTTGCACTATCCCAATTGTTCCCAAGAATGTTTAAATAACTAATAAGCAATTTTAACCAGGACACGGACCGTGTGTCGCCTATCAATGAGAATCATACCCACGTTACCCTTGATTTCTGTTTTATTTTGTAGTAACCATGGAAACACCAAAGACGCTTTAATATATGATGTGTTTTATTAGACAGGTAAGCAACTGTACTCGAAAACAAAGCAAGTAGCATTATAACATAACTTCCAACAATTTTTCTAATATGATAATTCAGCGCTGCATTCCCACACATACACATGAGCGGAAGAAGCGGAAGCGCTCGTCAGTGGCATAATAAAAGCTTTCGAGCCATGTGTCGCACTTGTCTCTCATTAGCAATCGTTTCCACAAGACTTGTTTGATTATGCCATCTGAATGCTCAAAATTGATCGGGAGAATGCACGTTTTAAACAGCTTATTGTACACGTAAATTAATCGGCGTTCTAATGCGTGCTGCACACACATAGATAGCTCGCACATCACGCGGAGAACGCGCGTGCCGCACATAGAATCATTCAGTAGCGCATTGTATTGTCAAAACTGTTCTGTGATTTATCAATAAAATAGCTTAGAAACTGAAAAGTTATAGCATATATTTCTTGATAACTAAAACCCAAAGCTTCACTATTAGTAGAGACGCTGCCAGGTAGAATTAATACACTCGCAATCGCTCTCGCTCTCTCTCTCTCTCTCTCTCTCTCTCTCTCTCTCTCTCTCTCTCTCTTTCTAATGCATTTATATAAATGTTCCATCGGCTGTAGAGGTGAAGACAACAGCTCCCATGATTCCGCGAAATCAAGGCGTCATCAAGCTATGACTTTTTGTATAAACGACCTCTAGTGGTGAAAAATTACATATTGTGCCTTTAATTTTTTTTTTTTTTTTTATGAAAAATTATAAGTTATGATTCTGTTCATTAAAAGGATTTGAAATTATGATATTGATAGTTAATAGTCTGATATAACGGAATCATATTTAAAGTTTTTGTTTTCAGTTTTCATTTCAGTTCCATAATGACTCAGATCTAAATGAAATCAGTATTTTTTACACTTTGAACTCTGTGTTTGTCGTACAGACTTCAGGCCTCCGGCACCGTGTTCTACGTGGGCAAAGTTCTTCTCTGCATCGACTTCATCATATTCTGTCTACGATTAATGGCCATCTTCACTATCAGTCGAAACCTGGGCCCGAAAATAATCATTGTCAGGAGAATGGTGGGTCTGCATGTTCATAATGTTCATTTACTCAGTTCAGATATATTATGCAATAATTCTGCACTGCATAAGAGTTGCGAGACTAAGGCACTCATGCCACGAGGAACCAAATGCTTCTTGATCTTTTGAAGAAAAAAAAAATGAAATAATGCAAATGGAGACTATGGAGCTATGAATGTGCATCTTCTCCAGTTTCCTTCTGTCCTCTCATATTCTCTCTTCCTCTTTGCAGATGATGGATTTGTTCTTCTTCATGTTTCTGCTCAGTATCTGGGTGGTGGCGTATGGTGTGGCGAAACAGGGCATTATGATCCAAAATGAAGAGCGACTAAACTGGATCGTCCGTGGAGCTGTCTATGATCCCTACCTCATCATATTTGGCAACGTCCCCACTAATATAGACAGTGAGCATTAAATTAAATTCAAATGAAATCACCCGATGGGCACAAAGATCACAATAGTAGGGTTCTAAAGTAAAAATCCAATTCATTTTCTTCATAGAGAGATTGATTTTTTTTTTTTTTTGCAATAACGTATGAATATTGAAGACATGCCTACTATGAGCTACAAAAATTGGTGTGATTTTTATTTTATTTTTAAAATGTTTAAGTGTCAAATTCCTGGCGAAGAAGAACCGAGGGCACACATGGTCTCCCTACACTGTCAAATAACTTATAGATTTGTATATATTTAAATATGCAATACAAGTCAATGCAATATGCCATTTAAATATGCAATGGAAAAAAAGAAATATATATATATATATATATATATATATATATATACTGTATATATATATATATATATATATATTACACATACATACACTACCGTTCAAAAGTTTTAGATCTGTAAGATTTTTTAATGTTTTTTATATGTTTCTTCTGAACAGTAAAAACAGTAATATTGTGAAATATTTTTACAATTTAAAATAGCTTATTTCTCTGTGAATATATTGTAAAATGTAATTTATTCCTGTGATTCAGTGTTCAGAAATCATTCTAATATGAGGATTTGCTGCTCAAGAAACATTTACATTTGCCAAAAATATAATTTTTTAATATATTCTCTATATTAAAAAACAAATAGGCCCACCCAGGTGATAAAAAGTAACGTAATGCATTACTTTTCATAAAAAGTAACTAAGTAACCCAATTAGTTACTTTTTTAGGGTGTAACACAATATTGTAACGCATTACTTTTAAGTAACTTTTCCCAACACTGGTTATAATATTATATTATAAAATCTTGCATATGCAATAATAATGCAAATGTGCAAAAATGTTTTTTTTATATACTATAGATTGTATCATTGTTTTTATTATAACATTCAGAATTCCAGAGTTTTCTACAAAATATAGACAAATCAGATAGCTAACAAATATTTCTCTCTTTTGCAAACCAGGCACTCAGTTTGATATTAGCAGCTGCAGTGTGAACGGCTCCGATCCTCTGAAGCCAAAATGCCCCGTGCTGAATGCTGACAACATGCCGGCGTTCCCAGAATGGCTGACCATCATTATGCTGTGTGTCTACCTGCTGTTTGCCAACATTTTGCTGCTCAACCTCCTCATCGCCATCTTCAAGTGAGTAAACAGACTGAAACAGGTGAACAGAAACTCTTACCAGTTTCATTTACACAATGACTCTGTTCCAAAACCTAGTGAGCCGACTTGATGCCTACTGTCTGCATGCACTCTTTATAGGAAGCAACTCTATGGGCCAGATTTACTAAACTGTACAAATTAGCGTGAGAGCGCAATTCTAAAAAAGCGCAGATGTTCTGTGCGTGATCTACTGACGACACACAAATTAAAGAACACAGACGTAGCCGGATCATTTCCATAATGACCAACACAATCTACCAAGAGCAGCGTAAATTAGTGTCTGGTTTAAGACGTGCTTTTTTGGGCGGTAAATAATGGCACAAACACCAGTAAATTAACGAGCACAAACCTTAGTAAATCACCTTGCATGATTCATTTTGCAAAAATAACCCTGTCCACGACTTTTCAGTGCTAATTTATCACTGCGTGTCTTTAGTAAATCCTGACTGTTTTTAATGCCATAAGAAGGTTTGCACTGGAGCGCAGTCATGTTGGAACAGGAAGGGACCATCCCCAAACTCTTCCCACAAAGTTGGGAGCATGACATTTTCCAGAATGTCTTGGTATGCTGAAGCATTAAGAGTTCCTTTCACTGGAACTAAGGGGCCAAGCCCAAACCCTGAAAAACAACCCCACACCATAATCCCCCCTCCACCAAACTTTACACTTGGCACAATGCAGTCAGGCAGGTACCGTTCTCCTGGCAACCGCCAAACCCAGACTTGTCCATGGGATTGCCAGACAGAGAAGCGTGATTGGTCACTCCAGAGAACACGTCTCCACTGCTCTAGAGTCCAGTGGTGGCGTGCTTTACCCCACTGCACCCCACGCTTTGCATTGCACTTGGTGATGTAAGGCTTGGATGAGCTGCTCGGCCATGGAAACCCATTCCATGAAGCTCTCTATGCACTGTTCTTGAGCTAATCTGAAGGCCACAGGAAGTTTGGAGGTCTGTAGCTATTGAGTCTGCAGAAAGTTGGCGACTTCTGTGCACTGTGACCCTCGGCATGCGCTGACCCCACTCTGTGATTTTACGTGGCCTACCACTTCGAGTTGCTGTTGTTCCCAACTGCTTCCACTTTGTTATAATCCCACTAACAGTTGAGCGTGGAATATTTAGTAGTGAGGAAATTTCATGAATGCACAGGTGTCAACCTATCACGGTACCACGCTTGAGTTCACTGAGCTTCTGAGAGCGACCCATTCTTTCACAAATGTTTGTAAAAGCATCATATGCCTAGTGCTTGATTTATACACCCTATTTGTACAAATATTTATTTTCAGTGTTAAATTTTATAATCAACAAACAATATTTTTAAAATAATTATGCTGCTTTATATTAAATTTTTTCATGATTATAGCTTTTAAAACAGCCTTCCCTTTATTATTGTACCTTAAAATGTCTTAAATTGCAGACTATAGGCCAGATTTACTAACAGCAAACCCTCTTTTGGCGTTAAAAAACTACTGTCAGGATTTACTGAAGACACGCAATGAAAAATTTGGGCTGAAAAGGCGTGAAGGGTTATTTTTGCAGCTGAACTTATTGCATATGCATTTGTAGGAGTTTCCCTTTCAGACAGTATTATGGGAGGAGAGTATTTAAATAAATCACGTGAGGTGATTTACTAGGTTTACTGGTGTTTGCGCCATTATTTACCGCTCTTTAATTTGCACGTTGTCAGTAGATCACGTGCAAAACTTTACACTCCCATCGGCACTTTTTTGTGCTCTCATGCTAATTTGCCCTGTTTAGTAAATCTGGCCCATTGTATCATGTCATTTGCAGTACAGAATTGTAGAAGATGCATGATGCAATATTGCAGTGACTTAGGGCTTTAAACTCTATCTTTGTGCTTCACAGCTACACGTTCCAGGAGGTTCAAGACAACACGGACACCATCTGGAAGTTCCAGCGTTACGAGTTGATTAAGGAGTACCACAGTCGACCTGCCCTTCCTCCACCCTTCATCCTCCTCAGTCACCTCATCCTCTTCGTCAGAGGAGTGTTGCTGCGTTACCCTCCACAGAGACACAAACACTTCAGTGAGTGCTGGGCCAGTACCACAGTACAGCCACAAAACCTCTTTTACTGAAAACACACATGATTGTAGGAGATTGCTGATGTTCGTTAGTCTAGATCAGACTATGAGCATAAAGTCTGGTCCAAGTTTATAGAGTGCATTAGCGCCCGTCCCCTTTTTCATCAGCTGTTTGCATTTGCATTTATGCATTTGGCAGATGCTTTTATCCAAAGTGACTTACATTACATTTAATGTTTACATTTTATCAGTTCATGCACTTCCTGGAAATCAAATCTCAAACCATTTCTACTGTTTGAGCTACATGAACAAAGCTTATATTTCTTGTATTTTGATCATTTTAAAAAACTGTGGTGAGTGTCTCCCTGGTTTAAGTACATGGTTCTCCACAGGGCAGGAACTAGAGCAGACTGAGGAAGAGGAGCTGTTGTCATGGGAGGCCTTCATGAAGGACAACTATCTGGCATCTACACGACAGGACGAGAGCCAGAGCGTGGAGCATCGTATCCAGGACACCGCAGAGAAGTAACTCAGAGAAGCACAACACTGAAACAGGGCATGAAACAGAACTGCTTATATGTTTGAGTACTAAATTTGATTTGAGGAAGGGGCTTAATATAATATTCATGAGCTTAAAATTCTTACACTCATGAATATTAATTGTGAAAATGATGTTCCTACATAATTTAATAAACGGCAGAGGTGGATGAAGGACACAAAACATTCTTAATAATAAAATGATTTTGGTATTTTCAAACTCAAGAATACATTTAAGTATATTTTCTATAAAAATGTTCTTTCTTCCGCTTAAGATTGTTCTAATGACAAAACTTAAAGGGGCTATATGTAAGAATTTCCATCTATTAATTGCTGTTTTTATTGCCAATGTGTGAACAGCTTGTAAGGAAACTTAAAAAATGAGACCCTCCCCAACTTCCTAGGTTGTCTATTAGCATGTAGACTGATTTTTATGTGAAGGACTCTGGACATTTTTGCCGGGAAAATCAAAATGATGTGATGTTTACACTCCCGAGAGCCTCTCTTCTGTTCTATGACACAGGAAATGAATGCTTATACAATGTTCAGGATAATGCCAAAAGAGCCATTCTGTACTGTAATGTCAATGTGTCATGCAAAGAAAAGGGTTTCATTCAAACTAGTCTCACATAGCCAGATCTATATAGTCTATAGTCTCAAATATACTTTATAATCAAACTAACTCTAATTTTAATGACCTCGGGCCCTATTTTAGCGATCTGAGCTCATGGTCTGAAGCTCACGGCACAGGTGCACTTAGGGCGTGTCCGAATCCACTTTTGCTAGTTTAACGACGGGAAAAATGGTCGGCGCGTCGGGCACATGGTCCAAAGGGGTTGTGCCTAGTCTCTTAATGAGTCATGGGTATGTTTTGGGCGTAACGTGCAATAAACCAATCAGAGTCTCATCTCCCTTTCCCTTTGGCTTGCTCAGTTGGGGACACTAAATTTTCAACTAAATATCCAAATAAATTTAATTACTAAACTAAATTAACTATATCAACTAAATTACTGATCTGCCCATATGGTCGCTATATGACAATTGAAATGAGCTAGATGACTGACCAGTTTTCTCCAGAGCGGCTGTACAGCCGAATCAAATTCTGTTCATTATTTTCTGTTTAACATTGTGAAGCTGCTTTGAAACAATCAGCATTGAAAAAAGCGCTATATAAATAAAGGAGACTTGACTTGACTTGACTTTAAAAGCCAGTTGCGCTCACGCCATGGCGGATTCGCTATTTACAGAGAGGAATATAGACACCCTCAACCTGATGAGTCAGTTTAAATACATGTGTGTGTTGCCACAATTGGTCAAATAATTAGGTAAATAGGTAACCAAATAGGTAATTCTGATACATGCAATGACTATCCATTATGACATGTAGGCATTTTTATCTTGTGTACACAATAATGATCTTTTACATCGTAATCCTTATATTTTTTTATATTTAAATGTGTGTGTGCTGCTGCACGTACCTGTGTGTGTAATAAGCAGAGTGTACGTGTGTTGTGCATCCGCCTATAGGCTCATATTACTAACACACCCTTTAAATAACACAAAAAATACTGCACTATTGACTTTAGAGCAGGTTTGTGTTGGTCAATGGTGCAGTCGTTTTCAGTTCCTCAAAATAGCATTGCGCCAACAATGCTCCTGAACACACCTGGTGTTCAGACCAGACGCCCATGGGCGAATAGATGGGCGCGAGTATATTTGCTATTTAAACAATGTGGAGCTGGACGTAAAAATGAGAACTGCGTCGGGCTGTCGGGATGTTCGTTAACAGTAAAGGTAATTCCAACTTCTTTGTACTTCTAAGCAAAGAACGAAAAAGACCTTCACAGAGAGTATATCGGAGCCTTGAGTAACGTTCAGTCTCTTGTGCGTTACGTCTGCATGAGCAATAAGTGGCTGCAGTTCACTTAACGGCCACCGGAGTCGCTAATAACAAGGGTTTCTGAATTCTACATACAGTCCCTTTAAGAAGAATTCTGAAAAGAATGTTCTCAAAAATAGTAAATGACCTTGTTTTTAAAAGAACACTCCACTTTTTTTGAAAATAGGCAAATTTTCCACCTCCCCTAGAGTTAAACAGTTGAGTTTTGCCGTTTTTAAATCCATTCAGCCGATCTCCGGTAGCACTTTTAGCATAGCTTAGCATAGATCATTGAATCTGATTAGACTCGCTTAAAAATTACCAAAGATTTTCAATATTTTTCCTATTTAAAACTTGACTCTTCTGTAGTTACATTGTGTACTAAGACCGACTCCAGGGGAGTTAGAAAATGAGCCTATTTTCAAAAAAAGTGCAGTGTTCCTTTAAAAAAATGTGCTGGCAAAATGAGTCACAATAAGCACATTTTCAAAAATTCATTATTGTTATTTTCTCATTCTCTATTAAAAACCTTACAAAATGATGTATGATTTGGAATCTGACAGAAAATGACTGAGCTACACCTGTTTGAAGAAAAAGTGAGTTAAAGTTTTCTGAAGGCTCCAAAACAAAATGACCAGCAACCATACCTTAAAATCCCTGGTAATAACACCACATTTGACACACACCAAGTCAACACTAAATATCTATTGGAAAAATATCTATTCAACTTTTTTTCCATGATATCACAATTGTTTTATTAACATAAACGAGACAGCCAGTCTGTATATTAAGACCTACTGTACCGCACGGATCTAACATAATGTTACACAGCAGATGTTTCTCCCCAACAGTTAACCAAACGTTCATTTAAGACATAACAGATAATGTGAATACTCGCCAAGACAGATATTTTGAAATACAGTAATTCTGTGTATGTGTGTATATCGGGATCGCACACTGTCTGAGAGTCTTTGTGCGCACGGATCTGTCAGTCAGTGCGAGTAAGATTGTTTTGTTTACATCAGCATGAGTTTGAAAAATTGTCATGGGAAAATTTCATTGGTCCAGACTCATGCCATCGAGAATTCTCCATGAATATTCACAAAGTTGGAATAATGCGCTTTAAAACGATTCCAAACTTGTGCTGAGAGGAAGCGCCAGTGTTCAAGAAGCGAGCAAATTTTTTTTAATTTTTCATGGACAAAGGAAAGGTACTCCTCTCAGAAAACATACAAATAAAGATACTTTTAGATGTTTAATGGCTATTTGGAGCATTGGGATCGCTAGACGTGGCTTAATGAAATATTTCATTTGTTTTGCCTGTGGCTCGAAATTATCCTGTGAGCATTCCGACTCATTTACCCAGTACGGGTCACAAATATTTGAGAACTTCTGACCGTATGCCCATTGCCCACTCTTACAAACTTGTCAGAAATGTGTGAATCTGTGAAGATCCTCTGTAAGATTTCATTTTCCATGGCTGTTTTCTTCACACTGTGGCCAAGCAAAGAAAAACTCTTAAAATATAATGTCAACCTCCCAAAAAGGTGTGTGACAAACTTCTAAAAGTGCTCCAGAATCTGTGCCCAGCCTTTTTACTGTGAATTTCAGCGTAAGACTTGCATATGAAGGTTAAACATGTTTTCCTCTCAGGGTTGGAGTGATGTCTGAACTTCTGGAGCGGGAGCAGGAGATGGTTTCTGCCACCATGGCAAAACGGCTCACCAAGCTTGAAGAGCAGGTGTCGTTCTGCCACCGACACTCACAAATACTCCATAAACAGTGTTTTACAGTCAGCTTGTTCTGTTCATTTTTTTCAGGCAGCATGTCAAAGCAAATGTGAGTGTCAGATGGTGAATCTCTTGTCTTCTGGCAGGTCTCGGAGTCGGCCAAAGCTTTGAGATGGATTATAGACGCGCTGAAATCTCAGGGATGCAAATCCAAAATGCAGCCTCCTCTAATGAGTAAGCAAAGTGTTTTAAATGTATGCATCCTTTATTACAATTTAAAAGCACTGTTTTCTATGTGAATATATAGTAAAGTGTAATTTATTCCTGTGATCAAAGCTGAATTTATCATCATTACTCCAGTCTTCAGTGTCACATGCCCCTTCACAAATCATCCTAATAGAAGCATTTATGATTA
Source organism: Rhinogobio ventralis (assembly GCA_039654625.1). Lineage (NCBI taxonomy): Eukaryota > Metazoa > Chordata > Actinopteri > Cypriniformes > Gobionidae > Rhinogobio > Rhinogobio ventralis. The sequence continues at coordinate 3,249,558 of CM077197.1, forward strand.
TCATCAATGTTGAAAACAGTTGTGCTGCTTCATATTCTTTGATGAATAGAAAGTTGAACAAACAGCATTTATTTGAAATCGAAATCTTTTGTAACATTATAAATGTCTTTACTGTCACTTTTGATCAATTTAATGCATCCTCGCTGAATAAAAGTATTAATTTGTTATGTTAGATTAATATTGTATGTTAGAACCACTTTAATCTATTGTAAAATTGCACTGATCATTTGCTGATTTTAAGACTTTCAGGTCTTGTTTTTATTTGTGGAAAGTGCCTAAATGCATGATGTTCAGCAAAGGACATCAGCTGCTTCCCAGCTAACAAAAATATGTTCTAAGAAATAACATTCCCGAGTTATTTCTGAATGTTCTCAACACATTTTTTCTTGGTTATCCGAACCTTAAGCGAACATTCCATTTTAGAATTTTGCAAACATTATGGAAATGTTACTTTTGAATGTTCTCTGAACATTCCGAAACCTTTAAATAATGTTAGAGGAGCATCCAACTAAACATTTCAGAAAATGAATGATCTATTAATAATGTTGTAGCAACTCATAATAAATAACTGCACATAATGTAACAAGTATTACATTATTGTTGTAATAAAATATTCATAATGTAATCATTTTCTCAAAATGTAATAAACTCTTGAGCTTATAATGTAATAATTTTTACATTATGAGAAATTTATTACATTATAAACTCACCAAAACATGTAATATATTTTTATTATTTTAATAGCTTTAAAAACATAAACAATATTAGTATACCCTTACAGTGTACAGTGTCGAGTCTCATTTAGCTTATTCCTTTGTTCAGTTTTCCCGCCATCGCCATTAGTCAATTCCATCACCTGTTAATTAGTAATGTCTATTACCTGTGTCTTGTCAGTTACCTCGTTTGCCCCTGTGTATTTAGTTCTCAGTTCTCCCTCGGTGTTGGTTGGTTCTCGTCTACGTATACTGGTGTTTTTGAGTGTTCCCTGTGAGTTTGTTCATTAAAAGTTCCTGTTCCGAGTTGTCCTTCTCCTTCTCCTTCGCCTTCTTGAGTTTCATCTACACCAAGTTTGTAACATACAGTGTATTTTTAAAAATCTAAATCCAGTCTTAACCTGCCTACAAAATCCACCAGATTACTGATATTACTACAAGTAGTAGTTTAAAGGCGTAAAAGTTCTGATTTTATTTATCTGGATTTAGATTTTTAAAATGTACTGTAAAGGAATACTAATGCTTTATGTTTAATAAACATATAATAATAATAATTGCATGAATATTTAATTGTTGCATTTCGCAGGTAGTTTAAGATTTTTAAAAATGGGAATACTAATATTTTTTGTTTTAAAAGCTATTACAATAATGAAAATATGACATGTTTTTGGTGAGTTTACAATGTAATCATTTTCTCAATGTAAAAAATTATTACATTATGATCTCAAGATTCTATTACATTTTGGAAAATGATTACATTATGAACATTTTATTATAATAATAATAATGTAATACTTATTACATTATGTGCCGTTTTTACATTATGAGTTGCTACAAATGTTTTTATGCTAACGTTTTGAGAACGTTTTTAAAGACCAGATAACTTCGAACAAACATTCTGTCAATGTGACTGGAAGAACGTTTGTTCATAAATTGCTAAAACACTAGCTTAAGTTCTGAGAACGTTTCCTGTTAGCTGGGTTGCAGATCAAGACCTCTGTCCACCCAGCAGGTAAAAGCTCTGACAGGGACGATGGTGAATCTAGTGGACAGGAGACAGATGACGAATCGGCCCCTCACACATTTGCACGTCAGCTTCAGTATCCCGGCAGTACCGTCAAGCGCTTTCCTGTGCCTGAGGAGAAGGTGTCCTGGGAGGTGCCTGATATGAATTATACCACATATTTTATAACCGCATTCTGTTGTATTGTTTGTCTTATCTGACACATTTTTTGCTCTTTTAGGTAAACTTCACTCCGTATCTTCCCCCAGTTTTCAATCAACAGGACAGCAGCGAGTGAGTTTTATACTGAAAAATAGAGCACCACAATTAATCAAATCAGCAGCGACACTCTGTGATGCATTCAAGTCATGTCGGAAATATCGTATTTACAAGTTGAACGCACATGAACATCACCACAAACTTGTAATTATGAGTGAGAAACATGGCATCTTCTGTAATCCCAATTGTTTCCGAGATGTTCCGAGTGTCAGTAAGAAAACATGGATGCAGCGTCTGTATCAGGAGCGATTCTAGGATTTTCATTTTAGTGGGGCTCAGCCCCCAGTGAGGGTATGAACAAAAATGGTAACACTTTAGTTTAGGGTCCAAATCTCACTATTAACTAGTAGCTTATTAGCATGCATATTAGGATTTATTATTACTTATAAAGCAGATATTAATGCCTTATTCTGCATGACCATATTGTACATCCCTTAATCATACCCAGGAATGTAGGCAGGTTTATAATCCGTGAGATCCCAAATGTGAGGTAGTTAGGGGGTTTCGGGGGCATGCTCACCGAGAAAATTTTGATTTCTATGATCTACATATGTGCATTTTAAGATGTTCTGAAGGCCAAAAAATTTGATAATAGCTTGAAAACCATGTCAGTGGGCAGATATAGTTTTTCCATTTTCGTCAGTGAAGAAAGTAAACATATGCTTAACTGATAATTATATGTTTTATGAATAATTTTCGTAGACACGTTAATTTACTGAAGGCTACCAGGAAAGCTAGGTAACTAAGTTTATTAAATTAATTCACAATATGCACACATTCTTTACTAATCTTATGCCGATACAGGCTGAGCTTTTTTTATTTACTGAAGGCTACAAATGGAATTATATTAATTTACAATATGTAGCCTACACATTCATTTATTAATCTTAGGCTATGCCTAATCTGAAGAAAACGGCTTTGTTAATATTTCTTGTTCATTAATTACATTATGAATCACATAGGCCTATTTTCAATTCAAAATGGCGAAATTAGAAAAAACTATTAATTTGCCTGAATATTTTTGTCATTTGTTTAACATTTCTGACTTAAAGAAGCAGCTGTCAAATATGAAATGTTTAGTTTAGCTACTTACTTATCTTGCACTTGACGTCGAGTAGGGCTTTAAAGACTTCCGATTTTTTTAAAAAGTCGACATTTATGTGATGAAAGTCGAGTCGACGTCGACTAGTCGCTGATGACGTCATTAATGAACAAATAACCCTAAACCTTGAGCTCAGACGCGAACACGGGTTTTCTTGTGCACAGGACAGCTATGGCATATGACACAGCGCTGCCCATAACGTTATTGCTCATACATAACAGCTTTTGTATCAGTTTTTTTTTTTTGGGTCGTTATAAGCGTGCATTCTCCCGATCAATTTTGAGCATCCAGATGGTATAATCAAACATGTCTTGTGGAGAGCTCTCCGAGTATGTATTTATTTGTCATTTTTAACTGTTGGAAACAGAGCCTGCGTGTCAGGAAATGGCTTATCCTGCCCTCTATAGGTCAGCGACTAGTCGACGTCAAGCTTAAAGCGCCATGGCAGAACATTAAAGTCGATTAGTCGACTAGTCGGTGCAACCCCTAACGTCGAGTTGCGCTGCTAAAATTCGCGCTCAGCCTCAGCAGCTTCTTTGTGAACATAAAGCCCGCCTACTCTGATTTCATTGGTTTTCTCAAATATTTTGACATTGACAAGCGGTGACAGACCAATGAGGCTCAGATGAACGCACACACCTCTGCTTCTGACGTGCGCTCTGCTCGGTGCCGCTGCAGATTGAAGAACACGCGATTAACGCAGACTAAAAGACGAGACGAAGCCGAAGCCGGCCGCCAGTTTCATATGTTTTAATAGTTAATCACATATTTTTTTCAAAGGTGACGCCTAGTGACGCCCATGGTCTGTATTAATAGTACATTTAATTCTTTTTTTTTTTTTTTAAGTTGCATGTACAAAATACCATAGTACTGTACAATTGCGATGTAATATATAATGATTGAATTACCAGCACCGTGTTAACTTGAATAAAGCATAATAAAGTAAAAACACAACCGACTGGGGAGAGTGGGGACGGTTGCAACACGTTTGCATTTTCTTCAGTTTTTTTTATTGGAAAGCCAAAATTGTAATACATTAAACCTAAATCAAATAAAAAAAATTAAATGTAATTTTGTAACATAATAATGTAATTAAAAAAACAAAAACAAATGTAATATCTCTCACTTTAATAATGTTTTTAATGTGCAGTGTTGGGGGAATTTAAGGATTTTATTTTTAAATTTATATAAATAAATAAAAAATTCATAGTCATCAATGGGAGACATAAAGTTGACAAAAGCCTTTACAATTCAGAAAACACACATAAAAAGAAGTGGCTGTACTACAACACATCCCTGATGGAGAAAACACCCACAAAATCACTTATAAGAAATTAAAAATGCTGCATAATTTACGTAATTTGTAATAAATAAATAAATCAGCTACAATCAGTGTTGTAGTTACATGTAATGGAGTTACGTAATTTAATTACAAAATAAATGTAACTGTAATCAATTACAGTTACTGAGAAAAAATGTGTAATTAAATTACAGTTACTTATGAAAATGTTAAGGATTACAAAGAGGTTAAATCTTTTGATTTGCACGATGCCTCCTGACATTTAAAGGCCGTTTAGTAAATTGATGCTATTCTGATGCTTTTGATTGGGTCTCTTGTTTGAATTCGCAGCGTCTGCCAATTACATCAGTCCATATCGCCACTGAAAACCATGGGCGCGTGATAAAAATGCCTTCCAGTGCTGGAAATTTCATGCAGAAATCAGAAAAGGGCGCAATATAACAGTTCAGGGCAAAATATGTTTGCCAACTATTAAAATGCTTTTAAAGGTTTCAGTGTCGAATCAGAGACAGCATCTCCTATGATGAATGTTAACCTGAAGCACCACCTAGTGGACAAATCTCTCTATTAGTTTGTCCCGTTTTGACTTGAAAAACTACACAATGATTGGTCATTGAGTCTAAACAATATTTTAGGTGGAATATCACATTATTTAAATAAAAAAACAAAAAAAAACAATACCATGCATCTGTCTGTTCGGATTGAATCTATTCTGGCTTCTGTTAGTTAGAAATCAGTATTAGGTCTTATATAGTGTAATGTTTTCCCTTCACACACACACAGTGTTAAAAAGAATAGTATGCTACTATCTACTATGCTAGTAACTATCTCTGTTTCTTAGAAGTTAACCTGCCTGGTTTAAATGTTTGAAAATGATAAACAGTTGAAAATATTTGTTAGAAATTTAGAAAAGTAATCAAATGTAATCAGGTACATTACTTGAATAAAGTAATTGAAATAGTTACACTACTTATTACATTTTAAATAGGGTAACTTGTAATCTGTAACCTATTGCATTTCCAAAGTAACCTTCCCAACACTGGCTACAATGCAGAACACACACGGAAATGATGGAGTTACACCACAACACATTCACGATGGAGAACAAATGCAAACACACACAACAAACACGCATGCAACACACATATTTAACACTGTGTTCAGGTTTGAATGTAGTAATGTCCAATTGTAAAAAATGAAACTTCAGTACAAAATAATGCTAAACATAAAACCTAAACATAAACCTAAATAAAAAAACTAGTGAAAGATGCATACCCGTGAGGAAATGAAGCCATCTACTGGCTGTAGTCGAAATTTCATGTTATTTTAATTTTAAAAGTGTTTGTTCTCCAGTAGATGGCCGAAATCTTCCATTAAACCATGGCACGCTGTCCATGTTATCTCTATGAATGAAGATGAGAAATGTGGATCTGTTTAAAGTTAAATTTACATACGTTTTTTTGTATATTTATATACATTTAAAAAATAACTTAAATCCCCCAAACACTGCACAAATGTAGAGACATTAATTGAGTGGTATTACATTTGTTTTAAAATTATTTTGCTAATTTTTTTTTTTTTTTTTGTATATCTGACAGTCTTTCTGTTATTGTGAAGCTTTTGGGAAATAAAAACATTTTTCTCTGTACAGATCTGACACTTCAGTCTTAGACAAGTACAGGTACGCAAAGCAAATATATTTCATCCGTGTCTTCATTTTCCTACTGGAATTTGCATTTAAGTGCATTTGAGTCTCATTCTCATGAATGGATTTTACAGGAATCCAGAAGGAAGGACTGGGATGCGGGGAAAAGGGGCTCTGAAATCCCTCGGCCCGAATCACATTCTCCACCCAATCTTCACCAGGTATACATGCAACACTGGAATTAAAATCCCGATCTTCACTTCCTGCTGGAATTAAAATCTAATCTCATTTCAGAACCGAATTTACAACCGAATACACCAAAAACAACACAGGCCCTTGCATTTATGAGATTATAGCAGATTAGAGATCATATTAAACTGGTGTCCTCAGTTCATCCCGCTGTCAGTGTAAAAGCTTTCTGTCTGTTTTAAAGGTGGCGTGATGCTGAACACACAGTGCTGGAGTTTCTCTCCGTTTGTGAGGACACAGAGAAGCCCGGGGCTCTTCCTGGGGTGAGAATGCATAAAATATGTAAAGTAACATTTTCAGAATCTTAATATACATAGAGAATTGTTGCATTTGCTTTTTTATGCAGTCATGAAAATCACATTTGCTATATTGTCATTTTGGAACCATGCACAAACAAGCTTTCTAGATATGCTTAGCATACTGTGTATTAAGTCATTTTTTCTTGCAGGGCCCAGCCAAAACTGATGAGCCTCTGCCACAGACACTGGAGAGGATTCTGGGTAAAAAGTTACATGACAAGACCAAGTCTGAACTAAAGACTGGGGAACAGGTGAGCAAGATAAATCAGCATAATGCACAACTTTACTGATTAAAAGACAAACATGATTACAGACATAGATTTGAACCGCATCGGGTTTCACATATTATCTATGGGTTAGTAACAGCTAGTCGTGTTGCATAGAAGAAATACAGCATGCAGTGAGTAAATGAATATAGAATTTAGATTTTTGACTATTCACTAAATTAAAGTTGCAGTCCGTAACTTTTTTTGTTTAAAAATGATCCAAAATCAAATTTTGACAAGTGCATAACCAGCCAGTGTTCAAAACCATCTCCTTACCTTAGCCCGATTCACAACGGTACGCTTGTAATAATATGTCATAATTTGAGTGGTACTGGTGGATTTCCGCGGGAAATTTGAGCATGTCTTTACGTCACGTCTGTACACATAAAGGAGGAGTCCGGCTCGCATGTGAGGATGCTGCAGGTGGCGGATCATTTATAGCCTTTTCTCAGAGTCGCTGGAATAATTAAACGTATCATTTTGATGGCGGATTGTAATCCAGAAAGGTCCAAAGGACAATCATCTAGAGATTCATTCGTAGTCAAAAGCAAAAGATTGAAATCTACACGTACCGCTAATACACACTAAATACACGTAGTCACGCAATGCTGATGTTGTTAACATTAACAATTTGAGAACAAAGTATAATAAATAATAGTTTGCACCGTTTGATGTGATGTGGGCTAAGTGATCGTTAGATTGAATCACTGTTGGTAGCGTGATTTATTGTAATGCTTTTTTTCTCAGTCAGAACAAAAGTGGCAGACGTTACTTATTTTCGGGTGAAAATTCTTATTTTGGTCATAGTCCAAGACGTAGAATCTGTCATTCCCGAAATACAGTATCCACACTGGTGTGGTGACTGACAGCCACACAAACTCCTCAAAACATTAGATTCATCCGTGCTGAGGAGCCGCGACGATGCACAACCCACATAAATATGATAATTCCACAAATAACTGCAATTACAGGTTTCAAACAGAGATGGCGACAAAGAGACAAAACTTACGAACTGCAGCTTTAACTAAATTAACTATTAACTAAACTGTCAGACCTATTTTGTGTTTGCAAACAGCGATGATGTTTTTTGTGGGCGGAGCCTACCTGTTTGCAGAAAATGACAGTTCTGCCGTAGCAATCTGTGGAAGCCACGGAATAAAAGTTTTATTTTGAGTTTATATCTCACAGTTCTTAGAAGGATAAACAGAATTGTGAGATATACTTGTTATTCAGTCTTTTTTTCCTCATTCCAATCCTTTTTCTCTTATTCTGTGGATTTTGCCCATTTTCCTCCACTTGTTACGCTATTTTTCTGCAGCTACTATGTGCTCGTAACTGCAAGTGACATAACTGTGACGTCTGCTCTAAATGGGTCTATTGATTTATTTGTCTATATTATTAGTTAAAACAATCAACTGGTGCATCTGGAATATCAATCATGGCAAAAAGCAAGAAAGTAGCATGAGTATTGAGTTAAAGACGTGTGTGTTTCCTCTCTGGTGCAGGTCTATAAGGGTTATGTCGATGACAGCAGGAACACTGATAATGCCTGGGTGGAGACCACCATCATCACACTTCACAGTGACAAAAACGCTCCGCTGATGGCAGATCTAAACCACATAGTGAGTAGAAAAACATCACTTTATCTCATATCTCAGTGATTTTTCTGGTATGATGAAATTTAAATGAAGGATTATTGGCCAAAACTAATACGAAGCGTCTCCTGTTCAAATAAACCAAAAATAAAATACAGCCAAATGCAAGTAAAAATAGTCAAAGGCAAGTAAATATCCCCAGGTGAGTGGTAAACCATGATGTGTTTTAAAGGTGCAGTGTGTAAATTTTAGCTGCATCTAGTGGTGAGGTTGCGAATTGCAGTCACCCACCGCTCATCCCTCCCTTTCGAAGCACAAAGCTACGGTGGCCGACACAGGACAAAGATATCGTCGACTGAGACAGCAGAGAGTGACTAGCGCTCTGTAGAGCAGTTTGTCCGTTTAGGGCTACTGTAGAAACGGCGCAAAATGGCGATTTCACTGTAAGGAGACCCGCGGTGTGTGTAGATAGAAATGGCTCATTCTAAGGTAATAAAAACATAACGGTTCATTATGTAAGGTCTTTATACACCACTGAAAACATAGTTATGTATATTATATTGCATTTCTGTCAATAGATCCTCATAAATACTACACACTGCACCTTCAGCCCCCGATGTAGGTGATGTTGCGATGATCCTTTTGACTCGTGTGTCTTCACATCTTCACATTTTTGTGACAGAGACAAAAACCGACTCATCTCAGTTTTGACGTTGCTAGTAACACAATGTGGAGAAATATATGGCTCAAAATCTGCAAAGGGGTAATTAAATGTAACAAATTGTCATCACCGTTTTATCAAACTTTGATAATTGCCTTAATATTTTAAACAATTTTATAAAGATCACCTGTCAAGTTCTATGCTTATGAGAGTCAAATTGGACAGGGACACATCTAAAGATCACTCATTTAACAGTTCATCTATTGCCAAAACAAATAAAAATCAATAATAGAAAATTATTGAAAATATTCAATTCAGGAATGTTAGAATAAGAATGCGTAGTTTGTGCATAAAAAATGTCCGTCAAAATATAACGTACAAATTCCTGTTTCCATGCTGAACGATGTTCACTAACCTGGCAAAGTTTTTCAGTTGGATTGGCTTTTATTGTCTTTAGTATGCAGTGTGAAGTATTTCACTCATCATTCTGATTCAATTTCAGCGAGTGAAGAACAAATTTATACTCATGCGATACGTTATGTGTTAGGTACGCGTTGAAGCCGCTCAGTCCACCATTTTCTCTCTCTTCTTGGAAAGTGATGAACATCAAAACATCCGGTACTGTGGGTTTTCAGGAAATGCGTGACTCACTGGACCTCTGCTACCCGTAAATACTACTGTGTATTGTGTGCGTTATTTTTTGACAGACATCAATGTTGTGATATTCAAATGATGTGGTTTTAAAAACAGATGGATTGTGAGGTAATAATGATTTATTTCTTAGCTGACAAGTATTCAGTGAAGTGATTGATGCCCATGAGTGTATGTCAATGTTTTTAGTTTTAATATTCCCACCGAGAGTTTTTGACGGACGTGATAACGTGCGTGAGGGGTGAACTATGTATGAGTTTTCAATATTAAAAAGATATTAATTGAATGTATTGTTTGTATACTAGGGTAGGCATGAACACAATAATCCCTGAATATTGAATTAATTTCTAATAATTTTAAATGACCAGATAATATTCATAGACAAACTTTATATTACTGTGATTATCTAGATTTGCAATATGTGGGTAAAATATTTTTTAAAAATATATTTTTAAATATACACTCACCTAAAGGATTATTAATCAACCAATCACATGGCAGTTGCTTCAATGCATTTAGGGGTGTGGTCCTGGTCAAGACAATCTCCTGAACTCCAAACTGAATGTCAGAATGGGAAAGAAAGGTGATTTAAGCAATTTTGAGCGTGGCATGGTTGTTGGTGCCAGACGGGCCGGTCTGAGTATTTCACAATCTGCTCAGTTACTGGGATTTTCACGCACAACCATTTCTAGAGTTTACAAAGAATGGTGTGAAAAGGGAAAAACATCCAGTATGCGGCAGTCCTGTGGGCGAAAATGCCTTGTTGATGCTAGAGGTCAGAGGAGAATGGGCCGACTGATTCAAGCTGATAGAAGAGCAACTTTGACTGAAATAACCACTCGTTACAACCGAGGTATGCAGCAAAGCATTTGTGAAGCCACAACACGCACAACCTTGAGGCGGATGGGCTACAACAGCAGAAGACCCCACCGGGTACCACTCATCTCCACTACAAATAGGAAAAAGAGGCTACAATTTGCATGAGCTCACCAAAATTGGACAGTTGAAGACTGGAAAAATGTTGCCTGGTCTGATAAGTCTCGATTTCTGTTGAGACATTCAGACGGTAGAGTCAGAATTTGGCGTAAACAGAATGAGAACATGGATCCATCATGCCTTGTTACCACTGTGCAGGCTGGTGGTGGAGGTGTAATGGTGTGGGGGATGTTTTCTTGGCACACTTTAGGCCCCTTAGTGCCAATTGGGCATCGTTTAAATGCCACGGCCTACCTGAGCATTGTTTCTGACCATGTCCATCCCTTTATGACCACCATGTACCCATCCTCTGATAGCTACTTCCAGCAGGATAATGCACCATGTCACAAAGCTCGAATCATTTCAAATTGGTTTCTTGAACATGACAATGAGTTCACCGTACTAAAATGGCCCCCACAGTCACCAGATCTCAACCCAATAGAGCATCTTTGGGATGTGGTGGAACGGGAGCTTCGTGCCCTGGATGTGCATCTTGTTGAATCAATGCCACGTAGAATTAAGGCAGTTCTGAAGGCGAAAGGGGGTCAAACACAGTATTAGTATGGTGTTCCTAATAATCCTTTAGGTGAGTGTATATCAAAACATGCAATGTTTTAAATACTATTATTGTTTTAACTCTACATTTGTGCAGTAACCTTTAAAGATGATCTATATTTATCATTTTCATTTATGGAGATAACATGGAAAATATGTCATGCTCATGGAAGATTTCTGTCACCTGGTGGAAAACACACTTTTAACACGAAAATCACTTGACATTACCATTATAACCAGTAGATGGCAGCGGAGGACCACTCATTAGCTCATTTGCGATTTCCACTCCCGTTTATGGTTCTGTTTTGCTTTTGGATTTATTATAAAATGAATATTATAACAAATTTAAGCAATTTTATTGCACTGAAGTATGAAGTATAGCAAGAGTAGGAGTCACAAAGTCTCATGTCGTTTAGATGAAATGAATTTTATAAAATTTGACAGTGGATATTTATGTAGTTACGGAATTAATATTATTTTGTGGCTTCAATTAAATACGTTACTCAGAGACTTTTCAAAAATGTTACATTGAGCTCGTTTTTATTCTTTCTTATAACAATAACAATATATATTATATATAAATATATATATATATATTATTATACATATTTATTTTATTTTATTTTTATTTTTTTTAAACCTCTAACGATTCACCAGTGTGAGTGCCCCTGATCACCACCAGAGGGCACTCCAACCCGGACTGTCATTTCATCAGAAACTACATCACCCATAATCCTTTGCCCGGACTCATCAGCACTCACTGTTTACACCTGTGTCTTATTTACCTCATTACCTCTGCCTATATCTAGCCTGTTCATTGTGAGGTGTGTGTCACTACTACATCCCTAGTTCTTGTCTCTTGGTTTTTTTGGATTTGTACCCTATTCTGTGGGTTACCCTTTTGCCTGTCTCTCCTGTCTTGTTTGCCTGTTTGGACTGCTTGCCTGTGTATGACCTTTTTCCTGTTTTTGACTACGTGTCTGGATTGTCCCTCTATTAAAGCTGCGTTTGGATCCTCTACCTGTGTCTCTCAGAGCAGTACGTAACAAAACCCAAGAAAATGCTGATCCTGTTGTAAATAATAGTAAAAAAAAACTGTTGTTCCATTATTACCCCTTAGCAGACTTTGACTGTGGCTGAGGTAACAAATGCTTTGCATGAATTGTTGGATTTCCCAGTTTAAAGTTGCAGTGCTCCACGTGTAGTGGGCAGACACTGAATAAATGTTAGGATCTCATAATACTCTCTGAGGAGGGTGATTCTGACGATGCCAGTCCCCAGGTGGATCCTGTCTCGATAGACGTAAAACACACAAGCACATTCAGTTTTATGTTCTGTGCAGTCACAGCGCTCCATAAGTGGTTTTTATTTAGTGCATTAGTGGCAGTATTTTAGCTCTCGTTGGGTTTGCGGAGCAATTCAAGCTATCTTTGTTTTTGCTGCAGGTTGAGAGCTCGGCGTCATCTCATCATCCGCTCAAGTGGCGGGAAGTGAGCAGCACCGCGTGTGTGTGTCCATACCAGCGAGAGGCTCTACGTCATGTAGCACAGCTTCACAAAACACACTTTTGACCCTCAGGAAAATACACACACACACACACACACACACATGCTACAACAAAAATGATGAGCGCAACACACTACGTGTTTTTAAAGGTTTGCCATTTCCGTGCTACTAACACCATCAAACAGAACTGCATGAATAATGACTGTTTTCAAACAGGTTTTTCCTTTGGGATGCTCAAACAGATTGCATTTGATGCCATTAATTGTGCCTTTAACTCCAGATAATTTGCTCACATTCATGTTGATTTCTGTACAATCCATAAGCCATACAGTCAGCCTCACACATATGGTATGTTGAATGTGTTTTATAACGCATTATTGTATTTATTAGTAATTTTGGACAATTTTAGATTGTTTCTGGGTCAATATGAATTTGAATGTGGTTGCATTTTAAAATATAAATGCCGGTACTAAATATCAAGTGTTTAGTTTTCACATATATATACATAAACATAAACTTTATGCAAGGAATAGTGTAGTTGCAGAGTGAAGCTGAGGACTTTTATTTTGCGAAAATGACCGGTTGGCTGTACATTATCCCACGTATTACACAGCTATTTAAATAATAAATATATTTACAATCAAAAATTAAGCAATTAACTTTAAGCAATTAACTGAAAAGAAAGAATTGAATCAGTGGATGTGTAAAAAAATATATATATATTCTGTACATATTTGAGTGCTTCATGTGGCAATGCAAAAGCCATTGATTCATGTACAGTACAGTGCTGACCAGACGTAATGGTCATAGAGGATTAGGCAGCATTGCATTGTGGGATGTCAGCAGGAAGATGAGTTTGTGTTATTTCACATAAAAACATTCACCTGCATTTTACAAGCAATTATGAAATGCCTTAAATATTAGAATATATCAATATAAGTTAACTCAGGTTTGTGACCCAAATGCTGTATCTGCACTGTTAAAACTATCAAGACAGGACAACTGAATAAAACATGATGAATATGCGGCAATAAAGGTGTGTGACTTTACTGTATTTTCCTGGCTACTTTGCAGGTGTAGTTCCACAGGATTGTTATAAAAGCGTTTGCTAAATGCATAAATGTAATTAATTTAATGACAATGGTTTGCTGCAACATTTAATTACTTTCCCCCCTAAAAAAAAGACAACAGTGTGAAAATTAGACGTGAAATAGGACCTTACGTTTGCTCATCTTGGCCCTGTTTTCATTCATGCTAATTAAATATAGGGTACAACGGGGCTAAAGGTGCACTGGGGTAAAAGGTGCTTTTGATTTCATTCTCATCTAAACCACTAGATGGCACAAACACTTGCGCAGCACTTTCCAAAACATCCGCTTTTCAAGATGCTCGTGGAAATTTGTCTGATCCTTAACGCGATCGCCGACAGCAGCGCAAAGTTGATTCTGCACTAATTTGATCTAATATTTGATGTTTTTAAAAATGCTGTACATTTAAGTAGCAAATTATTGAATATATTTTGAGACAAAGGTCTTGTTAATTTTCAAGGTTTTATTCAAGGTAATTAAAGCAACAGTTTTTCATTAACGGAAGAATATGTAAAAGTATGGTATTTGGGGTAAAAGGCACAATAATGTACATGATAATAAATAGTTTGCTGACTTTTCCATTTGTTGATATGACATGGTTAGATTCAGATCATATATTAACTTGCGTGTCCGCCTTTGAGAAAATCGCCATATTTATAATGAGACCAACATATTTAAAAATATGATATTAATCATATCATATAATAAAACATCATGTATTGTTACTACTGTAAATCCATATTAAATTATTATGGGAACTCCTTCAATGCTTTCAGAATCTTTACTTTTTAAAAAAAAAAAAATTGTTTCTGTATTTTTTAAATATATTTTTATAATAACATATTTTAATGATAGTATATTTATTGAACAAAAAATAATTATTTTATCAAAATGAACCAAAACATTGCTAAAGTGATTTTTTTTATTTTTTTTAACAAGTATTAAATTAAGTTAAACAAGACATTATTAAAAGCATTCACCGATCAGGCATTACATTATGACCACCTTCCTAATATTGTGTTGGTCCCCTTTTGCTGCCAAAACAGCCCTGACCCGTCGAAGCAATGACTTCACTAGACCCCTGAAGGTGTGCTGTGGTGTCTGGCACCAAGATGTTAGCAGCAGATCCTTTAAGTCCTGTAAGTTGTGAGGTGGGGCCACGTGCATCAATGAGCCTTAGCCGCCCATGACCCAGTCTCCGGTTCTCCACTGTTCCTTCCTTGGAGCACTTTTGATAGATCCACTGCAGACCGGGAACACCCCACAAGACCTGCCGTTTTGGAGATGCTCTGACCCAGTCGCCTAGCCATCACAATTTGGTCCTTGTCAAACTCGCTCAAATCCTTACGCTTGCCCATTTTTCCTGCTTCTAACACATCAACTTTGAGGACAAAATGTTCACTTGCTGCCTAATATATCCCACCCACTAACAGGTGATGAGATAATCAGTGTTATTCACTTCACCTGTCAGTGCTCATAATGTAATGGTGTATTATTTTAGCTAAAGTATTTGTATCAATACTGTGCGTCTTTTCCCCCGTGCTGGTTTCACCCCGTGTGTCTGTGGGGTAAAAGGCCCCCCTCGCCACCTCATACAAGATAAATATATATTTTAAACAAATAAACCACTTTTATGATTTATTTTCACACAAAATCTGTTGCTCCACAAATGTTCAATACAAACATATATTTTTTCCTGCAGTCATACACTATGGGAGTAGTACAAAAGCACTTTTTTTTCTTAAAGTGTGTTTTTAACACCGTTGTACCATTTTGTCTATCCTGAATAAGGTCCCATTTGTACCAAATATTATTTTCTTTTCTTTTTTAAATTATTATTATTTATTTTATTTTATTTATTCCCCCCCCCCCCAAACCCTAGCCCTTCAAAGACTTGTCAGAGTCAGACAAACCAATGTCAGCAAAACCCCTGATTAGTGCAGCAAACATACGCGAGCAAAATGATTGACAGCCAGAGAGCGTTTCTGATTGGCTAAACAAGCGGGGGCGGGGCTCCGACGCGTTCTGTCACGGAGACAAATGATGTTATTTCTCACAACAACATATCTGAGTGATTTGTGTCAGATAGCAGAGACATCTTATCTGTTGTACTAAAAACGCGTACATATTTGTATGTTTCGAAAGCAGGAACATTTGCAAATGTGGATCTGTAGTCTCTCTCGGGACAGTTTCGCTTTGCTTGTGGTGATCGCGCGCTGATTGGTGGACGCGTGTGGCTCGAGCTCACAGCAGTATCGGTTCCACGCCCTTCAGCCATAAAAGAGCCCGCGCGCTGCTTTCACTTCAAGTAAACAAATATTCCCTGAAAATATAAACGGATAACATACATACCTGACCACTAAGCGATTACGCCAAAACTTCTACATAACATACAAAACAATATACACGAACGGTGTCGATTCGCTAATGAATCGTTCATTTGAGTCGGATCTTTTCAACGATTCGGTTACACTTTATTAGTAGGATTGTGGTTGAGGGTTAGTTGTTTTTTTTAATTTTTTTATTTACTATAGTAAGTAACTACGTAACATATGTAACAAGGACACTGTAAAATGAAGTGTTACCAACGATTCTTTCATGAACAAGACGGAATCGGTCTGAATTCGTTATAAATGAACCGAGGATTTTGTGAGGGAACCAAAAGTAATATATTCGCTACGGAAATGGAATAGCAAAAATATTACAAATAAACGTTGATGGTTAATACCTTTAAGTTATATCCACACACTGGGTTGTTTTAATAAAAAATATTTTATTATACACTCACCTAAAGGATTATTAGGAACACCATACTAATACTGTGTTTGACCCCCTTTCGCCTTCAGAACTGCCTTAATTCTACGTGGCATTGATTCAACAAGGTGCTGAAAGCATTCTTTAGAAATGTTGGCCCATATTGATAGAATAGCATCTTGCAGTTGATGGAGATTTGTGGGATGCACATCCAGGGCACGAAGCTCCCGTTCCACCACATCCCAAAGATGCTCTATTGGGTTGAGATCTGGTGACTGTGGGGGCCATTTTAGTACAGTGAAGTCATTGTCATGTTCAAGAAACCAATTTGAAATGATTGGAGCTTTGTGACATGGTGCATTATCCTGCTGGAAGTAGCCATCAGAGGATGGGTACATGGTGGTCATAAAGGGATGGACATGGTCAGAAACAATGCTCAGGTAGGCCGTGGCATTTAAACGATGCCCAATTGGCACTAAGGGGCCTAAAGTGTGCCAAGAAAACATCCCCCACACCATTACACCACCACCACCAGCCTGCACAGTGGTAACAAGGCATGATGGATCCATGTTCTCATTCTGTTTACGCCAAATTCTGACTCTACCATCTGAATGTCTCAACAGAAATCCAGACTCATCAGACCAGGCAACATTTTTCCAGTCTTCAACTGTCCAATTTTGGTGAGCTCGTGCAAATTGTAGCCTCTTTTTCCTATTTGTAGTGGAGATGAGTGGTACCCGGTGGGGTCTTCTGCTGTTGTAGCCCATCCGCCTCAAGGTTGTGCGTGTTGTGGCTTCACAAATGCTTTGCTGCATACCTCGGTTGTAACGAGTGGTTATTTCAGTCAAAGTTGCTCTTCTATCAGCTTGAATCAGTCGGCCCATTCTCCTCTGACCTCTAGCATCAACAAGGCATTTTCGCCCACAGGACTGCCGCATACTGGATGTTTTTCCCTTTTCACACCATTCTTTGTAAACTCTAGAAATGGTTGTGCGTGAAAATCCCAGTAACTGAGCAGATTGTGAAATACTCAGACCGGCCCGTCTGGCACCAACAACCATGCCACGCTCAAAATTGCTTAAATCACCTTTCTTTCCCATTCTGACATTCAGTTTGGAGTTCAGGAGATTGTCTTGACCAGGACCACACCCCTAAATGCATTGAAGCAACTGCCATGTGATTGGTTGATTAGATAATTGCATTAATGAGAAATTGAACAGGTGTTCCTAATAATCCTTTAGGTGAGTGTATAATAACAAGCAAAACAAAAATCAATTGAGATGACTGTTTTTGTTTAATGTAAATGCAAGATATATTTAGATCCTAAATATATCATAGCTGCATCAAGTGGAACACTGATAAACCTTAAAAAATAAAAAATAAACAGAAATGTGTGTCTACATATGCCTATGTGGGATAACGTGGTGACGTAAAAGAATCACTGAATCGGTTTAGTGATAAACTGTTCGAAAGAACCGGTTCGCTCAAATGATTCAGACGTTCCATCCATAATATACGCGCGATATAGTACAATTTGTACAACATAAACTAAGCGAATGGTGTATATGGAAAATAGTAAGCACAATATTTAGAGTATTTAGTTTAGCCGTGATAAATTAAGAATGAGTGAATAAAACGAGTAAAGGCAAGAATGCGCTATAAAATAATATACATGAAATATTCCGCACATTTACACGCGTTTGTGACTGAGCACACTGAGCATCCACGACGAGGACGTGACTCTATGAATGAGAACGCGCGCTGTGATCTATTTTTATCCCATCGCTGGTGCAGGTGCACAGGTCAGAGCACGCGGAAGTGACGTGCGCGCTCACGAGACTCGCATTAAACCATCGGGATTAGCTCCGAGGACAGTCGAGCGGAGAGCAGCCGAGGTAAACGGTAGGATTTCATGCCTTCCTTTTATATATGTGCTCTATTTGTTTTCCGATCGTCCATAATTGCTTGCGGAATGAACGCTGACGTGGTTTGCGCGTTTTATTTGGTTTGTTTATGTGTGTGTGTGTGTGTGTGTGTGTGTGTGTGTGTGTGTGAGAGAGAGAGACGAGTGTGGGTGATCATCGCTCTGTGCGCCTGATGTGATGCAGAAATATCCACACAGTTGTTTTACAAACGTCAGTTTGTGTTTTAAATCGTAATTGAATTTTAACAGTTTCAAAATACATTTATTACAAAAAATACTGGGATGTTTCAACCCATGTTTGCGTCAAATATAGACAAACCAACCGTTGATTTTACAATTTTTATACCCGACCGTTGGTTTTACATTTTAAAACCCAACCGTTGCATTTGAAAATTTAAATAAAATTTTAAAACCCAACGGTTGGGTTTGTCCATATTTGAGCCAAACATGAGTCCCGGGCTAAATAGCTAACTTATCGGTCAAATTCATAGCTGTCAATCGTGTATTTATGCGTGTATATATCTCATCTGCAGCTCTGACGTCTAAATGGGCCATTGAACACAGAGGCCCCTAGTTAGATGCGGCGTATTTGTGTGTCTGCCAAGAATGTGACTTGTCCCAGCAGCCTCGATGGTGCTGCAAGTGCAGATGCACCGGCTGGAACAAAGCTTTCACATCACAAACAGAGCAGTCTGATTGTTGTTGTAGGATATAAACAGATCTTCCCATTCCAGTCTGCTTAAACAAGGCTGTCAGATCCAGATGAATGGACTAAACCTGTTTTGTTAAGTGTATATGTGTAGGATAGCTTCCCAATGGTTTTATTTTAGCATCTAAGAGGGTTTGAGTTAAAGGTTTTAGTATGTTGGTTTGTATTTCATCCGCTTTCATCCGCTCAGTTGAATGACTTGAGCCTTATAGTAGGTTATTTAATGGTGGGTCCTTATTGTGACAACTTGCCCCGCTCTTCCTTGCTTGGTTGCATATCCAGGTAACGCTGAACAACATGCTGATCTGTTCAGTCCACTGTAAAACTGAAACAAATGTATTCAGCAGTTATTTTGGCATCCTGTTACCAAAATATAAATAAAGATGCCGATGTGTTGCTGAAACAAGCGTTGCTTTAGATTTTATTTGTCTTATTTAAGCCTGACATATGAAATAATATACTCTAAGAAACACTGGGTTAAAAACAACCCAATTTGGGTTGTTTTGAACCCAAGTGCTGGGTAATATAGGGCAGAACACATGTTGGGTTAATTTTACCCAGCATAATGGGTTGATTATTTTTTTCTTTCTTTTTTTTCTTTTAGATTTATGTCTACGGATTAACTTAAATCCTCTAAAAAAATACTCAACACAATCACTGGCTTGGAGAAGTAGAAATGAAACATTTATAAGTAATTGAAGTGTACTCGAGCAGTCGCTGTTGTCCCGTTTCCACTGTAACGGCGCTGGAGCTCGTGCCGGAGCTTGTATCGTGTTCAGCGGGCAAACTTCTGACTTCAGACCGCCGCCCTGCGTTTCTCTCGTAGCCGAAATATGCTGTGACTGACTCCATAACCTGTCCATAAACAATCAGTGAACAGCTCTGAGGACATATTTTAACATAAGTATTTATATTCTGTATCTTTTTGAATAAAATCAGGCATCAGGCGTTTCTATCACATGAAAAGACAGATGTGACACTCGTTTAAGCGACTCAAATCGGGTCGATTTGACCCAAACACTGGGTTGTTACGTCTGACCCAGGATCTGGGTAACACAAAAACTACCCAAACACTGGGTTGTTACGTCTGACCCAGGATCAGGGTAACACAAAAACTACCCAAACACTGGGTTGTTACGTCTGACCCAGGATCAGGGTAACACAAAAACTACCCAAACACTGGGTCGTTACGTCTGACCCAGGATCAGGGTAACAAAAACTACCCAAACACTGGGTCGTTACGTCTGACCCAGGATCAGGGTTACACAAAAACTACCCAAACACTGGGTCGTTACCTCTGACCCAGGATCAGGGTTACACAAAAACTACCCAAACACTGGGATGTTACGTCTGACCCAGGATCTGGGTAACACAAAAACTACCCAAACACTGGGTTGTTACGTCTGACCCAGGATCAGGGTAACACAAAAACTACCCAAACACTGGGTTGTTACGTCTGACCCAGGATCAGGGTAACACAAAAACTACCCAAACACTGGGTCGTTACGTCTGACCCAGGATCAGGGTAACACAAAAACTACCCAAACACTGGGTCGTTACGTCTGACCCAGGATCAGGGTAACAAAAACTACCCAAACACTGGGTCGTTACGTCTGACCCAGGATCAGGGTAACAAAAACTACCCAAACACTGGGTCGTTACCTCTGACCCAGGATCAGGGTTACACAAAAACTACCCAAACACTGAGATGTTACGTCTGACCCAGGATCTGGGTAACACAAAAACTACCCAAACACTGGGTTGTTACGTCTGACCCAGGATCAGGGTAACACAAAAACTACCCAAACACTGGGTTGTTACATCTGACCCAGGATCAGGGTAACACAAAAACTACCCAAACACTGGGTCGTTATGTCTGACCCAGGATCAGGGTAACAAAAACTACCCAAACACTGGGTCGTCAGTCTGACCCAGGATCAGGGTAACACAAAAACTACCCAAACACTGGGTCGTTACGTCTGACCCAGGATCAGGGTAACAAAAACTACCCAAACACTGGGATGTTACGTCTGACTATCTGAATTATAACGTTTGGTTTAATGACCAATGAGTGCAACACAGTTGCGATGTAAAAGCATTTGTGTGTTTGCGTACTTGTGTAAAGTATGTTTCTAAATGTGCACGTGTGTCTGTAATGGGACGCTGCCTGTCTGTCCAGAGCCTGAGACGGGTGCAGTTACAGGTCACTCTCTCCAATTTAGCAAATGTGGGTGTTCCCTCATTCTCTCGTTCTCCTCTGCACCTCTAATTAAGCAAATGTAGCCTCTCTCACACGAGACGCCTCTCGGCTCCAGCTCAACCCATTATCTTTGTTTTTTTTTAAGTGTGATGGAAGGAAAGTGGATGGTTGGCACCCGTGAGCAAACGTGAGACTGGAAATGTGTGAGGGCAAATTTACATAGACCCCATTTAAAAGCAATACTTTATGTAAAGTAGTCCATGACTTATGCACTATATATTCCAGGTCTTCTGAAGTCATGTGATCCAGTTTTGATATTTGAGAGAACTATGACTGTAATGGCCAAAAAGCTGCGTATTATCATGCACATTAGCTGGCAATTAATTACAGGCTATATAAAATAACTAATGTATTAATGTAATATCTCGAGAATATTTTCCGTACTAAAATGTGAATGCAAAAAGAACTTATTGGAAACAGGCAGAGAGTGAGATGCCCATGTGTCCTCTTATGAATCAGCATCTGATTTCTTATATAATCTCTGCACTGAATCATATGCAAATATGACGCTGATGGTCTCCTGCACGCTGCACTACAGCTGCACAAAATATGTTCAGTAATATCCCAATAATAATGATTACAATGATTTAAATAAAATTATAAAAAAAATATATAAAATACATATATAATATATCAATACATATTATATTAATTTTTAGTGTCTTAATAATTATTAATAATAATAATTACAGTGATTACAATGCTTGAATAAATTTAGAAAAAATATATAATACATTATATTTAATACATGTTTATTATTATTATTATTTTTAATAATTAGTATTAAAGACACTGTAATATGTATATATTTATTATTTTCTTTAATACTAATTAGTATTATTAATAATAACTACAGTGATTACAATGCTTAAATAAAATAAAAAACATTATATAATACATATTATATTTATTACAGTGTCATTAATACTAATTACTATTAATAATAATTACAGTGATGACGATGCTTGGAAATAAATGGAGGGGACTCACACACACACACACACACACACACACACACACACACACACACAAAATAAAACATTTTAATACATGAAAATTGGCATGCAAAAAACATCTTTACGCTTAAGGCACTCGTTTCCCAGAAGTGACATCACAGAGGGAGGGGGCGGGGCTGGAACGGAAAACAGTATTTATGTAATTGGCAT
Source organism: Rhinogobio ventralis (assembly GCA_039654625.1). Taxonomy (NCBI): domain Eukaryota; kingdom Metazoa; phylum Chordata; class Actinopteri; order Cypriniformes; family Gobionidae; genus Rhinogobio; species Rhinogobio ventralis. The sequence goes on from CM077197.1 coordinate 3,272,258, forward strand.
GTGGGACACATCCCTGTAATCCTGGAGAGAACCTCTCGTTCTGCGGTTTCATTTTCATAAGCTCACAGTGACTGTCAGGTTTACTCGTGGATGTATATGAGCTGTTTGTTTCATAAGAGAGAGAGAGCTTGGTGTGTGTTTTATTCTGTTAAACAGCGTTCTCTGGCTCACAGGGTTTAATGGAAGATGCTGATCGTGATCTCTAGAGAATATCTTTATGGTACATTTAATACAATTAACTTTGACCTCAATACCAAAACTATGCCTGGGAAATAATTGGACACCAAAATTATTTGATCTGAAGAAAAGTTTGCAGCAAGGCTTTGAGCCGAAGACGAACGAACAAGTTCAAACAAGACTAGAGGGCATTTATGGGATAATAATGTATATTCATTGTACACTTATTACACAGATTTTTTTTTTTTACACATAAATAATTATGGGGACAAATTGAATTGAGATTAATGTTTTAAATCCATTTTGTACAGCGTATAAAACCATCGTCCAGACAAGATGATCACAACAATATTACAGTAGTATTAATAGTTAGGTCCTCTGATTTCATTTTCAATACAATCAAAAACTGAGACGCAAGATGGCAAGTTGCATTTGAATGAAACGAGAGCGCGCGCCTGATGTGCGCTGTGATATAATGCGTTGCTATTGACGACGGTGATTATAATCAAGGAAATGCCACAGAATAGAATCTTGCTTAAAAAGTGCATAGAGCTGCTTGTTTTATTTGTTTGTTGATTCTCAAATATAAAACTTGTTGAAATGTTTTCAGTGTGTGCATCCGTTCTTTTTAAACACTTTCATCTCATTTTAACAAAACCGTGATAATATTGATAATCGTCATCATTTTTGTCACTATAATCGTCCCATACCGTTCCATCCCTAGAGGGAATGAATGCACACGTGGGCCATTGAATTCAGATCATGTGCATTTGAGCAGAAGATACCAAGCAAAGGTGAATCCCAGACTGTTTCTCTCAACTCTTTCTCTCTCACGTCTCTCTCAGAATTCTTTTAGGAGTTTTTGTTCTGCCACAGTCGCCGCTTCTGCTTCTTCCGCTCGTGTGTGTGGTAAAGCAGCGCTGTTTTATCATATTACACACATTTGAGTGTGTTGAAAGTCATGTTATAATGCTACTCTGTGCGTTCTCTCGGCGCTACTATGAGACACTTGTTCACACTGCAGTGAGCGAGATCATATTAGGCATGGTAAAACATGGCTAACTGTGTTGAGCTGGAGAACAATGATTAGCTTCTGTCCATGAATGATCCAAACAGTTGCTCACCTGTCTAATAAAACACATCATATATTAAAGCGTCTTTGGCGTTTCCATGGTTACTACAAAATAAAACGGGAAATCGAGGGTAACGCGGGTAGGATGTCACTGATAGGCGGCGCACAGACACGGTCCGTGTCCTGGTTAAAATTCCTTATTTCTCTGGATTTAAACATTCTAGGAAGCATTTGGGATAATGTACACAAGTCAACAAAATATATAACACCGTCACTAGTGGTTTTTGGATATTTTAATCCAAAAATCTTACATATTGTGCCTTTAATCACTCTCTCTAGAATCTGAATGTCCCTCCATGGTTGTGATGTAAACTAAAGGTTATTGGATGAGCCTTTTGATGTGTTTTTAATAGGAATCTGTGCCAGTTCATGGGGTGTTTGAATGGTCTTTGTGCATTAAACTAAATCAGTTTCAGTGCATGACGGGCTCCCAGAACGCTGGTCCACCTCCAGTCTGTGAATATATAACCGCTCCATCTTCCCGCTCTCTCTCTCATCCTCTGACCTCTCATCCCCCTCAGCTCAGCGTGTGTTTTCTCCTGTGGAGTGACATTTCAGTAATGAAGCGATCTCTCCTCTCTGCAGGGCTTGAGCAGTGAAGGGTCCCTCAGAAACTCCAACACTAACAGCACACACTTCACTGTCTGCCCTTCAAGGACAGATCATTTTGAAGTATGCAGTAAGCAGATCCATGAATGCTTCAGTTCCAGCTCTATAAGATGGGATGAACGCATTAAAGGCCAGCCTATGGATGGCTGGGCAATATAGCTTAAATGATTTATTTACCGATCAGGCATAACATTATGACCTAATATTGATTCTATATGATTCCTAATATTGTGTTGGTCCCCCTTTTGCTGCCAAAACAGCCCTGACCTGTCGAGGCATGGACTCCACTAGACCCCTGAAGGTGTGCTGTGGTATCTGGCACCAAGATGTTAGCAGCAGATCCTTTAAGTCCTGTAAGTTGCGAGGCGGGGCCTCCATGGATCGGACTTGTTTGTTCAGCACATCCCACAGATGCTCGATTGGATTGAGATCTGGGGAATTTGGAGGCCAAGTCAACACCTCAGACTCGTTGTTGTGCTCCTCAAACCATTCCTGAACCATTTTTGCTTTGTGGCAGGAGCATTTTCCTGCTGAAAGAGCCACAGCCACCAGGGAATACCGTTTCCATGAAAGGGTGTACATGGTCTGCAGCAATGCTTAGGTAGGTGGTACGTGTCAAAGTAACATCCACATGGATGGCAGGACCCAAGGTTTCCCAGCAGAACATTGCCCAAAGCATCACACTGCCTGCTTGCCTTCTTCCCATAGTGCATCCTGGTGCCATGTGTTCCCCAGGTAAGCGACGCACACGCACCTGGCCATCCACGTGATGTAAAAGAAGACGGGATTCATCAAAACCAGGCCACCTTCTTCCAATGCTCCGTGGTCCAGTTCTGATGCTCACATACCCACTGTTGGTGCTTTCGGCGGTGGACAGGGGTCAGCATGGGCACCCTGACTGGTCTGCGGTTATGCAGCCCCATACACAACAAACTGCAATGCACTGTGTATTCTGACACCTTTCTATCAGAACCAGATTAACTTCTTGAGCAATTTGAGCTCCAGTAGCTCGTCTGTTTGATCGGACCACACGGGCCAGCCTTCGCTCCTCACATGCATCAATGAGTCTTGGCCGCCCATGACCCTGTCGCCGGTTCACCACTGTTCCTTCCTTGGAGCACTTTTGATAGATCCTGACCACTGCAAACCGGGAACACCCCACAAGAGCTGCAGTTTTGGAGATGCTCTGATCCAGTCATCTAGCCATCACAATTTGGCCCTTGTCAAACTCGCTCAAATCCTTAATATATCCCACCCACTAACAGGTGCCGTGATGAAGAGATAATCAGTGTTATTCACTTGACCTGTCATAATGTTATGCCTGATCGGTGTACATGCAAATATTTCTTAAATATATACATGTATGTGTGTGTATTTAAATATACATAATTATACACCGTACACACACATATATTATGTAAACACAAACTTTTATTTTGGATGCGATTAATCGTTTGACCGCTCTAATATTTTACTTGCACAACTTGCATTTAAACATTTATGAATTTGTTCAACAAACAAACACCGTTCCAACAAATACATTTACTCATGCATACATTTCCATTTCCTGAGGGATTAACCTAAACCTATCAAAACTGCAAAAAATATATATTTGATAACATTGTGATCCATCCTAGCTGTCAATCTCATTTTCATACAGTATACGTGGGTGAACTGTTTCTTTAAGAAAAGAGAGAAGAAAAAAAAGTCACCTCTTTAAATGTAGGGTTGAGTGTTCTGGGAGGAGTCTAGTGCGTTTGTAAATCCCAAAATCCAACATTGATTGTACTTGAATGCATTTCATCTTGTTGTGATTGTGTCTGTGTGTTTAAACCAGAGAGAAGTGCACTAAGCAAACAGCTATTATGACTGCACTTCTCCTGAAGGGTAAGACTTATTTTGCTTTAGTGTGTGTTTGATAGTGTGTCATACATTCATGTATGTGTGTGTGTGTGTTTGAGTGTGTATCCTCCCAGATTTGTGTGCTACTATAATTACGAGCGCCTGCAGCGTCTCATGGGGAGCGCATTAACACACACGAGTGGAGGAATAAAAATCACCATGCACACACTCTTGCTCCTCTTTTCTCCCATCATTGCCCTCCTTTTCTCCTCTCTGGCCTTGCCTATATATATATATATATATATGCTATATATAATACATGTAATTGCTATTTACAAGTAGACTATATTTGATGTGGAGTAGGCGTTAAAAAGTTGATACTGAATGAACATGTCATTAAAAAAATGTATTATTATATTTATCAATATATAGATTTTTATAAATGATATCACAGAAGAAAATTGGGTATTTGTTTCTGCATGAAAAAAAAAAGAAGAAAGGATTTTCATGGATTCAAAACACCCGCTTCACATTTAAAAATCTTTGACCACAAAAAGCACATTTTATAAAATAGATCTGATCTGATTTGCTTTTCATCTCACGTTATATTATTCAGTCCTGGCTATTGATATCTATGCAAATATATCATAAAGATGTACCATTTAAAAGTTTGGGCGCAGTATAATTTTTTTTAATGTAAGAAACAAATCATTTATAATGTGTCTTAAAGGTCTCTTCTGCTCACCAAGGCTGCATTTATTTGATTAAAAAAATACTGTAAAAATGTTCTATGTGAATATATATATATATATATATATATGTATATGTGTAATTGCACTATGTAGGCTACAATTTCTATTTGTTAATTATAAAATAACTCAAACATATTACTTTTCTGTCTTCTGATGAGCATTAATCTGGGCTGTGTGTTCAAAAGCATCAATGGTTTCTTGTATTTTTTTTTGGAAACGCAGCTCTGTGTATATATATATATATTAGTAAAATGTAATTTATTCCTGTGATCAAAGCTGAATTCATCATCATTACTCCAGTCTTCAGTGTCACATGATCCTTCAGAAATCATTCAATATGAGGATTTGATGCTCAAGAAACATTTCTGATTATTATCAATGAGGGCTGGGTATCGACTCAGATGTTCCAATTTGATTCACTTTCGATTAGATTTTTGATTTCAATTCCTGATTTGATTTACAATTTCGATTCTCAATTCAACTCAATGAATTGAATGCAAATACTATATTTATAAAAAAGAACGGTGAACAAGTTTACAAGTGGGTAATTTAAAAAGAAATTAAGAGCCACAAACCTGTATATTAAACTCTTTATTTTGGGTACATTAAAACAGAACCCATCTCTATATTTCAAATGCATACAATTATGTTAAATACAATACAATTTTGATGCAACTTTATTCTAAAAAAATGTATCAGAGGTATTTTATACAATTTAGTTTTTATGGATATTTTGATATATTTATTCTAAAATATAAAAAGGATACTGGATGATTTTCAGCAATTTTCAGTACACGACAAGCTTTTCTTGCGATTTTGCCGCCCACCGTGTGTGCACACATTGTACCACGGCAACGAACAACAATACCTTAATGTGCTGACTTGAGGAAATCTGTTTATAATATAGGCTATTCGGTTTGAATTATTGGTCCTGCGCTGCCTATTGACTCAGTTGATTTGAATATGTCTATAATGGCTAACGTTGCTTCAGTGAACGCTCAAGTTTAATACAATGATCATAATGCAAGGCAAGCATTCGCATGTATGTGATCTATTTTTAGCGGTTGTGTGCTCGGCTGTGGAGGTGTTGCAACGTCTGGGTGATGTCTCATCAAATGTTTCCGCAGATTTGTAGTAGGATTGGGCGTATCGATATGAAGTATCGATACTGATGTGAGCATCGGAAAGTATTGATACTCAAATAAAAACCAGTAATTTTGTTTATTTAAAAAGATTTTTTTATGCTTACAAAATGAATAACCTAAGTTGTCGAATAATTGTGTAGTATAGGACTATTTTCCTGCTCATGATCTGAACGCACACAAATGCTGCAAGACACAACCAATCAATCACAGAGAGAGCGTTCGCTCAATGCTGACACTGTATTTTAAACAGAGCTGCGTTTCCAAAAAAAACCATTGATGCTTTTGAACACACAGCCCAGAATAATGCTCATCAGAAGACAGAAAAGTAATATGTTTGAGTTATTTTATAATTAACAAATAGAAATTGTAGCCTACATAGTGCAATTACACTCTTTAAATGTAATGTTAAAAGTTGATATTGATCATGTTCTATTCTGTAACTAATGTTAATATAAATCATACACTATCAGAATAAAAAGGTTGCATTTTATGGGTGCAACGTTCTGTCACTGGCAGTCCCTTATAAAAATGAACCGTGGTTTATTTTTTACTACAGTGACCGTAGTTCAACTAGTATGTGTAGATTTCCATGGTTACCACTACAACTAAACATTTTAACCATGTGTAAAAAAAATATGATCTAATAAGTTGCAATTAAGGCATATTGAATGTTAAAATGCCTTTCAAATATAATGTTATGTGGGTATCTTTACCCATTTTACTCTTAGTAATTTTAATACATTTAATAATTTAAAAGTTTAGAAGTATCGTATCGATATCGGCGATACTGGTCTTGAAAGTATCGATATCGTATCGAAAACAAAATAAGTGGTATCGCCCATCCCTAATTTGTAGTATTACTACAGCATTTCACCTCAGAATTACAAACGTCAAAAACGCACCGGAAGCCGCCATTTAAGCACTGAATGAATGACATGCACGCCTCTCGCTTCTTTGTAACATCACGCAAGGCAAATAAGAGGGTGACATCTAGTGGAGAAGACATTTACGTTAATCTTATGTTTAATGTTTGCGGAAATAAATATGGAAAAAATCGATTCGTGGCCTTTGAGAATCGATTTTGAATCGACCACATTTAAAAAAAAAAAAAAAAACGATTCATTGAAAAAACTATTTTTTTTTTTTGTCAGTGTTGAACAGTTGTGCTGCCTCAGATTGTTTGTGGAAATAGTGATGCGTTTTGTTTTCAGGATTCTTATAAGTAGAATGTTCAAAAGAACAGCGTTTATTTGAAATCGAAATCTTTCGTAGCATTATAAATGTCTTTGCTGTCACTTTTGATCAATTGTATGTGTCCATATACTGAATAAAAGTATTGATTATGCATGTATTAATTTCTTTTGTCATGTAACGCTCATGTTCTCTGTTCCTTACTGCATTAGTATTCATCCCATCATCCTCTCTGTTCTCCGTGGTCTTCCCCTTGTTTTCTCTGCTTCTCAAATCTTTTTACTTGAGGTGCTGAGGTGATTGGATGACGTCCAGGCCTGTGTTTTTAGCGTGTAGTTCATTTCAGGTCTTATTCCTCTGCAGCAATTCCTTCCAATTCAATTCCAATCTTTTTTGGAGTATTGTGATTTGGTAAAATTGGGCAGTATATTAAATAACTGGTGATATAAAACTCAGCGACATCATGACATTGCACTTTGTATTTGTCCATTAAATTTTACGTCATTAAGAGCACATTACATGCATTGCTTTCAGTTCAGTAGCAAATCATACTGTTATAGACTGATTCATTTATTTTGTGATCTAGTTCAAGTTGTCTGTTTCCTAACTCTGATTCAATGATTTGTTTTTCACTTAAATTTGTTGTCACTAATATTCGTCACTGCCATACAAGTAAATGCAAGTCACTGCTTGCCATTTTTGATAAATGTTTCAATTCACATTTATTTGTATAGCGCATTTCACAACACATATCGTTTCAAAGCAGCTTCACAGAAAATGCATGTGTCTACATTACAATTTAGAGTGATTTGTTATCAGAGGAGACTGTGTCCAAGTTATGGATTTCAGAAATGTACATATACAAATCACACAGTTAGCTAACAATGTATTATTAATCAATATTAAAATAAATTATAAATGAAGGCACAGACAATGGACTATATGAAATAATACATGTTGTTAACAATGATTAGGGTATATAGAAATATAAATATCCTTCTGTAAACATTGCTGTCTATGAATATGTATTTTTATGAAAATGATTGAATATTCTTTTTCATTGTGTTCATTTAATGACAAACATTATGGAGAATGAAGAATTTTACTTTTATTTATTTGTACAATATTTTACTTACAACCATTTGAATCTATTCGACTACAATAACTGATTGATTAAATTGATACTTACTCGGATTGAAATATAAATCACATTTTAAGCCATTTCAGAGCAAATACAGTAATATGGAGGCCTTTTGTCAATATCCAGTATATGTTGAGATTTAAAGTCGGCATGAAACAGAAGTTTTTTGCTTATAGGCCGTTTATCCGAGTGAAACGGCTTCAGAGACAAGTTGTAGGGCGGGGCTTGATTTTGTCCATGGGGAATACGACAGTTCACCATGACGTCACAACAATAATAACCGTTCTTCCGGGTGGCAAAAGCCGAAGCGTTCTTATGGCAACACTAGTAAATTGCTTGGAAGGGAGACCCACCGTTGGCACTAGGCAGTAGCCTTATCTACATTTCAACAGTTGATTAAAAAACAGATGTGGTGGAAATTCAGACATAGTTAGCATGATCATTAAGGGACTGATTAACTAATTCAGGAGATAGCAATACATGAAATGCCTAACCTTGGTCTAGTAGATGTAGCGCTAGTCTACTACCATAATTTTTAAATGAGCCTCAGCCTACCATTGAGTAGTTATTTTAGTGACTGTTGCTGTTTGACTTACAATATGTTAGGCTATGGCAGATGGTCTATTTCCCTGTTATCTAACTAAAAAGGCTATGATCGTTTTCTGTTGCTCGGATCGGATGGCACAGACGTGAGCTTTTGACGGTGAAAAGGATAGCGCGCTGTAGACTAGCGCTACTCAGCTAGGCATTCACTCAAACTAAACTCGCGGTGATGATGAAACCAATGTGGTACACGCATCAATCATCCATCAGCAGTAGCCTACAATGTTTTGCTTTTCCTATTTCTTCCATTGACATTTGATCAGTAGCCTACATGACACTAGGAGTTCTGTCTCTTCCTTGTATAATACTTTTACTTCAGGCAGTGACTGGCAATGAGTTTTATCTTCAAAAGAGACCTTAAGTTTACTACTATTAGTCTTGAATTTCCCCAGCTGATAATTATGCTCTGCTATGATTTTGTAGATGGACAGTTTTGACGACGTCCACTCGCTTTAACCTCCTCACCCACAGGTTCCACTGGATATATTTACTTTTTTCTGAAGGAAATCATTAAAATCCTACACCTTTTGCTGTATATCTGGCGGTGCAACCCCAAACACAACACGTTTTCGTCATAGTTTCAACTTTGATCAACAATCTAACCGTTTACAGTAGCCGGCTGGATCTCTTCAGTTGGTCAGTAGAAGCTGCTCGTGTTCTGCAAACCGGAAGTTTTGTAGTGCCTATTGTTTACAAACATTCTGAAATGCCGTATTGATTGGCTGGTTGTGGTTTGCTATTGGCTGATCTCATGTGAGTGACAGGTTGCTCCGCCCTCATCATCAGAGAAGAGTACTAGTAGAGATGCTGCAAGAGGGAGGGGAAGTTTCGATTAAAGATTACGAGGCACATTAATTTAAAAACATAATGATGTGCATGGATAAATCATTTAAAATAAACACTAATATTCCATAAAAAAACTAGAATTGTCTATTTTGCTTTGCTGCCGGTAGATAACAGAATCACTGTTACATAACTCACCTGCGTCCAGACCTGACGAGGCGATCAGCGAGCGCTGTAATCTCAGACTCTGTCTGTCTGTCAGCCTCTGGCAGGCCTGACTGAACAAGCTACATGGATTCATGCATGTCTAAAGAGTGTGTGATACACAACCTGAACCCCGGGAGAGCGCGTGGCCACTATCATCTGATCTTTAATACACCGTGTGTATGTGAGGGTGTGTATGTTGTTCTTCCAAACCGTTCGTTTGTGAAATGTCTTTTGTATAATTTATTTGTGGTTGATCGATGCAGGTTTTTCAAAGACCAGGGTCTATATTGTGTGTGTGTGTGTGGGTGGGTGTGGATACTTGGGTGGATACTTGGATGGATGGATGGATGGATGGATGGATGGATACTTGGATGGATGGATGGATGGATAGATGGATACTTGATGAATGGATGAATAGGTGGTTGGTGGATATTTGGATAAATAGGTGGATAGTAGGCTTGCTGCGATAGTCGGTGTTGCCGGTGTTACTGGTGTTCAGGTGAAACACCGGTTACATCACTTGCCCACCGCGGCACCACCCCCACCGTCGTTTTAATTTTTATAGTAATAAAATCATTTAGTTCAGTTAGAGAACAGACTGAACGTGTCTGCTCAATACAGCATGAGCTGAACAAGAGTCGCCGCACAGACCAGCAGCAGGAGTCAGATCTCATTCATCACGAGAGTGAGGAGCTGACAGACAAGATGATCGCGGAAGATTTGGTTTCAAAGCGAAATGTAAAAGCACCTATTTAAGGGAGTTTGTCATTGTACCGTTTTGTTGTTGTGTTTTTCATTAAGAATAATAGGCTAATGAACCCACAATTCAAGCAACCCGCCCCTGCTAATTCTAAACCGAAACTAATATGAGCACGGCCGCACAGGCATTCATTCACGGCCGCATTGTCGTTCATTGTGTGTGTCCAGTCTGACGTGTTTTCAGGTCCATCCATCACCTATTCATCCATTCGTCATTCATTCATCCACTTATCCATCCATCGCTAATTTTAAACCGAAAGTAGCATGGCCACTCGGGCATTCATAACAGAGCGGTGTGGGGCAAAGCGAGTGTTTTCAATGAATTCCTATGAAAGCTAAAAGTTAAGCTTCCATAGGAATTCATTGAAAACACTCGCTTTGCCCCACACCGCTCCGTTATGAATGCCTGAGCGGCCGTGCTACTTTCGGTTTAAAATTAGCGATGGATGGATAAGTGGATGGATGAATGACGAATGGATGAATAGGTGATGGATGGATGGATGGATAGATACATACTTGGATAAATAGATGGATGGATGGATGTATACTTGGATAAATGGATGGATGGATGGATGGATACATACTTGGATAAATAGATGGATGGATGGATACATACTTGGATGGATGTATACTTGGATAGATAGATGGGTGTGTGTGTGTGTGTTTATACAACAAATGAAAGAAGTTTCTTCTGCTCACCAAGGCTGCATTTATTAGATCAAAAATACAGTAAAACAGTAATATTGTGAAATATTATTACAATTTAAAATAACTGTTTTCTGTTTGAATACATTTTAAAATATAATGTATTCCTGTGATGGTAAAGCTGAGTTTTCAGCAGCCAGATATTATATAATGACACTATTTATTAATATTTCAGCAGTGATTGGTGTTTTTACAGGTCATGTGATCGAGCCATTGGTTTACTGGAACGCAGGTGAATTCTTTCCCGTCTTTAGAGTTCTGCATTTCTCTTATTCATGTTAGGGACACAAGAGCTGTCAGTGTGTGTGTTGCGATGGTTCTGAATTATTAATGAGTGAATGTAACGGAGCCGAGCCATCGCTGGATACTTTACAGCCACAGAGGCTTCAGATGGATTTCAAGTCCTCCTTCTCTGTTCTCAACAAAGGACCTCTGAACTAGGCCGAATTTATCTACTAAAGTTTAAATCAGACACAGTTTAGGTTTCATTTAGGTCTAGACCTTGACTAACCTGGGTTTTATGGCAGGGAAACAGCTCGGTTTAATTGTCCTGATAAAACCGTGTTAGTGGAACTAACATACCCAGATAAAGGCCAGTGTTGTGTTTTAACTTCTGCAGTAGCTTCAGATGTTTGGGCTGCTGTATTTATTGTGCTGAATATGTGATTTGATTGGTATGAACTTTGGAATGTGCTCAGATGTGTCAAACAAGACTAGCTTGCTAAGCAAACATGGTTGACACTCTTGTATGTCAGTGTGGTCTGCTCAGTGTTCAACAACACTCCTGACACGGTGTAGTTCACATATATCGTTTTTATACAATTATTAATCCACAACCTCTTTAAAGACACGATCAGTGAGCTTTATTAGAGTAGCCTTTACAAGCAAATACAACCATAGTTTATGCTGAAATATCAGCATTATTGAAATTATGGCACACCAGTGTACCAGCCACAAATATTTATCAGCCAGCTATTTTATTTTATTTTATTTTATTTTATTTTATTTTATTTTATTTTATTTTATTTTATTTTATTTTATTTTATTTTATTTTATTTTATTTTATTTTATTTTATTTTATTTTATTTTATTTATTTTTATCTGTTTTTAATGTTATTAATTTTTTTAATTTAATTAAATTTATAATTAAATTTATTTTGATCTATTTTTAATTTTATTTATTTCGATCTATTTTTTTATTTTAAATGTAATTTTATTCATTTTCTTCTATTTTGTATTTTATTTTATCTATTTTAAATTTAATGTTATTTATTTTTTTTCTATTTTTTCTATTTCTATTTTATTCTATTTTAATTTTATTTAAATTTTGATCTATTTTATTTTTATCTTTTTTTTTTTATTTTTTTTTTTTATTTCAGTATACTTTAAAATTGGTAGAATGATGGTTGTGTTGTTAAGAAACAGCAAATTTAACAACTAAAAATTGTCATTTTTAGAATACAATTTCTCTTCCATTTGTGCTCGTCTTGTAAAGTCTGAGACTGAGATACATCCAACATCCATGTCCAATCCAGTAGTGTTCAGTGAAACTGAATGCTACTACCATAATAAAAAAATTGCAATAAAGTGATCAGAATCAGAATCAGCCATAAGATGTCTTGGCCTGCTTGGTTGCCGTCAGTATTTTCAGTTGTGTTTTGCCACATCCTCAGAAGTAGTTATGCATGCGTTTATGAACTAATTAACATAAGGTTTATGATTCATTTATGAACAGGACCCGTGATTAACAGAACTGTAAATGACAGGGATGTGATTGTGTCAGAATGTGTTGCATTTGTAGTTTTGGGGAGAAACTGAACAATATTTTTTTAACCGACCAATTAAAATTTGGTCAACTAAACCTCTTCTCGTTGACTAACGTTTAGTGGACTATTAGTGGGCAGCCCTAATTTTATTGAGAAAGACGTGGTTATAAATGAATATACAAAATACATGCAAAAATGTTCCATGTGTGCAAGTTTCTTATAAATGTACAGAGAAAATTATAATTTTCCTTTTGTATTGCTTTTCCCGCCCAAGTTTCATACTAATGTTTAATGTTAAATTAATTATTTTAAGACCTTTAAGATTTTGTGTGCTTTGTGATATTATGTTTGGCACATTTTCCCTTCTTAATTCTTGTTACTGTTATGCAGTTATTCTGGTAGTATTTGTTGTATTAAATTTATGCAGATTTTAATTAAAAAAAATCATATTGACAATGAATTATTGCTCAATTGCAGTATTAAAATGTTATTTTTTTCGCTTTACAGTAATAAGAATTTTACTTATGTGCACTTAATAATGTCCTTAAAAATTTACAAAAATGGTGCTTTCTTGTGTTCTTTAAACCAAATATAATTTTGGGGTGACATATGAGACGTTTCTTCATTAGAGTCGCACTTTAGGGCAGATGTGAACCGTATTTAACAAAATGTTTTTTAATCTTCATTTACAATTCCAGTGATATTATCTAAGCCTGGCCTCAATCGTGCATGAAGTGTGTCTTTTTTATGTGCCGTCACGCTTTAATTGGGCAGAATGGGGTGTAAATGCGACGGGTCTTTGTCCCCATGTGGGGCGCCTGCGGGGTGTGGTTGAAGAGGTGGGACTCATTTGACATGCCACATCCCCCCCTTTCATGAGCAGACAAACACACACCCCCAAGAGGTTTGACATTTAATGATCCGGACACGAGCAGCTGTTCATTAGTTTATCCCTTCAGTGTCCTGACACCCACAAAATATTCCTCCTCTGTTTCCCTCCTTGTACCACCTAAACCTCATAATTCAAAACGTCAAGAGCAGATCTTAAAGATCACAATGATATAAAATTACAATATTTGTATGAACTTTTCTTTAATACTAAATAAACAACCTGCCAACTGTCAGTGCAATAACATGACAGCAACAAACAAAACCATCAAATAAGAGAAAAAATAATAGTAATATATTGTTTATATAAGCAAACTTATGTTAGATGCGATTTAATCGATTTGACAGCACCACATTTATTTGATTATGAAAAATTAAGACTTAATTGCAAATATTACAGCAGTTTGAAAACATCGAATAGATCTCTTCTGTCTTTAATCTTTAACGGGAAATTACATCAGGACACATTTTCCCGCAATGGAGGACGAAGGCTCAACCCAAAGTTTTGCTGACCTTTAAAGGTGGTGTGGAAAGCAAAAGCTTGTATTATCATTTCATCTGCGTCCTTTTCACCCTAAGCTTTTCCGGGTCGCTACATTGGGTTATAGTGTATAGTGCAAATGCAGATATCGGATATGGGTCACGCGTATATAGTCAACAAATCGGAATTGGGCATCAAGACCTGCAGTGTATAAAATACAGCCTTAAATCCTGATCATAATGAGCTGTGGAAACATTTCCCAGGTTGTTCCCTAATTTGAGAGCATCTTGTCCTTGTTTTGGAAGAGGGATTTTGAGCTGCAATACTGCTGAATTTTTAAATATGATCCTGGTAACAGACTCGACTGGAGAGATTCTGTCGGTGTACAAATGCTTGTGTTTGGGAAGTGTCTCTCTCGTCTTTAGCTTTTTTTGCATTCTTGTTTCGATGGTATTCGCATTCGTGGTATTTCAGCTTTCCCTGCTAAACATTAACCCATATTTCAGGCTGGGATTCCCCAGCAGACGTTCAGATTCTCACGCACCACATTCTCTGGCTCAGCTTTTGATTTTTCCTTCGGAAAGTGCGATCAAAGAGTCTGATTACTGACCTCATGACCTCTAAACTCTGACCCGTCTGTATTTATTATTTACAGGTGCGAAGAGAAGAGGAGATACACTGCGGTCGGCATTAGAAGCACCTCAGGAAATGAGCTTCAACTTCTCTGGAGGTAAAAACTGTGACCTTCATTGTCAATAATGTGCAGCATATGTCATAAACTCATAAAATGAAGATGCAGAGTAAACTTAAATTGAGGAAGATGTTTCAATGTGCAGAAAAAAACTGAAAAGAAAAAGTAGTTTATGTACTAAAATCTGAGCTGAATTCGAATACGTCTGATGCTTTAGTGCAACAAATTCTATATTATTCCTCAATAGTTTTTACACGTTTTCAGTGCATTTTTACAATTCTGCATTTACATTTTTAGTTTTTGCCATATGTTGGTTTTTAAAGGGGTGGTTGATTATGATTTGACTTTAACTAGTTAGTGTGTAATGTTGCTGTTTGAGCATAAACAACATCTGCAAAGTTACAACGCTCAAAGTTCAAAGCAAAGGGAGATATTTTCTTTTAAAGAAATTGTTTTTTAAGGACTACAACAAACGGCTGGTAGGGACTACAACGAGCTTCTTCACGGGTTAGTGACATCAATAAACCCCGCCCCCAGAAACACACAACAAAGGCCATGTTGAGAAGAGGAAGAGTTGTTGTAGTCGAGCACATTTGGGAGTCGCTCAAGCTGTCGCATCCGTCTTTCACATTTATTGCACTACAGCACGAACACAAATGCAATAGCATGTCATAAAAGATCATTTATAACCGTAATTAAACTAAACTATACCTGTTCTATCTTCATGCAGCAGATATTCTCTGGCTCTGAAGGATACTACAACAGTTCCCACACCAGCGATTTATAGATTATCAGGACAGAATATGCTAATCAATGACTTGAAGATCGTTATCTCGTAAATTCATCAACTGTCCATTCAGAAACGTCCCGTCACATTTTACATGCTGTCACTTCTTCTTGAGTCTCTCCATTGTCCGACTCCGTTTCGAACATAAAGGACTGAACAGTTTCCAACAATCAGAGCTGCTAACACGAGCTCTTGAAGCTCCACCCACTTCTTGAAAGGGGGCGGGAGCAACAGCTCATTTGCATTTAAAGGGACACACGTAAAAACTGTGTGTTTTTGCTCACTCTCAAAAAGTGACAATTTTAACATGCTATAAAAAATTATATGTGGGGTATTTTGAGCTAAACACTCTGGCGACATCAGATACTTATTTTACATCTTGTAAAATAGGGCATTATAGGACCCCTTTAAAATAAAATACTGGGAATTGCTGCAAAAAATGCTGGGAATTGTGTACCCAACATGCTTTGCTGTAGCACAGTCTGAGGTAAATGACAGGAAAGGCTTCAGCAAGTGGAATTTTCTGTTGTTCCTCTACTTCTGTGTTGTGGTTAAGCACAAACTGGGTAGAGTATTTCAGTTTAGAGAGCACATGCATTATCGTGGACCGGAGTGGGTAGTTCAGTTTTACCTGCCAAACTCCTTTACTATATAGCAAGAGCAAGATGAAATTACAGTCTTCTTGTATTATTGGCTATACTTTATTTTACAGTACATGTACTTATGTCTTATAGTAGGAATGAGGGAAAAATTGATTCATATACTTTAACATTAATCAATTCATACAGTGAAGACTATAGTATACAGTGCTTTATTTTTTACATTTTATTCAATTTTTGTAGTATTTCTTACTAGCCTACATGTTAAATAAATCTATAGGTTACTGTACCTGAAAAACTTAATTTAATTTGTATATTTTGTATTGTTTGTCATTTGCTTCTTTGTTCCTATTTTTAATAACTAAAATAAAATAAAATAGTCTGCCTTGTTTTATTACAGAAGACTCCCAGTCATAAGTGTAATGATATCTAATAATAATATTGGGTTGACTAAAATGGGAAGAAAAACAAAATATATTTCAAGGTTCACATTTAATTCAGTGGGATTTTTTTCTTCTTCAAGACCCATTAAACTGTCTACCGCAGTCTAATAGGAAGAGTAACAGAAAACCGTAAACTACAATCCAATCGATGCATATATCATGAACTCAAGAATCGATTTGAATCGAATCGTGAGGTACCAAAAGATTCCCACCCCTAACTTACAGTGTACTTACCCAAGAAAGTACTGATAATGTAAGGTAACTACATGGGTTAAGGTTAGGTTTAGGGGTAGGTTCAGGGTTAGTACCTAGTTATAACTCAGTTGTAATTGCTATAATAAGTACATGCGGAAGAGGACTGTAAAATAAAGCACTAACGTATTATTGTGTTGTTGTTTTCTGCGCTGAACACCGCGATTAGTTTAACAACACTCACAGCCCAGATTACAGTTCATATCCGGACCGGAGTGAGCGTGTTTCAAGTTTTTATGGACATACTTCATTTTTTATGGTTATATATTGAGATTATACTTGTCTAGGTGGGTCCTGGAATGGAAAGGTTTGGTGACCCCTGTACTAAATTAAATGACCTAAATGGATGAGTGTTGTAACCTTAATGAAATGTTGCGCTTGAATTAATTTCAGTGTGTCGGCCTGGATCTGGATTTCTTGACAAGGTGTGCCGCTGACCTTTTAAAGTACAGCCAGTGATTACGGGACAATTTGCGTGATGCTCGCAGCGACAGGTCTAATGTTGCACTGAAGCTTGTGGCTCTTCTGAGCGGAGGCGGCCTTTGCGATTCAGATGCCCGTTTAAAAGAAACAGTCAGAGAACTCTAGAGGAAAAACATTGTATGCAATGTGACTGCAATTACTGCAAATGAAACCACGCATCTGCGCCATTCATTCACACAGAACATGCAGGATTAATATTTAAATAGTATTTTGCAGTTTAATATTGACAGACACTAGTATATATCGGCTACAGTCAGGAGCCCTGCCCTTAGATAAACACTGAAGCGACTGAACGCAGCTGCGGGTATTGAATATACTCGGTACTACCGGTACTACAGAAATGCTGGTATCGTCGCATTTTTTAAATTTCAGTACTGACTTGGTACCGAAGTACCGGTACTTGTGACATCCCTAGTCTATTTATAAACACAGCCTTCAATCTTTGTCCCTCAGCTAAAATGAAATACTAAAACCGCCAGTAGGTGGCAGCAAATCATTGTCTTAATGAGTTATTCATTGAATCATTCAGTCAAATGATTCGTTCAAAATGGCTGATTCATTCAGGGACAAAGAAGAAGTGACTGAGTGAGTCGTTGAGTCATTCATTAGAATGATTCGTTCAAAAACGTGGATTCATTCAGTAACGAAAATGCTCTGAGACGCGCAAGGGCTCTACCGCACTGTAAACCCGAATAAGTTGGCAAAACTCAAAAAAATTGAGGCAATTGGTTACATCACATTTTTTAAGTTAAGAAATTTAAAGTTTAAGTAAGCAGAACTTGCAGATTTTTATTTTGTACTCATACATTTTAATTGCTCTTAATTTAAAATATTTGAGTAAGCTAATTCATACATTTAAATATTTTTAGCAGTGGAAACTAGCTAATTCAATAAATGTCATCTTGTTAATTGGTGACACAATGCTTTGATAGCATTAGAATAGCATAGCACTTGCTGAATGAGTACAGCAATATAAAATATTTAACACATCTGTTCTCAAACTAACATAGCAAAACATTAAACACTACTAAATCTCCACCTTAACGTTAATCTTGCACTTTATATAACGCTTAATTTTAGCGTTTAGTCTCCCTTTTGAGTGTCATGGCAAAGCATGCTGGTATATAAAAATCCCAGCCTAGTTTCGGTTAAATTAAAAGAGTTTAAATTAAAAGAAACAAGTTCATTAAACTCAAATTAAACCGTGATTAATATTGTGTCTAAAATGTAAGTCACCTAATAGCATATTAACTTATTGTTTATTGAATTGTTGTATAAAATCAATATCACATTTGGAAACGGGCTGATATTCGGGGAAAACTGCACTTTTGCCTGTGTGATATTGCTTATAAATATTAAAAACAAGAACTTGTGCAGAGACTTTTTTTTTTTTGCGCACCATATCTTGGTTTTTGGAAGCATTTTTATAAATTTTGGTGGCATTTTTGCCCCAAGCCCCCATTAATTTCCGCCCTGGTGTGTGATGGCGTTCTTTTTCGGGCACAAGTGGAGGCCCCTTCTGTTGCGAGGCTGTTTCAAGGGAAACGTGTGAAACATAGCAAAGGCCGCTACTGCTTCTGAGTTGTAATCAGCGTTTTATCATAGTGAAATTGAGACAGAATAATTCCCCTTCACCGTTTGTCTCCCAGCAGTGTTCTGGAGGACGTGTTGGGAAAGGGCTGAACTCTCCTCGTGCGCCATCAGCATGACATTCACTGAGCCCGACATGAATCTACCGACTGTGGAATTAGGCCAAACTATGCGCTTTAGAGAGACGCTTTATACGACTACAGTCTGTGCGTTTGTCTGCTGGTTCTTTAAATACAGAATTAGGGGTGATGCTGACGTCAGTGGGGAGAGTTATTTGTCTGGCTTTTGTTTGAAAGAGTCTTAATCTGTGTTTATACGCAGTGGGTTTGTTTTAAAATAGCAGTGAATGCACAAATCCGCAGCAGAATTCATTTAGTCACATGCTGAATGCGTACAGAGGTGAACAAGAACACACACACACACACACACACACACACACTCCAGTACAAACATATGTTCACACATACACACCCGGGTTCCAAAATTAACACTCGCCAAGTGCCAAATGTGAGGAAAAATTGGCTTCAGTGGGAAAATGCCAGCTATTCACCAGCTGTCGGGTCATTTTTTCATGAACTGCAACATTTACATTTTTTTTCATTTAGCAGATGCTTTTATCTAAAGCATTGCATGGATTAAATTGAGCTATAAGAATGATTGTCTGAGCATCATTGATGATTCTGTTAAAGACACTTTTACCCAAGTGAAAAATATATGTATTTACATTTACCACAATTAATATACATAACATTGACCACTGACAGGTGAAGTGAATAACACTGATTATCTCTTCATCACGGCTCCTGTTAGTGGGTGGGATATATTAGGCAGCAAGTGAACATTTTGTCCTCAAAGTTGATGTGTTAGAAGCAGGAAAAATGGGCAAGCGTAAGGATTTGAGCGAGTTTGACAAGGGCCAAATTGTGATGGCTAGACGACTGGGTCTGAGCATCTCCAAAACTGCAGCTCTTGTGGGGTGTTCCCGGTCTGCAGTGGTCAGGATCTATCAAAAGTGCTCCAAGGAAGGAACAGTGGAGAACCGGAGACAGGGTAATGGCGGCCAAGACTCATTGATGCACGTGGGGAGCGAAGGCTGGCCCGTGTGGTCCGATCAAACTTGCTCAAGAAGTTAATGCTGCTTCTGATAGAAGGTGGATTCCATGCTTCGACGGGTCAGGGTTGTTTTGGCAGCAAAATGGGACACAATATTAGGAAGGTGGTCATAATGTTACGCCTGATCGGTATATATGAGAAACAAAATTGTGTTTTCACGTTTTGATTTTGCAAGTGACCTGTGCCTGTTTTTATAGAATTAAATCTGTGCTTTTAAATCTAAATGATTATTTATTGGTAATAAAATAGGACGTTGGGACTAGACTAAAAGAGGGGCTT
This sequence comes from Rhinogobio ventralis, assembly GCA_039654625.1. NCBI lineage: Eukaryota > Metazoa > Chordata > Actinopteri > Cypriniformes > Gobionidae > Rhinogobio > Rhinogobio ventralis. The sequence continues at coordinate 3,292,676 of CM077197.1, forward strand.
TTCGCTTTTTTTGTATTATATGGCCAATAGTTTGTGTATGTATTAGCCTTCTACAGTATATTAATGCTTTAATTTAATTTAATTTATTTTAATGCTAATCATATATATATATATATATATATATATATATACTCACCTAAAGGATTATTAGGAACACCATACTAATACTGTGTTTGACCCCCTTTCGCCATCAGAACTGCCTTAATTCTACGTGGCATTGATTCAACAAGGTGCTGAAAGCATTCTTTAGAAATGTTGGCCCATATTGATAGGATAGCATCTTGCAGTTGATGGAGATTTGTGGGATGCACATCCAGGGCACGAAGCTCCCGTTCCACCACATCCCAAAGATGCTCTATTGGGTTGAGATCTGGTGACTGTGGGGGCCATTTTAGTACAGTGAACTCATTGTCATGTTCAAGAAACCAATTAAAAATGATTCGAGCTTTGTGACATGGTGCATTATCCTGCTGGAAGTAGCCATCAGAGGATGGGTACATGGTGGTCATAAAGGGATGGACATGGTCAGAAACAATGCTTAGGTAGGCCGTGGCATTTAAACGATGCCCAATTGGCACTAAGGGGCCTAAAGTGTGCCAAGAAAACATCCCCCACACCATTACACCACCACCACCAGCCTGCACAGTGGTAACAAGGCATGATGGATCCATGTTCTCATTCTGTTTACGCCAAATTCTGACTCTACCATCTGAATGTCTCAACAGAAATCGAGACTCATCAGACCAGACAACATTTTTCCAGTCTTCAACTGTCCAATTTTGGTGAGCTTGTGCAAATTGTAGCCTCTTTTTCCTATTTGTAGTGGAGATGAGTGGTACCCGGTGTGGTCTTCTGCTGTTGTAGCCCATCCGCCTCAAGGTTGTGCGTGTTGTGGCTTCACAAATGCTTTGCTGCATACCTCGGTTGTAACGAGTGGTTATTTCAGTCAAAGTTGCTCTTCTATCAGCTTGAATCAGTCGGCCCATTCTCCTCTGACCTCGAGCATCAACAAGGCATTTTCGCCCACAGGACTGCCGCATACTGGATGTTTTTCCCTTTTCACACCATTCTTTGTAAACTCTAGAAATGGTTGTGCGTGAAAATTCCAGTAACTGAGCAGATTGTGAAATACTCAGACCGGCCCGTCTGGCACCAACAACCATGCCACGCTCAAAATTGCTTAAATCACCTTTCTTTCCCATTCTGACATTCAGTTTGGAGTTCAGGAGATTGTCTTGACCAGGACCACACCCCTAAATACATTGAAGCAACTGCCATGTGATTGGTTGATTAGATAATTGCATTAATGAGAAATTGAACAGGTGTTCCTAATAATCCTTTAGGTGAGTGTATGTGTATATATATATATATATATATATATATATATATATAAATAAATAAATAAATAAATAAATAAATATATATATATAAATACATGCATGCATACATACATACATACATACAACTTTTTTTTTATGTTTTTAAAAGAAGTCTTTTCTGCTCAAGGCTGCATTAATTTGATCAAAAATACAGAAAAAACTGTGAAATATTATTACAATTTAAAATAATGGGTTTACCATTTTAATATACTTTAAAATATTATTTATTTCTGTGATGCAAAGCTGAAGGATCTGAAGGATCATGTGACACTGAAGACTGGAGTAATGGCTGATGAAAATTCAGCTTTGCATCACAGGAATAAATGATATTTTAAAGTATATTAAAATGGTAAACCCATTATTTAAAATTGTAAAAATATTTCACAATATTACTGTTTTTTTCTGTATTTTTTTAATCAAATAAATGCAGCCTTGATAAGCAAAAAAGACTTCTTTCAAAAGCATTAAAAATAGTAATGTTTTTCCAAACTTTTGACCGGTATATAAACTGTTTTTAACGTTTTAGCTATTATTTATCTATGGGAAAATAAAAAAAGTAATTTTTTGCTGATGCTTTTAAAACAAAATGATTCTTATTTATTCCTATTATTGAATTAGGAAAGTTGGGACTGGACCTAATGAAGAGTTTTTCTCTTTTTGTATTATATGGCCAATAATATGTTTAGTTCTACTAGACCGACAGAGGGACATTTTTCTTCTAGAGAGCATTTGATTGGGCAAAAATTGGAATGTGCCTCTTAGTGCAAGATGATCAGTGTTCTCGTTCCATTTTCCTAGAAGAGAAAGATCAGCTAATTAAATTTTTTTTTTTTTACTAGAATAGATATGATGAGCTCAAAGATAACAGATATGGACTAAAATCCACAAAAAGTCCTATTTACTGAAACGATGCATGATGTGACCTCTTTAATTTCGGATGGAGCGAATGCGCCACATGCATTAGTCTCCCGTGTTTTGAAATCATTCCCTCGTCTGTTCCGCTTCCGCATTCTGCCTGTGTGTGTGTGTGTGAGAGCGATCAGGCTCGCTGCATCGTGCCTGCGTCATCCGGCCCCTTCATTCATGAAAAGTGTGACGTGAGCAGTCGCGGCTCTGCTGCCGCCCACTCAGACGATGCAGCTCTCTCTCTCTCTCCCTCTCTCTCGCTCTCTCTCGCTCTCGGCTGGCTGCTTTCAGCTGTTTCTCTGCTGAAGGAGGATCATGTATGGCAGCCCCGTCAGCTGTGAGTAATCCACTGCAGCTCCTCGCCGCTCTGCGTTTGCATGCTTGTAGTGTTTCTCTTTTCGTTCTTCCTGTGTGTATGTATTTGTTGTCCCTGTATGTGTTTTCTTTCTTGTATACATGCTTTCTGATGGCTGTCTACAGTTGAAGATGACTAACTAGAGTGAATGCGTGTTGGTGCGCATATGAGCTATATTTGTCTCACGTTTGATGCGGCGATTCTCCTCCCGCCGCCCTCTGTTGAAGGACAGACGGAGCAGCCAACAGGGATACACAGCTACACACACACACGCATATGTAACTTAATGACATCTCTCTAGGGAATCGCATGTCATGCATTTAAAAAATGCGTCTTTTTCCACTTCTGTTTTGTCCAGATTGAGATCTTTAATTTCACTGTGAGTAATTTTAGATCACAGTATGTGTGTTTATCACAATATAGTCTTTTTTGCTTCCATATTAATCACATGATAATACCTGCTTACTAAATTAAATTGTCTCTTTATTTTGAACTTGATGGATACAAGCCAAAAGCTAAATTATAAAACGGATTGTTCCGACTCTAAATTCTGAGCCTCATTCGAAACTGTTGTAAAATAGTCAGTATACACACACCATCTATATTAATGCATTGAGTCGCTGAAATGCTGTAAACAACTACAATTGCTTAATAACTTAACTTATTCCTCATTCTGACTGTCATGATACTAAAATTTCAGTAGTCAGTACCAATACCAAAAACTGTTTAATTTATTTGTAATTTATATTATATTATATTGACATTTTTACATTTTTACATTATTACATTGAAAGATTCTATGTAATTGTCATTATTACTGTTGTTGTTATTGGTATATATGTATGATTTATTTTTTTATATTGGTTTGTTTTTTAACAAAAACACAAAATTGTTAAATTATTGTAAATGTATTGAAGTGATTGAATCTTTTCACTATTTTTAAAAAATGTAAATACTGTTGATTGCCATGAATATAGCCATTGCTGCTGATATGGCGTTGAATAAATAAATAAATAAATGTTATTTTATATTAAATATATTATATTATATTATATTATATTATATCCATTATAATAATTCTATCATATTATATTAATGATATTTTTATGAATTCTAACACTACAATTTTGCGATGTTCGGAACTGATGACGGGCCAGTGCTGCATCGCCTTGGCAATTTAAATATTCACGCCAGGAAGACGCGAAAGGGAACTCAATTCGTTACTTCGTTATGTATCCGAAGCACGCGCCCAGAAAGCGTGAGAATACTGAATTGAGTTCTCTTTCACGTTGTCTTGCGCTTAATCGGACAAATTCACACACAATTATGAAAAAATATCTATCCTAGTAAACATAGTCGTTTATGGCTTGAGTGAACGTAAGGAGTAGAGAAAAACAACGTGTATCAGTATACTGGATCCGTGCATTAGTCTGAATGTGACAGCTGATGCTTTCTGTGTTAATCAAACAACAAAAGTCAAAGAAAAAATCACTGAATAACTTATGTTACTTTAATAAAGATTAATCTGTGTTTAAGTGAAAACTATCCAGTGTTATTTTACATTTGATTACTTTATCTACTGTATCTAAAATTTTGGTGTCATAACTGCCTGTTTCATGGCCGACAAAAAATATTAATGGCTGGTCATTGGCAGGTGTGACAAAAAGTTGTGTGTGTATGTGTGTGAGAAAATAAAAGAAAACAATTCAATTAAATCAATAAATTATTAATGCTAATAATAGTTGTAAGTAAATATTTATTATGAATATTAAGATACTTAATATATGTGTACTGTGTATACTACTACTACTAATTATTCTTATTCTTATTATTATTATTATTATTATAAATACCCACATGCATGTATATATTTAAGAAATATTTATATATAAAATATATATAAAATTTTTATATATAATATAAATTCGATAAATATATACAATATGTGCATGTAAATATTTCTAAAATATATACATGTATGGCTCTGTGTTCAAATATACATAATTATACACAGTACACACATTATGTAAACACAAACTTGGATGCAATTAATGGTTTGGCAGCCCTATATATACTTTTACCATACTGCCCTATACACACACACACACACACACACTGTCGTACAGCCTAGTCCTCTATTTGTCTAATGTTTCTGTGATGTTTCTGTGATATTGTGAAATCTCGTCTGTAACCCAGATGCGATGGAGGAGAGCAGCTCAGTGTGTTTGTAAGCATGTTTATATAAGCTCACGCTGGTCGCCAGAGGTTTAAATCAGCAGAGAGAGAGGGGAAGAGAGGCTCTTGGGAACTGCTCATGTAGACTAATAGAAGAGCTTCTTCAGCCGGTTGTGTAAGACGGAATATAACACAAGACTGCTGCTGGTTTTGCAGTGTGTGTGTGTGTGTGTGTGTGTGTGTGTGTGTGTGTGTGTGTGTGTTCAGTCCGCAGCAGCTAATGGAAGTGCCAATGTAAAGTATTGATTATGTGTCAGAGCTTTAAAAGCGTAGGGTGGAGGGGGGATGAGAGAAAAGAGCTGGAAGTGCCAGTAATCTTGAGTCGTGTCATGCGGCTGTGTCATTATAATGCGTGTGTGAGGGTCAGTCTCCTGTAATGTGCATCATCATCTTCATGGCGTTTACTTCCTGCTGTGTGTCATGTCGAAGAGGAGCAGCAGCTGGTGGAGTTGCTCGTGGAGCCGCTCAGATGGAGTCGCTCCTCTTGTGTCCTTTGTTGTCGCTCTGGGATCTTTTGTCATCAGAACTGAGCTCAAGCATTTTTCTTACTCCTCTTTTTATCTTCTAATTCCTTGCTTCCTTCTGTGTGTCCGTAAAGTATTTTAAGAGTCCAGTTCTGGAAGTAAAAATCCCATTATGTTCTCCATAGGGGAATTGATTTGAACGATAACTTATAAATCATTAAAGATAGACCTACTGTGAGCTATAAGCCATCAATCTGCATTATTTCAACGTTTTTTTTTTTTTTAAATAATTAAATTTAACAGTGAGATTCCTGAAAAATGACATTACCCATGATTCTGCAGAGAAGTCTCCACCAATCAGAGAATTGTAGCAAAAGTTTTAAGAGCCAGTGTTTCCCACACTCTCAAACTTAAATATTTGTATTTATATGCATATTTTGCATGAATAAATAAGAAAAAACATTTGTTAATAACTGATGACGTTGTGTAGGCAAAGATAAACATTTGCAAAACATTACGTATGTAATAATATATTATTTAATTACTTTGTTATTTTTAATGTTATTTTACAAATGAATATAAATGTGTACTTAAAGATAAGCATTTGCAAAACATCTATCCATCAATCATTCCATCATTCCATCCATCCGTTGTTTCATCCATCCATCCTTCAGTCATTCCATCCATCCTTCCGTAGCTCCATCCATCCTTCCGTAGCTCCATCCATCGTTAAGTCGCTCCATCCATTCAGTTGTTCCATCCTTCCACCGTTCAGTCGTTCCATCCTTTCACCGTTCAGTCGTTCCATCCATCCTTCCGTAGCTCCTTCCATTGTTCCATCCATCCATCGTTCCGACATTCCATCTATCCTTCAGTCGTTCGATCCATCCTTCCGTAGCTCCATCCATTGTTCCGTCATTCAGTTGTTCCATCCATCCATCGTTCAGTCGCTCCATCCATCTATTGTTCTGTCGTCCATCCATCCTTCACTCGTTCGATCCATCCGTCCGTAGCTCCATCCATTGTTCCGTCATTCAGTCGCTTATCCATTATCGTTCCTTCCATCCATTCAGTTGTTCCATTCATCCAGTCATTCCATCCAGTCGTTCCATCCACCGTTCAGTCGTTCGATCCATCCTTCCGTAGCTCCATCCATTGTGCCGTCGTTCCATCCATCCATCGTTCAGTCGCTCCATCCATCTATTGTTCTGTCGTCCATCCATCCTTCACTCGTTCGATCCATCCGTCCGTAGCTCCATCCATTGTTCCGTCATTCAGTCACTCATCCATTATCGTTCCTTCCATCCATTCAGTTGTTTCATTCCATCCATCCTTCCGTAGCTCCATCCATTGTTCCGTCGTTCCATCCATCCACCGTTCCGTCGCTCCATCCATCCATCCATAGCTCCATCCATTGTTCCGTCATTCAGTCGCTCATCCATTATCGTTCCTTCCATCCATTCAGTTGTTCCATCCATCCATCCAGTCATTCGTTCCGTCGTTCCATCCATTGTTCCGTCGTTCCATCCATCCATCGTTCCATCCATCCATCATTAAGTCGCTCCATCCATCCAGTCATTCCATCCAGTCTATCCTTCAGTCATTCGATCCATCCTTCCGTAGCTCCATCCATTGTTCCGTCATTCAGTCTTTCCATCCATTGTCACTCCATCCATCTATTATAGTGCATGATTATCAAAAAGTACACCGTTTACAGTACCTTTTGTCTTTTGGTGTATTTTCAAAAAAAATTTTTGCTTCAAATCAAAGTTTGTAATGTTGTGATTTCACCTCGTAGCTGATTGGTTTGGTTCATGGCTTATAACTTTTTAATGAAGACTTTTTAAAAATCCCTATGGGAAAAGTACTTCTGATGTCAGTCTCAGCGTCTCTCTATCAAACATGTTTGGAGTGGGGCCGCGTGATGGCGGTTCCCCGGGGCTATGTGTCTCCTGAGATCATGGGCCCTGCGGTGCTGTGACTGCCGGAGTGACGTCGGATTGATGCACGGCATCACAACGTGTGTATTCCTCCCGTCTCCGCAGTCCTTTTTTAGCAGGCTGCTGCATCAGTGTTATTATGACTCACCTCATACTCCCACAAACCACCAGCCGTATTTGCACTGATTTACACTCGGTGTACTTAACAATCGCAAATGAATGAGGTTGTGTGAGTGTGTGTAGGAGGAGCGAGGTAGTGTTTTGCCCACGGTGGTGTTCTTTTCTGGTAAGAACTGAACTTCATCCAGTATGTGCATGATCACACTTGCGGCGGATGTAGAAGCGTAGAGTGTTTCCTGTAGAGTTTGTACTACAGTGTTTGCATTTGTTTTTATATTTGAAAACAAACATACATTGAAACAATTCACAAGCAAATGAGATGGAGTGAACAGTCTGATTCAAGAAGACAAAAACACGATTCTTATGAGCCGGTTCTTTTAATAAATCATTCAGAAAGATCTGATTTGAAACTGTTAGATGAATCTTTGCACTGAATCAGTCACAGACGCTAACGAATCAACACCTGAATCACTTACTAAAGTACAAGTTAACTTTTATGCAGTGACGTCTGTCTTTAAATAAAGCAAGTTTTGTGTACTTGAGTTTCATGAATGTTAAACTGTTGTTACTGATTGTTTATATGACTGTAGGGAAAAATATATTTTTTTCATTACAATGAAAATATTAAAAATAACAATGTGTAGTTAAATAAACATTTACAACACACACACACACGTAAAATGTATTACAATTTATTAAAATTAAAATATGTAGTTAGTTAAATATATTATGAATATATATATATATATATATATATATATATATATATATATATATATATATATATATATATATATATATATATATATATATATATATATTTATTATTATTATTATGATGAATATATTATTTATTATTATTATAATTGTTATTATAAATATTACAATATTTATGATAATGATAATGTCCAACTATATATTTTTTATTATTTATAAACGTATTTATTTATTTGAAAACATTTTATATATATATTTATTTATTTGTGTATGTATGTTAGTTTAGTTATATGTGTGTATGTATGTATGTATATGTATATGTGTGTATGTATACACACACATAATTTGTAAATATTAAAAATGATAGTGTGCAACTATATATTTTTTATTATTTATAAATGATTTATTTTAAACAAATTGTATTATAATATTTAATTATAGAATAATAACAATAATATTTTCTAGGTGTGCGTGTATATGGAGCAAAGGGTGTTTATAGTGCATAGTTATCCATTTTTTTATTTTTCCTCTGACTTTACTGCTAAAAGAAAAGCGCAGTATGCATGTTATCATGATATAAAATGATTGGTGATTTAAAAGCATTTGTTCCTAGCATCCACCCCTGCTCATGCTGAAGCTCCTCCGGGTGCGTTTCATTCGACGTCAGACTGCAGCTTACTAAAGCACATGTATTTAGGCCATTCATGTCCCTCTGTACTCTTATGATTTCAGCTTTAAGTAAACAGCAGCATTAGGATCCCAGAGGAGGAATAACTGTGCCGGTTCTGATCCGAACTCGGAGTAAACCCAAAGCAGGATCAGCATAGCTCAGGACACGCATGCAGGGACAGGTAACGTGTGTGTGTGTGTGTGTTAGATGCTGTGAATGTCAATGATCTCCATTTGAAAGCTCAGAATACTTTTGGATCATCATATTTTGATGAACATTGACATTTGCATTGACAGACTGCAGAATGTATAGCAGTATAACAAGATTCCAAAGATTTTAAAGCACTTTGCTTTGGATTTATTTTACCATTATGTTTCCTGAAGGCCTTGTATCTTTCATCGTTTTTGTGAATGTTTTAATAGCATCTCTAATTTAAAATTCAGTGGCAAACAGTGTTCGAGTTGGTTTGATTCATTTCCATGAATCAGTTTGTCCAACTGTCAACTGTTCAGTGAACCGACTCAGAGCTATGATTCATTAATTCATTTGCGTCTTCAAAACAGGCCAGGCCATTGATAATTTACATAAAGCCTTAGCTTACATTGTATTGAATATGAATACTTTGCCCTCCTTTCTAGTATGTTTTTTTGTGATCATTAAGTGTAGAGATGCACCAATCGATCGGCCAGGGAGCCGGTTTTTGTTGCCAGCTACACGTTCTCGCTCTCTTCTCTCTGTCTGCGAAGTGACACACACACCCGTGTCCTCTCACCAGAGATGTTCACAAGTCTTTCATCTGGAGTCAAAGTCAAGTCTGAAGTCTTTATCACTGGAGTCCGAGTCGAATCTGGAATCTTTTTCACTGGAGTCCGAGTCGAGTCTGGAATCTTTCATCTGGACTCCGAGTCAAGTCTGGAGTCTTTATCACTGGAGTCCGAGTCAAGTCTGAAGTCTTTTTCACTGGAGTCCGACTCCAATCTGGAGTCTTTATCACTGGAGTCCGAGTCAAGTCTGAAGTCTTTTTCACTGGAGTCCGACTCCAATCTGGAGTCTTTATCACTGGAGTCCGAGTCAAGTCTGAAGTCTTTTTCACTGGAGTCCGACTCCAATCTGGAGTCTTTATCACTGGAGTCCGAGTCCAATCTGGAGTCTTTATCACTGGAGTCCGAGTCAAGTCTGAAGTCTTTCATCTGGAGTCCGAGTCAAGTCTGGAGTCTTTATCACTGGAGTCCGAGTCAAGTCTGGAGTCTTCCATCTGGAGTCCGAGTCAAGTCTGAAGTCTTTTTCACTGGAGTCCGAGTCGAATCTGGAGTCTTTTTCACTGGAGTCCGAGTCGAATCTGGAATCTTTTTCACTGGAGTCCGAGTCCAATCTGGAGTCTTTTTCATCTGGAGTCCGAGTCAAGTCTGGAGTCTTTCATCTGGAGTCCGAGTCAAGTCTGGAGTCTTTCATCTGGAGTCCGAGTCAAGTCTGGAGTCTTTCATCTGGAGTCCGAGTCAAGTCTGGAGTCTTTCATCTGGAGTCCGAGTCAAGTCTGGAGTCTTTCATCTGGAGTCCGAGTCAAGTCTGGAGTCTTTCATCTGGAGTCCGAGTCAAGTCTGGAGTCTTTCATCTGGAGTCCGAGTCAAGTCTGGAGTCTTTCATCTGGAGTCCGAGTCAAGTCTGGAGTCTTTCATCTGGAGTCCGAGTCAAGTCTGGAGTCTTTCATCTGGAGTCCGAGTCAAGTCTGGAGTCTTTCATCTGGAGTCCGAGTCAAGTCTGGAGTCTTTCATCTGGAGTCCGAGTCGAGTCTGGAGTCTTTCATCTGGAGTCCGAGTCGAGTCTGGAATCTTTCATCTGGAGTCCGAGTCGAGTCTGAAGTCTTTATCACTGGAGTCTGAGTCAAGTCTGGAGTCTTTCATCTGGAGTCCGAGTCAAGTCTGGAGTCTTTTATCACTGGAGTCCGAGTCGAATCTGGAATCTTTTTCACTGGAGTCCGAGTCGAGTCTGGAATCTTTCATCTGGAGTCCGAGTCTGGAATCTTTCATCTGGAGTCCGAGTCGAGTCTGGAATCTTTCATCTGGAGTCCGAGTCGAGTCTGAAGTCTTTCATCTGGAGTCCGAGTCGAGTCTGGAGTCTTTCATCTGGAGTCCGAGTCGAGTCTGGAGTCTTTCATCTGGAGTCCGAGTCGAGTCTGGAATCTTTCATCTGGAGTCCGAGTCGAGTCTGAAGTCTTTATCACTGGAGTCTGAGTCGAGTCTGGAGTCTTTCATCTGGAGTCCGAGTCAAGTCTGGAGTCTTTTATCACTGGAGTCCGAGTCGAATCTGGAATCTTTTTCACTGGAGTCCGAGTCGAGTCTGGAATCTTTCATCTGGAGTCCGAGTCTGGAATCTTTCATCTGGAGTCCGAGTCGAGTCTGGAATCTTTCATCTGGAGTCCGAGTCGAGTCTGAAGTCTTTCATCTGGAGTCCGAGTCGAGTCTGGAGTCTTTCATCTGGAGTCCGAGTTAATTCTGAAGTCTTTTTCACTGGAGTCCGAGTCGAGTCTGGAATCTTTTTCATCTGGAGTCCGAGTCAAGTCTGAAGTCTTTATCACTGGAGTCTGAGTCAAGTCTGGAGTCTTTTTCATCTGGAGTCCGAGTCAAGTCTGAAGTCTTTATCACTGGAGTCCGAGTCAAGTCTGGAGTCTTTTATCACTGGAGTCCGAGTCGAATCTGGAATCTTTTTCACTGGAGTCCGAGTCGAGTCTGGAATCTTTCATCTGGAGTCCGAGTCAAGTCTGGAATCTTTCATCTGGAGTCCGAGTCAAGTCTGAAGTCTTTCATCTGGAGTCCGAGTCAAGTCCGAAGTCTTTCACCTGGAGTCTGAGTCAAGTCTGGAGTCTTTCATCTGGAGTCCGGGTCAAGTCTGGAGTCTTTATCACTGGAGTCCGAGTCAAGTCTGGAGTCTTTTTCACTGGAGTCTTTTTCACTGGAGTCCGAGTCAAGTCTGGAGTCTTTTTCACTGGAGTCCGAGTCAAGTCTGGAGTCTTTTTCACTGGAGTCCGAGTCAAGTCTGGAGTCTTTTTCACTGGAGTCCGAGTCAAGTCTGGAGTCTTTTTCACTGGAGTCCGAGTCAAGTCTGGAGTCTTTATCGCTGGAGTCCGAGTCAAGTCTGGAGTCTTTATCGCTGGAGTCCGAGTCAAGTCTGGAGTCTTTTTCGCTGGAGTCCGAGTCAAGTCTGGAGTCTTTTTCGCTGGAGTCCGAGTCAAGTCTGGAGTCTTTTTCACTGGAGTCCGAGTCAAGTCTGGAGTCTTTTTCACTGGAGTCCGAGTCAAGTCTGGAGTCTTTTTCACTGGAGTCCGAGTCAAGTCTGGAGTCTTTTTCACTGGAGTCCGAGTTGAATCTGGAGTCTTTTTCACTGGAGTCCGAGTCAAGTCTGGAGTCTTTTTCACTGGAGTCCGAGTTGAATCTGGAGTCTTTTTCACTGGAGTCCAAATCAAGTCTGGAGTCTTTCATCTGGAGTCAGTGTCAAGTCTGGAGTCTTTTTCACTGGAGTCCGAGTCAAGTCTGGAGTCTTTCATCTGGAGTCCGAGTCAAGTCTGGAGTCTTTCACCTGGAGTCCGAGTCAAGTCTGGAGTCTTTCACCTGGAGTCCGAGTCAAGTCTGGAGTCCGAGTCAAGTCTGGAGTCTTTTTCACTGGAGTCCGAGTCAAGTCTGGAGTCTTTTTCACTGGAGTCCGAGTCAAGTCTGGAGTCTTTTTCACTGGAGTCCGAGTCAAGTCTGGAGTCTTTTTCACTGGAGTCCGAGTCAAGTCTGGAGTCTTTTTCACTGGAGTCCGAGTCAAGTCTGGAGTCTTTATCGCTGGAGTCCGAGTCAAGTCTGGAGTCTTTTTCGCTGGAGTCCGAGTCAAGTCTGGAGTCTTTTTCACTGGAGTCCGAGTCAAGTCTGGAGTCTTTTTCACTGGAGTCCGAGTCAAGTCTGGAGTCTTTTTCACTGGAGTCCAAATCAAGTCTGGAGTCTTTCATCTGGAGTCAGTGTCAAGTCTGGAGTCTTTTTCACTGGAGTCCAAGTCAAGTCTGGAGTCTTTTTCACTGGAGTCCGATTCAAGTCTGGAGTCTTTTTCACTGGAGTCCGAGTCAAGTCTGGAGTCTTTTTCACTGGAGTCCGAGTCAAGTCTGGAGTCTTTTTCACTGGAGTCCGAGTCAAGTCTGGAGTCTTTTTCACTGGAGTCCGAGTCAAGTCTGGAGTCTTTTTCACTGGAGTCCGAGTTGAATCTGGAGTCTTTTTCACTGGAGTCCAAATCAAGTCTGGAGTCTTTCATCTGGAGTCAGTGTCAAGTCTGGAGTCTTTTTCACTGGAGTCCGAGTCAAGTCTGGAGTCTTTCATCTGGAGTCCGAGTCAAGTCTGGAGTCTTTCACCTGGAGTCCGAGTCAAGTCTGGAGTCTTTCACCTGGAGTCCGAGTCAAGTCTGGAGTCTTTCACCTGGAGTCCGAGTCAAGTCTGGAGTCTTTCACCTGGAGTCCGAGTCAAGTCTGGAGTCTTTCACCTGGAGTCCGAGTCAAGTCTGGAGTCTTTATCACTGGAGTCCGAGTCGAATCAGGAATCTTTTTCACTGGAGTGAAGTCTGGAGTCTTTTTTCACTGGAGTCCGAGTCCAATCTGGAGTCTTTTTCGTCTGGAGTCTTTCACCTGGAGTCCGAGTCAAGTCTGGAGTCTTTCACCTGGAGTCCGAGTCAAGTCTGGAGTCTTTCACCTGGAGTCCGAGTCAAGTCTGGAGTCTTTCACCTGGAGTCCGAGTCAAGTCTGGAGTCTTTCACCTGGAGTCCGAGTCAAGTCTGGAGTCTTTCACCTGGAGTCCGAGTCAAGTCTGGAGTCTTTCACCTGGAGTCCGAGTCAAGTCTGGAGTCTTTCACCTGGAGTCCGAGTCGAATCAGGAATCTTTTTCACTGGAGTGAAGTCTGGAGTCTTTTTTCACTGGAGTCCGAGTCCAATCTGGAGTCTTTTTCGTCTGGAGTCTTTCATCTGGAGTCCGAGTCAAGTCTGGAGTCTTTCATCTGGAGTCCGAGTCGAGTCTGGAATCTTTTTCACTGGAGTCCGAGTCGAATCAGGAATCTTTTTCACTGGAGTGAAGTCTGGAGTCTTTTTCACTGGAGTCCGAGTCCAATCTGGAGTCTTTTTCGTCTGGAGTCTTTCATCTGGAGTCCGAGTCCAATCTGGAGTCTTTTTCATCTGGAGTTCGAGTCAAGTCTGGAGTCTTTCATCTGGAGTCCGAGTCAAGTCTGGAGTCTTTCATCTGGAGTCCGAGTCAAGTCTGGAGTCTTTCATCTGGAGTCCGAGTCGAGTCTGGAGTCTTTCACCTGGAGTCCGAGTCGAGTCTGGAGTCTTTCACCTGGAGTCCGAGTCAAGTCTGGAGTCTTTCACCTGGAGTCCGAGTCAAGTCTGGAGTCTTTATCTCTGGAGTCCGAGTCAAGTCTGGAGTCTTTATCACTGGAGTCCGAGTCAAGTCTGGAGTCTTTTTTCACGAGTCCGAGTCAAGTCTCAAGTCATTTCATGTCTTACAAAAAAAAAAAATACTCATACTCAAGAATCCTATTTTTTTTTTAGGATTTAGACAAAATATTTGGCATTTCTATCATCGGTTTTGTTTGTAATAAAGGTCCTAAGATGGGGGACCCAGCCTGTTACATCCAGCCTGTTACTTTATAATCCATTATAATGTACAAAACAATTGTCCTGGCAACAAGACGAGTAGTCATTTTTGATACAGTTGCTGAGTGGACACAAGATGGCGCCAGTCACGTTTGTTATACAGCGTTGTTATTGATGACTATGATATGATATCAAACCTCCGACCGTTTCTAGTTGTTTTAAGTCAATAGAAAACAGTATGCATGCTGATTGCGATACGTTAAAATATACGCTTTAAGTACTAAATGGATTAACATCTTTCTATCTCTCTCTCTCATAGACACATTAAGAGAGAGAAAAGCTGCATATACTAGTAAAAGATTGATTAAAAGTAAAACGTAGTGCTAGGTTTAAAGGTTAGATTTTATTCATGTTTTAATAGGCTGGCAACCCATAGGAGCCATGCAGCTACACTTCAGTATAGAGTTAATGTCACTAACCTTTGTGGATGTGAGGTCTAATACAATTTGATGTTGTCGTTCCGGTGTCTTTGTTTTCCACACATTCTTTGCATCTTCTAGCCGATCTGACATGGTAATAAATCCAAATGTGAGAACATATGGCACGATGGATCCTGTCATGCTTCATGGGACTCTTATGACATTTCGGAGTTTATGCGCAATACACGGACATACGTAATCAAATTCTATGACAAGGGTCCAATCTACCACGTCACATATATGTGAAGCAGATATTATAAAATTCAAATAAAGTACAACTTCTTTATTTACAATATCAGTAGTTAAGGAATAAAGACTTGAGTTGTTTTTAAAATATTCACAAGTCCTTTTTGTCAAGTCTGAAGTCATTTCAGGTCAAGTCTGAAGTCTCATAAAATGCGACTCGAGTGTGACTCGAGTCCGAGTCACTAACGCGAGTGCCCATCTCTGCCTCTCACTCACTCGTCTCATTCGCTCCGGTTAAATAGTGCTTGTATTGCGCATAATTTTACTGATTCCCACAGGTTTCACGCTCACACCAAAAGCGCGCGCACGGCTGATCTATGTAAGTGACGCAGAAAACACAGACGGAATCATAAAAACAGAATTTACTGTATAACACGGAATGTCGCGGAATTTGTAAAATTTTGGATGAATAAATCAAAAGTAGGTCAGTAAACTTAAATCACATCACGATATGGACTAGTGTCTGTGAATATTAAACTGCAAGAAGACTATTTGAATATGAATCCTACATGTTCTGCGTGTTTAATTTCCCACACACACACACTGAAGCACGCGTGACGCTCGCGGTGTTATTATATGACGACATGAAAAGATGAACTTCACCTCCAAAGCCGCTCTAACTTCAGTCACTTCATGAGCATTTTACAGTTTAATTTGAGAGAAACTGTCATATACACACATTAACCTCAGGATCTTCACGGCAACCTGTCAAAATAGAAGTTTAATTTGTGACAGAAATATATATTACTATTGTATAGTACCATGTACTATTGTATTACTATTATACAGTATAATGTATGTCTTAATGTAATACTACTACTACTACTACTACTACTAATAATAATAATAATAATAATAATAATAATAATAATAATAATAACAACAATACAATAATTAAGTTTATTTTTAAAGGAATAATCACACAATTTTTCGTCCATGTTTTAAAGTTAACAGTAAACCTCTGTTGTTACAAAAAAAAATTGAAATCGGAATCGGCCAAGAAAATTGCAATCGGTGCATCTCTAATTAAGTGTTAGACATTTAGATTGTGTTGCATGTCACTAAAGCGGCTTTTCACATCAACTTGTGTGCCAACACACAAATCAGGAGACTGTTGATGTCTTTATTATGAGGGACTTTCCATGTTGGCAGTGTTTAGAATAGCACACCACACTAGCTGTTTCCTTACAAAGTTGCGAATTTAACTTGTGTGCAAAATTGGAATATGGCATAAAACATTTACTAATAAAGCAGCGCTTTCCTCCCATGCGTTCAAGAGAACAAAATCATCACTTCCTGGGAATCTGGTGCAAAGTGAGTCTCTTTTGTTGAGCATCGAGGGATTTATTCAGTAAATGTGTTTCCATCAGAGTTTATACGCATGTCTTCATATGAGAAAAAATGATCTGCATCAGTTGCCCCTTCGCAAAGACCCTTAGTTACTGTTGCTACGTCTGACAAGCCATGGCACTTTCAAGCCACACATCATGTTCTCACGCAGTGAAAAAGAGGACACTGACAACACGCAGACAGACAGGACAGGTTACTTTTGATACGATCATCTCTTCCTCTTTACTACTTGTTATAGCACAAAATAAACATGAATGAACATCAGAAGGTATGTTGTTTCAACCACGGAAAGACGTCAATACACACCATTTTTTCAGTTCAATTCCACCGACGTTAATCTACTAACTCTCCTGTCTGGTTCAATTCTGCATACGTGCATACGCTTTTATATGTGCATTTTTAGAATTTATGCACCTCTTGATGTATATTTTCTTATGCAGTGTCCCAAAATGCACATAAAAATAAGTGGATGGAAACAGTAATTTTTTCAGTATTTTGAATGTATACAGCGTCTAGTCTGCAGATTTGCTAAAGTAGTATTTCTCAATGCAGTGCACTCAACTTGACCATCCATTTCCAGTGTGAATCATCAACTAGAAGGCTCATTTTTTGATCTGACTGTAAAGTGTTGAGATGTTTTTGTACAAGATTAAATTTAAATATGCATTTTTTTTATGAGATTATAAAAAGGACTCCACTTAATCATGCTGTAATGATCAACGTGATAAATCTTAATTTTGCTTTAAAATGTAACACTTTACAATAAGGTCTCATTTGGTAACATTAGTTAATGCATTAACTAACAATGCATTAATTAACCTTTGTTCATTTATTTGGCAGTGTTTGTATGAAGCAAGAGAGAGCGAGTCTGCAATACCAAATGACACAATTAACTCTTTCCCCGCCAGCGTTTTTAAAAAAAAAAGTTGCCAGCCACCGCCAGGGTTTTTGATCATTTTCACAAAAATGTAATGGCCCATAGAATATTTTGTTGTATGAATAACTGAGCATGCAATATATCAAAAGAAAGAGCAGACCTTATGCTTTTAAACAAAAATGTATTCTAGCTTCATGCATTCCTTTTTTTATCAACACTTAAATATGGGTAAGTTTCATAAAAAAAGCTACATTTTGAACAAAAAGCTGAGAAAATCATGTTTTTGTCAAAGACTACATCCAGATCAGATTCAGAGCGATGATCAAACCCAGATGGAGTAGATCGAGTCCATCAACACCCCTAATGCTTCACAGTCCTAGAGCTTGTCCTGGGTCGACATTTCATTCAGTAACATTAGACAGTTTTGATTTATATGATGTTTAATGCTGATGATCGCATTATTTTACATATGCATACGATTACATACGATTGCTTGTTTTTTTGCATCATCTTCGTCTGTGTTTTGATCAGGAGATTCTGTACCCATTCAGGAAATGCGTAATAGCGCCCCCTAGCGTATAACAGTGGAAACACGGAAAATTCCGTGTTTGGTGGGGAAAGAGTTAAATAACTGCACACAAAATATTGATTTGAGTTTTAATATTTTATTAACTCGGTAAACGCAAAACTTCCACAAGGAAAAACCATTCCTAGCAAGTGTAAAGCGCCTACTTCAGTTACCCAGATGAGCCTGTGTTATCAGTTTTTATCGGTTGTTATCGGGGGATAACATACCGCTGGACTGATTGATACTTTATTAATCCCGAAGGAAATTCAAAGCATCCAGTAGCTTATACACAACAGGACACACAGACTCACAAAATAGAAAATTTTTAATAAGTTTAAATTTTAAATAGCAAGCTACTCCGTAAAAAACAGCAATTAGCATAAAAGAAAGAGAGAAAAGTGTTAACAACAGATGTATTAAATAATATTTTGCATTAATAACATTATAAAGTTCACATACTGTCATTGTTCAGAAATTGAAAGCTACAAGCAAATTAAATGCATGCATCAAAAAATGTACTGTATTTTTGTATTGTATTACAATACAAGACATCTCTTTGACATCCCTACATCAGCGTAATCCATTTCAAAAGAGCTTTCAAATGCTTGATAATTAGCTAAAAGCCTGAAGAACTCAATTACACTGATCAATGTTGAAAGGATGATCTTTGTCCTGTGGGATGTTGATGCTCAGGTGCCGCTCACAGCCTGTTTGCTGAACTCTGAGGTTTACATTGTTCCCTGTGATTGATTGGTCTCTCGCATCTGTCAGTCATGAGCTCTGAGCGTGTGATTGGACGAGGGTCAGATGGCCGGCTCAGACTGATTTGAGTAGCACACAGTAAATTGTCTCTTTGTTGTAGCAGCAGCTGTTCTGTGAGTGGAGGCCCCTCACGACCCCCAAGAGACACACACACACACACACACACCATCGCAGCGCAGTGTGTTTGGACTTAGCATTGGTAGGGACTCTTTAAAGTCATGTTTTCACCTACATATTGACATTACCTGTTACAGCTCATTGGTTCATTGTTAATTTTAAAAATTAATAATAAGTAAATAAGTTAAAATACACAGAAATCAACATTATTTATATATATATATATATATATATATATATATATATATATATATATATATATATATATAGACATTATTTTCCAGATTTTTACATGAAAAATATTTTATTAGAATAAATGCATAATTATTTGTCAACATTTTCCAGATTAAATGAGTTAAAATGCACACAAATCGATATTGTTGCCATTTCATTCTGCTTTCTGGTTGGAAATCACAAATTATTTAAAAAGCACTATATAAATAAAATTATTATTTCTATTATTATTATTATTATTATTATTATTCTGTTGAAAGATTTTACATGAAATAATATTTGAATATAATTAATTTGTAACTATTTTTTCCTGACAACATTTTACTCATATTTATAAAAAATGTTCAGTATAAATTTGTCTTTACACATGGAAACTTCATATTTAGGGTTTTGTGGCGTTAAAACGTTTGTGTTGAAATGTGTTATTTAGAAGTATGCAAGTGTTTTATGCTGTAAAATGTATTGATTTTAGGGAAAAAAAGCATTTTGAACATGTTAAATACAATGTGATTTCATAAAAATGTCAAAACATTTTGTGAGATTTAGCCTCACACTCTCACACAGCATCTGTGAACCCATTGCATTGTGTGTGTGTGTGGTGTTTATGAATCTCTGCACACTACATATGTTTTTGTGGATTCTTGTTTGTTTTAGGCCTGTTGATGGATATGTTCTTTACATAAGAGTTCACAGTGGTGCAGTGCAAGGGAACATCAGGTTGCTTGTGCCCTAAGCCTGTGTGTGTGTGTGGCATCCGGCTGTGGCACAAAGCAGAGCAGATTGTGCATCCTCTTGTATCAGTGTGATTATTTGCTTGTGTCAGATCTGGGTGTGTCTCTGTCGACCATCGACAGGAACCTGATCCGTCAGCCCCACCAGCTGTCCCGTCCCCAGCGTGCATCTCTCGTGGAGGTGCGTGCGTGTGCGTATGTGTGTGTGGTGTGTGTGCATGTGTGTGCCTACGTGCGTGTGTGCGTGCGTGCGTATGTGACCCACTAATTTCCTTTTATCCTGCTGAAGTACATTACCTCTTTCAGCGGTAGTGATGGGGATTGTACAGTACATTATTATTATTATCATTATTATTATTTATTATTCTTATTTAATATTAAATTATATTTTTATAATTAATAAAATTATACAATACTAATAAAAAAAATTGTAACATGGAATGTATTATTATTATTATTATTATTATTATTATTATTATTATTTGAATGTAATATTACATTATGTTCTTATACTTAATAAAATTATACAATACTAAATTATTTCTGGTAACATGGATAATTATTATTATTATTATTATTATTGTATTTTATGTGATGTATAATATTTTTGGTAAGATGGAATTTAATTAATAGTTGTAATAGTAGTATGGTTTTTATTTAATATGATTAAATATGGAATTTAGCATTATTATTATTATTTTTGTTATTATGTTTTTAATTTAATATTATTACATTATGTTCTTATAGTTAATCAAATTATACAGTACTAAACAAAAATATTAATATTTCTGGTAACTGTTAGTATTATTATATACTGTCTACTTAATATTATTAAATAATATTTTTGTACTTAAAGCTATGCAATACAAAGCTAATTAAACATCATTAGCATATTTTAAACTTTTGCCTATGTCTATATAAAATAAAAATTAATAATTAATTTTGACTACTAATGTCTTAATGCATGTAATCTTTTTAGCAAAATGCAGTAACCTTTAATGTTTTTTTTTTTTTTTTTAAACTAAACAGACCGTACCACTGATTACAAGAATTATTACGAATGTTTATTTAAAGACAATCACAGTTTTCTGTGACGTATTTCCTATTGAAACAGGAAGGTGAAGTGGGACATATTTCTTTTTTGTTTTTTTAATAAAATAAATGTATGCTTTAGTAACTGGGGAGAGGGGTATTCTCATTTTATAGAGCATGTGATTGGACATAAATTTGAGTGTGTGATGAGTTCGTATTTCTGGAACAAACCAGTTCCTGATTCAGTAGTGATGACGGCCGATATGCAGAACTGTCCCGTGTGTAGCGAGACGCTCTCCGTTGAGCCCAGTCTATGGATTAGTGGATTAAAGGTCTTGTTAAATCTCTCTCGTTCTCTGTCCTCCTGTATGGCTCTCTCTTTGTCTGTCTTTCATTTGCTCTCTTTTTTTCTCTTGTCAGAAATCTGTTGTTTGTCTAACACTTGTAAGTCCAGAATCATACTGTTCTTTTTATGAATATCAGGCTCATTAGTAACAGTAGATGGGTTAGTTATCTAGTTGGACAGGAGCTGCATTGATAAGGCCCAGATATTATTTATATCAGCACTGCCACCCAAACCCATGAATAATTCACTTCAGATTGATGTAGACCGGACCGGACCGGACTGGACTGTAGATATAGAAGCAGAACTAAACTGTTGTCTTGACCAGCGTGTGTCTCCATGTGTCTTTACATTTTGACAGCACTGGTGTTTCTTTCCCCTCCAGACTGTAGCTCTGAGCCGGAGTGGAATTACACACACACACACTCACACACACACACACACACACACACTCACAGGTTTGAGGGTTACCTGAGCAAACACTCTCTGGTTTCCTGCTGCACTCTCGGCACATGTCATGCATTATTAATGCGCTGCAGCTCTATCACACACACTCACCGGATCACCTTACCCCTCATTAATACCCCAAATACCCCACAATATATAATATGATTTTACAATATATATATCGGCCTATATAATATATATTGCATAATATCAGCCATTTTATTTGTTTATTTGTTTGTAGTTTTAAGGTTTATTTTTGTATTATTAATAATAATTATCTTTTTTTTTTATTGATTTATTAGTTTGTTTTTAATTTTATTTATTGCATTGTTTATTTGTTTACTTGTTTGTTTTTGTTGTTGTTTTATTTGTGTTATTATTAATTATCCTTTTGTTTTTATTTGTTTGTTTTGAATTTTGTTATTCATTTATTGCATTACTATTATATTTATTTTGTTGTTGTTTATTTATTGTATTATTATAAATGATCTTTTTTTTAATGTTTTTTTATTTTGTCATTAGTTATGTATTGCTTTATTATTATTTTTTAATTTTTTGTTTTTATTATTTATTTATTTATTGTGTTTTTTATTTATTTATTTATCTGTTTTATTTGTCTATTTATTGTATTATTATTTGTTGGTATTGCTTATTTTCATTTTGTCATTTATTATTTATTATTTTGTATTTATAAAAATTATTTTGTATTATTGTATTTTTTTTTTACCATTTGTTGTTGCTGTTGTTTGCTTGTTTTTATTTATTTATTTATTTATTTATTTATTTATTTATTTATTTATTTATTTATTTTTATTGGTATCGGCCAGTATTGGATATTTAATTGTTTTAAAATTTTTCCATCACTTTTGCCATCATCTAGCACAGGGTTGTCTTTGTGTGTGTGTGTGTGTGTGTGTGTCTGTGTGTGTGTGTGTGTGTGTGTGTGAGAGAGAGAGAGAGAGAGTGAACGCACACAATGCTTACAATCCGTGTGGATTATCATAAATAGCCTACGACACAGGACATAAATGATCTGCGGCAAAAGCGAAAGTACCAGCGGGTGAAATGTTTCTTTCCACAGCAGAGCACCAGTTTCAATAAAAGGATATATTAAAGTTTAGCCTACCTTTACATTTTCGCTGCTGGTCTAAAAATGGTTTTCGCCATTACCTTAAACAAGCTACACCGCTGCTTGAATCAGTGCAGGAGCTGTAGGTTTACCACAGAAAGTAGCAAGTGATTGATTCCTGTCGCGACCCGTGACACTCGCGAAAAGCACTGAACACGCACGTTGGCCGGTACAACTTGAATATTATTATTATTATCATAAACTTTTCATTAACTTTGATAGGCTGTACAACAAGGGAATTGTAATTGGCTGCTTTTTCTGCAGAGAGAGGATCTCTGTTGATGTGTCACATTTTTTTTTTATTGATCATTTGTTGGTAAATGGTGAGAGAGAGCTGGCGAGCCACATGATTTTTGTTAAATACCCAGGTGTGGCTCACGAGCCATCGTTTCCCGACCACTGATCTAGCACTAAGGAATTGTGATATATTATGCACAGTGCTTTTTCTATAGTAGATTTCAATAGGAATATTTATTCATCTTCCATACTGTACACTAAAATGACATGATGCTTAAATTCACTTACAAACTTTTTGTTTTTGTTTTAATTTTTCTTGCAAAGTATTGTGGATGTTTAATATCAGCCATTTATTGTTGTCAGTCATTAGTCAGTCCTCACTGAGAGAAAAAAAATAATATTTTGGCTAAATAGTGTTATTGTAAACATCTAAAACTGCTGTGAGGTGCTGTAGGGTTGGGATGTGCTGATAATAATTAGCTGACTGAGCAGATGTGTTCAGGTTTGTGTGCGAGCTGATTTAAGGTGAAAGTGTTTCTCCTGTTTCTCATTAATCTGCTTTATCTGAACCAGAGCTTTCATTCTAATCAGAACTGGCTCCTGATCCGATTGCCGCGTCCGGTTGCCGTCTCGCTCCTCTTACCTCAGCTCTGATGGACTCTGATCTTCTGTTCTTTTGGTATTTCATGGCAGGTTTTTGAAGATACTCTGGCTCTCTGTATTTTTATCCATGAATGCATATATATGTGAGTCTGCTTTGGGTTTGTAAGGAAATGACTGGATAAACAGAGCTGTTCTTTTCCCAGGTCATGTGTCTGTTTTGTTTGACTTTTGCTTTGGTAACTAAGAGTATTGGGTCAGTTTGTTTGGCTATAATTATCAATAGTAGTTGAGCAGCTGATTAGTAGAATATAGTAGTTGAATAGTAGAATACAGCAGCTGTCAGAGTGGATCAGTGTGTGTTACCCATAATAATGTTCGATATCTCAACCTTTTGTAAGTTTTGACCAGGAGTTGCACTATAGAACGTTTTATTACACATCTTGTTTTGCATGGTTTCTATGTCTACAGTCACACTACATTTAAACACGACACATCTTCTGATTGGCTGTTATTGTGTCACGCAGAGGACAAACAGACTTTCTTTTGGCTAGAAACTTGGTTTTGACATGAGAAGAACAACAAACACCAGTGCAACTGGTACTGTAGCTCAAATTGCTCAAGAAGTTAATGCTGGTTCTGATAGAAAGGTGTCAGAATACACAGTGCATCTCAGTTTGTTGCGTATGGGGCTGCATAGCCGACCTTGTACACCCTTTCATGGAAACGGTATTCCCTGGTGGCTGTAGCTCTTTCAGCAGGATAATGCGCCTGCCACAAAGCAAAAATGGTTCAGGAATGGTTTGAGGAGCACAACAACGAGTTTGGGGTGTTGACTTGGCCTCCAAATTCCCCAGATCTCAATCCAATCGAGCATCTGTGGGATGTGCTGAACAAACAAGTCCGATTCGTGGAGGCCCCACCTCGCAACTTACAGGACTTAAAGGATCTGCTGCTAACATCTTGGTGCCAGATACCACAGCACACCTTCAGGGGTCTAGTGGAGTCCACACCTCGACGGGTCAGGGCTGTTTTGGCAGCAAAAGGGGGACCCAACACAATATTAGGTCATAATGTTATGCCTGATCAGTGTATATATGTGTGTGTGTGTGTGTGTGTGTGTGTATGTCTATGTGTGTGTAGTGTTTTCATCTTTTCACTCACTGTTATTCTAAAATTTAGAAATAGAAACTTCAGACACTAATGCATCCAAAATTATTCCTGTTTTGGGAGAGTTGGTCTTGCATAACTACAGCAGCAGACTATAGGATATTCGTCCTCAGTGACTGTGTGTGTGTGTGTGTGTGTGTGTGTTTTTGTGACATCAGGACACAAATTTGTATAATGACACAGGTATTACAAGGAGAGGGTGACTTATGAGGACATTACCCATGTCCCTATTTTTCAAAAGGCTTATAAATCATACAGAAAGTAGAAAGTAAAAATGTGCAGTTTCCTGTGATGGGTAGGTTTAGGGGTAGGGGTAGTGTAGGGGGATAGAAAATATGGTTTGTATGGTATAAAAACCATTACACCTATGGAATGTCCCCACAATTCACAAAAACACATTTGTGTGTGTGTGAGAGTGATGGTGGGCTGCCAGATGTTTCTCTCTCAGAGCTTCTAATACTCATTCTGCTTTAATCTCAGAGCAGAACTAACACAGTCGATCAACAGAGGCCGGATCACAACGACGGCTTCCCAGAATCTCCCTCTCTCTCTCTCTCTCTCTCTAAAGAGATAATCATCATTAATGCAAATGCCTCCAATCCCTCTCCCGCTGTGTGCGGAACGAGATTGGAAATGAAAATGATCAACTGTTTCAGTCTTTATTTAGCAGTCTGAGCTGTAGTTGCTGTTTAAAACGAGTGTTTATGTTTCACAAATTCATTACACACACAGGAATACTTTTTGGGCTGTAGGGGTTTTACGGTATCTTCTTTTTGCTAAATTCTAATGCAGCATCACATATGCTTCACAGGCGCTTATCCCAGAATGCATAGTGGCAAAATCCATGAAATTTTTTTATTTATTTATTTATAGAAAATAAATTATTTTTTAGGAAGAAATTAATACTTTTATTTCTGGTAACATGAATGTAATGGATATACTGTCTATTTTATAATAATAATAATAATTATTATTGTTTTTTTATGTAAAAATATTAAATTATATACATACAATTCTACAATACTAAACAAAAAAATATTATTTTTGGTAACATGGAATTTTATGTTTTAGTAGTTGTAATAGTATGGTTTTTATCTAATATTATTAAATTATATATTTATACTTAATTAAATATACAATATTTTTGCTAACATATGCTAACATTTTAAATATCACATGCTTCACAGAAGGTTATCCCAGAATGCATTGTGACAAATTCCATAAAAAAAAAAAATTATTTATAGAAAACAAATTATGAAAATAATGTTATTTCCATCAAGAGGTCTATCAATTTTAATTGAACTGTATATGAATTGAAACTAGTTTTAAAGTTGATCTTACATAAATAAAAAAATTTTTTTATTTATTTATAGAAAATTATTACTTTCATTAATAATTTTATTCAGCAAGGATGCATTAAATTGATCAAAAATTACATTTATAATGTTGCAAAATTTGCACTCATGTCTCATAGTTGTTTTTTTTTCAGCGTCTTACTTCATGTTCCAGTTTTAAAAACTGTTTGTAAGCAAAAAAATGTCAATCTGTCAAGCTGTTTTTAAATGCAGAAGTGTGCTGACATGCTTCTCTCTCTGTCTTCCTCCTGCAGGTGTGTCATAAACCCCAACTGAAGTCATCCGTAAAGCCTTGTCGCTAATTTTTTCCGCCGGGTGAGGAGGGCGTCTGCCCATGCACACGCACGGCACCATGGGAAGCTCCCCGGAGGTGCTGTCCTGGACATCTTGTCCCAGCCTGCTGGTGGGGAAGCTGAAGGAAGAGCTCAAGCTCACAGTCGTCGGAGACTCAATAAAGAAAACCGGCAGCAACGTTTCTCCTCAGGCGCTGCTGCCGCCGCTGCTTCCTCCGCCACAGATCATCACAGACCTCGCTCCGCCCACCACACTTCCCATGCCTCTTCAGCAGCTGCCGCTCCCGTGCAGGGACGACGAGCCGGGCGGCACCAGCCCTCCATGCACTGCCCTCAGTGAGGACTCCACGAGGGAGCAGGGACACTTTGAAAACAGCGTGCTGCAGCTGCAGGAGCACGAGGAGGCAGAGACGCCGGGATCCTGCGGTCAGGGAGGGTGCGGAAGCGGCGGAGAGGAGAAAAACGATGAGGGCGGCTGTCCGATGGAGCACAGCGGGGACGACACACACCATCATCCGCATGACGACATCAAACTGCACTTCCATAGAGCCGGGACGGGGAGCGGCGGGTTCTTGGAGGGGCTGTTTGGATGTTTGAGACCCGTGTGGAATATCATCGGGAAGACGTACTCGACTGAGTACAAACTTCAGCAGCAAGGTTAGTGATGAGTACATTCAGGGCTCAATGCTAGGGATTATTTATTTTATTAGGTAGATAAAATCTTGCCCTTCCAAAATTTTCACTGGTCCTACCACATCCGTCCGTCCGTGTATTTTGGCATAAAACAGATTTTTTTTTAATTTTTTTATATAAACTGTTTATCAGTTCTGCTTTTAAATAATGATTCCATTAGTGATTCCCTAGCAGCCACCTTTCACAAATTTCTATAATTATCTGTCCTAACATAACATTAAATTGTTAGAACCAAATTAATAAAGTAGCTACTGTTAATCAACAATAATACTCAGAATATTTACTTGAACTGCATATTGAACATACCTCAACAAACATCTCAGACGACTAAAATTGTTTAGAATAAGACAAAACAAGTATTAACCCCTAGAGGTCGAAGATCACGCCGGCGCAACCGCCTCGATTTATTTTCTTATCAGTGCCAAAGAGACTCAAATAACTCTGTCATTCAGGCAAGTGTTATACATCATTATAATCTGTTAAGTTTCTACTTTTATTTGTGTATACTCACAATAAAAACAAAATGTTGGGCTTTTTGCAAAATAAAGAAAACAAACATGATGCGCAATCTGCTGCCTCTCTGTCAATGAAGTCCAATCTGATACTCTTCAGAAAATGAACTGTAATTTAGTGAATACTTGTCACACAAACATGAGACATATGTCTAAAGAAACGTTGAAATGTCAGGTTTTAAATAATGTAAATCAAATCAAAAACAAATATTCTCTGTTTATGTAATCTGTTTGAAAAGAGAGAGATTTCTGCTTACACTTCTAGTTTTTTAAATAAAAAAAAAATACAAAAAGCAGCTTTGTCATTACAGCAGATATATCAAAGGAAATATATTAGCCTTTGAATTTTGCTGTCAACAATGAAGGGCCTTAAGGTCAAAAGGTTGCAAACCAGTCATATAAAGCAGATTAAAGATCTTAATAATCCAAAGTGGGAATCATTCAGTATTTTCTTGCTTTTTATTGTATATTTGATATTGTTCAAAAATAAAATAAACTACAATAAACTAGTTTTACCGATGATCTTTTGCTGTGGTTTTGATTTGTGTACCGTGTTGCCGGTGCTTTCTGATTGGTCAGTAGACATGTGGGAGGTGCCGTTTGAGGAGATCTCTGAGCTGCAGTGGCTGGGAAGCGGAGCTCAGGGCGCCGTGTTCCTCGGAAAGTTCCACTCCGAAGAAGTCGCCATCAAGAAAGTGCGCGAGCAGAAGGAGACTGATATCAAACACCTCCGCAAGCTCAAGCACCCCAACATCATCAGCTTCAAGTAGGTCACAATATCTCTGCCCACTTTACACTGCTTCATTTTGAATTCAGGGGCCGGATCCACAAAACAATCTTCTATTTTCTTCTTATTTTCTACGTAAAGGCACAATATGTAATTTTTCGCCGCCATAGGTCGCTTATTCAAACCAAAGGCGTAGCTTGATGATGCCTTGATTTCGCAGAGCTTTTGTTCTGCCACAGACGAGCGCTTCCTCTTCTTCCGCTCGTGTGTGTGGTAAAGCAGCGCTGTTTTATCATATTACACACATTTGAGTGTGTTGAGAGTTATGTTATAATGCTACTCTGTGCGTTCTCTCGGCGCTACTATGAGACACTTGTTCACACTGCAGTGAGCGAGATCATATTAAGCATGGTAAAACATGGTACTCGCGGTAAATCAAGAACACCAGATTTAAACAATAAGACTAACTGTGTTGAGCTGGAGAACAATGATTAGTTTCTGTCCATGAATGATCCAAACAGTTGCTCACCTGTCTAATAAAACACATCATATATTAAAGTGTCTTTGGTGTTTCCATGGTTACTACAAAATAAAATCGCAGGTATGATGTCATTGATAGGCGACGCACGGATACCGTCATGCAAGTACACAATTCAACAAAATATATAACATTGTTCTAGTGGTTTTTGGATATTTTAATCCAAAAATCTCATATTGTGCCTTAGGTAAATGTAAATTTACAGCCAATCAGAAGCCATCCTGCTTTAAAGAGTTTGAGCATTAAAGTGGCAGATGACAAAACTAAATAAACAGATTCACTGATGTGGATGCTGATATAGTTATCATTATCTTTATAGTTATCATTCTTCGTGTGAACAGGCCTTTAGGAACTTCTTGGAGTTAATCTAAAGAAATTTCTTAAGAATATTTCTGTTCATCCAGTACTTGAACGTCTCATGTTTGACAATGTGCTGAACACGTGTTGTGTTGTCTCTCAGGGGTGTGTGCACGCAGGCCCCGTGTTACTGCATCATCATGGAGTATTGTGCACAAGGGCAGCTGTATGAAGTTCTCAGGGCCGGTCGTAAGATCTCACCACGGCTGCTGGTGGACTGGGCTTCAGGGATCGCCAGCGGCATGAACTACCTGCACCTCCACAAGATCATCCACAGAGACCTCAAGTCACCAAAGTGAGACTCTACAGCCTCCGTTCAATAACGTACCACTGATCATAGTGCTGTCACAATATCAACATTTCAGTAGTTGGAGTCTGTACCAATACCTGTACCAATTTGGTACCATAACAAAAACTATTGAATTTATTTCACTATTTACCTATTTTGTTTAACTATTTGAAACCAAAACTATTACATACATTAAATGAGTTAATTATTAATGCTAATAATAAGTATACACTACCATTCAAACGTTTGGAATAATTATGTTTTTGAAAGAAGTCTCTTCTGCTCACCAAGGCTGCATTTATTTGATGAAAAATACTGTAAAAAATGTGGAATGTTATTACAATTTAAAATAATTGTTTTCTATGTGAATATATAGTAAAGTGTAATTTATTCCTGTGATCAAAGCTGAATTTTCAGCATCATTACTCCAGTCTTCAGTGTCACATGATCCTTCAGAAATGAAATATATTCAAATAGAAAGGTTATTTTAAATTGTAATAATATATCACAATATTACTGCTTTTACTGTATTTCTGAACAAATAAATGCAGCCTTGGTGTATATATGAGTATATAAAAATGTTTGTTAAGTAAAATTACTTTAAAAAGGTCAAGTGATGAAATGAAGTACAAAGAAACAAATTACACACAGTTTGCATTTACACTCCTAGGAATTAATGCATAGATATATTTTGACATATACATTGTCACTTGTGGAAGTTTGTAGTGTGTACTTAACAGCAAATGTGAATGGGTTATATACAAAAAGTGATTTTACACACAGCACTTTTTTGTGTTTTAAAACTTTATTACCAAAGTAAGACTCTTCTTTATAACGAATTGGTCAAAAAAGACTCACAAATCAGTTTTAGACTTGTTAGTTAATGGTTTGATTCTTCTAAAGTACTAAAAGAGTTGTTAATAAAACCATTAAGAAATATGAATAGCTGAAATTATAACCAGAACTGTTGAATTTTTAGTGATTTAATGATCATCATTTCCCACCTTGCCATGCGTGCAGCATCTCTGAGTGTGTGTTTTCTTTTGCAGTGTGCTAGTCACTCAAAACGACGGCGTGAAGATCTCAGACTTCGGGACATCTAAAGAGCTCAGTGACAAGAGTACAAAGATGTCCTTTGCGGGTACGGTAGCCTGGATGGCTCCTGAAGTGATCCGGAATGAGCCGGTGTCGGAGAAAGTAGACATCTGGTGAGTGTGAACTAATGCAGTGACATTCAGACAAGTGTCCAGATATTTCAAGGGGACGCTGTATGCTATGTACACTGTAGCGCTGCATGTTTAATCAATAAAAGATCGCCTTCTCAATTCAAACACCCATGTGATCTTATTCCTAAATGATTTGGCTCTGTCTATTAAACCTTTGACAAGTACGATCACAGCGAACGCCCAGATCTGTGTTCTGATCCAGAGAGAGCAGTTGTCATGTTTAGGTATGAAACGGCTTCACAAACAGTCTTTTCAACCACACAGGATCATTATTTCTGTCTTACAATCATTCATATAATCACAGAAGTACTGGATAAAAGTGTATAGTTCAGATATAAACACTGATGTCTACGGTAGTGATTAAAATAGAGGAAATCACCTTTTGAAAGTAACTTGATGCTTCAAATAAAGATTGTATCAATTACATCTTTACACCAGTAGGTGGAGACACGTGACTGTTAAAAATGAGTCATTGAATCATTCGTTTGAGATTTAAAATAAATAAAATAAACATTGATTCCTCCACTAATGAAACATGTGAAGTATTTATGAGTGAGTCATTGAATCATTCACTCAAACTGATTTAAAAAAAATATTCATTCAAATGACTTTTGTCAAAACCTCTAGTAAATGACTTATGTTCAGTTGTCCAGAACTGTGGGAATATCGTGATCTCTATTTGAAACAAAACAATCGTGATTTTCAATTTATCCAGAACATGCAGCTTTTTGGGGGGGTTGAGAAATTAATACTTTTATTCAGCGAGGATGCATTAAATTGATCAAAAGTGACAGTAAAGACATTTATAATGTTACAAAAGATTCTGTTTCAAATAAACGCTGTTCTTTTGAACTTTCTATTCAGAATCCTAATAAAAAAAATGTATCAAGGTTTCCATAAATATATGAAGCAGCACAACTGTTTTCCACATTGGTATAATAATCATAAATGTTTCTTGAGCATCAAATCCTCATATTAGGATGATTTCTGAAGGATCATGTGACACTGAAGACTGCAGTAATGAGGATAAATTCAGCTTTGATCACAGGAATAAATTACACTTTACTATATATTCACATAGAAAACACTTTTTAGAAAACAACTGTATTTTTGATCAAATTAATGCAGCCTTGGTGAGCAGAAGAGACTCTTTAAAAACTCTTACCAACCGCAGACTTTAGAAGTGTATGTGCTACCCGTGTGTTTGCAGGTCGTTTGGTGTGGTGTTATGGGAGCTGCTGACCGGTGAGATCCCGTATAAGGATGTGGACTCCTCCGCCATTATCTGGGGTGTGGGGAGCAACAGCCTCCATCTGCCTGTGCCGTCCACCTGTCCCGACGGCTTCAAGATCCTCATGAAACAGACCTGGTGAGACTCCACGTCATGTATCCATTCATCTGTGCTGCTGCTATATTTATGATGGAAAACTTTATGCTATTGTTTATGGAATGAAGCTACAAATATGAAAGAAATAATGTTCAAGAAATATTGATTTGAGTTTATCTACTATGTGTTAAGAAAGATTATGAAGTGGTACAAGTGAAACTAGAGCAGACGTGTAGGAAATCAATTATAAACCAGATTTAAAAAAAAGATGAACTTTGATATTGACTTGAGAAGCAGTTGAAAACTCTTGAAATCTGAAGTTTTTAAGTCTGAAGTAGTTTTGAAAGCTTGATTTTTAAGGCCATTCAGCCTCTCTTGCTTAGGGTGTTTGCTGGATTGTTCTGGATGTTGCAAAGATAGATTTGCTGTGATTGACCAGTCAGAATGAAGTATTTGCGAGTGTTCTGTAAAACATGGTTTTATTGGTGGGTTGAGATGGTGTTGTTCTTGTACCTGCAGGCAAGGTAAACCCAGAAACCGTCCGTCCTTCAGGCAGATCCTGCTGCATCTAGACATCGCCTCGGCTGATGTGCTCGGGACGCCACAGGAGACCTACTTCAAATCTCAGGTGAGGAAATCTTGATGTCTACATACAGCAGTCCATCAAAGTGTCATCCAATGGTATCACTCCAGTCTTCAGGAATAGAGAAGTCAAAAGAAACATAAGCAGTTAACCAACGGTTTCTTAATTATCTAATAGTTCTATAAATCAGAACTAAATTTGCAAATTGGTTACAACATCAAACATGCAGCGTAAAAACGGTTGTGTGATTCATGAACTATTATTTTTATATTTTCTGTTTTCATTTCATTCGTTTCATTTACGTGCTTTTGTCATTAAATTAAATAATAAATAATATAAAGAATTAAAATAATTATTTAAAAATAATAATAAAATCATTTAAAAAATGTAAATAACTAATTATGTTAATTATAAAATAATTATAAAAATGTATTTAAAAAATAATGATATATATATATATATATATATATATATATATATATATATATATATATATATATATATATATATATATATATATATATATATATATATATAAATGAAACATTAATAAAAAGTGAATAATGGGTCAAACAATTAAAGTAATTAAAATAAAAAAATAATTAAATAAAAAACAAATTTCTTAAAATTAAAATTTTTTTGTCATTTTTATTAGTTTTCTTTTTTAAATATTTCTTTTCTAAATAGCTTTAATTTATTTTTATTTAAATTTTAGTATTTTTAGCTCTTTGACTTATTTTATTTCAGTTAAGTTGCCAAGTCAGCATTTCTAATTTTTTCATTTTCCATTTTATATTCATATTTATAATTTATTTTAGCTTAATTTCAATAACTGAAACGATTTTTAATGTTTTAGTTAATAATAACAAGACTGTCTGTGACAGGCGAATTGGAGAGAAGAGGTAAAGAAGCATTTCGAGAAGATCAAGAGCGAAGGCACCTGCATCCATCGGCTCGACGAGGAGCTGATTCGCCGCAGAAGAGACGAGCTGCGGTGAGAGAGACGAGAGGGAGCAGAACGACCTCACGCCATCACTGTGTGTCTCTCTCCATTCTCACGCTCTCTGTGTGTTTCAGACATGCTCTGGACATCCGAGAGCATTACGAGAGGAAACTGGAGCGGGCCAATAATCTGTACATGGAGCTCAGCGCTATCATGCTACAGCTGGAGGTGCGAGAGAAAGAGCTGCTCAAGTAAGTTCTGAGGACCAACTATTCCTCATAGTCAAGCAGATTCAAAATGTGAAATACAGTAAAAATCTTGTTCAAGTACTTAAGGCATGTTTTTGCTAAGTGTACACAAGGAACAGTCATATTTAATTAGTTATATTTAAGTGAAATTGATAAATTAAATAATGAATAACATAAATAATACAAATAATTATTTCAAAAATAATACTAAAAATAATTCAAAATTAATTAAAATTAGAAAAATAATAAATATCAATAATAAAATGTATAAAAAAAATAATATAAAAATGAAACGTATTAATGAAAAGTGAATAATTAATAAAAATGTAATTACTTGAAATAAAAAAAAACATTAAAAATAATTTAAATAATTAAAATCGTTCTGAAAACTAAAACGAATCTTAAAATGAAAAATTATAAGGATAAATAATAAAATGTTTTCGCTAAGTGAACACAAGGAACAATCATATTTAATAATCTGTATTTGAGTGAAATGAATTAAATTAAATAATAAAGATAATTATTTAAAAAAAATATTTAAACATGAAAATAAATAATTAATTAAATTGGATTAAATACAATTATTAAAATACATTATTATAATGTATTATGTATTAAAAATAATAAATATAAATAATACAAAATGACACATTAATGAAAAATGAATAATTAATACAAATTAAATTAATTCAAAAGAAACAAATAATATATAAATATAATATGAATAATAAAAAATATTTATAAAAAATAAAAATAATCTTAAAATGAAAATAATAAAAAATAAATAAGGGAACACAAGGAACAATCATATTTAGTCATTTTATGCACAAATATAACAATACACAGAAACTGTAGAAACTGCTTTTTTTGACTTGATTTAAATGAATCACTGAATTGAATCATTTTGAATTGATTCTATGAACTAATTCACATAACTATTTTTATGACTGAAGTTTAAACATCTTAACATGTTCATGAAACTAGTTGCTATAAATAAATCTGGTTCTTCAATTTGCGTTGTTAATCTAACTTGTGTGAATTACGTCTGGTAGTCTAATCAAATAACGAGTCAAGTAAGAGATCACTGCTGGTGTTACTTACAGTTCATTCATCACACTGGAAATGGAAGGTAAGACTGTACACATTGCATTGTGGGATACTATACTGCACTCCGCGTGATCTGTTCTTTTTAACAAATACAGCAGGTCATTATATTGCATGCATACAGAAAATGTGCATACTTTGCACAGTAAGCAGGTTTGTTCATTTATTGGCATGAAATTACTCATGAAAGGCTGTAATGAGTCTGAACTCTGACCCCGCAGACACAGTCTCTCTGAAACTGTAATTAAATCGAATCTGCTTAAACCTCGACCCGGCTCGTGCAGTTCATGCCAGAATTTCCATGACCTACATTTTCACTGAACGAGCACACACTGATCATTCAGTGAAATCTTTCTTCTGCTTTTACTACCACAAATCTCAATGTTTGGTTGTGAGATCTGAACGTTTCCCATGTGTTCCTGCAGGAGGGAGCAGGCGGTGGAGAAGAAGTACCCCGGCACGTACAAACGCCACCTGGTTCGGCCCATCGTGCGGCCCAACGCTGTTGAGAAGCTCATTAAGAAGAAGAGTAGCATGAACCATAAGCCTGGGACACAGCCGCCGAAGAGGTGACCGATCCATGAACACATGGGCTTATGAGCTGTTTGTTGTGTTTATATCATACCCTTAATAGTTTAAGCCAGGGATTCCCTAACTGGGGTTCATGACCCCTGGGGGTTCATGAGGGAACTGCAGGGGATGCGAGTTGATGAAAAGCAAATTATTAATTAAAAATTTAATTTAATTTAATAAAGTAAATTAATTAATAATTACATTTAACAATAAATAATAAAAATAATGATTTCAAAAATAATAATAATAATAAAATAATGAAAAGAAAGAATTAATTAAAAATTAAAGTTATTAAAATACATTAATCATTTTTAAAAATGAAAATATCAATAATAAAAATATATTTAAAAAGTAAATAATAATATATAAATGAAACATATTGATGAAAAGTGAATAATTAATAAAAAAATAATTAAAATAATTTAATTATAATTTATTTGTTTTTAAGTAATAAATAATAAAAATAATTATTTAAAAAATAATACAATTTAAAAATAAAAGTCATTAATTTAAAATGAATTAAAGTTATTAAAATACATTAGTAATTTATTAAAAGTAATAAATATCAATAGTAAAAATATATTTAAAAAG
The DNA here is from genome assembly GCA_039654625.1 of Rhinogobio ventralis. Classification (NCBI taxonomy): domain Eukaryota; kingdom Metazoa; phylum Chordata; class Actinopteri; order Cypriniformes; family Gobionidae; genus Rhinogobio; species Rhinogobio ventralis. The sequence goes on from CM077197.1 coordinate 3,328,751, forward strand.
ATAAATATACAAATGAAACGTTAATGAAAAGTGAATAATAAAAAAATGAATAAAAATAATTAAATAAATCAATAATTATAAATTATTTAATTAATAGTTGTTTTAAAAAATTGCATAATAAAAATAATTAAATAAAAAGTCCAAATAAAAATAAAATATTTTATTTGTTTACCTGTATGTCATGTGAACATTACCCAACATTAGAGAACCGTGAACATGCAAATGTGTTTAATTAAAATGAATAATAATACAAATTATTTACAAATAAAAACAATCAATATAAAACACTTCAAATGGTTTGACTGTCAAAAATCCCTGGTTTAAGCGATATCATGTTTTACAATTTGAAAGATCTTATTTCTCTTTTTATTTTGTAATACTTTTTTTTGCAAACATGGTTGGACAATTTGTAGGTAAAGTCAGTGATACTGTGCCAAATGAAATGGCATCCGTCATGAATTATTCATAAGATCATTAACCTTGTGCATGTGATCTCCTGCAGACCGGATCTGCTGCGCTCTGATGGCATTCCCAGCGTCGAGCCTCTTCCGGCTCCGTCACCACTGTCAGGAAGCCCAAAAGTGTCCACCCCGCCTGGAAAAACCCGGTACCGCAGTAAACCCCGCCACCGGAGGGCAAACAGCAAGGGCAGCCACAATGATTTCCTGGGTGCGCTGAAGCCCAATTCTGCCCCCTCAGAAGAGCAGCAACCCCTACAGGAGCAAAGTTACCATCTCCACCATCATCACCCTCCACCTGAGGGCCCCCTCATCCCGCTGCAGAACCGCGCGAACGCCGTGGCCACGTGTGCCAACAACCTGCGCTACTTCGGCCCAGCTGCCGCCCTCCGCAGCCCGCAGACTGACCACCTCCAACGGAGGCTGTCCGGCTCCAGTCCTGATCTCATTTCCACCGCGGTGGATGCAGATTCACGCCACCGCAGGTCCTCCATACCTCCGGCCGTGGGCTCTGGTCCTGGGCCGCTTTGCCCCTGCTGCCAGGCTCATCCATTCCCCGGCTGCATGCACTGCCAGGAGACGCCGCCGTCCGCTCCCAGCCACCCTGAACTCCCACATTACTCGCTGCTGAGCACGTGCGAGGGAACGCCACCTGCCACCAAGAAGACGCTGGAGCCGACAGCAGAGCGTGAAGCTCAAGGGAAGGGAGAGCAGCCGGAGCAGGGATCCCCGAGAGGAAGCTCACTGCACACGCTCAGACCTCTCAGAAAAGTAAGTGACAGTAAAGACATTTAGAATCTTACAAAAGAAATGTTTCTTGAGCAGCAAATCCTCATATTAGAATGATTTCTGAAGGATCATGTGACACTGAAGACTGGAGTAATGATGATAAATTCAGCTTTGATCACAGGAATAAATTACACTTTAACATATATTCACATAGAAAACACTTATTTGAAATTGTAATAATATTTCACTATTTTTACTGTATTTTTTATCAGATAAATGCAGCCTTGGTGAGCAGAAGAGACTTGTTAACAAAAACATTTGAACTTTGTTTTGAACTCTGTAGATTTTTTAATTTAAGTATTTTTTATTAACAATATCAGACTTTTCAGGACTCCAGACTGCGACCAAATGGTGCCATTTTGCGACCTTTTTTCCTGCTGATGCGACTAAATTTGGTTAGTGGTCGCACTGGTGCCTCCACCACGGTGCCCAACTGATAAGAGCTGCCATTTCTGTTACATTTGAGAAACATCGAACGGCAAACAAAACGAAAGTGGAACGGGCTTCTGGTTTGAACTGCTCAGAGCAATAATAGACAGTGCAGCACGAGCTCATACACAGGCCGATCTCGATCACATGACACCGTTACTACACAGCGCTGGAGATCCAGTGAGAAAGGGTTTGAATTCACCACAGAATTAATAACATCGCTACAGTGAGATCTAGTGGAAGCGTTCGGAGCAGAATTCTCTGTTATAAAGCACAGATATCAGATCAAACAGAGCTGACGTGGAAACCAGGAGAAACATTGAGCCATGAGCGAAGATCAGTGGTTTCAGTCACAAATCACCAACATTCACCATGATTTACTGTAGTGACACCACATGATCTACTGTAGTGACGCCACATGATTTACTGTAGTCACACCACATGATTTACTGTAGTGACGCCACATGATTTACTGTAGTCACGCCACATGATTTACTGTAGTCACGCCACATGAGTTACTGTAGTCACACCACATGATCTACTGTAGTGACACCACATGATTTACTGTAGTGACGCCACATGATTTACTGTAGTCACGCCACATGATTTACTGTAGTCACACATGATTTACTGTAGTGACACCACATGATTTGCTGTAGTGACGCCACATGATTTACTGTAGTCACGCCACATGATTTACTGTAGTAACACATGATTTACTGTAGTCACACCACATGATCTACTGTAGTCACGCCACATGATTTACTGTAGTAACACATGATTTACTGTAGTCACACCACATGATTTACTGTAGTGACGCCACATGATTTACTGTAGTCACACCACATGATTTACTGTAGTGACGCCACATGATTTACTGTAGTCACGCCACATGATTTACTGTAGTCACGCCACATGAGTTACTGTAGTCACACCACATGATCTACTGTAGTGACACCACATGATTTACTGTAGTGACGCCACATGATTTACTGTAGTCACGCCACATGATTTACTGTAGTCACACATGATTTACTGTAGTGACACCACATGATTTGCTGTAGTGACGCCACATGATTTACTGTAGTCACGCCACATGATTTACTGTAGTAACACATGATTTACTGTAGTCACACCACATGATCTACTGTAGTGACGCCACATGATTTACTGTAGTCACGCCACATGATTTACTGTAGTCACGCCACATGATTTACTGTAGTCACACATGATTTACTGTAGTAACACCACATGATTTACTGTAGTCACGCCACATGATTTACTGTAGTCACACATGATTTACTGTAGTGACACCACATGATTTACTGTAGTAACACATGATTTACTGTAGTGACGCCACATGATTTACTGTAGTCACACCACATGATTTACTGTAGTAACACATGATTTACTGTAGTCACACCACATGATCTACTGTAGTGACGCCACATGATTTACTGTAGTGACGCCACATGATTTACTGTAGTCACGCCACATGATTTACTGTAGTCACACATGATTTACTGTAGTAACACCACATGATTTACTGTAGTCACGCCACATGATTTACTGTAGTCACACATGATTTACTGTAGTGACACCACATGATTTACTGTAGTGACACCACATGATTTACTGTAGTGACGCCACATGATTTACTGTAGTCACGCCACATGATTTACTGTAGTCACACATGATTTACTGTAGTGACACCACATGATTTACTGTAGTGACACCACATGATTTACTGTAGTGACGCCACATGATTTACTGTAGTCACACCACATGATTTACTGTAGTAACACATGATTTACTGTAGTCACACCACATGATCTACTGTAGTGACGCCACATGATTTACTGTAGTGACGCCACATGATTTACTGTAGTGACGCCACATGATTTACTGTAGTCACGCCACATGATTTACTGTAGTCACACATGATTTACTGTAGTCACAACACATGATTGACTGTAGTGACGCCACATGATTTACTGTAGTCACACCACATGATTGACTGTAGTGACACCACATGATTTACTGTAGTAACACCACAATGATTTACTCTAGTGACGCCACATGATTTACTCTAGTGACGCCACATGATTTACTCTAGTGACGCCACATGATTTACTGTAGTCACGCCACATGGTTTACTGTAGTGACGCCACATGGTTTACTGTAGTGACGCCACATGATTTACTGTAGTCACGCCACATGATTTACTGTAGTGACGCCACAATGATTTACTGTAGTCACGCCACATGATTTACTGTAGTGACGCCACATGATTTACTGTAGTGACGCCACATGATTTACTGTAGTGACGCCACATGATTTACTGTAGTCACGCCACATGATTTACTGTAGTGACGCCACATGGTTTACTGTAGTGACGCCACATGATTTACTGTAGTCACGCCACATGATTTACTGTAGTGACGCCACAATGATTTACTGTAGTCACGCCACATGATTTACTGTAGTCACGCCACAATGATTTACTGTAGTCACGCCACATGATTTACTGTAGTGATGCCACATGATTTACTGTAGTCACGCCACATGATTTACTGTAGTGACGCCACATGATTTACTGTAGTGACACCACAATGATTTACTGTAGTGACGCCACAATGATTTACTGTAGTGACGCCACATGATTTACTTTAGTGACGCCACATGATTTACTGTAGTGACGCCACATGATTTACTGTAAACACGCCACATGGTTTACTGTAGTGACGCCACATGGTTTACTGTAGTGACGCCACATGATTTACTGTAGTGACGCCACATGATTTACTGACACCACATGATTTACTGTAGTGACACCACATGATTTACTGTAGTGACAACACATGATTTACTGTAGTGACACCACATGGTTTACTGTAGTGACACCACATGATTTACTGTAGTCACACCACATGATTTACTGTAGTCACACCACATGATTTACTGTAGTCACGCCACATGATTTACTGTAGTGACGCCACATGATTTACTGTAGTGACGCCACATGGTTTACTGTAGTGACGCCACATGATTTACTGTAGTCACACCACATGATTGACTGTAGTGACGCCACATGATTTACTGTAGTAACACGTTTTACTGTAGTGACACCACATGATTTACTGTAGTAACACCACAATGATTTACTGTAGTGACGCCACATGATTTACTGTAGTGACGCCACATGATTTACTGTAGTGACGCCACATGATTTACTGTAGTCACGCCACATGATTTACTGTAGTGACACCACATGATTTACTGTAGTGACACCACATGATTTACTGTAGTGACACCACATGGTTTACTGTAGTGACACCACATGATTTACTGTAGTGACACCACATGATTTACTGACACCACATGATTTACTGTAGTGACAACACATGATTTACTGTAGTGACACCACATGGTTTACTGTAGTGACACCACATGATTTACTGTAGTCACACCACATGATTTACTGTAGTCACACCACATGATTTACTGTAGTCACACCACATGATTTACTGTAGTGACACCACATGATCTACTGTAGTGACGCCACATGATCTACTGTAGTGACGCCACATGATTTACTGTAGTAACACATGATTTACTGTAGTGACACCACATGATTTACTGTAGTGACACCACATGATTTACTGTAGTGACACCACATGATTTACTGACACCACATGATTTACTTTAGTAACGCCACATGATCTACTGTAGTGACGCCACATGATTTACTGTAGTAACACATGATTTACTGTAGTAACACATGATTTACTGTAGTGACACCACATGATTTACTGTAGTGACACCACATGATTTACTGTAGTGACACCACATGATTTACTGTAGTGACACCACATGATTTACTGTAGTGACACCACATGGTTTACTGTAGTGACACCACATGATTTACTGTAGTGACACCACATGATTTACTGACACCACATGATTTACTGTAGTGACAACACATGATTTACTGTAGTGACACCACATGGTTTACTGTAGTGACACCACATGATTTACTGTAGTCACACCACATGATTTACTGTAGTCACACCACATGATTTACTGTAGTCACACCACATGATTTACTGTAGTGACACCACATGATCTACTGTAGTGACGCCACATGATCTACTGTAGTGACGCCACATGATTTACTGTAGTAACACATGATTTACTGTAGTGACACCACATGATTTACTGTAGTGACACCACATGATTTACTGTAGTGACACCACATGATTTACTGACACCACATGATTTACTTTAGTAACACCACATGATCTACTGTAGTGACACCACATGATCTACTGTAGTGACACCACATGATTTACTGTAGTCACACCACATGATTTACTGTAGTAACACATGTTTTACTGTAGTAACACCACATGATTTACTGTAGTGACACCACATGATTTACTGTAGTAACACCACAATGATTTACTGTAGTGACGCCACATGATTTACTGTAGTGACGCCACATGATTTACTGTAGTGACGCCACATGATTTACTGTAGTGACGCCACATGATTTACTGTAGTCACGCCACATGATTTACTGTAGTGACGCCACATGGTTTACTGTAGTGACACCACATGATTTACTGTAGTCACACCACATGATTTACTGTAGTGACGCCACATGATTTACTGTAGTGACGCCACATGATTTACTGTAGTCACACCACATGATTTACTGTAGTGACGCCACATGATTTACTGTAGTGACACCACATGATTTACTGTAGTAACACCACAATGATTTACTGTAGTCACACCACATGATTTACTGTAGTGACACCACATGATTTACTGTAGTGACGCCACATGATTTACTGTAGTGACGCCACATGATTTACTGTAGTCACACCACATGATTTACTGTAGTGACGCCACATGATTTACTGTAGTGACACCACATGATTTACTGTAGTAACACCACAATGATTTACTGTAGTCACACCACATGATTTACTGTAGTGACGCCACATGATTTACTGTAGTGACGCCACATGATTTACTGTAGTGACGCCACATGATTTACTGTAGTGACGCCACATGATTTACTGTAGTGACACCACATGATTTACTGTAGTCACACCACATGATTTACTGTAGTGACGCCACATGGTTTACTGTAGTGACACCACATGATTTACTGTAGTCACACCACATGATTTACTGTAGTGACACCACATGATTTACTGTAGTGACGCCACATGATTTACTGTAGTCACGCCACATGATTTACTGTAGTGACGCCACATGGTTTACTGTAGTGACACCACATGATTTACTGTAGTCACACCACATGATTTACTGTAGTCACACCACATGATTTACTGTAGTGACGCCACATGATTTACTGTAGTAACACATGTTTTACTGTAGTGACACCACATGATTTACTGTAGTGACACCACAATGATTTACTGTAGTGACGCCACATGATTTACTGTAGTGACGCCACATGATTTACTGTAGTGACGCCACATGATTTACTGTAGTGACGCCACATGATTTACTGTAGTGACGCCACATGATTTACTGTAGTCACGCCACATGGTTTACTGTAGTGACGCCACATGGTTTACTGTAGTGACGCCACATGATTTACTGTAGTGACACCACATGATTTACTGTAGTGACGCCACATGATTTACTGACACCACATGATTTACTGTAGTAACACCACATGATTTACTGTAGTGACAACACATGATTTACTGTAGTGACACCACATGGTTTACTTTAGTGACACCACATGATTTACTGTAGTCACACCACATGATTTACTGTAGTGACACCACATGATCTACTGTAGTGACGCCACATGATTTACTGTAGTAACACATGATTTACTGTAGTGACACCACATGATTTACTGTAGCGACACCACATGATTTACTGTAGCCACACCACATGATTTACTGTAGCGACACCACATGATTTACTGTAGCGACACCACATGATTTACTGTAGTGACACCACATGATTTACTGTAGTGACACCACATGATTTACTGTAGTAACACATGATTTACTGTAGTAACACATGATTTACTGTAGTGACACCACATGATTTACTGTAGTAACACCACATGATTTACTGTAGTAACACCACATGATTTACTGTAGTAACACCACATGATTTACTGTAGTAACACATGATTTACTGTAGTGACACCACATGGTATTGTTGCAGAAATAGTCAAATGTTTTGTTTTTTTTATTCATCTCAGGGTTCGTACAACCTTTTGAGAGTGAAATTCAAGCACTTTTCAAGGGTTTTCAAGGGCTTCACACTTTTTCCAGCCCTTCAAAGCTCTGAATATTATCCAATTTTAATGTTATTTATTTTTAATGTGATGATTTGTAAAACTAAAAGTTTAAATGTGTAGAAAAAACTAACACTTTCTGCGGCAAACAAGCACTTTTATTAAAAAAAAAAAAAAGTTCTTCACTGCTTAACTGCACTTATTAACAAAACAATGCAAAACAATAGTAATTTTATTATTAAATTAACTTTATGATAAAGTTTCCTCCAGCGCCACCAAATCGGGTCGCTGCTCTCAAATGTTAGTCTGGAGCCCTGCTTTCAGAAATCTCTGATCAAGCTTTGACACTTCTGCTTTGCTAATTATAACTTGATTATTTATAGAAACAGGATGTTCATAATTCATTGATCAGTGAGGGATTGACTGTTTGAAATGTTGTCAAATTTTGAAGCATCTTTTGAGGCTAATATTATTATTTGTTTTAGAGTGACAAATCAACTAACGGCAATTCACAGAATTCATCAAATCTACTGATAATGTTTATTGATTTCTGCTCTTGATTTCCCACCAAAATGATGTCATCCTGTAGGATGGAATTAATGGAACATATTATAAAAAAACAAACGGGATGGGAAAAAAATACAAATTGATCACCTATTAAAACAATATTCCCCAGAAACATGTTTTGCTCATGAAACATTTCAATTAGAGAAAGAAAATACATTTTAAATAAGAATTAATGAATATGATTTACATAACAGTCAAAAGTTTGGAATAATTAAGATGTTTTTGAAAGAGTCTCTTCTGCTCACCAAGGCTGCATTAATTTGATTAAAAATAGTGAAATATTATTACAATTCAAAATATCAGTTTTCTATGTGAATATATAGTAAAGTGTAATTTATTGCTGTGATTAAAGCTGAATTTTCAGCATCATTACTCCAGTCTTCAGTGTCACATGATCCCTCAGAAATCATTCTAATATGATGATTTGATGCTCAAGACACATTTATGATTATTATCAGTGTTGAAAACAGTTTCATAATTTCGACTTGTAGGCAGTTGATCCTACAGAATTAGTCAATCTCAAATCTACCCTTTTTGTCAAAAATACTAGAAAAGGCAGTGTCCTCACAATTATGCTCCTTTTTAGAAAGAAATGCTATCTGTGAGGATTTCCAGTCAGGATTTAGACCGTATCATAGTACTGAGACTGCTCTCATTAGAGTTACAAATGATTTACTCTTATCATCTGATCGTGGTTGTATCTCTCTGTTAGTGTTACTCGATCTTAGCGTTGCATTCAATACTATCGACCACAACATTCTTTTGAATAGACTCGAAAATTATGTGCTGTTACGAATTTATGTGGGAAAATATTTTTTCTTCAATATAATCAGATATAATGGGGATGTGAAACTGCATCTGGTCCAGGTGTTTTGTGTGTGTGAGAGTATATTCATGATGGATTTAACACATGATCTTTTGCATGCGTCCGTCAGGCGGGAGACGAGTCGTCCGAGGAAGAGGAAGGAGAGGTTGACAGCGAGGTGGAGTTTCCACGCAGACAAAGGTGAGTCATGCATTGATGATCAATAATTCATATTCATTATTCTCCGGAAGAGTGAATCTTTAAACCTGTGTTTCTGTAGCCATTAGCCTGTAGAGCGTCAGGATTCATCACGTTTAAATGTGACTTAAGGCGAGACACTGCAGGCAGAGACATTGCTTTTTCATGCAATGGTGAATTAACAGCATCTTGTTTCAGACTAGTGGAAAGAAAACATCCAAAATTGTAGCTATTTGCATTTGTAGATTTCAATTATAATCCAAATCTTTAAAGGCGGGGAGTTTGAGTCAGAAATCTCCACTTCAGCAGCTTTACATACAAAGAATCAATTTTAATCTTAATGTTGTCCCCTTCCAGGCCTCATCGCTGTATGAGCAGCTTCCAGTCATACTCCACCTTTAGTTCGGAGAACCTGTCGGTGTCTGACGGAGAGGAGGGCAACACCAGTGACCACTCGCACAGCGGCCCGCTGGAGCAGCTCAGCGCCAGTCAGGAGGAGCATCTGGACGAGCTGCTGTCCCATACACCTGAGATCCCCATCGACATCTCCACGCAGTCCGACGGCCTGTCGGATAAAGAGTGCGCCGTCCGCCGGGTCAAGACTCAGATCTCTTTGGGCAAACTGTGTGCGGATGAGCACAGCTACGAGGTGAACGCTGCAGCGCTTTCATGCTAACCCGTCTACATATGAAATAAAATAAAATGTTTAAATGAGAACAAAATAAAGCACTTACTAAAAATATATTTTATTACAAATAAAACAATAAAATTATCAGAATAAAACAATTAATAAAAATATGAAATATTTGAAATGAATAAAATGAAATAAATATTTTTAAAATACAAAAAATTAAATTAAAACAATTACTGAAAAACATGTAGTATTTGGAATACGATAAAATTTATAATTGTTAAAAACAAAATAAACTGCTTACTAAAAATATATTTTATTTGAAAAAATAAATGCATAATTTAAAAATAAAAACAATCAAAATAAAACAATTACTAAACAAAAATAAATATTTTAAATACATTAAAATAAAAAACAATCAAAATAAAACGCTTAGTAAAAAATTATATACATTTGAAATTGATATTAGAATAAATATAGAATTTAAAATAAAAACAATCAAAATAAAACAATTACTATACAAAAATAAATTAATTAAACAAATTAAAATTAAAATAAAAACACTTTGTAAAAAGATATATATTAATTGAAATAAATTGATATTAGAATAAATACATGAAAACAATCAAAATACAATTACTAAACAAAATAAATATTTTTTAAATAAATTAAAATAAAATAATAGAAAACAGTCAAAATAAAACGCCTAGTAAAAAGATATAAATTAATTGAAATAAATTGATATTAGAATAAATACATGAAAACAATCAAAATACAACAAAAATAAATAAAAAAGTAAAATAAATCATTTTAAAATGAAAAACAGTTGAAATAAACTTAAATATTGTATTTGTTTACCTGCATATCATGTGACCATTAACCATCATTAGAGAAAAGTGAACATGCGAATGTGTTGTTAAATTATTGAAATATTAACCTCAAATCTCGAAGGTACTTTTTTTAAAGCTATAAAATATTTTAAGTCAAAAGGTGTTCCGCTGACAAAAAAAGTTCCCTGGTTTAAATAAACCACTTCAAAAAACAATTCATCCACGAATCTTTGCCAATCTGAACATAGTCATAATTGCAATTTCATAATTGGACAATATTCTGAAGAATAATCATTAGTTTCTGACAAAACCATAATGTGGTGAATCAGATGTTGAGCAGATCAGTGTTGAAATCCCTTAGTATGATTTGACTAACTGTGAACTGTTTCCTGTTTCTTTATCTCTCCGCTCAGAATCCGCTGCATTTCGGTGATTCCGACTGTGATACGTCGGATGCGGAATGTTCCGACGCCACCATCAGGAACAAGCAGCCCTGCGCACCCTCTTCCTGGTGAGCCTCCGGAGGAAACCACGGCAATAATCGACGCCTGCTGTATACAGCCATGACCCTTAGCCCATTTTATCCAGCCCTTCCCATAATCCACCCCTCTCTCTCTGAGCATCTCAGGCAGATTCCTCTGAAGTGATAATGTAGCTAGAGTAACATGCATAATTTATTTTATTATGAGCTGGAGGAACAAAATCAGGAACTCGAATTCCAACATCAACAAAAAAAAAAAGAGCATAAATTCAGAGTATTAACGCTGGAGTGTTCGAAACAAAACAAGGCAACTCAATACCAGGTTAGTTAGCTAGTAAGCTAGGTTAAGATGATTGTGGTCTGCAAGAATGTGTGTATATATGTCCGTAGGTACGTGAACGAAAGTGTTAAGTGTGTAGCTCGAGGATCCATTCCATGACGGGACCACAGACACATGGGACGTCAAAAATGAGACGCGTCCCTCTGGCAACCTGCTACTTCCTGAGTTTACAGAAGTGACGCCCTTCAGGGTAACTTTAGTTTCAGCACCAGCAGGAACAATGTCTTCTTTTTGTTTGTTTCTTTTGCCGTTTTGACTTCCAAGATCTGTGGATGAATCCCAGCATGCCTGCTTGGTCGGCATTTGATCAGCCAATCAGACTGCTGCTGCTGCTGCTGCTCGCCTCTACGGACAAATAGGAAGTCAAATAACAACTGCTCCACTGGAACAACATCTTTTAATGATCAAATCAGTGTTTAAACGAACCCGGAGCAGCTTTTTTCTCATCTCAGGACTGTGTTTGAAGAGACGCTGTGGACGGCCAGGTGAGAGCAGGACGCCTGGCGTGTGTGGACATCAACCCTAAAGAGTTTCTTTTCTTCCGTCATCTTTAACTTGACGTGAAAAACCAACGATGTAGATGTTCTGGAGATGCAGTGTCCCATTAGATTAAGTTAAAGGGATCTTTATCCAAAAACACGCTATAATTCATGTCATTCCAAACCTGTTTGAAATGTTCTTTCATAAAATGACCAAAAAAGCACCATAAAAGTGTCATACCCTCTTGAAAATAATGCTGCTTTATTGGCATTGATGGTTCCATTAAGAACTTTTCCATTCCACTAAAGGTTCTTTAGATTTTTAAAATGTTCTTCACACTAAAAAAAGATTATTTTAAAGTGCCCCTATTATGATATTTTAAAGGTTCCTAATTTAGTTTTAGAGTCTCCTACAACAGGTTTACATGCATCCAAGGTAAAAAAACACCTTCATTTTCTCGTAATATACATTAGACATCACCTCATTTCTTTAAGAGTCTGAAAACGGTTAGTTTCGAAGATTCAGCCTCTATAAAACCCTCCTTTCTGAGAGTTTACTCTGCTCTGATTGGTCAGACAGCCCAGTCGGTTGTGATTGGTCTACTCTGCTCTGATTGGTCAGATGGTCCAGTCTGTTGGGATTGGTCTACTCTGCTCTGATTGGTCAGATGGCCCAGTCTGTCGTGATTGGTCTACTCTGCTCTGATTGGTCAGATGGCCCAGTCTGTTGTGATTGGTCTACTCTGCTCTGATTGGTCAGATGGTCCAGTCTGTTGGGATTGGTCTACTCTGCTCTGATTGGTCAGATGGTCCAGTCTGATGTGATTGGTCTACTCTGCTCTGATTGGTCAGATGGTCCAGTCTGTTGTGATTGGTCTACTCTGCTCTGATTGGTCAGATGGTCCAGTCTGATGTGATTGGTGTACTCTGCTCTGATTGGTCAGATGGTCCAGTCTGTTGTGATTGGTCTACTCTGCTCTGATGGGTCAGATGGTCCAGTCTGATGTGATTGGTCTACTCTGCTCTGATGGGTCAGATGGTCCAGTCTGATGTGATTGGTGTACTCTGCTCTGATTGGTCAGATGGCCCAGTCTGTTGTGATTTGGTCTACTCTGCTCTGATTGGTCAGATGGTCCAGTCTGTTGGGATTGGTCTACTCTGCTCTGATTGGTCAGATGGCCCAGTCTGTTGTGATTGGCCGACCTCTTACAGGGCATGTTGGAAATTAAATGCCTATTATTACAGTATATCTGAATTTCAACTCCAAATCTTCCTCAGCATTTGATACATAGTGATACGAATGGTTGTGGTGTTTTTTCCGTAAACAATTCCAGCGTGAGTCCTCATCCTTTTGAAGCGCATGCAAAGTTGAATGTCGACAACGCAAACCAAACTCTGCTACAACTACTTTATTTATTATGCACTTTGATCTTTAACTTTGCAGACCTTTTACATTCTCAACAGCTGTATTACACACTGCATGAAGGGTGATTATTTGAAAAAGCATAATAGGGGCACTTTAAGAATTATTCACTGAGAGTTTCTTTGGGAAACCAAAAATCCCTTTTGGAACCGTCATGAAGAGTGTAAAAGTTCCAAGAACATCATACAGGTTTGTAACAACATAAGGGTGAATAAATGATGACAGAATTATCGTTTTTGGTTCAAATGTCCCTCTATAGCGTCTTTAATGTGTATGTTGTGGTTTTGATGGTGTTTGTGTGTTTTAGTGTGCCGTTCATGGAGACTGCAGAAGCACAGACCTTTAAACGAGCTCTGTTTGTTTAAGGGCCGCGGGTGAATCAGCAATAACGTCGCTTTTGCGCTCAGGCCATTGAGAATCGTTTGCTCAGGATGACTGTCTAGCAGGCTGGACAGATGCAGCGTCGCGAGAAGTGAGGCGAGTTGGAAATAAACTGCTTTGTAAAAGACCTCTATTTTTGCAGATATGAGTTCATTATTTTTACACCGTGAGTTTTTTTGAGTAAAAAAAAAAGGAAAAGGAAAGAAAAAGTTCTCATGCTTTTTGCTGGTTTAATGCTCAGGTTCAATGCTTTATAGTGCGAATGAGTCTCCACTAGGGAAAAGCGGTTTGTCTGTCTTGCTCGTGTTTGGAAATAAGGCCACTGCGTTTAAATCCAAACCTGGATTAAACCGCAGTATGAACGTGGCCTGTGTGTCTCAGTGTAAACTCTCCCTTGCAAATATGTTATTTGTCATTTTCCTTATGAAAGGGACACTGCATCTTCCGGCATGTCTATATATTATTGTTGCATTCATATTTACCCTGTGTTTAGATATAGACGTTATAGTACTAGTTAAAATGCCTCGTCCATCATCAGTAAATGCAGCCGGTCCTCCAGATGTGTTGCTGAACAGGATACGGCAAGTGAAGTAAACTGTGAATGGTATTATTATTTTCCGTCTACTTGCAGCTTTACTAAAAGGAGCCTTGCAAGATGTAATTCTACACTAAAACTACAGTATCGTTGAATATGCGAGGAAAGCTGCCAGTTTGCAGCGAATGGACAAAGCAAAGGCCACTGGAAACAAACTTTAGGTCAACATGAAATCAAAACGGACCCCTTTTTACTTTATGGTTTATTGTGAATTGTGCACAATTCATGTGCAGCATTCCTGTTTTAATGCAATATTTTTGACCTCTCTGGTTCATAATGCCCACTTTTTCTGAAGGGTAAAATCAAGTCCCGCCCCTTTTCTCTCTCTTAATATCAAGTTTTACCCAGAAATATCAAAAGTAAAATGGGTTGTGAACAGTGTTTCATGTTGACTTCAAACTCTGGGCCAATTTCCCAATGTCATTGGGGGGAAAATATCAGCCATTATTACTGTACAATTAAATTTTTTGTCATTTCTGTTCAGTATGATGGTAATGTGCTAAAGACGCAAGATGAAGTGAACTTTAGTTGTGACGAAGGCAAACCGAATACACACACCAACCTCAATGTTTCGTTTACGTGTCGCGCTAAAGATCAAGCCTGCGTTTTTAGTGAGTGATGTATTGAAGTATGATGATGTATGAAGTCTTTCCGGCCACAGAGCCATCACAAATCCTGTAAAATATGATTTTAATTTAATTTAATTTAAAAATATCTGTCTTTTTTTTTTGTAGCTGGTCTACATGATCATTTAACTTAATTTATTTTGATGCACTAGTAAGATTTATGTTAATTTCTGTGCTTTTTCATCTCTTATTGAAGTATTACTGACGAGTTGAGATGGCATCTTAAAGGAAAAATGATCTCAGAACATTTGGTAATTATTTTCTCCACCCGTATGCTGTTATTTTTATATGGAAAATGGGGGGGAAATATCTGTACATTTATTATATTTTCAGATTTCATTCTCGTGGACCATTGTTTCTGGCAAGAGATTATTGGCTCACGTTTAATCATTGTAATAAAATGACATAAAATGTTGTAAAGATAATTTCAGCGCCATACGTTTCAGTTCTTGGGCTGTCTAAACTCTAAATCCTGCCATCTCTGTCCTATTAACCATTTTTAATTGCTTTGTCAACTACTACATATACAGGTATTTAAAACAAAAAACTATTTTTGTGCAGAATGTCTTCAGCTCTGGGCTAATTTTCCTCCTGTTAGTTTCATGTCTCACCTTTTTTCCTTCCTTATCTTGAATGGTGTTATGATCAACCAATCCTGACGATTTCCTGTAATAGCCTGTGCACAGTGCGACAGGAGTGACGTGTAAAATCAAGGCAGAGCAACTGCATGGAATAAACACTGATGTACTGTACCAAACTCTCCGGCCTCCTTATTCTGTGCATATCTATAATGTTTAGTTTAACTGATACTCATGAAGAGGTTTGTTGTGCATTTTAGATAAATCCTTTTAAAGAGTGAAAATCCCTTACAGCCGTAAATAAGGCCTACAGTATTTCATATCTATTCACTTATAGAGGTATGAAGCAGAACTGAGTTTAAAGAAATAGTTTACCCAAAAAATTTAAATACTGCCATTAATTCCTCACCCTCAGGTCATTCCAAACCTGTAAGACTTTCGTTCTTCTTCGGAACACAAATGAAGATCTCCATTGACAGCTACGCAACTACCACTTTGACACTTCAAAAACTTCAAGAGATCGCAAAACTAATCCATATGAGATGAGCGGTTTAGACTCGATCGCTTTATATGATGAACAGATTTAATTTAATTTACTCACATCAGTAAAAGGAAGCATGTTCTTGACGTGCGAGAACCAATGAGGTTCATTCTCGTGTTACGCAGCACGAGTGAGCTTCTCAAGAACCAATGAGGTTCATTCTCGTGTTACGCATCACGTTTGAGCTTCAGCGAGAACCAATGAGGTTCATTCTTGTGTTACGCATCACGTTTGAGCTTCAGCAAGAACCAATGAGGTTCATTCTTGTGTTACGCATCACGTTTGAGCTTCCTCAAGAACCAATGAGGTTCATTCTCGTGTTACGCATCACGTTTGAGCTTCAGCAAGAACCAATGAGGTTCATTCTTGTGTTACGCATCACGTTTGAGCTTCCTCAAGAACCAATGTGGTTCATTCTCGTGTTACGCAGCACGTTTGAGCTTCAGCGAGAACCAATGAGGTTCATTCTCGTGTTACGCATCACGTTTGAGCTTCAGCAAGAACCAATGAGGTTCATTCTCGTGTTACGCAGCATGTTTGAGCTTCAGCAAAAACCAATGAGGTTAATTCTCGTGTTACGCAACACGTTTGAGCTTCAGCAAAAACCAATGAGGTTCATTCTTGTGTTACGCATCACGTTTGAGCTTCCTCAAGAACCAATGAGGTTCATTCTCGTGTTACGCATCACGTTTGAGCTTCAGCAAGAACCAATGAGGTTCATTCTCGTGTTACGCATCACGTTTGAGCTTCAGCAAGAACCAATGAGGTTCATTCTCATGTTACGCAACACGTTTGAGCTTCAGCAAGAACCAATGAGGTTCATTCTTGTGTTACACATCACGTTTGAGCTTCCTCAAGAACCAATGAGGTTCATTCTCGTGTTATGCATCACGTTTGAGCTTCAGCAGGAACCAATGAGGTTCATTCTCGTGTTACACATCACGTTTGAGCTTCAGCAAGAACCAATGAGGTTCATTCTCGTGTTACGCATCACGTTTGAGCTTCAGCAAAAACCAATGAGGTTCATTCTCGTGTTACGAATCACGTTTGAGCTTCAGCAAAAACCAATGAGGTTCATTCTCGTGTTACGCATCACGTTTGAGCTTCAGCAAGAACCAATGAGGTTCATTCTCGTGTTACGCATCACGTTTGAGCTTCTCAAGAACCAATGAGGTTCATTCTCGTGTTACGCATCACGTTTGAGCTTCTCAAGAACCAATGAGGTTCATTCTCGTGTTACGCATCACGTTTGAGCTTCTCAAGAACCAATGAGGTTCATTCTCGTGTTACGCATCACGTTTGAGCTTCAGCAGGAACCAATGAGGTTCATTCTCGTGTTACGCAGCACGAGTGAGCTTCTCAAGAACCAATGAGGTTCATTCTCGTGTTACGCATCACGTTTGAGCTTCAGCAAGAACCAATGAGGTTCATTCTCGTGTTACGCAGCACATTTGAGCTTCAGCAAGAACCAATGAGGTTCATTCTCGTGTTACGCAGCACGAGTGAGCTTCTCAAGAACCAATGAGGTTCATTCTCGTGTTACGCATCACGTTTGAGCTTCAGCAAGAACCAATGAGGTTCATTCTCGTGTTACGCAGCACATTTGAGCTTCAGCAAGAACCAATGAGGTTCATTCTCGTGTTACGCATCACGTTTGAGCTTCTCAAGAACCAATGAGGTTCATTCTCGTGTTACGCATCACGTTTGAGCTTCAGCAGGAACCAATGAGGTTCATTCTCGTGTTACGCAGCACGAGTGAGCTTCTCAAGAACCAATGAGGTTCATTCTCGTGTTACGCATCACGTTTGAGCTTCAGCAAGAACCAATGAGGTTCATTCTCGTGTTACGCAGCACATTTGAGCTTCAGCAAGAACCAATGAGGTTCATTCTCGTGTTACGCAGCACGAGTGAGCTTCTCAAGAACCAATGAGGTTCATTCTTGTGTTACGCATCACGTTTGAGCTTTAGCAGAAACCAATGAGGTTCATTCTCGTGTTACGCATCACGTTTGAGCTTCAGCAGGAACCAATGAGGTTCATTCTCGTGTTACGCATCACGTTTGAGCTTCAGCAGGAACCAATGAGGTTCATTCTCGTGTTACGCATCACGTTTGAGCTTCAGCAGGAACCAATGAGGTTCATTCTCGTGTTACGCATCACGTTTGAGCTTCAGCAGGAACCAATGAGGTTCATTCTCGTGTTACGCATCACGTTTGAGCTTCAGCAGGAACCAATGAGGTTCATTCTCGTGTTACGCAGCACATTTGAGCTTCAGCAGGAACCAATGAGGTTCATTCTTGTGTTATGCAGCACGTTTGAGCTTCAGCAGGAACCAATGAGGTTCATTCTCGTGTTACGCATCACGTTTGAGCTTCAGCAAGAACCAATGAGGTTCATTCTTGTGTTATGCAGCACGTTTGAGCTTCAGCAGGAACCAATGAGGTTCATTCTCGTGTTACGCATCACGTTTGAGCTTCAGCAAGAACCAATGAGCTTCATTCTCGTGTTACGCATCACGTTTGAGCTTCAGCAAGAACCAATGAGGTTCATTCTCGTGTTACGCATGACGTTTGAGCTTCAGCAGGAACCAATGAGGTTCATTCTCGTGTTACGCGTCACGTTTGAGCTTCAGCAAGAGGTTTGACCTCGCGCGTCAAGCAGGTTTGCTGATCATTGTGAATAATATCCTAAATTAAATCTGTTCATCATATAAAGTGATCGAGTCTTTTCAGAAAATTTGGACAAAATCCGCTCAATTCATATGGATTAGATTTACTATATCTTTATGAACTTTTTGAAGCATCAAAGTGGTATTTGCGTAGCTGTCAATGGATATACAGAAAGCTCTCAGATTTAATCAAAACTTTATTTGTGTTTTGAAGATGAACGAAGGTCTTACGGGTCAACATGAGGGTGAGTAATTAATGACAGAATTTTCATTTTGGGGCGTACTATCCCTTTAAGGGCCAGATAACGTATCATTTAATATAGTGTTGCATGTTCAAAGTTCACAAGTTTTATTGCATTTACAAATTATATAGAGAATGAGGTCTTTGGACTATTACTGTACAACCAGTGAGAAAAAACATCTAGGTTGCATTTGGCCGATTGCATGAACTATTAACAAATGCAAGATAGCTTTTTATATAATGCTAATTATAATTAAAAAGCAAGCACAAAACGTTCGTATGACGTTGCATTTCGGTTAGGGTTATTGCAACATATTTGCACTGCAGCATCATAAATATTCCAGATCTGCCTGTTGCTCCAGGATAAGGAAATCGTGCAGTCAAAACACGCGCATGCACGCATTGTGCCGAACAAACTGTTCTCTACAGCGCGTGCACTGGGTGGAGACGTCAGCGCGCGGAGGGGCGTCCTTGCGTCTTCCCGGAAGGTCGATCTGCGCAGGAGACCAGACCACCAGACGCGGTGTAAACGATCCTCTCCGAGCGATTCATTTACAGTGCTGCGGTAACCGTATACTCTTATTTCTTATTAGAAGCGGGTGTGGCGGAAGACACGCGAGCAGAATGAGTTCAGCCGGGCTGGAGAAGCTGCGGATGACGGGCGCGGGCAGAGCCATCGCCGCGCTGACCAGCGGAGGAGACGCGCAAGGTGACCCAGGGACTTGACCACTGCACACACACACACACACATGCATTTACACAAGACACCAGGACGCTGTCTGAGTTAGGCAGCCGTGTTTGTTCATTTAATGACACCAAAAAGCATTAGGAGATTTATATGAGACCAGATTTCCATATGCTTGACACTGAGATTAACTGCAAACTGACCTGCATTGGTCAGCTGTAGACTTTCTGCCAGCTGTTTTTGATTTGAACATGTATTTAATGTACCGCTCAGTAATATGGTGTTTAGGGAAGGGTTGCAACACTTTTTATATTTTCTTCAGTTTCTCAGAGACTGTTTTTATTGGAAAGCCAACATTTTAATACATTAAACTTAAATCTGTCAGCTACCCACCCACACCTCTGTAACATATGATAATATACATACAATTTATACTTGAATAATAGACCCCATAAGAGGGGATGGTTGCAACATTCATTAAGATGTAATACAAATAACATCATTTTGCAATTTCTTTATTTTATTTGTACACTAAGTCAAATTAACTGTATAAAGACAAAGACTAGTAAAAGGGGAAAAACTATTCTCAAGTAGCCTAACAACCATGTTTTGGTTAATTATTATAATAAATGTGAACTACAAAATATTCTTTAATCAAAATCAAGACACTGAAATAGCTTTGTGTACTACTTTGATGTGTGTGCTGAAAACAACACACAAAATGTAGGCTACATTGTGGCTGACAGTATTTACTTAAAAAAGGGGATATACCTGGTTATTGAAAGATGTAATTAGTTGTTAGTAATTAATTACTTTTTAGAGTAACTTACACAATACTGGTTACATTGTTCATGCATTAATGTTGTCATAGGGGACAGTTGCAACAGCATGTCCCAACACTGACAGCCATGATCAAACCTGCTATGCTAGCTTGACACAATAGCTTTGACACATGGTAGCTATGTCTTTTAGAAGCTAAGAAAACACTGATTAAAGTGATGTAACTTTATAATGCTCCACGCAAACAGTTTAGACAGTATGACGAAAAATCGGAGCATGAAAAACTCGTACTCAGGCTTTTTACTTAGTTTTTTTTGCAGAAGGAATGGTCGCTGCTTTCTTCCAGAGAGGTAGAGGGGCTAAATGAGCATGAGTATCATCTCTAGCTCATTCCTGATTGAAGGAGTAAGCAATGTTGCAATCGTCCCCACTCTCCCCTATTCTAGATCTATATAAATCTATGCAGCTAATGTAAGTACAGTATTGAAGTGAGCAAGACCTGTCAGATGAACCGCTGAATCTCACTGAACCTGTCAAGAACATTATGCATATAAATTAAGAACTTTTTTTTACCCTCATTGGCTCTATATTGTTATTTATATGCTGATATACTATATGCCAGACTGGGTTATTATAGTTAACTGTACCATAAAAACAAAAAAATTTATGAAAACAATTTTTACTTCGATAAAAAAAAAATCGATAATCTAATCTAACATAAAAGTTTGTAATATATATATATATATACACATGTTGTATGTTTGGCTGGACTCTTGCATTGGCAATACAAGATCTTGACCAAAAATGTATGCACCTCTTGATGGAAATAACATCACAGCATTTATTTTCATCAAAAGGTGCATACATTTTTTCCTCCAGCACATCCCTAAGGCATTCAGTGAATTTAAGGTGTGGACTCAGAGGTGCCGATTCATGTGTGAAAATGATCCTTCATTCTTTCACAGTTTGAGCCTGATGAATCTTGACATTGTCATCCTGGAATATGGCCATGATGTGTCTTCCTACATGGTTGTTTAAGAAATGAAAAGCTACACACTCCATCAATTAGGGTTAGAAGAACTGTTGCCAAACATATAACATGCTAGAAACATAAAAATCACTGCAATAATGATCCAATCATTGACTCTTAAGCATTTGCCAATTTAAATCCAAACAGAGACTTTTTTTTTTGGCCTGGGAAGTGTATATACACTCACCTAAAGGATTATTAGGAACACCATACTAATACTGTGTTTGTCCCCCTTTCGCCTTCAGAACTGCCTTAATTCTACGTGGCATTGATTCAACAAGGTGCTGAAAGCATTCTTTAGAAATGTTGGCCCCTATTGATAGGATAGCATCTTGCAGTTGATGGAGATTTGTGGGACGCACATCCAGGGCACGAAGCTCCCGTTCCACCACATCCCAAAGATGCTCTATTGGGTTGAGATCTGGTGACTGTGGGGGCCATTTTAGTACGGTGAACTCATTGTCATGTTCAAGAAACCAATTTGAAATGATTCGAGCTTTGTGACATGGTGCATTATCCTGCTGGAAGTAGCCATCAGAGGATGGGTACATGGTGGTCATAAAGGGATGGACATGGTCAGAAACAATGCTCAGGTAGGCCGTGGCATTTAAACGATGCCCAATTGGCACTAAGGGGCCTAAAGTGTGCCAAGAAAACATCCCACACACTATTAAACCACCACCACCAGCCTGCACAGTGGTAACAAGGCATGATGGATCCATGTTCTCATTCTGTTTACGCCAAATTCTGACTCTACCATCTGAATGTCTCAACAGAAATCGAGACTCATCAGACCAGGCAACATTTTTCCAGTCTTCAACTGTCCAATTTTGGTGAGCTTGTGCAAATTGTAGCCTCTTTTTCCTATTTGTAGTGGAGATGAGTGGTACCCGGTGGGGTCTTCTGCTGTTGTAGCCCATCCGCCTCAAGGTTGTGCGTGTTGTGGCTTCACAAATGCTTTGCTGCATACCTCGGTTGTAACGAGTTGTTATTTCAGTCAAAGTTGCTCTTCTATCAGCTTGAATCAATCTGCCCATTCTCCTCTGACCTCTAGCATCAACAAGGCATTTTCGCCCACAGGACTGCCGCATACTGGATGTTTTTCCCTTTTCACACCATTCTTTGTAAACTCTAGAAATGGTTGTGCGTGAAAATCCCAGTAACTGA
Source organism: Rhinogobio ventralis (assembly GCA_039654625.1). Taxonomy (NCBI): domain Eukaryota; kingdom Metazoa; phylum Chordata; class Actinopteri; order Cypriniformes; family Gobionidae; genus Rhinogobio; species Rhinogobio ventralis. Next base: position 3,351,770 of record CM077197.1, read on the forward strand.
GCAGATTGTGAAATACTAAGACCGGCCCGTCTGGCACCAACAACCATTCCACGCTCAAAATTGCTTAAATTCAATTTTTTATTAATGCAATTATCTAATCAACCAATCACATGGCAGTTGCTTCAATGCATTTAGGGGTGTGGTCCTGGTCAAGACAATCTCCTGAACTCCAAACTGAATGTCAGAATGGGAAAGAAAGGTGATTTAAGCAATTTTGAGCGTGGCATGGTTGTTGGTGCCAGACGGGCCGGTCTGAGTATTTCACAATCTGCTCAGTTACTGGGATTTTCACGCACAACCATTTCTAGAGTTTACAAAGAATGGTGTGAAAAGGGAAAAACATCCAGTATGCGGCAGTCCTGTGGGCGAAAATGCCTTGTTGATGCTAGAGGTCAGAGGAGAATGGGCCGACTGATTCAAGCTGATAGAAGAGCAACTTTGACTGAAATAACCACTCGTTACAACCGAGGTATGCAGCAAAGCATTTGTGAAGCCACAACACGCACAACCTTGAGGCGGATGGGCTACAACAGCAGAAGACCCCACCGGGTACCACTCATCTCCACTACAAATAGGAAAAAGAGGCTACAATTTGCACGAGCTCACCAAAATTGGACAGTTGAAGACTGGAAAAATGTTGCCTGGTCTGATGAGTCTCGATTTCTGTTGAGACATTCAGATGGTAGAGTCAGAATTTGGCGTAAACAGAATGAGAACATGGATCCATCATGCCTTGTTACCACTGTGCAGGCTGGTGGTGGTGGTGTAATGGTGTGGGGGATGTTTTCTTGGCACACTTTAGGCCCCTTAGTGCCAATTGGGCATCGTTTAAATGGCACGGCCTACCTGAGCATTGTTTCTGACCATGTCCATCACTTTATGACCACCATGTACCCATCCTCTGATGGCTACTTCCAGCAGGATAATGCACCATGTCACAAAGCTCGAATCATTTCAAATTGGTTTCTTGAACATGACAATGAGTTCACTGTACTAAAATGGCCCCCACAGTCACCAGATCTCAACCCAATAGAGCATCTTTGGGATGTGGTGGAACGGGAGCTTCGTGCCCTGGATGTGCATCCCACAAATCTCCATCAACTGCAAGATGCTATCCTATCAATATGGGCCAACATTTCTAAAGAATGCTTTCAGCACCTTGTTGAATCAATGCCACGTAGAATTAAGGCAGTTCTGAAGGTGAAAGGGGGTCAAACACAGTATTAGTATGGTGTTCCTAATAATCCTTTAGGTGAGTGTATATATACAGTATATACACACACATATTTACAAACTTTAATGTTAGATGTGATTAATACTTCAGTTTATTAATACAAACTATAGTAGTATTTCTACAATTATATTAAAAATTGTATCAAATATATCTAATATTTTAATTGACAAGGAATCGTGTCAGATGTGCATTATGAATTTTAAACATTAAAATCCAGAAAGTGATGACTCACTATTGATTATTGTGAGGATGATGGGCGGTGATTAAACTCCTGAATACCGAGGGTCATGTGTGATTGTTTAAAATGTAATGCTCTCTGTCCGTCAGGTATGAACGCAGCGATCCGCGCCGTGACCCGGATGGGCATCTATGTGGGCGCCAAGGTGTATCTGGTGTATGAGGTACTCCTGCCAATGTATGGATGATGGAAACATTTGAAATCGCTAAACGTGTGTTTACATGAGTATTCATGTGTGTGTGTGTGATTTCAGGGGTATCAAGGACTGGTGGACGGAGGAGACAATATTAAACTGGCCAACTGGCAAAGCGTCACTAATATAATTCAGCTGGTAAGAGCATCAGACAGATCAACATTCAAACATTTATTATAAGCTCTTCTTCTTTCATGAGTACACTACTGTTTAAAAGTTTGGGGTCAGTATTTTATTTATTTATTTTAATACTTTCATTCACCAAAGATGAAATGATTTCTAAAGGATCATGTGACACTGAAGACTGGAGTAATGATGCTGAAAATTCAGCTTTGATCACAGAAATAAATTACACTTTACTATATATTCACATAGAAAACTGCTATTTTAAATTGTAATAACATTTCACAATTTTAACTGTATTTTTGACCAAATAAATGCAGCCTTGGTGAGCAGAAGAGACTAAAACTGACCCCAAACTTTTGAACGCTAGTGTATATTTGGTTAAAATATTATATTATTTATTAATATTTCGAATGAGGTTTTATATTTTCAGTTTTCATATTAAGTTTTTGTTTAATTTTGAATAATTTTGTTTAGTTTTTGGATTGTTTATATTTAATTTAGCATTCATTTATTTTTATTTCAGCTTTATTTTAGGTATTTTTAGTTACCTAAACTTATTTATTTAAGGTAGTTGCCAAGGCAACATTTCCAATATTATGATATCTAATAACATTAAATATAATATTTCAATAAAAATATATTTATATTTAATTTAGCTCTTTTTCAATGAATGCTGCTGATTTGTAGTTAACAGTAGCACTGCTGTAGTGAAGGTTAACTCTGGTTTCATTGAGTTGTGGGTTTCTGATGTTGACTCTTCATGCTTTCTCTCTTCTGTGTTCTTCGGTTAAGCTGGTTAACTGGTAAGATGTCCTGCTGCATGTGCTCTAGTGCTTCATTCAGTTAAAGCCTGATATCAGAATAACAAAGACATTATTAACATCTATAGATGCTGCGGATAGTGTCGGAAATGCAGTAGTTTGGTCTTATGAAATGAATTCAGGATTATATTATTACCTGCTTGTCCAGCAGAGAGTTTTAACATAATCCAGTTGGAAAGTGGAGACTGTTAAAGGAAAAGTGCCCCCAAAAATGAAGATTCTGTCATCATTTATTCACCCTCATATGCTGTTATTGTTTCAGTGAAATTGTAAATAATCTTCACAGATAAACGATCCCGTCTACACTCACATTTCATTTGCAATCACGTTTGTTGATGCATTGTGCCAGGTTTGATGTCAGTCGCCAACTACAGTCAACTAGTTAGCTCTGCTACAAGTTACTAGCAAAAAGTTGTTTATTTAAAGTGGTTCCACATTTATCCATCCATCCATCTGCAAAATGGCACTGAGCGTTTGTTGAAACTGAATGAGATGCATCAATGCAACATTTTTTAATCTGATTGACAGAGAAGATTGTCATTAACTTGTAATATAGTGCATGAGCCACATGGACTCCTGTTACGTATGGAAGCATATATGGGTAGCAATGTTTAATTTGAAATGTAATATGTAAAATGGCAATGTATTTCTGTATTTAAATTTACATTTTCCATACCAAATGTGCAACGTCTGGAGCAAAATGCTAATTCAAATTCAATTATATAATTTAAATGTGCCATTTCCTACACTAGTTGCATTTTCAACTCCACATTAAATTTTTCGACATGCATTGCGGGACATTTAATGAAAATGTAATCGCGTCTAAACTGTGAGTGTTAATGCAATTAAGAAAAATACTCGTTTTGCTACAACTGTTTCCTTAAACATGGTAAACATATCTAATCATTTCTGTAATCATTTTCATTTTGCAATGTTAAAATATGTTTTAAATGATATGTTAAATCTAGTGTATAAAATAGGAAAATAGCATTTTGCTCCAAACGTTGCACATTTGGTAAGGAACGTGTCATTTAAAGGTGCAGTGTGTGATTTTTAGCACCATCTAGTGGTGAGGTTGTGAATTGCTCACTCCACCCTTTCGAAGCACATAGAGAAGCTACGGTGGCTGACACAGGACAAAAATGTCGTCTGAGACAGCAGAGAGTGACCAGCATTCTGTAGAGCAGTTTGTCCGTTTAGGGCTACTGTAGAAACATGGCGGCACAAAATGGCGACTTCACTGTAAGGGGACCCGCGGTGTGTGTAGATATAAACGGCTCATTAAAACATAACAGTCTTTATACACCACTGAAAGCATAGTTATGTGTATTATATTGCATTTCTGTCAATAGATCCTCATAAATACTACATACTGCACCTTTAAATGCTGAAATATTTGAAACATATTGCATTGCCATTTTGCATATTACATTTCAAATTGAATATTGCTACCCGTATGCTTCCATAGATGGATACTTTAGTGGTGTTTTATGTCCTTTTTTGTTTTATGAAATCAAGCTGCATGCATGTAGACAGAAATGCATTTCTTGGGAAAAATAACAGCATACAGCTTTGGAACGACATGCAGGAATTAATAGACAAAGACAGGATTTTCATTCTTTGTGTGAACAGTTTTACCTCTGTCGCCTGAATCTGAGTGCAAACTCTGTGTGATGCTCATTTAGTGAGTGTGTGTTTGTATTTGTCCGTCTGCTGCGTTTCTGCTGTCGTACTCAGGCTCTCACCAGGTTTCCTTTGAAGCTGTGATGCATGCATGCGGCGACATGCATTTTGCCTGTGCTGAAGCATTGCTAATGATGCCTCTATATGGTTAAAATCATCTGATGCACTAATGCAAACGTAAATCAGCAGACTCTGTTGCTCTCCACAGGGAGGAACGGTGATCGGCAGCGCCCGCTGTAAGGCCTTCACCACGCGAGAGGGCCGTTTAGCCGCGGCCTTTAACCTGGTGAAGCGCGGCATCTCTAATCTGTGTGTCTGCGGTGGAGACGGCAGCCTCACCGGGGCAAACATCTTCCGCTCGGAGTGGAGCGGACTCCTCGATGAGCTGGTGAAGAAAGGTACGAAATCACACCAACATGGGAAAAACACAGAGCTTTGCTTTTTACTTTATAGTTTGACATTAGATGCTGTTTTAAAGGAGCATCACCACTAACAGAACGGCATAAATAATGACTGAATTAAAATGGCTGGAAAAAAAATCATTTTCTTATTTTCATTAAAGCTGACCCAAGCTCATGAAGAATCAGTCGGGCAGTAAAGTCACGTCAGGATAAGAATCATAAATCTTTATGAAAGCGTCAAAGCAAGTCATTTACTCTGCATCAGTGTTCAGGAAACCATTTTGAAATTGTAGTTTCTAAAGATACTCATAATGTAGTTCAACTAAGTTGTAAAATTGCAATAAAAAATTGCAAAAAGTTATTCATATCTATTTATTTATTTTTCATGTATTTATTCAGCTAATTGATTTAATTTATTAATTTATTCATATTAATAATATTATTTTTTTTATCTTTTTTTACTGATCGTTAACTAAAACTATTAAAAACATTTCTGTTAATTGAAAAAAAGCTGAAATAAAATATTGGTTGAAAAAATTAACATAAATAAAAATGAGAAATGCCGCCTTAACAATAAACTAAAAAAATAAGCTTAAATTGAAGCACTAAAATTAAGTGAAAATAAATAAAAACTAAAACTGAAATAAAAGTAAATGAAACCTAATAGTGATATTTAAAAATAACAATAAAATGACAAAAAATGTTACCTAACAAGTTAACATAACAATGTGTGTATATATATATATATATATACAGGTGCTGGTCATATAATTAGAATATCATCAAAAAGTTGATTTATTTCAAAAAGTGAAACTTGTATATTATATTCATTCATTACACACAGACTGATATATTTCAAATGTTTATTTCTTTTAATTTTGATGATTATAACTGACAACTAAGGAAAATCCCAAATTCAGTATCTCAGAAAATTAGAATATTGTGAAAAGGTTCAATATTGAAGACACCTGGTGCCACACTCTAATCAGCTAATTAACTCAAAACACCTACAAAGGCCTTTAAATGGTCTCTCAGTCTAGTTCTGTAGGCTACACAATCATGGGGAAGACTGCTGACTTGACAGTTGTCCAAAAGACGACCAATGACACCTTGCACAAGGAGGGCAAGACACAAAAGGTCATTGCAAAAGAGGCTGGCTGTTCACAGAGCTCTGTGTCCAAGCACATTAATAGACAGGCGAAGGGAAGGAAAAGATGTGGTAGAAAAAAGTGTACAAGCAATAGGGATAACCGCACCCTGGAGAGGATTGTGAAACAAAACCCATTCAAAAATGTGGGGGAGATTCACAAAGAGTGGACTGCAGCTGGAGTCAGTGCTTCAAGAACCACTACGCACAGACGTATGCAAGACATGGGTTTCAGCTGTCACATTCCTTGTGTCAAGCCACTCTTGAACAACAGACAGCGTCAGAAGCGTCTCACCTGGGCTAAAGACCAAAAGGACTGGACTGCTGCTGAGTGGTCCAAAGTTATGTTCTCTGATGAAAGTAAATTTTGCATTTCCTTTGGAAATCAGGGTCCCAGAGTCTGGAGGAAGAGAGGAGAGGCACACAATCCACGTTGCTTGAGGTCCAGTGTAAAGTTTCCACAGTCAGTGATGGTTTGGGGTGCCATGTCATCTGCTGGTGTTGGTCCACTGTGTTTTCTGAGATCCAAGGTCAATGCAGCCGTATACCAGGAAGTTTTAGAGCACTTCATGCTTTCTGCTGCTGACCAACTTTATGGAGATGCAGATTTCATTTTCCAACAGGACTTGGCACCTGCACACAGTGCCAAAGCAACCAGTACCTGGTTTAAGGATCATGGTATCCCTGTTCTTAATTGGCCAGCAAACTCGCCTGACCTTAACCCCATAGAAAATCTATTGGGTATTGTGAAAAGGAAGATGCGACATGCCAGACTCAACAATGCAGAAGAACAACCTGGGCTCTCATAACACCTGAGCAGTGCCACAGACTGATCGACTCCATGCCACGCCGCATTGCTGCAGTAATTCAGGCAAAAGGAGCCCCAACTAAGTATTGAGTGCTGTACATGCTCATACTTTTCATGTTCATACTTTTCAGTTGGCCAAGATTTCTAAAAATCTTTTCTTTGTATTGGTCTTAAGTAATATTCTAATTTTCTGAGATACTGAATTTGGGATTTTCCTTAGTTGTCAGTTATAATCATCAAAATTAAAAGAAATAAACATTTGAAATATATCAGTCTGTGTGTAATGAATAAATATAACATACAAGTTTAAATTTTTGAAAGGAATTAGTGAAATAAATCAACTTTTTGATGATATTCTAATTATGTGACCAGCACCTGTGTGTGTGTGTGTGTATATATATATATATATATTAGGGGGTAGGGGTGTAACTGACAGTTTGGTACCTTGGTTCGGTACAACAGGGGAGAGAAAACTACATATAAAATTGCTTTTTTATTATAAAACAGTCATTTACTGAACAAATTGTGTCTGTCCTTAAATGAATTCAATTATAACTAAAAGTTTCTTAAAGAAAACTATAAACTATATAGGGAGCCCTTACTTGCACATTACTATAATAACAACAGAGCCTAAATTCAGTGGCTATTTATTTTTAGATATAATAATCAACACTCAGATAACACATTGTATGCAAACATGTAAACTTCACATAAGGCAGTTTTTGCATTAACTTCTAAATCTAATTATAAAATTATGTTTTTTTCTCCAATTCGTTGTTGAAATATAATCATTTATACACAGTGGCTGTCATTTTCATGACGGATTTATTTAAACTTACATTAAATAATCCAGACATCACTAACAGGTTCAGTAGAATATAATGAATATATAGGCTAATATAGTGCATATATTTAGTGAAAGAGTTGATTTCTCTAGTGAACTAACAGCTGTGGACACTGAATGACTCCTGAGGGAAATGTGGCGTGACATTGTTCTCAAGCTGTTTTATTGACGTCTTTCCGCCGTTGAAACACTGAGCGATTACACCACATATGATACGTTTCAGTAAGCTGTAATGTATCCATACCTTCAGCTGTTGATTCATGTTTATTCTTTGACTAGCGCTTGAACTGACGCGTCTATACAGTGATCTGCCACGTCACATTAAAGAGCGTCAAAACGGCATTTATCATTTGAATTTCATGATAAGATGGACTGAATACTTAATATGTTCGTGTGGGAACAAGGATTGAAGTGTGTTCCGCGCTTAAAACAAGCCGACTGTTAACTGTTAAAGATTGTATTCTGAACCGTTCTGTACACACGTGCACCATACCGGAAACCCTGTACTGAAACGGTTCGGTACGAATACATGTACCGTTACACCCCTAAAAAATATATATATACATACACACACACACACACATATCTCATATGCGTGTGATTGACAGGTCGAATCACAGCAGAGACGGCCAAGCGGCACGGGCACCTGAACATCGTGGGTCTGGTGGGATCCATTGATAATGACTTCTGTGGAACGGACATGACCATCGGCGCTGACTCCGCCCTCAACCGCATCACTGAGATCATCGACGCCATCACCACCACCGCCACCAGGTCACACTCACACCACAGCGAAACTACTTCTGCTGGAAAATATTGGAAAATGGAAAATATTAAAATAAATTTGAAAATATTATTAAAAAGTATAATAATATATCAGTGATACTAAAATGACACTGGCTGTAAAACATAAATAGATAAGAAAATATAACACAATGAATGGAAAATTGGTTTATCATGATGATCCGGCTGTGTTTCCTGTTGTTTGTTCAGGAATGCACTGAATGTGTGGAATTCCTGTCTCATCTCGTCTCTCTTATTCTCCTTTCACCCTCACACACACACCCTCACACACACACACACACACTCTTCTCAGTGTTATGCAGTCAGACAGCTGTACATGGCCACATATACATTGCTTTAGACAATCTGCAATTTTCACCATATCATGTGCTTATTATGTGTTTTATTTATTCTTTAATTCTTTTTTCCAGCCATCAGCGCACATTTGTGCTGGAGGTCATGGGTCGCCACTGTGGGTGAGTTTCCTCTGTGAGGAAAAACTGTACAGACACTAAGAGGGTCATGGGAAGATTATGAACCAGTTTAGATCTGAGATTATGTTTATGCTCTAGCAACCACACAGAACAGCTTGGCAACCACTAACAGTGCCCTAGCAACCACACAGAACAGCTTGGCAACCACCCAAAGGTCTAACAGTGCCCTAGCAACCACACAGAACAGCTTGGCAACCACCCAAAAGTTCTAACAGTGCCATAGCAACCACACAGAACAGATTGGCAACCACCCAAAAGTTCTAACAGTGCCCTAGCAACCACACAGAACAGCTTGGCAACCACCCAAAAGTTTTAACAGTGCCCTAGCAACCACACAGAACAGCTTGGCAACCACCCAAAAGTTCTAACAGTGCCCTAGCAACCACACAGAACAGATTGGCAACCACCCAAAAGTTCTAACAGTGCCCTAGCAACCACAGAGAACAGCTTGGCAACCACCCAAAAGTTCTAACAGTGCCCTAGCAACCACACAGAACAGCTTGGCAACCACCCAAATGTTCTAACAGTGCCCTAGCAACCACACAGAACAGATTGGCAACCACCCAAAAGTTCTAACAGTGCCCTAGCAACCACACAGAACAGCTTGGCAACCAACAGCTTGGCAACCACCCAAAAGTTCTAACAGTGCCCTAGCAACCACACAGAACAGCTTGGCAACCACCCTAAAGTTCTAACAGTGCCCTAGCAACCACACAGAACAGCTTGGCAACCACCCAAAAGTTCTAACAGTGCCCTAGCAACCACACAGAACAAATTGGCAACCACCCAAAAGTTCTAACAGTGCCCTAGCAACCACACAGAACAGCTTGGCAACCACCCAAATGTTCTAACAGTGCCCTAGCAACCACACAGAACAGATTGGCAACCACCCAAAAGTTCTAACAGTGCCCTAGCAACCACACAGAACAGATTGGCAACCACCCAAAAGTTTTAACAGTGCCCTAGCAACCACACAGAACAGATTGGCAACCACCCAAAAGTTTTAACAGTGCCCTAGCAACCACACAGAACAGCTTGGCAACCACCCAAAAGTTCTAACAGTGCTCTAGCAACCACACAGAACAGCTTGGCAACCACCCTAAAGTTCTAACAGTGCCCTAGCAACCACACAGAACAGATTGGCAACCACCCAAAAGTTCTAACAGTGCCCTAGCAACCACACAGAACAGCTTGGCAACCACCCTAAAGTTCTAACAGTGCCCTAGCAACCACACAGAACAGATTGGCAACCACCCAAAAGTTCTAACAGTGCCCTAGAAACCACACAGAACAGCTTGGCAACCACCCAAATGTTCTAACAGTGCCCTAGCAACCACACAGAACAGATTGGCAACCACCCAAAAGTTCTAACAGTGCCCTAGCAACCACACAGAACAGATTGGCAACCACCCAAAAGTTTTAACAGTGCCCTAGCAACCACACAGAACAGCTTGGCAACCACCCAAATGTTCTAACAGTGCCCTAGCAACCACACAGAACAGATTGGCAACCACCCAAAAGTTCTAACAGTGCCCTAGCAACCACACAGAACAGATTGGCAACCACCCAAAAGTTTTAACAGTGCCCTAGCAACCACACAAAACAGCTTGGCAACCACCCAAAAGTTCTAACAGTGCCCTAGCAACCACACAGAACAGCTTGGCAACCACCTTAAAGTTCTAACAGTGCCCTAGCAACCATACAGAGCAGTGTTATTTTCAATATTGTTTATATAATAATTATTTTAGTAATTTAGTAAAATATTTTAGATCATTTTGTTGTGCGTTTCTGTCATTTTTAGTAGTTTTTTTGGTAACACTTTACTTTAAGCCTTTATGTATAATGCATTATAAAAGTAATTTTAATGCATTAATTATGCCTTGTAATGCACCTTATAATGCACTGTTTGGTCTCATGAAGAATTGTAACCACAGTTATAATACATTATAATACTTATCTATTCATTGAACACACCTTTAGAAAGTATAATGCATTAAAACACACAACGAACACCCAATTTCAGAATCTGCGAATATTATAATGCATTTTACCTTTGTTACAATTATTTATGAAAAAATATAATGCATTATAGCACATTATAAATACTTTTATAATGCATTATACATAACGGCTTTAAGTAAAGTGTTACCGCTTTTATTAATATGTCTATATAGTTTTTATACAATTTTACTTCTTTTTTAGATTTAAGTTATTTTAGTACAATCAAGTTAAACTAAATGTTTAACTAAATGTTTAACTAAATGTTTAAGTTTTTTATATTATTTTTTTATATTTTCCATTTTAATTTTAAAGTTTTAGTAATTTTGTTGTGCATTTTTGTCATTTTAGTATTTATTTATTTTTTCAAATGTGTCTATATAGTTTTTTATTCATTTTAATTTCAGTTGTAGATTTTCTTCTGCAATTCCATGCTGTGCTGTTTGTTGATAATTTTCCGAAAAATTAAAATCCTGTCCATGAGGTTGAGTTAATAAAGTCAGACGGACTGTGTTCTTCTGCAGGTATCTAGCGCTGGTGTCAGCTCTGGCGTCCGGAGCCGATTGGCTGTTCATCCCTGAAGCCCCTCCGGAGGACGGCTGGGAAGAGCTCATGTGTGCTCGACTGGGAGAGGTGAGCTGAGAACACATGGCTTTGGGCTGCTCTTGTAGATCATTACACACACTGACTGATTTATGAATGCCATTAGCAGTTCTCATGACATTAATTGGTAATTAGCAGGGCTGGGTAAAAAATATAGTTTTTAATCGATTCTCATTTGTACGAACCGATATTGGGATTCTTAAATCCCAAGAATCGATGTTTTCAGTTGATAAATGAACGGAGCATTGTAGCGCGCCTCCCGTCCAATAAATCACAATAATCTTTGTGCTTTGTTACTTTTGATATGAAACAATGTCTCAGATGTCAAATGACGTCCATTTTATTACGAAAAAAAAAATACAGTTTTGGCACTGTGGCGTGAGTTACAACTATGCAAATTACGTGCCCAGGAACGCTGTGGAATCTTCTGGACTTCCTTCTCAGGTTTGGCTCCAGTGTATTGCATACATGCTAAAGAGACCAATTGGCCATATGCCTAGCAATAAATATTCAATTATCGTGTGTCCACCAAAGCATTTTTAGCCAGCTAAAAAATGCCTGGTGCTCTTCTGAAAACGGCCAGCTGGTGGCGCTTGAAAGTGCTTTGCAAGTGCAGCATTTTTTCAGCTGAGATACTTTGGTTGCTATGATACAGAATGCCCATGACAGTAATGTGTTACTAGTATCTCATTTTGAAGAATATTACGGAATATAAAAATGTTGTACAAGTAGGATGATTGGTCTGTGTTGTATTTGTCCCGCCCCTCCTCCCCTGTGATTGGACAGCTGGGTAAAAAGTGTCAGTGACGAGCACTGCCTATTGCTATTACCCAAAGTTGATGTTTAAAAAAAAGACCGGGCAAATCAACTCGTGAAATATGGTACATAGTGCATGAAAATGCAATGTCTTCAGTTTGCCTAAATTAGAACACAGAACGTTCAAATATTTTACGTACCATTTACACGTGGTAGGGAGCAGGTGTAAATTTCTTTCGTACTAACATTTCGAAAATACGAACATTTTCGTGAATCCGAAAATTTACGTCAGAACGGCTTTACGAACGATTTACACAAAAATTCGCTCTGCTCGTGTTTCATGAATGATGACCTAGAATGTTTGGTAACACTTTACAATAAGGTTGTATTAGTTAACATTAGTTAATGCATTAGTTAACATGAACTAACCATGAGCAACACCTCTGTTCAGCATTAGTTAATCTTTGTTAACGTTAGTTAATAAAAATCCAGCTGTTCGTGGTTTGTTCATGTTAGTTCACAGTGCATTAATAATGTTAACAAGATTTTAATAATGCATTAGTAAATGTTGAAATTAACATGAACAAAGATAAATAAATGCTTTATAAGTGCAGTTCATTATTAGTTCATGTTAACTAATGAACCTTATTGTAAAGTGTTACCGAATTTTTGTTATGAGCTTTTTTAAATTGTATCATATTTTCATATTTATCATATTTATTATATAGTTTTCATTTATTTTTATTTCAGTTTTAGTAATTTTAGTAAACTTATTTTATTTCAGTTAGATATTTCATCTATTATAGTATTTTATTACACTGCTCTCTGAAATGCTTGATTCTGATTGGTCAGTCGCAACATTCCGAGGTCAGTTATTCGCTAATAGAGTGCATTAGTGCCCGCCCCCTTTTTCAGTGGCGCTGGTTCCAGAAGTATTTTTTCCATTAATTTTTCTCATAGGGATTTTTAAAAAAAGTCTTCATGAAAAAAAATTACCCTTGAACCAATCAGCTACGAGGTGAATCACAACACTACAAACTTTGATTAGAAGCAAAATCGGACAAAAACCCAAAGATACAAGACGGAAAGAACTACAATCCCATGAAGCATTGCAAGCAGCATAATCAAATTAAAAAACGATGGAGAAATGTCATTTAGAAATATTGTGAATATAAGTTTATTGTGCAAAATATGTGGATATATATATACAGTCAAACCAAAATTCAACATTTTCTCACATTATCACAGTTTATTTGCTATAGTTTAGAAAATGGTAATAAAATATGACAAGAACTCGGAGTTAAACTGTGTCAGAACAAATGCATCTTGATAATGTCAGATAACTTTGATAGAAAGGTATTAATGGATTACAATCAACCAATCAGCTGTTAAATTCAAAAACAGATAATACCAATTTAGCTCAACCAATGACCAAGCAATGCTTCATTTTGTTCAGTCTGTGGTGTCAAAGGTCGCATTAGCAATTAAAGAAAAAACACTTGGTCTGGTCAAAGTGTCTGAATCATTTTAGTCCCAAATGTTTATCAGTTTTACTGGTAGTCACTGTATGAAGAATCTTTGGGTATAATATGTCACAGTTTACTTTATTTTGCTCTCCTCACTTACAGAAATGAACTATAGTGTCCTGCACACACTAGTACAAAATTATATATAACTCTACATATAACTCAACTCTATAAATGTAACTCTACACTCTTCCTTTATTTAGTATACTCGAAGCCATGAACATGCACATTTGTCCATGCTTTTGTCATTTTTATGAGTTTTTGTTTTTAAAAATAGCTTCTAACTTTCAAATTTTTATTTCAGCCTTTTAGTAATTTTAGTACTTACTTTATTTCAGTTAGTTGCCATTCAAAAACTTATTTTTTAAGTGTATGTTTTTCATCTAATATTTATATTTTATTTTATTTTCATCTACAAATGTGCTTCATATGGTAACATCCAAATCCGTTGGTTTTATGCAAGTCAAAAATATTTAGTGAATCAACCTGACAACATTAAAGGGTCCATAACACACACAGTTTCTGCCAGTCTCATGTTAATCTTGAGTATCTATAGAGTAGTATTGCATCCTTCATATCTCCCAAGAGTCTTTAGTTTATCATATTTATAAAAGACAGATACGCTGTACCGATTCTTTCTGAAAACAGCCGAACTCGTGGAGGCGTGCAGTGGGCGGAGCTAAAGAGTCTCACACACACACACACACAATACATCATGGCATTATCCCTGGATAACTTTGACTCACTGTACGTTCATGTTGTTCACATTATATGCACTTACGCAGTTTTACTCACTGCTTGCGGTTTCCACTCATGACCGAGAACAAACACACACACTTGCAGAACTCCGGAAAAACAAACTGCATCCACTGTTTCCTTAACGCTGGGATATTTGGGAAGCTGAACAAGGTTATCTTTCTCTCACAACCAGAAACACACTTCTTTAGTGACGTTGTTGATTTTGTGGTCTAAAGACAAAATGACAGAAGCTCGTTGATGGACGCGTGCTCTTGCTCTCGCTCTGGTTGATGTGTGTGTGTGTGTGTGTGGGTCACTCTTTAACAGTGTGAATAAGTCAGAATGCATGAAATAGCATTAGACCCCCCCTTTAAGTTGCACCAACAAAAGTCATTTTAAGGGTCAGATTGGAAAGAAATAACTCCTTAAGATAACAACAGCCCAGTTTCACTTCCATATGATTTTAATAATTGAGTGCTGGATGTGTTTGCTCAGAGCCGCAGTAAAGGATCCAGACTGAACATCATCATCATCGCTGAAGGAGCCATCAGCAGAAGCGGTGAGCCAATCACCTCCAACTACATCAAAGACGTGAGTCACGCTCCTCAGATCTCAACAGAGAGACGCTCTTAAAGGGACAGTTCAACCAAAAATTAAATTCATCATTTACTCACCCTCAAGTTGTTCCAAACCGTTATGAGTTTCTTTCTCATATCTCCAAAAGAAGATATTTTGAAGAATGTCAATGGGGTCCATCAACTGTCTGGTAACCCACATTCTTCAAAATATCTTCTTTTGGAGATAGGAGAAAGAAACTCATAACGGTTCGGAACAACTTGAGGGTGAGTAAATGATGAATTTAATTTTTGGGTGAACTATTCCTTTAAAGTCATTTAATACATGCTAATTCACTTCCCTTAGATATCATTTACACCTGCTTTAGCATTTTCATAAGTTTGCACTTATTAAATGTTAGCCGTATGTTTTCTAGAAGTGATATGAAGTTGTGGAAGCTTGTTTCCTCCACGGAATAAAAAATAAAAAAGGTAATTGTGACTTTTTAGTTCACATTTCTGACTTTTTCTTTGCAACTGTAAGTTTATATCTCACAATTTGTGCTTTATTACTCATAATTCCGAGGTTATATATTACAATTCTGAGAAAAAAGTAAATTACCAGTAATAAACTCGCAATTGCAAGAAAAAAAAGACAATTAAGGCAATTACCTTTTAATTGCAAATTTATCTCTCACAATTTTGACTTTTTTTTATCTCAATTCCGAGTTTATATCTCACAATAAATGTCAGAATTGCAAAAAATAAAATCAGAATTGCAAGATATAAACTCACAATTTGAGAGAAAGTCAGGATTTTCACTAGTAACTTTTTTTAGCGAGGAAAAAGTCACAATTACAGTTAGTCAGCCACCAATTGTGCAAGTTCTCCCACTTAAAAAGATGAGAGAGGCCTGTAATTTTCATCATAGGTACACTTCAACTATGAGAGACAGAATGAGAAAAAAAATCCAGAAAATCACACTGATTTTTTCAAAGAATTTATTTGCAAATTATGGTGGAAAGTAAGTATTTGGTCAATAACAAAAGTTCATCTCAATACTTTGTTATATACCCTTTGTTGGCAATGACAGAGGTCAAACATTTTCTGTAAGTCTCCACAAGGTTTTTACACACTGTTGCTGGTAGTTTGGCCCATTCCTCCATGCAGATCTCCTCTAGAGCAGTGATGTTTTGGGGCTGTCGCTGGGCAACACGGATTTTCAGCTCCCTCCAAAGATTTTCTATGGGGTTGAGATCTGGAGACTGGCTAGGCCACTCCAGGACCTTGAAATGCTTCTTACGAAGCCACTCCTTTGTTGCCCGGGCGGTGTGTTTGGGATCATTGTCATGCTGAAAGACCCAGCCACGTTTCATCTTCAATGCCCTTGCTGATGGAAGGAGGTTTTTACTCAAAATCTTACGATACATGGCCCCATTCATTCTTTCCTTTACACGGATCAGTCATCCTGGTCCCTTTGCAGAAAAACAGCCCCAAAGCATGATGTTTCCACCCCCATGCATCACAGTTGGTATGGTGTTCTTTGGATGCAACTCAGCATTCTTTTTCCTCCAAACACGACAAGTTGAGTTTTTACCAAAAAGTTCTATTTTGGTTTCATCTGACCATATGACATTCTCCCAATCCTCTTCTGGATCATCCAAATGCTCTCTAGCAAACTTCAGACGGGCCCAGACATGTACTGGCTTAAGCAGGGGGACACGTCTGGCACTGCAGGATTTGAGTCCCTAGCGGCGTAGTGTGTTACTGATGGTAGCCTTTGTTACTTTGGTCCCAGCTCTCTGCAGGTCATTCACTAGTTCCCCCGTGTGGTTCTGGGATTTTTGCTCACTGTTCTTGTGATCATTTTGACCCCACGGGGTGAGATCTTGCGTGGAGCCCCAGATCGAGGGAGATTATCAGTGGTCTTGTATGTCTTCCATTTTCTAATATTGCTCCCACAGTTGATTTCTTCACACCAAGCTGCTTACCTATTGCAGATTCAGTCTTCCCAGCCTGGTGCAGGTCTACAAATTTGTTTCTGGTGTCCTTTGACAGCTCTTTGGTCTTGGCCATAGTGGAGTTTGGAGTCTGACTGTTTGAGGTTGTGGACAGGTGTCTTTTATACTGATAACGAGTTCAAACAGGTGCCATTAATACAGGTAACGAGTGGAGGACAGAGGAGCCTCTTAAAGAAGAAGTTACAGGTCTGTGAGAGCCAGAAATCTTGCTTTTTTGTAGGTGACCAAATACATATTTTCCACCATAATTTGCAAACAAATTCTTTAAAAATCAGACAATGTGATTTTCTGGATTTTTTGAAGTGTACCTATGATGAAAATTACAGGCCTCTCTCATCTTTTTAAGTGGGAGAACTTGCACAATTGGTGGCTGACTAAATACTTTTTTGCCCCACTGTACCACTTTTATTTTTTTATTTAGTGGTGGAAACAAGTTTAAAGCTGGAATTGAAGTCCTTTCATAATTGATGAATGAATTGATGCTTTGAAATTAACTGTATTGTATAAAGCACTATAGAAATAAATGAGGGAAAAAAGAGAATAAAATAAGTTTCAGTACTCTTACAATGCTGCTTGACCAATCAGATGTGTATAAATGACCATGTGATTTGTAACTGCGTGCAGCTGGTTGTGTCGCGCCTGGGTTACGACACCCGGGTCACTGTCCTGGGTCACGTCCAGAGGGGCGGGACACCGTCAGCCTTCGACAGAGTTCTGGTAACAAACCCTTTCAATGAAACCCTCAGAATAGTTTTGAGTAATGCGGTGATTATCGGTTCAGATGATGTTTTGGATGTTTTGTTCTGTAGAGCAGTAAGCTGGGCGTCGAGGCCGTGGTGGCCCTGCTGGAGGCGGGACCGGACACTGCTGCCTGTGTGATCGGCCTATCAGGAAACCAGACCGTGCGTCTCCCGCTGATGGAGGCGGTAGAGATGGTGAGTCTTCAGCAGGGCACCTTTTTTTCTATTTTGACAGAAAATACAGTAAAAACAGAAATATTGTGAAATGTTATTACAAATCAAAATAAGTGTTTTCTATGTGAATATGTTCAAATGTAATTTATTCCTGTGATCAAAGCTGAATTGCAGCATCATTACTCCAGTCTTCAGTGTCACATGATCCTTCAGATGCTGATTTGCCGCTCTTATTAATGTTGAAAACTTAATATTTTTGTGAAAACCGTGATCAATTTTTTTCCCAGGAGTCTTTGATGAATAGAATGTTCAAAAGAACAGCATTTATTTGAAATAGAATCTTTTGTAACATTATGAATGTCTTTACTGTCACTTTTGATGAATAAAGTGTTCATTTCTTCCTTTTTTTTAAATACCCCAAACTTTTGAAAGGTAATCTATCACGGTATCCACAATATGAATATGATCAGCACAACTGTTTTCAACATTGCTAATAATCATAAATGTTTCTTGAGCAGCAAATCATCATATTAGAATAATTTCTGAAGGATCATGTGACACTGAAGACTGGAGTAATGATGCTGAAAATTCAGCTTTACCATCATAGAAATATATTACATTTAACTAGATATTAAAATAGAAAATACTTATTTTAAATTGTACAAATATTTCACAATATTACTTTTTTTACTCTATTTTTGATCACATAAATCAAGCCTTGGTGAGCAGAAGAAACTATAATATAATTATACTTTTGATTTGATTGTTTTTTTGCTTAATATTATTGTTCTGCATGTTTATAGCTAGCATCCAAACTTCACCCAAGTTGGGTCAGATAATCTTCAAAAACTGCATTAAAAGCATTTTGATATACCAAACAGTTAAGCTGAAACACACTAATGAATTTGACAAACAATCTTTTGTTTTGTGTCTCAAATAATTTCTCACATTATTAAGACAAAGACACCAAGCGCATAGGGTCAAATTTATAACTAATTGATAACCCTGTTAATTAAACACTGTAAGACATTCAATTTTGTACTACATGTTTTCTAAAATGTTCTGTTTAAACTCCAAGGACCCTGATAAGGGTATATACTTTAAAATTTAAATGTCTGTGGAGGAGCTCTGACCTTTTGAAAGCTTAAAATGTCTACTTTCTGGAGATATGCATCACTTTGGCATTTGTTTTACTCAAAGTAACTTATTTATGGATTTGGCCTACCCAAATTGAAAAGCTTCCCATACCCACATACACAAGTGTCTAAATACACAATTTGGGTGTCATTTTACAGGAAACCCTTTGAAGTTACATAAGACACTGCTAAAAGTGATAAACATTTAAGTATATGTTGTCTGAGCTGAGTTGCCATCCCTCAAAAAAAGATTTTTTGGTTATAACTTCATTTTTAACTTCAATTGTTTATCTTGGGCCCTGTGTGCTCTAGCACCCTGCAGACAGTTTTGGCTGTTTCCAGCATATGTCAGCAAACACTGGAAAAAATCATTTTCTGACACTGGGATGTTTCATTTATACCACTGTATATGAGGAGACTTGTATATTGGAGAGATTTGGGTAGGCGGAAATTACATAAAAAAGGTAATATTCCTCCCTTCAGATCCATTTGAATAAATCTTGCATACAACATGATACAGACCAGTATTTGCTGCCATCTAGTGGAAACAGCCAAAAGCACACAGGGCCTGAGTTATACACGTTTAAAAATGAATTTATAACCAAAAAATCAAAAAGCGGGGACAACATATACTTACAGCTCAGACAACATATACTTAAATGTTTATCACTTTTAGCAGTGTCTTATGTAACTTCAAAGGGTTTCCTGTAAAATGACACCCAAATTGTGTATTCAGACCACTGTATGTGGGTATGGGAAGCTTTTCAATTTGGGTAGGCCAAATCCAGGCGGAAATCCCCAAAAATGGTCCCAGAGCTAAGGACAAACTCCATCAGGTGACAGAATGGAGGAAAAAACCTTGGGAGAAACCAGGCTCAGTCGGGGGCCAGTTCTCCTCTGGCTAAGGAGGTTAAATATGCAAATGAGGCATCTAATTATATATGCATGACTTTGCATACATTCTCAGAACAGAAATGTGAACATTGGATAAAGCCAGGTTCAAAATTCTTGTTTAAAGTTTTTACAGAGGGGATTTAAGAATGGAAAATAAAAATCTATAGACACAAATAAAGTGTATTTTGACTGTAATGGAAGCAAAATAGCACAAAATCTTAACATTAACCAGTGCATAAAAAACCTTCTTTTATTAGTCTTGCCCAGAATAATGTTACTCTCTTTCTGAAAGACTAAAGAGGTTCAGAGGGCCATGAATGAGAAGCGGTTTGAGGAAGCCATCCAGTTACGGGGCAGGTGAGAAGCGTCATATCAAAGTTCATTATCATCTGTGTTAATTAGCAGATGAACCTGCAGAGGTCAAAGTGTGAGCTGATTGTTTTCCACACCTGTGTGAGTAATAATCTATCACATGATACCGTTTACAGGAGTTTTGAGAACAACTGGAACATTTATAAACTGCTGGCCTATCAGAAACCTGCTACGGTCCAGGTAACACATCAACACTAATTTTACAGCACTATACACAACTTTTACATTTAAGACAATTATTGTAGCTATCAGGGCATATAGATCATAAAATCAAAAAAGTCACCTTGGATCAAAAAAGTCACCTTGTAGCAACTCATAATATAAAAACTGTACATAATGGAATAAGTATTGCATTACTGTTATAATAAAATGTTCATAATGTAATAATCAAAATGTAATAAAATCTTGAGCTCATACTATAATTACAATTTTTACATTGAGAAAATTATTGCATTATAAACTCACCAAAAACATTTCATATGTTCATTATTGTAATAGCTTTTAAAACATTATATATTATAAATTATTACATTATGAACATTTTATTACAATAATAATGTAATACTTATTACATTATGTGCAGTTATTACATTGAGTTGCTACACACCTTTATTTCTATAGCGCTTTATACAATACAGATTGTTTCTAAGCAGCTTCACACAATAAACAGGCAAATATCAGAATGAATAATGCAAACTTCATGAAGTATGAGACTCTGAGTTTCTCTGTTTTAGTTTCCATATTTGTGAATAATTTCATTTAAACCCATCCAAACGCACAGATCCTCCATAGACTTCCATTAGAAAAGAGCAAATGCTTGGTTCTCAGTGAAGGGCTGGTTAGATGTCATTCCATTATATTCTAGTTCAATGTTATTTATTTTGATCTTTCCTCAGAGTAACTACTCCATGGCCATCCTGAACGTGGGCGCTCCAGCCGCCGGCATGAACGCTGCGGTGAGGTCGGCGGTGAGGGTCGGTCTGGCCACAGGACACCGGGTTTACATGGTCAGCGATGGATTTGAGGGTCTGGCCAATGGAGCGGTAAAGAACCATGTGTTCGGATGATTCCTTTAATGATGCATTCATGCAGAGTGACTCTTAGATCAGCTCTAGAGATGAAGTTCAGAGTCTCATCTCCCATTCCCTTTAAAAGCCATTTGCGCTCGCGCCATGGCGGATTTGCTATTTACATGCGAGCGGAAAGAATGAACGCTTCTCCAGAGAGGACACGGATCTTTTCGTCATTACTGACTATCCATTATGACATGTAGGCATTTTTATATTTATGTGCACAATAATGAACTTTTACATTTTAAACCTTTAATTTTTTTATATTTAAATGTGTGTTGTGCACCCACCTATAGGCTCATATTACTAACACACCCTTTAAATAACACCAGAAATACTGCGCTATTGACTTTAGAGCAGGTTTGTGTTGGTCAATGGTGCAGTCGTTTCCAGTTCCTCAAAATAGCAACGCGCCAACAATGCTCCTGAACACACCTGGTGTTCAGACCAGACACCCATGGGCGAAGAGACGGGCGCCAGTGCATTTGCTATTTAAACAATGTGAAGCTGGACGTGAACTATGTCGGGCTGAAACTAGCAAAAAAACGGTGCGCCGGGTGTATGATAGGGCCCCATGTGTTCATGTCTTCATATAGTGAAAACTAGGGCTGGGACAATAAATTGATGCATCACAAATCTGTCGATTCGATTCTGAGATTTTCCGAATGCGTCGCGATTCTCTCTTGAATCGATTCTGAGCTTAGTTTTTAACAGGAGATGGTTCTCATGCTTTAGAAACAGCCGAACTCTGCTTGCTTTCAATACCTTACACACACCACTTGAACCTTCTATAAAATAATCATTCATAAAGTTCAAAAAGATTTGAAGCGAATTATAAGGGTGTTTGCAGTGGGCTATTTACATTAATCTCACGTCACAAAAGCATTCTGAGGTGCAAGTACATTCTCAGACTGAACATGATTACATGATTCCGTCCATGGATATCATAGCTCTAATTATTATCCATAATTTCCGTATAAATACAACAAATGTGAGCAATCCAAATGAACAGAAAAAATAAAAAATAAAACAAAAAAATATAAAATGGTCTAGTATAATCTCTTTCTGTTATTTAGAAAGAACAATAGTAATAATTATTTTATAGGGTCCATAACACACACAGTTTCTGCCAGTCTCATGTTAATCTTGAGTACCTATAGAGTAGTATTGCATCCTTCATATCTCCCAAGAGTCTTTAGTTTTATCATATTTATAAAAGACAGATACGCTGTACCGATTCTTTCTGAAAACAGCCGAGTCCGTGGAGGCGTGCAGTGGGCGGAGCTAAAGAGTCTCACACACACACACACACACACACAATACATCATGGCATTATCCCTGAATAACTTTCTATTCACTATACGTTGGTGTTGTTCACATTATATGCACTTACGCACCGTTTTGCCAACAAAACACACACATTTGATGCAGTTTCACTCACCGCCTGCAGTTTCCACTCATGACCGGGAACAAACACACACACTTGCAGAACTCCGGAAACACAAACTGCATCCACTTTTTCCTTAACGCTGGGTTATTTGGGAACAAGGTTATCTTTCCCTCACAACCAGAAACACACTTCTTTAGTGACATTGTTGATTTCGTGGTCTAAAAACACAATGCCAGCGCTGCCGACGGCTCCCGTAACCCGAACGAAGCTCGTTGATGGACGTGCTCTTGCTCTCGCTCTGGTTGATGTGTGTGTGTGCACTCATCCGGGAGAATTGCCATAAAAGCAATTCCACCCTTTATGACGTCATACAGGGCCATACGCGAATAAAACTTTCAGAAACTTGTTTGAATCCTGAAGGAGTGTATTTGGCAGAAATACTCCGTCATACGTCCAACTAATTTTTTTAAATGTAGTCCATGTTTAGCATGAGAATCAACTCTTTAACAGTGTGAATAAGTCAGAATACATGAAATGGCATTAGATCCCCCACTTTAATATCAATGAAATCGTAACATGTAATCTCACTGTTTTTTTAGATAAATGAAGTGTCGTGGAATCAGGTGGCCGGTTGGACGGGTCAGGGCGGTTCTCTGCTGGGAACTAAACGGTTTGTCACATTTAAAAATCAGTTACATTTATGTAATGAGTAATAATAATTAACTACATGTACTTACTATAGGGTTGGGTTAGTTGCATGTAATTATGCATAATTTATAGTTATTACTACAGTAACAAGGACACTGTAAAATAAAGTGTTACCGCGTTTTTCACTGGCTCTTTAATTTAATCCCAGTTTTGTGATCCTCAATGTTTTCCAGAACCCTCCCGAGCACCTGCATGGAGAAACTAGTGGAAAATCTCAGCAAGTTCAACATCCAGTCACTGTTTGTCGTCGGTGGTTTTGAGGTACAGAAACCTGCCACTTATTCTGTGCAACGTGATTGCTCTTCAAAGAGCTTGCTTTGTTGTTACAACAGCCATAACTTTTGTAGTAAGATTGCTCTTTTTGTATATTTTCATATTTTTTATATATTTCTTATTTTTATGTATATACATGTATGATTTTTAAATGTTCCTTTTGTGTTAATTTAGTAAAACGCAGTAAGTGGTCACTAAAGCCCTATACGGGCAGTAATTGTTTCTCATGTGGACGTAACATATTTTCATCATTGACAGTGGCCAGTCTGTGATTTTATTGCCGTCCGAATCCAGAATGTCAGTGTTTTTTTTCCCACCACACGTGTAAAACCCCCCGGCCAAATTACCTATTGTTTTTTGGCAAACACCAAGGTCATGTGGTAATTTAACTGCCGTCCGAATCCACATATCTGAGTTTACAAGAATATATCACTTCAAAATTCACTGTTTATATTCTTTTTGACCGCTGCGGAGCACCGTACGCTAACTGTTGCACTTCACTATAATTTGGGTGCATTTTAAAGTTGTACACTTTTATTACTGAAATGCTGGAAAGTATTTAAAAGAAGAAAGAGGGGAAAAAAAGCACAAATACATTTAAAATGGGCCGTTATTGTGGCAGCAATATATGCAATACAATTTTAAATATTATTATCTACAATTATATACATTAAAAATATAAACCAAGCAGCCTAATGTTTACTGCATTATCTACATTTACTTGTTTCCGCTAATTTCCATATTTTTTTTAATTACATCCATCATTTGAGCTACAATGCAAGATGGAAAACCATTTCAAATATAGCATGTCGAGCTTCCTATTTTTAAACAGGAGATTTAAATAATTATATAATAAATAATACATTATTTTCCTATTATTAGATTAATATAAATTTATTCGTATAATTGCATGCATATGACATTTTATTTACAGCAGACAATCATGCGACTGACCATGTGAAGAGCGTGTTCCCGGGTTCGTTCACTCCTCAAATCTCCATCCCAATGCATGAGTTTTATCACTGAGGTGCCATGCAAATGTATTTTTACAGACGTCCACATGAGAAACAATTACCATCCGAATAGTGCTTATGTCTGGATGACTTTTTTAACTAGTGCTGATTTTGCAGTAAACAATGTGTATGTACTTTGTAACAAGGTCTTTTTCATGGGGGGCAAAAAGTCATTCAAATACTGTGAGAATTTTTTTTCTGTATTGCCCAGCCCTATTTCCAATCTGTATTATCTTCCATGAAACAAAATGAGATATTAAATGAGACAGTCTGAGCTGCACTGATGGTATCTGACTGTACTTTCTGTGGTGTCCAGGCGTATGAGGGCATACTGGAGCTGGTTGAAGCGAGGGGTCAATATGATGAATTATGTATTCCCATGTGCATCATCCCTGCCACCATCAGCAACAATGTTCCAGGCACCGAGTTCAGTCTGGGCAGCGACACTGCGGTTAATGCAGCGATGGCCGTAAGTACAGGACATTGATATATATTCTCTTTTAGATTTACTCTTATTGGCATATGTATTTTACTAAACCGAGAAATGGAGAAGACAGATTGTGGCTCTGTTTCAAAACCCAGTGAGCTGCCTATTCACAATTGACGATTTTGCTAGCATACGTCTGTGAACATTTCTTTTTTTGTTCCTGGCACATGCTCAGAATCAATTCTGAATTTTTGTGAGTTGTGTCAGAATTACTATGCTTCATGATGAATCATTTTTCCCTCCCAAACCCTACCCTACATAGGGCATCATACACTGCCCGGACCAAAAAAAAAAAGTCACTTTGGATTTAAATTGGCAAATGCTTAAGAGTCAATGATTGGATCATTATTGCAGTGATTTTTATGTTTCTAGCATGTTATATGTTTGGCAACAGTTCTTCTAACCCTAATTGATGGAGTGTGTAGCTTTTCATTTCTTAAACAACCATGTAGGAAGACACATCATGGCCATATTCCAGGATGACAATGTCAAGATTCATCAGGCTCAAACTGTGAAAGAATGAAGGATCATTTTCACACATGAATCGGCACCTCTGAGTCCACACCTTAAATTAATTGAAAGTCTTAGGGATGTGCTGGAGGAGACTTTACAGAGTGCTGGACTCTTGCATTGGCAATACAAGATCTGGACCAAAAATGTATGCACCTCCTGATGGAAATAACATCACAGCATCAAGATCTTTTATTGCCAATGAACTTCCTTAATGGCAGAAGCTATAAATAAAGATGCAGTTTCACTGCATTCACTGTCAGTTTTTGATCTTGTTTCCTGAAGAGCTGTGATAAGATCAAGCAGTCGGCCACAGGGACCAAGAGGAGAGTGTTTGTGGTGGAGACTATGGGTGGATTCTGCGGTTATCTGGCGACCACCACGGGCATCGCAGTCGGCGCGGATGCCGCTTACATCTTCGAAGATCCTTTTAACATCCATGACCTCAAGGTAGGGCTGTGAGATTAGGGGTGTGCGATATATATTGTCTGTGATAATATTGTAATTGTTGTTTAAACAATGTGCAATCCAGAGAGTGCATGCATACGTGATGTAGTCCTGTAGATTAGAGTGTGTGCGCAAATTAACAGTGCATACTTTCACTGTGTGATTTAGTCTATATTTATATAATTTAATATAGTTCATAAATACCACACAAAGAGTGCAGTTTTTCAGTTTGTGATATTGATTTTATACAAGTTTGCGAAACAAAAAGTTATTAAATGACCTCAAGGTAGGGCTGTGTGATATGTATCGTCTATGATAATATCATAATTATTGTTTTAACAATGTGCCAATGTAATTATTTAATGCCATAATCATTTTATAAAACAGTTCAATAAACAATTAAGTTCACATTTTCCCAATGCTCCACATCTACACATGGAAGAATTAACACTGTTTTGCTGTTGGTGTGACACTTTTTCAGACCAATGTGGAACATTTGACGGAGAAAATGAAGAAGGACATTCAGAGAGGTCTGGTGCTGAGGTAACGAGTCAATCTGTCCACCTTAACAACACCGTTTTGGCACGCGACACATATTTTAGGTTCCAAAATTATTTGATCATAATCTAAATTATTGGAATGTAATCATAAATAATAATTTATGATGTATGAAAAAAGACCTACAGTGGCTTCCCCGATTGCAGCAACTTCCATTTTTATGACACATTTCCCAGGAAGTGAATAATTTGTTTTCTTGAACATATGGAAGGGAAATGGTGTTTTATTCACAAATGTTTCATGCGATATTCCAATTTTGCGCACAAGTTAAATTTACAGCTTTGGATGGATACATAGCTACTGAGCAGACTCTCTCTCCTCCCCCATCATGAGTGGACACGCCCCCTACTGCTGATTGACTCACTCTCTCTCCTCCCCATTCATGAGTGGACACGCCCCCTACTGCTGATTGACTCGCTCTCTCTCCTCCCCGATCATGAGCGGATACGCCCCCTACTGCCGTTTGACTCACTCTCTCTCCTCCCCCATCATGAGCAGATACGCCCCCTACTGCTGATTGGCTCACTCTCTCTCCTCCCCCATAATGAGCGGATACGCCCCCTACTGCCGATTGGCTCACTCTCTCTCCTCCCCCATCATGAGCGGATACGCCCCCTACTGCCGATTGACTCACTCTCTCTCCTCCCCCATCATGAGCAGATACGCCCCCTACTGCTGATTGGCTCACTCTCTCTCCTCCCCCATAATGAGCGGATACGCCCCCTACTGCTGATTGGCTCACTCTCTCTCCTCCCCCATCATGAGCGGATACGCCCCCTACTGCTGATTGACTCACTCTCTCTCCTCCCTCATCATGAGCGGATACGCCCCCTACTGCTGATTGGCTCACTCTCTCTCCTCCCCCATCATGAGCGGATACGCCCTCTACTGCTGATTGGCTCACTCTCTCTCCTCCCCCATCATAAGCGGATACGCCCCCTACTGCTGATTGGCTCACTCTCTCTCCTCCCCCATCATAAGCGGATACGCCCCCTACTGCTGATTGGCTCACTCTCTCTCCTCCCCCATCATGAGCGGATACGCCCCCTACTGCTCATTGACTCACTCTCTCTCCTCCCCCATCATGAGCGGACACGCCCTCTACTGCTGATTGGCTCACTCTCTCTCCTCCCCCATCATAAGCGGATACGCCCCCTACTGCTGATTGGCTCACTCTCTCTCCTCCCCCATCATGAGCGGACACGCCCCCTACTGCTGATTGGCTCACTCTCTCTCCTCCCCCATCATGAGTGGATACACCCCCTACTGCTGATTGGTAGTGTTGTCGTGCTCTGTCTGATTGGTCCGATCCACTTTAATTTTTTCCCCTATTTACACAGTCAGGACTATGTACAAACACAATTTTTTTCAGCACACACACACAACAGATGTCTAGCAAATATTCCCAGAATTGTTTGTTTGGGTGTTGATTTTAATTTTCCACAGTAATCGCTTACTGCACCTTTAATGACATTGAGTGTAATCTGCTCTGTTCACAGGAATGAGAAGTGCCATGAGCAATACACCACTGATTTCATCCATAAGCTCTACTCGGCAGAGGGGAAAGGCATCTTTGACTGCAGGGTCAATGTCCTGGGACACCTGCAGCAGGTACAGACTTAACTTATCAATATAACAACTGAGCTGCCGTGATGTCAACTTCTAAGGCAGCATCATTACTAAAAAAGAACCTCATAAGTGACATATGAGTAGTGAATAGTGCTCTCTATTTGAAGCACACTGATTTCACACACAAATACTGTGTTAAAGAGTTGAATGAGTAAAAATAGTCAGTTTCAATATGTTATTTCTTGCAGCTGTAACGTGTATGGCCTTTTGTGTTCTCTGTGACACAGTTTTCCTATGTTCTGATTAGTTAATTTGGTTTCACCTGCGTTCTGTTTATTATCTCATTAGCTCCTTTGTTTGGTTCTCGTTTATGTTAGCGTGTGTATTACTCCTGTCTGCAGTTTATTTATTAAAGGGGTCATCATAAAAAAACATCATAATAAATCAGTAATAGGCTATTTTCTACCCTGGTTTTGAGCCTAGCCCCTGGAACGCTCGGTTTTTATGGGTGTGCTGCATAGAAGACTTGGAAGTAAACGCCCACTGCTATGATTGGATAACAGTTTTGCATATTATAATGCGCTTCGGCTCCCCCATCAGTACATGTGGGAATTGTTTTGAAAACTTCCAATGTGGAGAAACGGCAACCGGAATGATTCACCCACAGGGCTCGCAAAATGTCTTTATCAAACAAACACAATGATTAATCTCTCATCCACCCACAATTAATTGGAATGTTATTTTTTATTACTTGGCCGGCCCGATCGGTGGATATAACTGCGAACCGTGCATCACTAACACACACACACACACACACACACATACTCGCGCACACACAAGCCAAGTACGTGCATCAGCAAAACTTCACTGCAGACAAATCAGCATGTTCAAAACTTCCACGATTGTATTTTTCCTTCAGATTACCAGTCAAGAGAGTGAACAACGCACATCAAGAAAGGAATGTTATATCACTAATTAAGAGAGCCGTCATTAGCCCCGGGACGTCGGGCTTTGCGAGCCCTGGCCCGTACATGTTCAAGTCTGATCATGAATCGCAGCACAATGAACCAACAACACCTCAAATACAAAGTTATGTGAATCCGGTGAAATGAAGCAAACAAATGCAATGTCTTCCCCATGTGAGCTGAAACTTCATTAAAAATAAAGTTCAACCATGCATTGCTAATATTGGAATCTGAAGGAAGCTTATGGCATGTTTATTGCTTGGAAGTTCGATCCGGTTTAGCTCCACGTAGGTCTATGTTATTTATCTATAATATGTAAAGTGCGAGTCGTGGGCGGGGCTACAGAATCAGGCGTTCGTCTTCTTCTGTTGAGGTGGCGTTTCACTGCACTCTGACGTCACAGGAAGCACATTCGCAGATCGATCGTTTGATGAGCCAGCTGTCAATAAAAGCTTTTCTCTGACTAACAAGGAAGTTTTCAGCTCTGAAACGTACAGGATATTCTTATATTACCATGACCTTTTATATCAAAAGCTCAAAGGAAAGTTGATTTCTCAATTCATGACCCCTTTAAAGTTGATGTTCTAATATTCTCCTTTCGTCTTCGTGAGCTTATCCTACACGTAACGTGACCGCAGCTAAACAACTATTCATAAGATATTTTTTTAAAAACTTTAGTGCATCAAATATTTAGGATCTGCTTTCGATTTGAGTTTGATTTCAAAACATGCATTCATCATTGCAAATTTCATCTGAACAGTTTTTCATGAAAAAACAATATGCTCCCATTAATGCATTAACTAACAATGAGCAATTAAAATCTTATTGTAAGTGTTATCAAAATTTTTATAAATTACTTAAAGTACAATTATGGTGAATTATTAAATATTTAGGAGTGAAATTACAACATTGGGCTTTGGATCTGCTGAATGAAATGCAGCATTGAATCCAGTTTTTCTGATATTGTTTCTCTGATGTTTATAGGGTGGAGTGCCGACACCGTTTGACAGAAACTACGGCACTAAACTGGGCGTTAGAGCCGTGCAGTGGCTGACAGAGAAGATGACTGACAATTTCAGACTAGGTGAGCGGATGTTCAAAACTAAATATAACTGTACAAAACATCTCTGTATAAATCAAATATTTCAGACTCTAGATTCATATCAGGTGAGACAAGTAATTGGGTTTTGGACATAAAATAACTGTAATGGAGGGTTTGCGTTTTTGTCGCCTCACTGTTGTCAATAGTATTTAGTCACATGACAGAATTCCAGTTTAGACTTTAGATTTCTGCAGAAGAAAGACTGTGAGTAAAGCCAGTGTGTTTGTGTGTGTCAGGTCGTGTGTTTGCTAACACCCCAGACTCGGCCTGTGTGGTCGGCCTGTATAAGAAGGTCCTGACCTTCAGTCCCGTCACTGAGCTGAAGGACCAGACAGACTTTGAGTGAGTGACCCTAACACATACACACACTACACCAGGTTCAATAGTGTGAAGTCAGGTTGATTGGGACACTTTTTTACTTCTTTCTTTTTTAATCATATCAATGGCAAAAAGTTAAATAAGTCAACCTGACTTCACCCCTACATATTACATACATGTGATGTAATGTAGAGAAATATTTTTCCCTCGTGCAACAACAAACAGAACCGATAATGAATTAAGGACATACACACGCATAATAAAAAAAATATATATAATGGACTATTAATATTAAATATGATGTGAATTAAATAGAAAATAGAATATAGCAAGAGATTAAAGTAGATGTTTTATGTAGGGATGCACGATATATTGCCACCATATCGGTATCGGCCGATATATGTTCATTTTTTATGTTATCGTTATCGGCCTGATAAGAAAATTTGGCCAGTGTATTAAAGCCGATAATGTATTTTTTCCTTCAGCTGAGACACTTTAGATGCACACTGTTCACCATGATGGTTTTGAATTGCTTGAAATATGATTGGAATCACTTCGAAAAGGAAAATACAGTTCAGTGCAACATGTGCAGTGCAAGTCTGTCATATAAGCTACATAACATTATAATGAGATCATAATTGTGTGCTTGGGACATGGCTTTTAATGCTGAGACTTTTGTTTTTGTAATAAGGCTCTCAAAAATTATATAAAAATTTGGATTTAGATTTATCTGCCAATATATCGGTTATCTGCTTTAAAAAATAACGAATTATCAGTATCGGACAAAATTTTCATATCGATGCATTCCTAATTTTATGCAAAATATACAATGTAAACAAGCTTTATAGTATGCAAATGATGTGATTTTATGTTATGCAAGATTCAGCTAGACAAAATTAAAAAAACAAAATGACTTGAAATGACAGCCAATTTGATTATACTTAAATTTAAGGTAGCAACTGAACTTAAGTTGAATTAGGGGGAAATGTTTTAGTGTGATACTAATACTTAATTAGGCTTTTCCAGTTCTCAAGGCATTTGACAAAACGTAATATGCATTATACCATACCATACTTTACCAATGCATAATAACAAGACTAACTAGTATCAGTAATCAGTTACTCTCGCCCTGCAGACACCGGATGCCCAAGACGCAATGGTGGCTGAATCTCCGACTAATGCTGAAGATGCTGGCAAAGTATCAGACATCCTTCAACGAGTATGTGACTGGAGAGATCGAACACGTGACCCGTCGCTCTCTCAGCATAGACACCGGGTTTTAAAACCATGCACCGCTGGTCCCATCCTTCAACCCACACCCCCGACTGCCACTCCTCTGTTAAAACGGGTAAATGCCTGATGCTTTAGTGAGTAAAGGAGGGTATGACTCCAGATTTGCGCCTAACCCTGATCTTCCTCTGCATTGGAAGCCTGTATTTGCATCGTCTTTATGCTGGACTGATGCAGTGTGTCCAAAACTAGATCACTATGGATACATTTACATTAATCCAGATACATTTGAAAAGCGTTTTCTTTTCAAAACACTCTCCGTCCATGCTGAAGTGTCTAAAAACACTAAAATCATCGTACTGTACATGCATGAAACGTAATAAAAGCTCACTGAGATGATACAGAGAGACCAGATGAAAAATTCCTCAAGCTATTCTTCTGGCACGATTATTTTATTAGCAAAATATCCGCACTCAATCACCATTCTGTTTGGTCTAAAACACAACTGTCCTCATGTTTTGCTGCAGCAACTGCGAGTCAATTCTGTAATCTTTGCAGGAATGTAATATAAAGATTGTAGTAACATTTATTTTTAACAGTGTAAACAGCGTTTTTAAATTTATCCACTTAGGGCATGTTTACACGACAATGATATACTAAGAACAGGCGACAACCAACGTTCCCCGTTCACACAGATCTGCAAAAAGTGACTAAAAAGGCTGTATTATGCATGCCAGACAATAGTTGTCACTTTGTCAAGAAACACTCCACGAACACATAATACGCATGCGCATGACTTCTTCGTTTTCACAAATTCGTGTTTTTGTTGTTTACATGGAGAAGGTAAAGGCATTGTTTTCAAAAGCTTGCCTTTTCAGGCCCCCCAAAAAACGAAGTTGTCGTATAAATGAATGGCCAAACTGCATAAAAAGTTGAAAATGGTGTTGTGTAAACGGCCCCTTAGCAGATTGTCTTCAGAAAGCTCAGTTTTAGCAGGACAAAAACGTGTCTCATTGAGAAAACGAAGAGAAAAGACGCGTTTTCAAATGTGTCTGGATTAGTGAGCACTGCACACGTCTGTTTCCACTTGACGAATATATTTGTTTTGTTTTTGACAGAAAAATTGTATTTGTTATATATTTCACTTTATGAATCACTTTATGAGACCGTTTCATCAAAGCCAGTTTGTGATGTTTCTGGTCTTCTAATTACAATCACCTTGTTGTTATACTATATGTATACTCAACTGTAGCAATGTAAAGTTATTTTGCTATTCAAAAACAACTAATGCAAAGTATTTTTCCTGGTGCAATGCAACTAGTCACTTCCAGTGTAAACACTGTGTTATTCTAAACTGCTGCTGTTAGTAGGGATGGGTATCGAGAACCAGTTCCAAGTTTCCTAGAACCGGTGAATCGATAAAATCGATTCTGCTTACCGATTCCTGTGTGTGCATTTTAATGTAATTTTAAATCATCCAAGCTCAAAAGACTTTGACTGTTTTCTGTGCCCTGCACGCATCCAAAACATGCACACAGAAAATGTGATTTTAAACATTCGAGTGCAAAGAAGACTCGCGCTGTTTTCTGTGCTGCACACACACATGCTGCACACATACACACATGTGTGCACAGAACGGCTTCTCATAGTGAATAATGCGCGCTGAGTTCTCTTCCTCGTCTTTCAGCAAACGAACGAACACATACACACAAATATGTCAAAATATTGTCGTTAACAGTCGGTTATGTCTTAAGACAGTTGAAAAGATAAGAATGAAACGTGTGTGTAACAGTATATTGGATCCGTGCAGCTCTTAAAATGACGGCAGATTTTCCTGATGCGTCTCTGATAACCTTAATCAAACAAAAGACAACGAAATTCACGTGCTGTTCTATATTAATGACTAAATACTAATACTATATTAAAATTAATACTGTATTCATAAAATATAGACTTTAGTAATGTAGCCTATATTTTATTAATAAAGTTCAGTGAAATATTACTGAGTGTTTACTTGACTTTAATAATAATTTATATTAGTTAGGCTAGTTGTTTTTGCTATGGTATTTTTAAACCATAGGCAAAAGTTCCTAGCCTGTTGATTTTTGTTCATGGTATTCAGCTACAATGACATGTTTTGCAATAAGACTTAGAATAAATGTGAATGATATCTAAGGTTTTTTTTACCTTATTGGAATCGAAATTAGGAATTGATGAGCAGAATTGGAATCGTTAAAATTCAAACGATACCCAACCCTAGTATTGTGCATATTTCCTTACCATTATTTTGTTATTAGTTGTTAAATAATTTTAATGGAACAGGGGCCGGAAAATTTCTTACGATTCCCAACCCTAGCTGATAGTTGTTAAAGGTTTCTGCAGTATTCACTGGCAAATCTATATCCCAGCAGCTTTTCCATGAGGGAAATGGTTTGATGTGCCGTGATGAAGTACATCACGAGCAGGTAAAGGTGGAGATTGGGAACCAGGTGCTGTGATTGTTAAACATTTGAACAGGTAATTTGTTTGTTGTGAGCTTCAGTGTTTCAGTATGTCTGTAATATTGTGAGCCTATGCAATGTGATTAATGTGAAGCAATAGATAGTTCTAGTGCAGCATGATTTACATCTCCAATATTGATACTCTACATTTCATTCAAAATACTAAAAAATAATGAACCAGGTATGATTGTGTAAATGAAAGGTTTGCATTATGACATTTTTATACACACTAACATAAGGTTTTGCATTGCAGTATTAAGAATAAGATTTAATCGCCATGAAAATGTCACAATGCAAAAATCATTTTGCAAAACATAATTTTTCTCCTGATTTTGGGGCTGAAATATGGCCTGCTTTGGCCAGTTGCATAAACTGCTTTGACTAGTCTTACAAGTTAGTCATCTGGTAATAACTTTTTAAGGCAATTACATAAATAAATATAGCTGCAAGAATGAATTAAGGGGCCAAGCACATAGAAGGAGCATCAGACCAACTGCAACAATGAGCAATAAAAGACATATTAAGATGATTTTAGACAGAATCATCGTCTAGTGACACGAAATCCATAACTTTTTGAATGCATGGTCTGAAGATGATACGTTTAGATTTTGGTGAAAATTTGAGCAATGTTCTAGGAGCTCGAAAATGTAGGTCTTGAAAGAAAATGGCGGACAGGAAGATCGGCCGACTATGGCAAAATTGGTATAAATTAATCAATTATCAATTAAGACCAGTTCATTACAATAGGCTAATTTAATCAAAAGTTATTAACATTTTTGGAAAACCACCACAAGGTGGCCCTGCCCTGAAACTTTAAGTACCTTCAGGGCTTTGTGCCGAAGACCCATGTAGAGTTTCTTAACAATGCGCCAATGCGTTCGTAAAATATAGCATTTTACAGCAAAATGGCCAATATGGTAAAATTTGGTATTCGATTCCAATCTAAAGAGACAGTTTTGTGATTTTTGGCCAAACTGTTCAGAAGTTATAAGCAAGTTTTTCATATCTCCTGACCACTAGGTGGCACTGAGACAACACAGTGCAGGTAACCTCAAGTCATGGTTGTCATAACACACACCAAGTTTGGTCAGATCAAGTTTGACAAATCAACTTAAATCCCTTAACTTTATGGGCATGGCTTGCCTTGAAGAGGATCTGGTTAACTTTTTGGTAAAATCTGAGCAACGGCCTAGGAGGAGATTCACAATGGCGG
Organism: Rhinogobio ventralis; assembly: GCA_039654625.1. Classification (NCBI taxonomy): domain Eukaryota; kingdom Metazoa; phylum Chordata; class Actinopteri; order Cypriniformes; family Gobionidae; genus Rhinogobio; species Rhinogobio ventralis. The sequence goes on from CM077197.1 coordinate 3,387,408, forward strand.
ATGACATCATAGGGTGAATGATCTTGAGCCAAGGAATCAGAGGAAAAATTTAGTTTCTAGCCCTTACGATTCAAAAGTTATTAGCATAAAAGTGAGTGCAAATTTGGACAGTTGGTGGCGCTAGAGGGATTAAGTTAGAGACTCCAAATTTGCAATGTTGACAATTCAGACTGTCCTCGATCCGTGTGCCAAATTTCATAACTTTTCTATGGGCTGTCATAGACTTCCAGAGCAGAAGAAGAATAGGAACACTAATGATTACAACAGGAGCCTACGTACCTTCAGTGCTTGGCCCCTCAAACAGATTGGTCTAACCTGAAACTGAAAAGTAAGACAGATTGGCTAAATGCTAGTTGTTCAGACTAGTACAGTCTTAACATAGTCACTGTGTTCATGCAACTGGACGTGTTCTTGACAGGTTTTGTGAGTTTCAAACTTCCATGTTTAGCAATTTTGCGTATGTAAATGATGCAGCTGAATGTCATATTGAAAGGATGTACTGTCATCTAATAAAAAAAAAACATATACTAAAATATATAATAAAAATATATATTTAAAAATACTTTGCTGTGTTGTGAGTAGAGGGAAATAGACTTTTTCAGTGTTGTTATATTTTCAGTTACTGAGTAGCACCAAATACATTTAATAAGAAGAACATGCAAGAATTCAAACATTCCTCTAATTTTCTATTAATTATAATTCATGCATTGTAATATAAGTATATATTCAAATGACTAAGTTATTTTGAATCATGTTGAGCAAGCTAAAATCGCAACAGTGAACAAAATGAGTAGAATCAGCCGTATGTAACTGGCATAAACACTTCTCACTTCATATAGTATAGAATGTAACAGACATCTGAACACATCTCTGAAGTACAGCTATAAGGATACGATTTATGTTTATGAAGTTATAATTTTCCAAAGCTGAATGAAAAGGGAAAGGAATCAGCAGGTCCTGAAGCGCCGCGTGTGGAAGAGCTCCTCTGAGGGCTTTCCTTCCCGAACGAGAAGGAAAACTCCTCCTGACGACTCTCGGCTTCATCAAACAGGAAACCTTGTAGAGAAACAACAGCGTTAACTCTTGACTCTTGATTTGTCATGAAAATGTCACAAAACAAAAAATATAATACTATTTTTATGTACATTTAAAATTTCTGCTCACCAAGGCTGTATTTATTTGATTAAAACTACGGTAAAAACTAATATTGTGAAATATTATTACAGTTTAAAATAATTGTTTTCTATGTGAATATATTGTAAAATGTAATTTATTTCTGTGATCAAAGCTGAATTTTCAGCATTGTTTGCTTCTCAAGAAACATTTCTGATTATTATCAACATTGAAAACAGCTTTTGTGGAAACGTGATACACTATTATTCAAGAGTTTGGGGTAAGGTTTTTGTTTTTACAGTAAGGATGCATTAAATTGATCAAAAGTGACCGTAAAGATGTCTACATATGCTGTTCTTTTTAACTTTCTATTAATCAAAAAAATTATCACGGTTCCCACAAAAAAAAGTTTTCATCATTAATAATATTAAGAAACATTATTAATAATTCAACACCAATAATAATTGAGCAGTAATTCAGCATATTAAAATGATATCTGAAGGATCATGTGACACTGAAGACTGGAGTAATGATGCTGAAAATTCAGCTTTGATCACAGGAATAAATTACATTTTAACATATATTCACATAGAAAACTATTCCATTAAACTGTAATAATATTAAACTATTTTTACTGTAGTTTTGATCAAATAAATGGAGCATAAGCATAATAATGATCTAATTATTCCAAACTTTTGACAGGTAGTGTAGATATTACTCATGAGCCATACTTCACCTGAGAACTTGGGTGCTGATCCTGGTGACTTCTGTTACCAGAAATACAAAATCAGATTTAAAACATTCAGCCATAAACACAAATGTCCACATTTCTCCAGAAATACCTTGTCGCAGAAATAGGAGCTTGTGAAGGGAAATGGAGATGCCTACAACACACACACACACACACAAACGAAATGATGAAACTGTCTTTGATGAAACAATGCACGTGTGAGTCTTCCAGCTTCTGAAGTTCACCTCTTCTGCTGCTGATCCCATGTCAAAGTCACAGCCCAGCTTAGAGAACCCAGGTGTACTCGGACCAGACATCATGGAGAAGATAAAAGCGGGCGACTTGGTGTCTGAGATCTCCTGTTGTCCAGGTGAGCAGCTGGGACTGTTGCTGTTAACAGATTGAACAGTAATCAATCACACACTTATTTCCTGTTACATGTTTACTTCCTAATACTGAACTGAGCTGAATAATGACACTATTAGAGCTGCTTTATAGTTGAATTTGTCTCATATTTGATGAAGTTTGCATCATGATTGTTATTTTTTTATCTATCACTGTGAAGCTGTTTTGAAACGATCTGTATTGTATAAAGCGCTATAGAAATAAAGCTGACTTGACTAGTTGTGCACCACAATTCAGGTGTAACCCTGTAAAATGCATGAAGTAAATAGGGATGCAAATGGTGTTTCATGTTGACTTTAAAGTAATGTAAGTGGCAGATGGCAGCATATAGCGATACGGTGCGCTCCATCATAAACACTGCTGAGGGTCGTACTTTAAGGAGAAGGTCGGGGTGGACGGTGTGGCTTTAATTCTAGCCGGTGAGGGAGGAGGGCAGACGGGACCCTCGGTCACTGTGTCCTCCTGAGCATCTGCTGTGGTCGTCTCCGAGTTATATTCTTCCTCCTCCTCTGACATTTCCACCATGAGCTCAGAAGCACATGACACATTCCCCTGCTGCGTTCATCCAAACAGATATTATAAGAAAATATTTAGTACACTACCAGTCAAAAGTTTGGAATAATTATGATTTTTTTTATGTTTTTGAAAGAAGTCTCTTATGGTCACCAAGGCTGCATTTATTTTATCCAAAATACAGTAAAAATAGTGAAATATTATTACAGTTTAAAGTAACAGTTTTCTATGTGAATATCTAGTAAAATGTAATTTATTCCTGTGATCAAAGCTGAATTTTCAGCATCATTAATCCAGTCATCGGTCAGTACGTTTACATGGACAACAATATTAACCCGATTAAGACAATACTCTGATTAAGAAATTACCATGTAAACAGTGATTGCTGATTAATTTAATCCGCCTAAAGTCATACAAATCGAATTAAGACGTAAAGTATTCCTATTTTAGTCGCATTATAGAAAGTGCATTATAGACATGTACACACCTTGAGATTAGCTCACTTCAAAATGAAAATTTACTCACCCCCATCTCATCCAAGGTGTTTATGTCTTTCTTTCTTCAGTCGAAAAATAAGTTTTTTGAGGAAAACAAAGAAAAATGTAGAAAAATCCTGGAATCCTGGAATGTTTTCCTCAAAAAACTTAATTTCTTTTCAACTGAAGAAAGAAAGACATGAACATCTTGGATGAGATGGGGGTGAGTTAAATATCAGGAATTTTGCATCAGGAATTATCCAGCATTTTGCAACAGGATATATACACACGGCAGTGGTCAACCGTTTGATGGCAAACGAGAGCATGGCTTCAAGCAACTCTCTCCCACCAGTCCGTACTTCGTACTCCCATCCAGTACCTCCGAGTTTGTCACGGTGCATGAATGAAATACGCCGTCGTATATTTGCACGTATAGCATGAAAAATAATTCATTTGTAAAATGAAAAATGAAACAAAAACTGTATATGGTACCATAACGAAGACGAACTGTATGTTGATATGTGAATTTCTGGAGGGAACGTTGGACTGCGTGGCATGGGGACGTAATGACGTGTGCCATTAATCAATCTATGTTCTATAACATGTTAAACGGGAACATGAACGGAATATTCTAAAAGCAACTCATGTAAACACCTTAATCAGAGTATTGTTCTATTTCAGAATAAGGTCAATAATTGGATTACTGCTGTTCATGTAAATTTAGTCACATGATCCTTCAGAAATCATTCTAATATGCTGATTTGCGTCTCAAGAAACATTATCAGTGTTGAAAAACGTTTTTGCTGCTTAATATTTTTTTAAGAAATTAATACTTTTATTCAGCAAAGATGCATTAATTTGATCAAAAGTGACAGTAAAGACATTTATCATGTGATTTCTATTTCAAATAAATGCTGTTCTTTTGAACTTTCTATCCATCAAAGAATTACAAAAAAAGGATCATGGTTCCCACAAAAATATTAAGCCGTTTTTTTAACACTCACAATAAGAAGAACCATTATAGCAGCAAATAATCATATTCGAATAATTTCTGAAAGATCATGTGACACTGAAGACTGGAGTAATGATGCTGAAAATTAAAACAATTAAAAATGACATTTTGAAATATATTCAAATAGAAAACAGTTATTTTAAATTGTAATAATATTACTGTATTCTTTATAAATTAAATCAAGCCTTGATGAGCAAAAGAGACTTCTTTCTAAAACATAAAAAAACTTTATTACAAACATTACTGGTAGTGTATATTTAAAAAAAAAAATTGTGTATATTTTAATATTTGTGTGCATTTCAACTATACCAGTTCATTCACCTTCTCTGACTGACTATGATCGCCTTCTTGCATTTGATCTAAAATGAAAGGAATACTTTATTGTGATTGGTTAATCTATGTGTTTATTGTGGTTTGTCTTGTGATACTTTTAAAATATTAATATATGCTGGTGTTACCTTCTCCACATTCTCTCTTTGTCCTTAAGCTGTGGGAAAATGTGTCCATTTGAGATTCACTTTCTGCAGTTTTATCCTTATTCGCCTCAGAAGGATCTTCATCTGCCATGTGCTCATCTGTGTATTCCTCAGGCCTCTAGATAGAAGATACAGAACTCACAATAACTTTTCTCAAGTTTTCAATGGAAGCGAACCATTTTGAATATTTTTTTCTTTCCTAATTCATGTATATGGAGCTGTACATGCAGTTTCAGAACAGCAGAAGTACCTGCATTATGGGCTCTTGATGAGGGATCATTTCATCAAACGACTCGCTTTCAGTTTGTAGGCCGTCATTGTCTGGACACTTACTATTTTCATAGAGATTTCAGAAAAAAAGTGAATTAGAAGAATGCAACAAACCTCTGATAAAAACAAACCTGCTGTACAGATAAAATACCTGTCTGCACCATCAGTGACTGGCTCCTCCTCACCTGTCAAAACAGAAGATCTGTGTTGAAGGAATAGTTCATCCAGACGTTGATACAACATGATATTTTATTCTTGAACGAACTGTTTAGTTACCGAATGCTGCAGTCAGTTCTCTCTCCTTCTCCGTTATTTGTTCTTCTATGACTCTGATTCTCCTTTCGATTTCATCATTCTCTGCTTGAATCTTCAGCAGTTTTTGAGCCAGTGAGTTCTGACAGTATCGATCCTTATACTGCTCAAACACGTTCCTGTAGCTCTCGATTCTCTCCTGGAACATTTTCCTTCAAAGACCAAGCATCTTTAACCCTATAAAGCCTACTGTATCATGTTTGATATGTGAATTTCTAAGGGCCTCTACATGATCAAAGCTTCACTGAAAAACCTGTCGCACAGTCTACTACAGACACTTTTTACAGTTCCTCCTGAACCAAAACAACCAGCTTATGTTGCGTTCACGCCATAACTACTGTAGAAGAGATTTGGAAGAGAAACCTGTGACATATACTCGGATCGGTTTGTGACTCGAATGTATGTGTTTCAATGGCAACACTATCAACGCCGAAATGAATCTGCAGCAGTCAGGTGGTACAGGTCAGAGCTCTTTAAGTTGTTTAAGTTCATTATTATTGTAATGTTATGTTATGCTTTGAGACATGAGGTAGTTCTATCGAGTCCTGCACGGGTCCTGGTTCATGTGTTTTGAAGGAGGCGTGGCTTTGGAGACGCTCTGAAGGGAGGCTAAGTCCCCAATCAGACAGAACGCAATTTTCAGGTTTGAAAACGCGAAGCGCATCGCACTGCATTTTTTAGTTGACTTTTTTTAATTTAGAAAAGAGCAGTGCGCTGCGGTTTTTTAATGTTGCTAGGCAACCCCCGAATCAGCTGTGCTGTCAGTCTAATTAAGGTAACCGTCACCACAACAGAAGGCCCGCCTCTCCGTTTGATGGCAAACGAGAGCATGGCTTCAAGCAACTCTCTCCCACCAGTCCGTACTTCGTACTCTCATCCAGTACCTCCGAGTTTGTCACGGTGCATGAATGAAATACGCCGTCGTATATTTGCACGTATAGCATGAAAAATAATTAATTTGTAAAATGAAAAATGAAACAAAAACTGTATATGGTACCATAACGAAGACGAACTGTATGTTGATATGTGAATTTCTGGAGGGAACGTTGGACTGCATGGCATGGGGACGTAATGACGTGTGCCATTAATCAATCTATGTTCTATAACATGTTAAACGGGAACATGAACGGAATATTCTAAAAGCAACTCATGTAAACACCTTAATCAGAGTATTGTCTTATTCAGAATAAGGTCAATAATTGGATTACTGCTGTTCATGTAAATTCAGTCACATGATCCTTCAGAAATCATTCTAATATGCTGATTTGCTGCTCAAGAAACATTTCTGGTTATTATCAATGTTGAAAAACATTTTTGCTGCTTAATATTTTTATGGAAACCCTGATACACTACCATTCAAAAGGTTTTTTTTTTTTTAAAGAAATTAATACTTTTATTCAGCAAAGATGCATTAATTTGATCAAAAGTGACAGTAAAGACATTTATCATGTGATTTCCATTTCAAATAAATGCTGTTCTTTTGAACTTTCTATCCATCAAAGAATTACAAAAAAGGATCATGGTTCCCACAAAAATATTAAGGTAACCGTCACCACAACAGAAGGCCCGCCTCTCCATTCATTCGATTGGACAATGGGGAAAAAACGCAATGACGTCGGGCGCTTTTCTACTCAGAGTTCAACTTTTTTAACTTAGAGCGCTCCTACAGGAACGCAAACAGAAAACTATTTAAAAAAGGCGCCTCTCACTGCAGAAACGCGTTCTGTCTAATCAGGGCCTAAGGACGCTTTCACACCTGGACGTTTGTTGGTTCGTTTGAGGTGTGAAAGCAATCCGACCCAATGGACCAATAAACCAACTGGTATTATAATTCATAACGGGAAATGTGCTATAATAGCAATAGTGTCTGATTCTGTGAGTGAGCACATTAGTTATCACAGTTGAAAACCAAAAGAGCACCTCTTCATCTTAAAATGTTGTGTTTGCGAGAATGCTGTCCAGATTAAAGGCACAATATGTAAGATTTTTGTAATAAAATATCCAAAAAATACATATATTTCATGCAGTTGCCTATTTTAAATTATGGCTGGTCCCTTGTCATTGTCGCCTATAAATGATGTAATATCCGCAGTTTCCGCTTGTAGAAACCATGGCACACATGGACAAAAGCGGAAGCACGCCGCCGTTGTGTCATTCAGTCATCATGGATCACAATTATCCATTGGAGAGTACAGAAAATCCAAAAAAACGTAAACGTAGATCAACTGAAGCCCCCAGGTATACTTCACTTTCCACAGATGCAAATATTTATTGTACATAATTCTTTGTGGGTTATGCTGATGAAATTACACATACAGTTATATTGCACTTTGTTTGTACTTCAGTAATGCTTTTTATCATGTCTGGTGACCAAGTCTATGGCAGTGAAATTAAATACAGTATGTAAAAATATTTAGCCATTACTTGTAAATACTGTGGGTCCGTTCAAATGTACTTTTAGTACGATTGTTTTAAACACGTAAAACTGCGCAGCATTAACGATGACATAAAATAGTGTGATCAAACGTACAGGTAATACAAAAACTAATTCATTACCTCATCCGTGAATTCCATATATCTGTGGATGGTGAAAACGACATCTCCTATCATCCCACTCCCCTTTCAAAGCGTCATCAAGCTTAGCCTTTGTTATTGTTTTAAAAATGCGACCTCTAGCTGCAAAATCTTACAGATTGTGCCTTTAAGCCTTGATGGTGTTTGCGTGTCTTGGCACAGTTAACCTCTAGACAGCGCTGGGAGATCCAGAGAGAGCGCGTTTGACTTTGCTGCAGTATTAATACGAATGTAATATAAAATTTAACAGCGGGAATGTCAGCTACATTTGTAGTGTTTGCGTGTGTCTCGACTGTTACAAATAAAGCCACAATAAGCTCATGGAGCGAACTTGTCAATCATCTTGATGGTTGACGCAGAGGAAACTCTGACCAATGAGAGGACCGTTGTACTCGCATGTGACTTACATAAACACATTTAGGTGCGCTTTGAAAGGTTGTCTTGTGAAAGCGAACCGAACCAAGAAGAAAATGCAACATTGTAACAAATTAAGTCCCTGTTTCAGAACAAAACAAACGATCTATAGGTGTGAAAACGCCTTAAGATCTTTTTCTTTCAAAGCTAACTTGCTATTGCTAGCCGCTCCGAAAATTGCCTACTATACCTTTAATTTGCTGGTGTTTTTTCTATTTGCATGTGTTTTAATCAGATGCAGCGCGTTGAGCTATCTCAGCCACCGTAAAACACAGTTATGGTACTTCATGTTGACTTTTAAAGGGTTGATTCATCCAAAAATAAAAATTACCCCATGATTTACTTACCCTCAAGTCATCCTAGGTGTATGTGACTTTCTTCTTTCTTCAGACGAATGCAATTGGAGATATATTAAATAATCTGGCTCTTCCAAACTTTATAATGGCAGTGAATTGAGGATTTGATTTGGAAGGCAAAAAAAGTGTATCCATCCAGCATAAAAGTGTTTTTTTTTTTTTTACCATTAATACTTAATTACATTAAAAATGTAGTACTTTCTTACTTGTACTCAAGTAAAACTTTGAATTACTTTTACTTGAATTTTTTATGTAATTAAGTATTAAATTATATTCAATATGAAACGTAGTGCAGTAAAAAGTACAATATTATGCTTTGGAATGTTGTAAAGTAAAATTTTTCCAAAGATAAACACTGATAAAGTAGACACTTGAAAAATGTACTTAAGCATAGTAAAAATACTTCACTACTGTCCACCTCTGCGCATGACGTATTGACGAACACGGGAGTGCATTATGAGGATAGAAACGGTCACGAATTAGAAGTCTAAAACGAGAATTTTTAAGGAGAAATATCGGAGGATTTCAATGTAAGAGAAGAAGAGCTTGTTTGTTGCCCAGCCCTATTTGGCGTCCAAGCTTACGCTACTCCTACATCGCGTCCTACATGGTGTAAGTTGACTTGCGTAGGTTTGTCGGAAGCTAGTTATGTTATTGTTTAAAGTTTTTAAATATGGATAGTTTTCTCACATAAACGCTTGGCTTCGCTTCAGAAGGCCTTTATTAACCCCCCGAGCCGTGTGGAGCACTTTTATGATGGATGGATGCGCTTTTTTGGGCTTCAAAATCGAATCCTCCATTCACTCCCATTATAAAGCTTGGAAGAGGCAGGACATTTTTTAATATATCTCTGATCGCATTCGTCTGAAAGAAGAAACTCATATACACCTAGGATGTCTTGAGGGTGAGTAAATCTGGGGGTAATTTTCATTTTTGGGTGAACTATCCCTTTAAGCTGAACCTACATGTCTTGCTTATAGCTGTCGTGTCTCTTCTCTAGCTCAGCTTCCAGTGTCTTTTCATACTGAAGCAGCAGATGTCCTGTTCTCTGTTGACTGATATCAGAACATTTACATTCATATTATACTATATTATGCTCAGATTTGAAAATATTGTCAGGCTCTCACTTTGCCATACTTTTTGGTGTTTTCTTTGAGAAACTTCACAGTGTTTTGTTTTTGCTGGATCTCCTCGTCGAGTTTGCTGATGGTAATGTGAGTTGTGTTCATGTAATCCTTCTTCTCCTGAATGTTGGACTCACAAACTACAAACACAACAGACAGAACAATTGATGATGATGACAAACTCATTTTTTGTTCTTTATAGAGGAGCTTTTTTGCCCAAGGCTTATCCAATGTTTACAGTGCCTAAAAACTTACTTTGTATTTGCTGTTTAAGGTCATCCTTCCTCTGAGCAAGTTCTCGAGTCTCTATACCTGTCGTAGATATAACAGTATACAGTAAATATCAAGTTAAACATCGAAGTATGTTAAAAAATTAAACGCTTTCATCACCTAACTGAAGCAGGAGGTTGTCCAGTTGATTTACCGTCTGCTCATCCATTCAAAACCCGACAAAACACACACACAGTGCTTGAAAATACCACACAGATCACGTAAATAGATATATTTTCCAGTCTTGAGATGTTCAAATATGGATTTAAAAGACGAATAATGTGCTTTAAATACGGAGCTCGAGCGCGTCGTCGGTTAAAACGTCCGTTACTTCTCGAGATTTTGAATGACGACATCGGATATATATATAATTTATCAGAATAAATAAATTAAATAATAAATATAAATTAATAATTAAATAAGTGAGTACATTGGTTAGCCTGGCATGAGACAAGTCGTTACTTGTTTTCTGAATAAATAATGAAACAGATTTAACCATGTGTGATAAGTAACATCACAATTTTTAATGATGATATTTTATATGCATATAAATTTAATTGCATTAATTTATAAAATATTTAATCAAATACTTATTTTAGTAAAATAAATTATTTTTAATGGAACAAATGCGGACGCAAAAAAATAATTATATATATACACTCACCTAAAGGATTATTAGGAACACCATACTAATACTGTGTTTGACCCCCTTAATTCTACGTGGCATTGCCACTATTGGGTTGAGATCTGGTGACTGTGGGGGCCATTTTAGTACAGTGAACTCATTGTCATGTTCAAGAAACCAATTTGAAATGATTCGAGCTTTGTGACATGGTGCATTATCCTGCTGGAAGTAGCCATCAGAGGATGGGTACATGGTGGTCATAAAGGGATGGACATGGTCAGAAACAATGCTCAGGCCGTGGCATTTAAACGATGCCCAATTGGCACTAAGGAGCCTAAAGTGTGCCAAGAAAACATCCCCCACACCATTACACCACCACCACCAGCCTGCACAGTGGTAACAAGGCATGATGGATCCATGTTCTCATTCTGTTTACGCCAAATTCTGACTCTACCATCTGAATGTCTCAACAGAAATCGAGACTCATCAGACCAGGCAACATTTTTCCAGTCTTCAACTGTCCAATTTTGGTGAGCTCGTGCAAATTGTAGCCTCTTTTTCCTATTTGTAGTGGAGATGAGTGGTACCCGGTGGGGTCTTCTGCTGTTGTAGCCCATCCGCCTCAAGGTTGTGCGTGTTGTGGCTTCACAAATGCTTTGCTGCATACCTCGGTTGTAACGAGTGGTTATTTCAGTCAAAGTTGCTCTTCTATCAGCTTGAATCAGTCGGCCCATTCTCCTCTGACCTCTAGCATCAACAAGGCATTTTCGCCCACAGGACTGCCGCATACTGGATGTTTTTCCCTTTTCACACCATTCTTTGTAAACTCTAGAAATGGTTGTGCGTGAAAATCCCAGTAACTGAGCAGATTGTGAAATACTCAGACCGGCCCGTCTGGCACCAACAACCATGCCACGCTCAAAATTGCTTAAATCACCTTTCTTTCCCATTCTGACATTCAGTTTGGAGTTCAGGAGATTGTCTTGACCAGGACCACACCCCTAAATGCATTGAAGCAACTGCCATGTGATTGGTTGATTAGATAATTGCATTAATGAGAAATTGAACAGGTGTTCCTAATAATCCTTTAGGTGAGTGTATATATATATATATATATATTGATTATAATAATAAATGTAAATAAATGTAATTTATTAAATAATAAATATAAATAAATTATTAAATAAGTGAATACATTTGGTTAACCTGGCGTGAGACAAGTCGTTACTTGTTTTCTGAATAATTTAACCATGTGCAATCAGTAACATCACATTTTTAAATGATGATTTTTAATTAAATTGCATTAATTTATAAAATATTTGATCAAATACTTATTTTATTAAAATAGTATTTTAATTAAATAAATGTAGACGTACACACACACAAATACAAGCAATTAAAAAAAAACATTTAGAATAAAATATTGATTATAATAATAAAGTAGATGTATTTCACTGGCTGGAGGAGGGGCTTCGATTTATTATCATCTGATTGGACGGCACAGGCGTTCCAGAGTCAATGGGCGGGGCTTGTATTTATCGCGGCCCAGGCGCATCTGCATGGCGGCTGCGGATGGACATTTAACCAAGCTAAACATTTCATCGCAAGAGTTTTCACAGCGGTTCTTTCATGCATGTGCATCGGGTAGGTAAGCATACAGCTATGAATTAAGCAGGAGCTTCTTGTGTTTGTGAACGCTTCTTAGATCATGGTGTGATTTTTAAACCCAGAGCGGATCAGCTGAGAGACAAACAGCCATTGGCGCTCAGGCATTTACACTGATTTAAAATAAACCCTGATCTCAAAGGGGGTGCAAATGAGGGATTTTTAGTTTCAGACGCTATTTTATTACAACACAATCCTATGATTGACTGTACGATTCCGGTGTCTCCTGTATGTCTTTGTTTTCCAGACAATAGAGTTTAATGAGACCCAGCTCGCTGACGGAAGGGTGTTGTTTCCTACACAAAATATATATGTCAGTGTTATTTTAGTATTTTTAGTATTAGTTATTTAGTATTTATATACTATTTTAGCAATTATTTTTTATTTTTTATATTTTCATTTTAGTTTAAGTTTGACTTTGTTCTGTGCTTTTGTAATTTTTATCAGTTTTTCTATTTAATTTCAATTTAGTTTTAGTAATTTTAGTACTTTTAAGTTATTTTATTCCAATTTGTAATTTTTGTAACATTCCATCAAATTTTTATGTTTTATTTTACTTTATTTTAGTGCTGGCTATTTTTATATATATATATATATATATATATATATATATATATATATATATATATATATATATATATATATATATATTTTTTTTTTATTTTTTTTTTTTTTTTATTTTAAATAAAATTAAGAGACCACTTAACGTAGAGAAATCAATTAAGCTCCCAATTTTTTTCAGAGCTTTATATATACACACATACACACACACAGATGTGATTTATTGATTTGACAGCACTAATATATATATACACACACACACACATACACGTTATATTATTTTATTTATCGAGTAATCAACTTTATTTGAGTGATCGTGATTAATCGCATCTAACATAAAAAAATGTGTGTGTGTGTATATATATATATATATATATATATATATATATATATATATATATATATATATATATATATATATATATATATATATTATTTTTTTTATTATATATATTATTATTTATTTTTTATTTTTTACAAACTAGTTAGATGCGATTAATCGCAATTAAGCGAGTTGACAGCACTACTTGTTTCAATTAACTTTTTTTTTTTTTTTTTGTAGTTAACAATAACAAAACTGGTACATGTTCACTGTATTGTTAATACATCTTCACCCATACCGGATATTACACTGAATATATTTATAACATTAAAAAAAAACATTGTGACAACTTGACATTTATATTCTCTCTTGTATAAACTTACATACTCATTAACCTTTTAGTTTAAATGAGACTAAATAATGTCCTTTTTTCCTTATTTTCCTATTTGATTGAATGCATGCCAACTGTGCATCATGATGCCCTCTCTTTCTCACAGGCGTATCATGTGTGGATGGAGTTAATAGGCTTTTCTAGTCTCTCTTAAGTTGTAGCTCCTCCCAAAGCTTGTGAGACACTGAACCGGAGCATGGAGCAGGTGGAGCAGCTGGAGTCTGTCCCATCGGAGGTCTCTGAGGGGCAGATGGATGAAGGAAGCAGCGGCACCAGCAGACGGAAGAGGAGGAAGCGAGAACACCGGCCAGAATCCATCATCGTATACCGCTCGGATCCAGAGAGAGCCGCTGGTGAAGAGCATGGAGGAGATAGTGAGGCTGGAGAGAGGAACTCTGAAGAAGGGGCTACATTTCTCAACAACCCCAGCAGTGAAGGTGAAGCATACAATCTCATCTTTCCTGGTAAAGACAAGGATTTAAAAGTGTAGGAATGTCTTCCCATTATAAAGAAAAGTGAAATAAGCTCAAAAATCAAATCCTCATATTAGGATGATTTCTGAAGGATCATGTGACACTGAAGTCTGGAGTAATGATGTTGAAAATTCAGCTTTGATCACAGAAATAAATTACATTTTAACATATATTTACATAGAAAACAGCTATTTTAAATTCTAATAATATTTCACTATTTTTACTGTATTTTGATCAAATAAATGCAGCCTTGATGAGCAGAAGAGACCCTTTCAAAAACATTAATGATTCTTACCAACCCAGTAACATTTTGTACCATATCCTAACCAAAGTATTTTACTTTTGCAGTTTAGTTTCAATAAATCATTGCATTCTGTTGCAAAAAAATCTCCAAACAAATTTTCAAGAGCATGGAAAAACACTTTCTTATTTTACAAAATGAACTGAAAATAACATAATGCTAAAAGTGAAGGTACGTATTTTTCATCAGACAGTGACAGAATGCTATTTCTTTGTAAGGGGATGTTCTGAAAGTTACTCAGTTATGTTGTAAGTACTGTTTGAATTTTTGTTATCTTTAAAGATTAATGAAAATTTTAATTTCCTCCTTTAAGTTAAGTAGCATCTATTTCTACAGCGCTTTATACAATACAGATTCACAGAAATAAACAGTGTTGATTATGAAACGAGCCCATTCCAGCTCTAAAGAAGACAATAGTGTCATTATTCAGATCATTGTTGATTCAGTTCAGTTCAATAACTGTCGATGTTGCAAAGTAAGGGCCAGATTTACTAAACAGGGCAAATTAGCGTGAGAGCGCAATCCCAAAAAAACACTGATGGGAGAGGGAAGTTTAGCGCTTGATCTACTGACGACACGCAAATTAAAGAACACAGCCGATCATTTCCATAATAACACAATCTACCAGTTAGCGTCTGGTTTAAGACATGCTTTTTTTGGGCGGTAAATAATGGCACAAACACCAGTAAATTGACGAGCGCAAACCTTAGTAAATCACCTTGCGTGATTCATTTAAATACTCTCCTCCCATAAATACTGCGTCTGAAAGGGAAACTCCTACAAATGCATATGCAATAAGTTCAGCCGCAAAAATAACCCTGTCCACGCCATTTTAGCGCTAATTTATCACTGCGTGTCTTTAGTAAATCATGACAGTAGTTTATTAACGGCAAAAGAGGGTTTGCACTGGAGCAAGCCGTTAGTAAATCTGGCCCATAATGTCATTATTCAGCTCAATTCAGTTCTAATTTTGTTCTCATCTGATAGTTTCAGTGCAGTTAAATCGATAATATACTGAATATTAAAGGGTTAGTTCACCCAAAAATGTTTTATTCTGTCGTTAATTACTCGCTCTCATGTCGTTCCGAACCCGTACGACTTTCGTTCATCTTTGGATCACAAATGAAGATCTTTTTGATGTTCACCATATACCGCGATTGAGAAATTTGGACTAAACCGCTCAATTAATATGGATTAGATTTACGATCTCTTTATTAACTTTTTGAAGCATCAAAGTGGTAGTTGTGTAGATGTCAATGGAGGGACAGAAGTCACTCAGATTTCATCAAAAATCTCTTCATTTGTGATCTGAAGATGAACGAAAGTCTTATGGATTTGGAACATGAAGGAGAGTAATTAATGACAGAATTTTCATTTTTGGGTGAACTATCCCTTTAATTGTCTTTGTCTTAAAATAGGGAATGCATTCTGTCTCATTGTAAATGAAATGTCTTGACCTCATTAGGTTGGGCTGTGCCTCCAGACAGTCGCTACGTGACGCTCACAGGGACCATCACGCGTGGGAAGAAGAAAGGTCAGATGGTGGACATTCACGTGACGCTCACAGAGAGAGAGTTGCGCGAGATGGCAAGGTCAAAAGAGCGCCTGGGTGCCGAATGTGACGGTCAAGAGGGATCGAGCCGCTCGTGTGGTTTCGGCATTTCTCAGGGTCCTCACATCGTCCTGTGGAGTCTCTCCTGTGCTCCCATAGTCTTCGTCCTGTCCTTCATCACCTCGTTCTACTACGGGACTCTCACCTGGTACAACATTTTCCTGGTGTACAACGAGGAACGGACTTTCTGCCACAAAATCACAGTGTGCCCCTTCCTCATCATCTTCTATCCCGTGCTCATCGTGGCGCTGTCGCTGTCGCTGGCTCTGTACTCGGCCGTGGTGCAGGTGTCCTGGGCCTTCAGCGAGTGGTGGATGTCGGTCAGGGATTTAGAGAAAGGGTTCTGCGGGTGGGCTTGTGGGAAGCTCGGTTTGGAGGACTGTTCACCCTACAGCATAGTCGAGCTGCTGGACTCGGACACGATCTCTGGGAGTCTGCAGGGAAAGTCGCTGCAAACATCCTCGGTGTGAATGAAAACCAGCCAGGATTTTCTTAGCTGGTTATCGTCCTGTTTATTGCCATTTGGTGAGTATTAGGCCATTTCCACCTGGTATTAAGATGCGTTTTGGTCAATCAGATCACAAGTGGACGACGCTAAATACAGGTGTAAACGGGGTCTGAAACATTTTGAGCTTGTCCACTTTCGACCACTTCCAGAGGTAGGGTTGGGTACTGAACTTGGTACTTTTAAGGGCACCGACTGAATTACGCATGTACTACAGAGTACCGATTTACACACTGTAAACCCGAATAAGTTGGCAAAACTCAAAAAAAAAATTGAGGCAATCAGTTGCGATTTAATGATTAACAAAACATTGATCACTACTAAATCTCCCACTTAACATTAATCTTGCACAAAAAACATTATATAACACTTAATTTTATCATTTACTCTCCCTTTCGAGTGCCATGGGCAAAACATGCTGGGAAATAGAAATCCCAGCCCAGTTTCAGTTAAATTTAAGTTTGTCTAAATTAAAATAATTTCATAAAACTCAAAACAATGTAGCAGTTCAGTTTACTTAAAAAACATCAGTTCTGTGAACTTGAAAGAAAAAGAAAGTGCTAAATACTCATACAAGTTCATTTGACTGAACTAATTTGTTTAATTTAAGTTTGTCCTACTCAAACCAATTAATTATTTTGAGTGTTAGGGTTTAGAGTGTATTAAATCAATCTGTGCCAAATTTCGGTACCTAAGAAAGTATGATGATTATAGACTAGTGTCTGTGAATATTAAACCGCAAAAAGACTATTTAAATACGAATCCTGCATGTCTCTGTGTGAATGAATGTTTCATTTACCACACACACACACACACACTGAAGCACGCATGACTGTCGTGTGTTTCCATCTCTGCCATCTTATACGAGGACATGAACGCATGAACTTCATCCCCAGAGCCGCTTTGAGCATTTGAGAAAAACTGTCATATCATAAACACACAGAAACTCAAAGGTCTTCACGGCAACCCGTCAAAATAAGTTCGGTTTAACTCGACAAATAAATTACTGTTGTACAGTACAATTTAGATACGTAATAATAATACTAACACTAATGTAATAATAAATTATTAAAACAACAATTTTTCTTCCATGTTTTAATTTGAACAGTATAAAGCTCTGTTGTGCAGCACTTTGTTTGACAAAAAAATTATATATAATTAAAAGATAAATTTAAATTAATGTTCTATGTCTTCATTTGATTACCAGAAAATACACAACACAGAATTTTCAGGTATATTCAAACATCACAGACAATGGCAGACAGCGACCAAGGTAGCTCTGGCATAATGTCAGTAACACTTCTATAAATGACAGTTATTGAGGTAAACATCCATAAAGTACCAGAAAAAGGTACTGTTGTGTACCGACACCGAATTTCAGGCATAATGTGAACAGTACCCAATCCTATCCAGAAGTAGTTGAAAACCATTCGACCGGATTGCTTTTGTAGTGTAAACGCTCATGTTTTCAAATGCGTTCGAACAGCCTCTAAAAGACCCTCTACTCTCCGTCTACTGACCTGACGTGCAAACATTATGGCAAGCACACTAGCCAGACGGGATTTAAACCTTGTCGGATGAAGACCCAAGTTTGGTTTGAAGATGAAAAACGTACCAGCACAATGTTCTCTCTCCATTCCTGATTTCTAACACACACTCACAGCGTTGGCACACACTCACACACACTCGCGGCTGGTCTCGCGTCTGTCAGAGCAGAAATGAAAGCTGCTGCTCTCCGTGTGTTTTTCCATCGTCTCCGGGCGCATTCATATGTAAATTGTGTGAACTTATTTTGTCCATTAAATCGAAAGATCTGAAAAACCCATACATTTACCCGCCCATAGAGCCTCCCCTCGAAGAAATCAGGACAGAAGTGGTTGAAAGTGGACAAAAGAGACGGATTAAAACACCAGGTGTAAACGGGAATGTGTCTCCCTCGTCTACGTGTGACTGATTGACCAAAACGCATCTTAATACGAGGTGTAAACCGGGCCTTAATTTAGGTTCCTGGGCCAAAATTTTGTTTTGTTTTACTTTTTTAGTTTCTTGCTTGCCAACAAAGTTGTGTATTTTTATGTTTCTTATTTTCATACTGTATGTCAGACTTTCATAATATGTATATTTAAAATATTTATTCATTGTATTTATTTTGCAACTCTTTACTTTAAGGTCCTATTACTCGACATTAGTGAATACATTAACTAACAATACATTTGTTGTGGTATTTATTAATCTTTCTTAACTTTGGGTAATAACACATCTGTTCATTGTTAGTTCATGTCAGCTAAAATCTGTTAAATAATATTAACAGATACAAGTATTGATTTTAATAATGCATTAGTAAATGTTGAAATGGACATTTAACTAATATTATTAAATGCTTTAGAAGTATTTTTCATTGTTAGTTAACAAATGGAACCTTATTGTAAAGTGTTACCATTTATTTGAACCGTTTGCATGTTTTATTTTCATTACAAATGTTTTTCTGTACATCAGAAGGGTTAAGGAAAGCACAGAGGAGTATATGCTTTTCATAACCTCCTGTATAATTAAGCCATATATATATATATCTATATGCAATTAAACTTTGTGAGATTGTGAGAGTCCTGCATACTCTACAAGTAAGTTTTAGTTTGCTCACTAGCGACGGACCCCAAAGAGAATTAATGTGCAGAATGTTGTGTGTGTGTGTGAGTGTGTGTTTATGATTGAATATGGGGCAGACACTTAATCCAAAAATTATGTTCATAACCAGTTCTTGACTTTTAACATTTGTTTGGTTATTTAAGACTTTTTTTTGTCAAAGTTTTCCTTTGTTTCTAACAGTTTGCACTTGTGCAGTAATGCTCAGAAGAGACAATAAAATTCATATTCCTGTATTTCCATGTCAGGTTTGTGTGTGATCCTCAAAGCAAAACATGTTGAAATCCCTTTGCAGATTTTATCATTTATTTTACGGATGACTTACAATTAATTGCCTGAAAAAAAGCATTGGAGTTACACTAGTAACTAAAGTTAAAATATACTAAAAAAGATATTAAAATATGGTAAAAATATTTTCTTCCTTTGCCTTGCTCACCGGGTTTGTTAACTATGATGCGTGAATTAGTGAAGGAAAATATATTTCAATGTTTCTTTTTACTTCACAACAAGAATATAATCATTTACTAACCTTTACATTTTTTTTCACATGTACTACTAACAGTTTATATGTAATCAAAGGTTATTTTTAATAAACTTATAAAATAACATGCAATAATGAATCATGATCTCTCCCAGAGTAGAACATATTAGTTCAGTTTTTGTTACTGTCTTCATTAAGTTATGCAACACACTGTAAGACATGTTCCTTAATTCACATATTTTGTTGATCCTGGAACAACATACCGGTCTAAAAAACATAGTCCTAACCCCTAAACCCAACCTTAACCATAACACATCCCTAAAACCATGATGGGTGAACAACTGATGTGACATAAACTCGGAACTTGGTTGATTGAATGTTGTTCCAGGGTCAACAAACATGCCATACTTGGCAAAATCACATGCATGACATTGCACATGTGATTTACCCTGCAGAAACTGTCATGTTATGACTGGATATATGAATGACCCACATAGAACATGTTTCATCTTGTGTAAGAAGACTCCTGCTTCAAACACATATAATTAGTATTCTTTAATAAGCACTGCTGATTACTCCAATGATTTGCATAATCCCTGAGGGCTTCACTTTTAAAGGTCGAGGTCAGTTAGGACATATTTTACGTTTACTTGATGTTTAAAACGGTTTTAAATTATGTTAAAATTATATTAAAGCATTGTCAAGTGTCCTGGAATATAGGAACACAAACGTTTAGGGGGTTTATTATCGTTTTGTTTCGCTGTCTGAGGCGGAACCTTGTATCATCCGTTCCTTTACCCACCCGGAACAATAACAGACGGACACCAGTAGCGATGGCGCGAGCGGCGAAGGTAATTCTTCATAATCAAACGTTTGTTTTATTATTAATTACGAATGTTACTTAACTTTTTCATGAGACACATAGACTCACCATCTGGTTTGTATTTATGTCCGTATTCGCACAGCACAGAAAGTTTAACCTACTTATTTTATTTTTTTTACATTTTATAAGTGTCTTACTTGACAGATTTAAGTATCAGATCGAAGTATATTAAAATTTATCTCAGATGGGTAAATAAAAAATAGATGGGATTTACACATTTGAATAATACAGATGTTGTCATACAGAAGGGAATAGAGATATAAAACTAATGTGGATGGCAAATGGCTTTAATATTATTAAATATTGGAATATTTGATGAAAATGTTTCTGTTTATATTGAGTAAAATCTTAAATCCTGTTGTCTTTGATTGCAGACTTTAGTGTCTTTTGTATAAAATCTGAGCGCAGTTTGAGATTTTCTGAAGCTAAAGAGACACGTGACATCTGAGAAACATAAGAGTCAAGCATATGTCTCCAAACCCATGTGCACGTTCATCAACATTCATTCAGTTTAATGATTAAAGTAATGGTTCATGCAACAACAACAAAAAAAAATATTCTGTCATAATTTTCTCACTTTCATGTTGTTTCAAACCTGCATACTCTCTATTTCTCTCTGTGAAACCATGTGATAAGATAATTGGGATTTTTTTTAAATCTAACAATTCTGAGAAAAAAGTAAGAATTATGAGATATAAACTCGGAATTACGAGTCAGAATTGTGGGATATAAAGTTGGAATTGTGAGATATAAAGTTGGAATTGTGGGATATAAAGTTACGATTACCTTTTTTAAACGGCAAGATAGATTATATCCCACAATTCTGACTTCTTTTCTCACAATTCTGAGGAAAAAAAGTCGGAATTGCGAGTTATAAAGTCAGAATTGTGAGATATAAAGCTGTGATTAACTTTTTTAAATTGCAAGATAGATTATATCCCACAATTCTGACTTCTTTTCTCGCATTTCTGAGTTTATATCATACAATTCTGAGGAAAAAAAGTCATAATTGTGAGCTATAAAGTCAGAATTGTGGGATATAAAGTTGGAATTGTGGGATATAAAGTTGGAATTGTGAGATATAAAGTTGGAATTGTGGGATATAAAGTTACGATTACCTTTTTTAAACGGCAAGATAGATTATATCCCACAATTCTGACTTCTTTTCTCACAATTCTGAGGAAAAAAAGTCGGAATTGCGAGTTATAAAGTCAGAATTGTGAGATATAAAGCTGTGATTAACTTTTTTAAATTGCAAGATAGATTATATCCCACAATTCTGACTTCTTTTCTCGCATTTCTGAGTTTATATCATACAATTCTGAGGAAAAAAAGTCATAATTGTGAGATATAAAGTTGGATTTGTGGGATATAAAGTTGGAATTGTGGGATATAAAGTTACGATTACCTTTTTTAAACGGCAAGATAGATTATATCCCACAATTCTGACTTCTTTTCTCACAATTCTGAGGAAAAAAAGTCGGAATTGCGAGTTATAAAGTCAGAATTGTGAGATATAAAGCTGTGATTAACTTTTTTAAATTGCAAGATAGATTATATCCCACAATTCTGACTTTTTTTCTCGCATTTCTGAGTTTATATCTTACAATTCTGAGGAAAAAAAGTCATAATTGTGAGATATAAAGTCAGAATTGTGGGATATAAAGTCAGAATTGTGGGATATAAAGTTACGATTACCTTTTTTAAACGGCAAGATAGATTATATCTATCTTGATCGGAATTGCGAGTTATAATGTCAGAATTGTGAGGGAAAAAGTAAGAATTATGGGATTTAAACTTGTAATTGTGAGTCAGAATTGTGGGATATAAAGCTGTGATTAACTTTTTTAAATTGCAAGATAGATTATATCCCACAATTCTGACTTCTTTTCTCGCATTTCTGAGTTTATATCTTACAATTCTGAGGAAAAAAAGTCATAATTGTGAGATATAAAGTCAGAATTGTGGGATATAAAGTTGGAATTGTGAGATATAAAGTCAGAATTGTGGGATATAAAGTTGGAATTGTGAGATATAAAGTCAGAATTGTGGGATATAAAGTTACGATTACCTTTTTTAAACGGCAAGATAGATTATATCCCACAATTCTGACTTCTTTTCTCACAATTCTGAGGAAAAAAAGTCGGAATTGCGAGTTATAAAGTCAGAATTGTGAGATATAAAGCTGTGATTAACTTTTTTAAATTGCAAGATAGATTATATCCCACAATTCTGACTTCTTTTCTCGCATTTCTGAGTTTATATCATACAATTCTGAGGAAAAAAAGTCATAATTGTGAGATATAAAGTCAGAATTGTGGGATATAAAGTTGGAATTGTGGGATATAAAGTTGGAATTGTGAGATATAAAGTTGGAATTGTGGGATATAAAGTTACGATTACCTTTTTTAAACGGCAAGATAGATTATATCCCACAATTCTGACTTCTTTTCTCACAATTCTGAGGAAAAAAAGTCGGAATTGTGAGTTATAAAGTCAGAATTGTGAGATATAAAGCTGTGATTAACTTTTTTAAATTGCAAGATAGATTATATCCCACAATTCTGACTTCTTTTCTCGCATTTCTGAGTTTATATCATACAATTCTGAGGAAAAAAAGTCATAATTGTGAGATATAAAGTTGGATTTGTGGGATATAAAGTTGGAATTGTGGGATATAAAGTTACGATTACCTTTTTTAAACGGCAAGATAGATTATATCCCACAATTCTGACTTCTTTTCTCGCATTTCTGAGTTTATATCATACAATTCTGAGGAAAAAAAGTCATAATTGTGAGATATAAAGTTGGATTTGTGGGATATAAAGTTGGAATTGTGAGATATAAAGTCAGAATTGTGGGATATAAAGTTGGAATTGTGAGATATAAAGTCAGAATTGTGGGATATAAAGTTACGATTACCTTTTTTAAACGGCAAGATAGATTATATCCCACAATTCTGACTTCTTTTCTCACAATTCTGAGGAAAAAAAGTCGGAATTGCGAGTTATAAAGTCAGAATTGTGAGATATAAAGCTGTGATTAACTTTTTTAAATTGCAAGATAGATTATATCCCACAATTCTGACTTCTTTTCTCGCATTTCTGAGTTTATATCTTACAATTCTGAGGAAAAAAAAGTCATAATTGTGGGATATAAAGTTGGAATTGTGAGATATAAAGTCAGAATTGTGGGATATAAAGTCAGAATTGTGGGATATAAAGTTACGATTACCTTTTTTAAACGGCAAGATAGATTATATCCCACAATTCTGACTTCTTTTCTCACAATTCTGAGGAAAAAAAGTCGGAATTGCGAGTTATAAAGTCAGAATTGTGAGATATAAAGCTGTGATTAACTTTTTTAAATTGCAAGATAGATTATATCCCACAATTCTGACTTTTTTTCTCGCATTTCTGAGTTTATATCTTACAATTCTGAGGAAAAAAAGTCATAATTGTGAGATATAAAGTCAGAATTGTGGGATATAAAGTCAGAATTGTGGGATATAAAGTTACGATTACCTTTTTTAAACGGCAAGATAGATTATATCTATCTTGATCGGAATTGCGAGTTATAATGTCAGAATTGTGAGGGAAAAAGTAAGAATTATGGGATTTAAACTTGTAATTGTGAGTCAGAATTGTGGGATATAAAGCTGTGATTAACTTTTTTAAATTGCAAGATAGATTATATTCCACAATTCTGACTTCTTTTCTCGCATTTCTGAGTTTATATCTTACAATTCTGAGGAAAAAAAGTCATAGTTGTGAGATATAAAGTCAGAATTGTGGGATATAAAGTTGGAATTGTGAGATATAAAGTCAGAATTGTGGGATATAAAGTTACGATTACCTTTTTTAAACGGCAAGATAGATTATATCCCACAATTCTGACTTCTTTTCTCACAATTCTGAGGAAAAAAAGTCGGAATTGCGAGTTATAAAGTCAGAATTGTGAGATATAAAGCTGTGATTAACTTTTTTAAATTGCAAGATAGATTATATCCCACAATTCTGACTTTTTTTCTCGCATTTCTGAGTTTATATCTTACAATTCTGAGGAAAAAAAGTCATAATTGTGAGATATAAAGTCAGAATTGTGGGATATAAAGTCAGAATTGTGGGATATAAAGTTACGATTACCTTTTTTAAACGGCAAGATAGATTATATCCCACAATTCTGACTTCTTTTCTCACAATTCTGAGTTTATATCTTACAATTCTGAGGAAAAAAAGTCGGAATTGCGAGTTATAATGTCAGAATTGTGAGGGAAAAAGTAAGAATTATGGGATTTAAACTTGTAATTGTGAGTCAGAATTGTGGGATATAAAGCTGTGATTAACTTTTTTAAATTGCAAGATAGATTATATCCCACAATTCTGACTTCTTTTCTCGCATTTCTTTGTTTATATCATACAATTCTGAGGAAAAAAAGTCATAATTGTGAGATATAAAGTCAGAATTGTGGGATATAAAGTTGGAATTGTGAGATATAAAGTTAGAATTGTGGGATATAAAGTTGGAATTGTGAGATATAAAGTCAGAATTGTGGGATATAAAGTTACGATTACCTTTTTTAAACGGCAAGATAGATTATATCCCACAATTCTGACTTCTTTTCTCACAATTCTGAGGAAAAAAAGTCGGAATTGCGAGTTATAAAGTCAGAATTGTGAGATATAAAGCTGTGATTAACTTTTTTAAATTGCAATTCTGAGGAAAAAAAGTCATAATTGTGGGATATAAAGTTGGAATTGTGAGATATAAAGTCAGAATTGTGGGATATAAAGTTGGAATTGTGAGATATAAAGTCAGAATTGTGGGATATAAAGTTACGATTACCTTTTTTAAACGGCAAGATAGATTATATCCCACAATTCTGACTTCTTTTCTCACAATTCTGAGGAAAAAAAGTCGGAATTGCGAGTTATAATGTCAGAATTGTGAGGAAAAAAGTAAGAATTATGGGATTTAAACTTGTAATTGTGAGTCAGAATTGTGGGATATAAAGTTGTGATTGCCTTTTTTAAATTGCAAGATAGATTATATCCCACAATTCTGACTTCTTTTCTCGCATTTCTGAGTTTATATCATACAATTCTGAGGAAAAAAAGTCATAATTGTGAGATATAAAGTCAGAATTGTGGGATATAAAGTTGGATTTGTGGGATATAAAGTTGGAATTGTGAGATATAAAGTCAGAATTATGGGATTTAAACTTGTAATTGCGAGTCATAATTGTGGGATATAAAGCTGTGATTACCTTTTTTAAACGGCAAGATAGATTATATCCCACAATTCTGACTTCTTTTCTCACAATTCTGAGGAAAAAAAGTCATAATTGTGAGATATAAAGTTGGATTGTGGGATATAAAGTTACGATTACCTTTTTTAAACGGCAAGATAGATTATATCCCACAATTCTGACTTCTTTTCTCGCATTTCTGAGTTTATATCTTACAATTCTGAGGAAAAAAAGTCATAATTGTGAGATATAAAGTTGGATTTGTGGGATATAAAGTTACGATTACCTTTTTTAAACGGCAAGATAGATTATATCCCACAATTCTGACTTCTTTTCTCACAATTCTGAGGAAAAAAAGTCTGAATTGCGAGTTATAAAGTCAGAATTGTGGGATATAAAGTTGGAATTGTGAGATATAAAGTCAGAATTGTGGGATATAAAGTTACGATTACCTTTTTTAAACGGCAGGATAGATTATATCCCACAATTCTGACTACTTCTTCCACAATTCTGAGGAAAAAAAGTCGGAATTGCGAGTTATAATGTCAGAATTGTGAGGGAAAAAGTAAGAATTATGGGATTTAAACTTGTAATTGTGAGTCAGAATTGTGGGATATAAAGTTGGAATTGTGAGATATAAAGTCAGAATTGTGGGATATAAAGTTGTGATTGCCTTTTTTAAATTGCAAGATAGATTATATCCCACAATTCTGACTTCTTTTCTCGCATTTCTGAGTTTATATCTTGCATTTCTGAGTTTATATCTTACAATTCTGAGGAAAAAAAGTCATAATTGTGAGATATAAAGTTGGATTTGTGGGA
Source organism: Rhinogobio ventralis (assembly GCA_039654625.1). Lineage (NCBI taxonomy): Eukaryota > Metazoa > Chordata > Actinopteri > Cypriniformes > Gobionidae > Rhinogobio > Rhinogobio ventralis. The sequence goes on from CM077197.1 coordinate 3,413,985, forward strand.
TATAAAGTTGGAATTGTGAGATATAAAGTCAGAATTGTGGGATATAAAGTTGTGATTGCCTTTTTTAAATTGCAAGATAGATTATATCCCACAATTCTGACTTCTTTTCTCGCATTTCTGAGTTTATATCATACAATTCTGAGGAAAAAAAGTCATAATTGTGAGATATAAAGTCAGAATTGTGGGATATAAAGTTGGAATTGTGGGATATAAAGTTGGAATTGTGAGATATAAAGTCAGAATTGTGGGATATAAAGTTACGATTACCTTTTTTAAACGGCAAAATAGATTATATCCCACAATTCTGACTTCTTTTCTCACAATTCTGAGGAAAAAAAGTCGGAATTGCGAGTTATAATGTCAGAATTGTGAGGGAAAAAGTAAGAATTATGGGATTTAAACTTGTAATTGTGAGTCAGAATTGTGGGATATAAAGCTGTGATTAACTTTTTTAAATTGCAAGATAGATTATATCCCACAATTCTGACTTCTTTTCTCGCATTTCTGAGTTTATATCTTACAATTCTGAGGAAAAAAAGTCATAATTGTGAGATATAAAGTCAGAATTGTGGGATATAAAGTTGGAATTGTGAGATATAAAGTCAGAATTGTGGGATATAAAGTTGGAATTGTGAGATATAAAGTCAGAATTGTGGGATATAAAGTTACGATTACCTTTTTTAAACGGCAAGATAGATTATATCCCACAATTCTGACTTCTTTTCTCACAATTCTGAGTTTATATCTTACAATTCTGAGGAAAAAAAGTCGGAATTGCGAGTTATAATGTCAGAATTGTGAGGGAAAAAGTAAGAATTATGGGATTTAAACTTGTAATTGTGAGTCAGAATTGTGGGATATAAAGCTGTGATTAACTTTTTTAAATTGCAAGATAGATTATATCCCACAATTCTGACTTCTTTTCTCGCATTTCTTTGTTTATATCATACAATTCTGAGGAAAAAAAGTCATAATTGTGAGATATAAAGTCAGAATTGTGGGATATAAAGTTGGAATTGTGAGATATAAAGTTAGAATTGTGGGATATAAAGTTGGAATTGTGAGATATAAAGTCAGAATTGTGGGATATAAAGTTACGATTACCTTTTTTAAACGGCAAGATAGATTATATCCCACAATTCTGACTTCTTTTCTCACAATTCTGAGGAAAAAAAGTCTGAATTGCGAGTTATAAAGTCAGAATTGTGAGATATAAAGCTGTGATTAACTTTTTTAAATTGCAATTCTGAGGAAAAAAAGTCATAATTGTGGGATATAAAGTTGGAATTGTGAGATATAAAGTCAGAATTGTGGGATATAAAGTTGGAATTGTGAGATATAAAGTCAGAATTGTGGGATATAAAGTTACGATTACCTTTTTTAAACGGCAAGATAGATTATATCCCACAATTCTGACTTCTTTTCTCACAATTCTGAGGAAAAAAAGTCGGAATTGCGAGTTATAATGTCAGAATTGTGAGGAAAAAAGTAAGAATTATGGGATTTAAACTTGTAATTGTGAGTCAGAATTGTGGGATATAAAGTTGTGATTGCCTTTTTTAAATTGCAAGATAGATTATATCCCACAATTCTGACTTCTTTTCTCGCATTTCTGAGTTTATATCATACAATTCTGAGGAAAAAAAGTCATAATTGTGAGATATAAAGTCAGAATTGTGGGATATAAAGTTGGATTTGTGGGATATAAAGTTGGAATTGTGAGATATAAAGTCAGAATTATGGGATTTAAACTTGTAATTGCGAGTCATAATTGTGGGATATAAAGCTGTGATTACCTTTTTTAAACGGCAAGATAGATTATATCCCACAATTCTGACTTCTTTTCTCACAATTCTGAGGAAAAAAAGTCATAATTGTGAGATATAAAGTTGGATTGTGGGATATAAAGTTACGATTACCTTTTTTAAACGGCAAGATAGATTATATCCCACAATTCTGACTTCTTTTCTCGCATTTCTGAGGAAAAAAAGTCTGAATTGCGAGTTATAAAGTCAGAATTGTGGGATATAAAGTTGGAATTGTGAGATATAAAGTCAGAATTGTGGGATATAAAGTTACGATTACCTTTTTTAAACGGCAGGATAGATTATATCCCACAATTCTGACTACTTCTTCCACAATTCTGAGGAAAAAAAGTCGGAATTGCGAGTTATAATGTCAGAATTGTGAGGGAAAAAGTAAGAATTATGGGATTTAAACTTGTAATTGTGAGTCAGAATTGTGGGATATAAAGTTGGAATTGTGAGATATAAAGTCAGAATTGTGGGATATAAAGTTGTGATTGCCTTTTTTAAATTGCAAGATAGATTATATCCCACAATTCTGACTTCTTTTCTCGCATTTCTGAGTTTATATCTTGCATTTCTGAGTTTATATCTTACAATTCTGAGGAAAAAAAGTCATAATTGTGAGATATAAAGTTGGATTTGTGGGATATAAAGTTGGAATTGTGAGATATAAAGTCAGAATTGTGGGATATAAAGTTGTGATTGCCTTTTTTAAATTGCAAGATAGATTATATCCCACAATTCTGACTTCTTTTCTCGCATTTCTGAGTTTATATCATACAATTCTGAGGAAAAAAAGTCATAATTGTGAGATATAAAGTCAGAATTGTGGGATATAAAGTTGGAATTGTGGGATATAAAGTTGGAATTGTGAGATATAAAGTCAGAATTGTGGGATATAAAGTTACGATTACCTTTTTTAAACGGCAAAATAGATTATATCCCACAATTCTGACTTCTTTTCTCACAATTCTGAGGAAAAAAAGTCGGAATTGCGAGTTATAATGTCAGAATTGTGAGGGAAAAAGTAAGAATTATGGGATTTAAACTTGTAATTGTGAGTCATAATTGTGGGATATAAAGTTGTGATTAACTTTTTTAAATTGCAAGATAGATTATATCCCACAATTCTGACTTTTCTCGCATTTCTGAGTTTATATCTTACAATTCTGAGGAAAAAAAGTCATAATTGTGAGATATAAAGTCAGAATTGTGGGATATAAAGTCAGAATTGTGGGATATAAAGTTACGATTACCTTTTTTAAACGGCAAGATAGATTATATCCCACAATTCTGACTTTTTTTCTCACAATTCTGAGTTTATATCTTACAATTCTGAGGAAATAAAGTCATAATTGTGGGATATAAAGTTGTGATTAACTTTTTTAAATTGCAAGATAGATTATATCCCACAATTCTGACTTCTTTTCTCGCATTTCTGAGTTTATATCTTACAATTCTGAGGAAAAAAAGTCATAATTGTGAGATATAAAGTTGGAATTGTGGGATATAAAGTTACGATTACCTTTTTTAAACGGCAAGATAGATTATATCCCACAATTCTGACTTTTTTTCTCACAATTCTGAGTTTATATCTTACAATTCTGAGGAAAAAAAGTCAGAATTGTGGGATATAAAGTTGTGATTAACTTTTTTAAATTGCAAGATAGATTATATCCCACAATTCTGACTTCTTTTCTCGCATTTCTGAATTTATATCTTACAATTCTGAGGGAAAAAAGTCATAATTGTGAGATATAAAGTTGGAATTGTGGGATATAAAGTTGGAATTGTGAGATATAAAGTCAGAATTGTGGGATAGAAAGTTACGATTACCTTTTCTAAACGGCAAGATAGATTATATCCCACAATTCTGACTTCTTTTCTCACAATTCTGAGGAAAAAAAGTCGGAATTGCGAGTTATAATGTCAGAATTGTGAGGAAAAAAGTAAGAATTATGGGATTTAAACTTGTAATTGTGAGTCAGAATTGTGAGATATAAAGCTGTGATTAACTTTTTTAAATTGCAAGATAGATTATATCCCACAATTCTGACTACTTTTCTCACAATTCTGAGGAAAAAAAGTCATAATTGTGGGATATAAAGTCAGAATTGTGGGATATAAAGTTGGAATTGTGAGATATAAAGTCAGAATTGTGTGATTATAAAGTTACGATTACCTTTTTTAAACGGCAAGATAGATTATATCCCACAATTCTTACTTCTTTTCTCACAATTCTGAGGAAAAAAAGTCATAATTGTGGGATATAAAGTTGGAATTGTGGGATATAAAGTTGGAATTGTGGGATATAAAGTCAGAATTGTGGGATATAAAGTTGGAATTGTGAGATATAAAGTCAGAATTGTGGGATATAAAGTTACGATTACCTTTTTTAAACGGCAAGGTAGATTATATCCCACTATTCTGACTTCTTTTCTCACAATTCTGAGGAAAAAAAGTCGGAATTGCGAGTTATAAAGTCAGAATTGTGAGGAAAAAAGTAAGAATTATGGGATTTAAACTTGTAATTGTGAGTCAGAATTGTAGGATATAAAGTTGTGATTGCCTTTTTTAAATTGCAAGATAGATTATATCCCACAATTCTGACTTCTTTTCTCGCATTTCTGAGTTTATATCTTACAATTCTGAGGAAAAAAAGTCATAATTGTGAGATATAAAGTTGGATTTGTGGGATATAAAGTTGGAATTGTGAGATATAAAGTCAGAATTGTGGGATATAAAGTTGTGATTGCCTTTTTTAAATTGCAAGATAGATTATATCCCACAATTCTGACTTTTCTCGCATTTCTGAGTTTATATCTTACAATTCTGAGGAAAAAAAGTCCTAATTGTGAGATATAAAGTCAGAATTGTGGGATATAAAGTCAGAATTGTGGGATATAAAGTTACGATTACCTTTTTTAAACGGCAAGATAGATTATTTCCCACAATTCTGACTTTTTTTCTCACAATTCTGAGTTTATATCTTACAATTCTGAGGAAAAAAAGTCATAATTGTGGGATATAAAGTTGTGATTAACTTTAAATTGCAAGATAGATTATATCCCACAATTCTGACTTCTTTTCTCGCATTTCTGAGTTTATATCTTACAATTCTGAGGAAAAAAAGTCATAATTGTGAGATATAAAGTTGGAATTGTGGGATATAAAGTTGGAATTGTGAGATATAAAGTTGGAATTGTGGGATATAAAGTTACGATTACCTTTTTTAAACGGCAAGATAGATTATATCCCACAATTCTGACTTTTTTTCTCACAATTCTGAGTTTATATCTTACAATTCTGAGGAAAAAAAGTCAGAATTGTGGGATATAAAGTTGTGATTAACTTTTTTAAATTGCAAGATAGATTATATCCCACAATTCTGACTTCTTTTCTCGCATTTCTGAATTTATATCTTACAATTCTGAGGGAAAAAAGTCATAATTGTGAGATATAAAGTTGGAATTGTGGGATATAAAGTTACGATTACCTTTTTTAAACGGCAAGATAGATTATATCCCACAATTCTGACTTTTTTTCTCACAATTCTGAGTTTATATCTTACAATTCTGAGGAAAAAAAGTCAGAATTGTGGGATATAAAGTTGTGATTAACTTTTTTAAATTGCAAGATAGATTATATCCCACAATTCTGACTTCTTTTCTCGCATTTCTGAATTTATATCTTACAATTCTGAGGGAAAAAAGTCATAATTGTGAGATATAAAGTTGGAATTGTGGGATATAAAGTTGGAATTGTGAGATATAAAGTCAGAATTGTGGGATATAAAGTTACGATTACCTTTTCTAAACGGCAAGATAGATTATATCCCACAATTCTGACTTCTTTTCTCACAATTCTGAGGAAAAAAAGTCGGAATTGCGAGTTATAATGTCAGAATTGTGAGGAAAAAAGTAAGAATTATGGGATTTAAACTTGTAATTGTGAGTCAGAATTGTGAGATATAAAGCTGTGATTAACTTTTTTAAATTGCAAGATAGATTATATCCCACAATTCTGACTTCTTTTCTCGCATTTCTGAGTTTATATCATACAATTCTGAGGAAAAAAGTCAGAATTGCGAGTTATAATGTCAGAATTGTGAGGAAAAAAGTAAGAATTATGGGATTTAAACTTGTAATTGTGAGTCAGAATTGTGAGATATAAAGCTGTGATTAACTTTTTTAAATTGCAAGATAGATTATATCCCACAATTCTGACTACTTTTCTCACAATTCTGAGGAAAAAAAGTCATAATTGTGGGATATAAAGTCAGAATTGTGAGATATAAAGTCAGAATTGTGGGATATAAAGTTACGATTACCTTTTTTAAACGGCAAGGTAGATTATATCCCACTATTCTGACTTCTTTTCTCACAATTCTGAGGAAAAAAAGTCGGAATTGCGAGTTATAATGTCAGAATTGTGAGGAAAAAAGTAAGAATTATGGGATTTAAACTTGTAATTGCGAGTCAGAATTGTGGGATATAAAGTTGTGATTAACTTTTTCAAATGCAAGATAGATTATATCCCACAATTCTGACTTCTTTTCTCACAATTCCGATTTTATATCATACAATTCTGAGGAAAAAAGTCTGGTTTGTGAGATATAAAGTAAATAAAAGTTTTTAAAATTGCAACAAGATAAATTATATCCCGCAATTCTGATTTATTTCCTTTGCAATTCCGAATTTATATCTTACAATTCTGAAAAAGCCAGAATTGTGAGAAATAAACTCAAAATTGTGAGATATAAACGTGCAATTGTGAGATTAAAAGTTACATTTACAATTTTTGTATTCCGTTGCAGAGAAAAGGCTTCTATAGAACTGTGAGGTGGATATTCTTTTTCTGCATGTATCCTCAGCTGTCTGTCTTTTTCTCTCTTTCTGTAGTCAGCGTTGGTGCTGTGCATGGATGTGGGTTTCTCCATGAGCAACTCTGAGCCGGGCCAGGAGCCGCCCTTTGAACAAGCCAAAAAAGTCATCCAGAAGTTTGTCCAGCGGCAGGTTTCTAATCAATGTTCTTAATTTATGTATAATATATGCTTGCTATTATACAGGACGTCGATCAAGCTCTTGTTATACTACAGGTGTTTGCTGAGAATAAAGACGAGGTGGGTCTGGTGCTGTTTGGTACTGATGGCACTAAAAACTCTCTGGCCAAAGACGGGCAGTATGAGAGCATCACGGTTCACCGTCACCTCATGATGCCTGACTTTGAGCTGCTCCAGGAGATTGAGAGTGAACTTCAACCTGGTGGTCAGCAAGCAGACTGTATCCTTTCTGTTACTGTTACCATATAATCATTGATAAGATAAGACGACACTGCTCTTTATTGATCTCAATGTTGGTCCAATTCATGGACCGTTTGATGTATTTTTTGTATTGTAAAATATATGAAACAAAGGTAGAAGACAAATCATTTATTTTATTTTTATATACTTGAACAATTTCTTTATATTATAAAATATGTTTTATTATTCAGTATAAAACATGTATAAATAATAAAATATATTTTCTAAATATATAATTCAAATTTTTATATTTAAATAAATAAGAATTATTTAATTTAATTGAAGTTTTTTTTAATTAAAAATTAATCGTGAACAATTTCTTTATATTATAAAATGTTTTATTATTTAGTATATAAATGTTTACGATTATTTATATTTAAGATAAATAAATAGGAATTATTCCATTTAATTTAATTATTTTTTTAATAAAAATTAAAAAGTCTGAAATAAATAAAAAAGGTGTTCATCAAGGAACTGCAGTGGGGTTGTGATTTAATAAAATGCTAATAATTAATCAAATCATAAAAATATTACATTGAAATAAATAAATCATTTTAAAATAACCTTTTTATTTTGTTTATTTTATAAGATTAAATAAGATCAAATTAATACAAAATAGTTAATAAAAATGAATTATTTGTTAATTTTATAAGAATTATAGAATTTGTTTACCTGCATGTCATGTGACCATTAACCCACATCAGAGAATCGTAAACAATTTCTTTATATTATAAAATATGCTTTATTATTTAGTATACAAAAGTATAAATAGTAAAATATATTTTATAATTATATAAATAAATAAATTAAATTGAATACAAAATAGTTATTATATTAAAATAAATAAATAGGAAATTTTCATTTAATATATTTTTTTTAATAAAAATGAAATAATGTAAAATAATTTTATTATCTAATGTTTATAAGAAATATTGTATTTGTTTACCTGGATGTCATGTGACCATTAACCCACATCAGAGAATCGTGAACACGTGAATGTGTTGTTAAATTATTAACAACTTCAAGTAAACATTGGGGTTCGGCTGACATAAAAGTTTGGGAATCTCTGATCTAACTTAATATCATTTTTCGTGTACATGTTAATGTTACTATGTGAAGTCCTTGACTTATTTATCAGGGCTTGATGCTCTTGTGGTTTGTATGGACCTTCTGCAGAAAGAAACCATGTGAGATCATGTGTCGCACATTCTCTTAAAATGCAATCGAGGGGTTTCACTGCTGCATTCACACTTTTTATTTGTTTTTTAGGGGGAAGAAATACGAGCGTCTGAACATCGTCCTGCTGACGGATCTGAACATACAGACCTCGGCAGACCAGCTGGACATTATCATCCAAAACTTGAAGAAAGCTGGCATCACCATGCAGTTCTTGTAAGAAACATGCACTGATAATAACAACAGGGCTAGACAATAAAGTCATTTTTCACTCTCGGGAAGAAATAATGTGCATATATAGTTGAATGTATTTTAAATATGTTACAAACATTATGAAGTGAGCATCAGACTGACGGTCTCTTCCTGTCTAATGGGTGGTTCTCGGTCAAAAGTAAGATGCAAAGTGACCCAGATTTGATGCTTTTAGTCAATTTTCTGGTTGTGTGATACTAATTCTAAACAGTTGATTATTGGTAGTCCTGCATCAAACCCTGCACTGATATGCATTTTGTTTGATCCATTCAGTCTGCCGTTCCCTGTGGATGATGAGGACAGAGCGAATGGTGAAGGGGACGGACCGGGGCCGTCAGCAGCTCCACCCCGCCCAGGAAAAGGCTTGAGCAGACAGCAGACACAAGGACTGGAGATGGTAAAAGAGATCATGGCCAGCCTAGATGAGGAGGACGGCCTGGAGGAGGTCTACACGTTTAGGTATAAATTCATATCTGCAAGTGGAAAATATAGTTAGTGCACAATTTCTTTAGTATAACAATTTATAATAAAAATAATAAAATATGTTTTCTAATTATAAAAAAATTGGATTAATATATTTATTAATACATTAATATATTTTATAATATATATATATATATATATGTGTATGTATGTTTTTAATGTATAAAGAAAATGTTTTACATATATCTGTGCAAAATGATAGTTTTTAAAAAAATATGTTTTAATATTAACATGTATAATAACATTTTATAATTATAAAATAATATAATTTTTTATATTTAGTATAAATAATACTATATATATATATATATATATTATGTATAAAGAACGTTTAACATATATTTGTGCAAATTGGTTTAAAGTTTTTAAAATAATTTTTAATATTGAAATGTATAGTAAAATAATAAGCTTTTATAATTATAAAAATTATATTTAAAACAATTCACATTTGAATAATTTTTTTTCATTTTTAAATAAAAATTAAATAATATACAATAAATTATATATGACATAAATGTATTTTATTCGATATATATATATATATATTTCTTTTAATGTATACTTTTTTTTACATATATTTGTGCAAATTGTAACATTTTTTTCAATCATTTGCAATATTAAAATGTATAATAAAATATATTTTTTAATTCTAAAACAATGATAATAAATAAATAAATAAAATATTTTAATTGTTTAATAAAAATGAAATTATATTTTTTATATATATATATATATATATATATATATATATATATATATATATATATATATATATATATATATATATGTATGTGTGTATAAAGAAAAAAGTTTTGGTTTAAAGGTTTTTTTTAATAATTTTGAATAATTATAGGTTTTTAATAATTATAATTTTACTTCTTAATTTAAAGGGTTCACTCAGAAATGAAAATAAAGTCATTATTTACTTATTTCCAACACTGTATTAGTAGATGTTAGAATGTCTGAGGACGCTGACATGAATCAGTCATTCAAAAAACACACAAACACTCACTGATACGCACATCACGCGAGGCACTTAAGGCCACATCACACACTCCAGGGGCCGTAGGAAGTGAACTGTAAAGTGCAGACACTATTATTCAGAGCGACTTATAAAAAGAGCTTTGATTTCCTTAGGTTAGCCATTTAACTGTCAGAATAACTAAAAGCCTGAAGTTCATGGAAATGTCTGATTTACAGGCTTACAGATAAATCATCATCAATGATATACTGATCTTTGTGAGTAAAATTGCAAATCAATGTCAATCGGTCCCTTTAGGGTCTAATAATAATTTATTCGTGTGATGGCAAGGCTGAATTTTCAACATCATTTCTCCAGTGTGACTGATCTTATTTGTAATAAGATCTGATCTGATAATAATCGTTTAAATTTATTAACTCAAATGATTAGCACCTGATATACAGTAAAATTGGAACAAAAGTAATCCTGGAAAAGTGTTCATTAGTTAAAAAGTGATTGTGTTGATGTTTGCTGCAGTGATGCTCTGGAGAAGCTGTCCATCTTCAAGCGTATCGACAGGAGGCCGATGGCTTGGCCCTGTCAGCTGACCATCGGCAGCTCACTGACCATCCGCATCGTTGGATACAAAGCTGTGAGTTCCTGACGGATCATGTTCAAAGCGTTCCCCACAATACAATCTGATCTAATCTGGCCTAATATTGTGTTCGCTGGCCGTAAGGTGACGGAGGAGAAGGTGAAGAAATCCTGGGCCGTGGTGGATGCTCAGAGTCACCAGCGGGATGACGTCAAGAGGGAAACGGTTTACTGCCTGAACGATGATGATGAAACTGAAGTGATGAAGGATGACACTATCCAAGGTGAAGAACAAAGACTGAAAATGTTGCGATCACTGTGATTATTGCAGTTCACTTTGTCTTTCATAACAATATCAGATTTGGGCCACAGTCAGTTTTGTGAATGTAGGTTGTTTACCTTTTTTAAATCGGACAATTAATATTCATTAATTCAACTGCACTGACACTGTCGGATGAGAACTAAATTGAGACACTGAAATGTTTCTTGAGCAGCAAATCATCATATTAGGATGATTTCTGAAGGATCATGTGACACTGAAGACTGGAGTAATGATGCTGAAAGTTCAGCTTTGATCACAGGAATAAATTACATTTTTTAAAATATATTCACATGGAAAGTGAAACACAGTTGTTTTAAATTGTAATATTTCACTATTTTTACTGTATTTTTCATTAAAGCCACAATATAATTTTTCGCCGCCATAGGTCGCTTATTTAAAGCAAAGGTGTAGCTTGATGACACTTGATTTCGCAGAGCTTTTATTCTGCCGCCGACGAGCGCTTCCGCTTCTTCCGCTCATGCGTATGTGGGGTAACACAGCACTGAACACATTTGAGTGTATTGAAAGTTATGTTATAATGCTAATCTGTGCGTTAGCTCGGCGCTACTGTGAGACACTTGGTCACACTACAGTGAGCGAGATCGATATCAGGCATGGTAAAACATGGTGCTCGCGGTAAATCAAGAACACCAGATTTAAACAATAAGACTAACTGTGTTGAGCTGGGGAACAATGATTAGTTTCTGTCCATGAATGATCCAAACAGTTGCTCACCTGTCTAATAAAACACATCATATATTAAAGCGTCTTTGGTGTTTCCATGGTTACCCGGAAATCGAGGGTAACGCGGGTATGACGTCATTAATAGGCAGCACATGGACACAGTCCGTGTCCTGGTTCAAATTGCTTATTTCTCTGGATTTAAACATTCTTGGGAACATTTGGGATAATGTACACAAGTCATCAAAATATATAACACCGTTCTAGTAGTTTTTGGATATTTTAATCCGAAAATCTTACATATTGTGCCTTTAAATAAATGCAGCCTTGGTGAGCATAAGAGACTTCTTTCAAAAACATAAAATATCTTACTAACCTCAAACTTTTGAACAGTAGAGTATGATTTGACATAATCTATATTATTTAAAGCACTATAGAAATAAATGTGACTTGAAATGTTTTTAAACAAGCACTTTCTCTTCATGCTCTCTGTTTCCTATAGGTTTCCGTTATGGGAGCGACATTGTTCCATTTTCTAAGGTGGACGAGGACCAGATGAAATATAAGTCTGATGGGAAGTGTTTTGCTGTGCTTGGCTTCACGAAACAGGAGCTGGTAAGATGCTGTCCAGCAGATGGCGCTCTTTTCAAACGAGTCATGGAAAACCTGACATATCAGGGATTTTTAGTGTCTATAATATCTTGTTATGCTCAGCTCTAAAATATTTCATTGGCTTTGTGAGTACAATATTTATAAAATAGCTTTGCTACAACGTGAAATCTGTGTAAGAACCCTGATTGGACATAATAGGAAGTTACTGATCACAAATTGTTTATTTATGGTGGTCCGGTCAGTAGGACGATTATGTTAGCACATTCTCCAAAATCAGATCATTTTACAGAAAAATGTGGATATTGCCCTGATGTGCTTTGCCTTGTGTGTTCCCTTTATAATATAAAACGAAAGTTTGTTTGTTTATTTGATGCAGATTCGTCGCTATCAGTTTATGGGAAGCCAAGTTGTCAAAGTTTTTGCTCCCAGAGATGATGAGGTGAGTTTTAAAGCCTTTGTGTTCACGGTGATATTATTTGCTTAATTTTAATGATTAGTTGGTGACCAAAAGTTTGAGGGCACATAAAATAATTTTCATTAACAAAGCTAATGTAAAATTAAGAACGAAAGTCAGATTCTGCACTATTTATAGGTGACTATTAATTAAAAAGTGACTTTTCATGTTAATTTTTAATTGAAAATACATTTTGTAATTACTCTAAATTTCTTAAGTTTTAGGTCATTATGTTTTTTTTAGTCACCAAGAATAATTTATATTAAAAAAACAGTAACGCTATTTAAAGCCGTTATGTATAATGCATTATTAAGGTATTCATACGTTATTATGCATTATATCTATTCAAAAATAATTGTAACCAAAGTTAAAATGCATTATAATATTCACAGATTCCTTGTTACATCTTAAATTGGTTGTTGTCCCTAGTCTCTTAATGAGTCATGGGTGTGTTTTGGGCGTAACGTGCAATAAACCAATCAGAGTCTCATCTCCCATTCCCTTTAAAAGCCAGTTGCACTCGCGCCATGACGGATTCGCTATTTACATGGAGGAATATAGACACCCTCAACCTGACGAGTCAGTTTAAATACATGTGTGTGTTGCCACGATTGGTCAAATAATTAGCCAATTTCATTCGTCATTACTGCAAATAGGTAATTCTGATACATGCAAATGACTATCCATTATGACATGTAGGCATTTTTATATTTATGTACACAATAATGATCTTTTACATTGTAATCCTTTTATTTTTAATATTTGGCGTGTGTGTGCTGCTGCGCGTCCCTGTGTGTGTAATAATCAGAGTGTACGTGTGTTGTGCATCCGCCTATAGGCTCATATTGCTAACACACCCTTTAAATAGCACAAAAAAATACTGCGCTATTGACTTTAGAGCAGGTTTGTGTTGGTCAATGGTGCAGTCGTTTTCAGTTCCTCAAAATAGCAACGCTCCAACAATGCTCCTGAACACACCATATTTTGAAGGCCTTTATTTTAATGTGAAATATTGCTTTTATATATATATATATATATATATATATATATATATATATATATATATATATATATATATATATATATATATATATATATTAATTCTAATGGAAGAATAGCTCATAAAAATGTTATAAATATTGCATTGTATCATAAATTCCCCTCAAAATTCTAAATAATAATAAAAAAAAATTATTGAACAAAAATATATAGATTTTCCTGAAAATCCCACTTTTGACTGAGAAGGAGCCAAGTGTGACCCCTAAATGAAGAATGCCAGAGGGTTAAGGGGAAAAAAGCTGTATAGAAGCATTTTAACTAGCCATCTGAGACTTTTGACTTCGTATATAGTGTGCTTTATTGTGTGTGTGCTTTACTGTGTGTGTGCAGCATGCAGCAGTGGCTCTGTCCGCTCTGATTCGTGCCCTTGACGGTCTGAAGATGGCAGCGATTGTGCGTTATGCTTACGACCGCCGCAGCAACCCTCAAGTTGGCGCCGCCTTTCCCTGCATTAAGGAGAAATATGAAGTATGTGTATTATATCGAGCAGAAAACACACTAGTCTTCAGTATGCTGTACACCACAGTCACTTCTCATGTCTCCCGTCCTCAGTGTCTGCTGTACGTGCAGCTGCCTTATATGGAGGATCTCCGACAGTTCACTTTCCCAATGTTGGAAAACAACAAGAAGTTCACGCCCTCAGGTGGGACGCCACATTACAATACCCCAAAAAACCACAGAGCTAGTTTCTATCAGATTCTGAGGCACTAAAGGAGATGCATATTCATGTCTTTGTGTGAATGTCTCTCGTCAGAGTCTCAGCTGTCGGCTGTGGACGCCCTGATCGACTCCATGATGCTGGTGAAAGAGGATGAGGATGGAGAGAGCGTGGACATCCTCAAAGTCAACCACATACCAAACCCTCAGTTCCAGAGACTTTTCCAGGCATGATGGGAATGGGATGGGCAGCGTGACAATATCTGATACTCTCATAGTAGTCAAATAGCAGGGCCATAACCACCATAGACATTGAAGTCCCCTCCAATAATTAGAAATGGCCAAATTGTCCCCCCCCCCCCAATATTTGATTTCTTGCACTGCTCTGCTGCACTCCATTGCGCAGCGCTCTGCATGACAAAACGGTTTAAATGTTACATTTTTAGGCTGGTCTGCCTCTGCCTGTCAATGTCAAAATGTCTGAGATAGCCAATCAAAGTAGGCAGGGTTTACTGGTCACAGAAGCAGAGTTTGAATTCCAGCACAAAATGTCAGTTTAACGCTAAAAGAGAGTGAGGTAAGAAGCGAAACATTTTAGACATTTCATATGTTTTGCGCTAGAAATGTCAAACGATCGACAGCAACATCCAGTGATGCAAACTACTAGACTCTTTCCTCGAAAACGGCCGTTTTGAATTGAAAATATGCATTTACGTGATTCATGGAACTCCTAACTGAGTGTGAAGAGACAAGAAACGTCTTACGTTTTCGACGTTTAGGCATACAAATAAAAGTACATACAGTACCGGTCAAAAGTTTGGAAACATTAAGATTTTTAAATGTTTTTGATTTGTTCAAAAATACAGTAACATAGTAATATTGTGAAATGTTATTACACTTTAAATATTGTTTTCTAATTTAATTTAAAATGTAATTTATTTCAAAGCTGAATTTTCAGCATCATTACTCCAGTCTTCAGTGTCACATGATCCTTCAGAAATCATCCTAATATGATGATTTTGTGCTCAGTTATCAATTATGATTTGTGCTCAATTATTAAAAACACACATTTTTGTCTGAGTGCTTTTCCAAACTTTTGACTGGTACTGTATCTGCATATTTTAATGCAAATTGATGCAATTATTATTTGCAAATAGTTCAAAATGATTATTTCCTAACTAGAATTAGACCTAGAGTTTTCTTCACTGTTCTGTTTCTATAGGCTTTATAAAAAATCGGTCCCCCCCCAGTGTTCAAGACATGGTTACGGCCTTGTCAAATACATTAAAAATGTTTAATGTAAGAAGTAACATACGAAGGAAACTAAAAACTCAAGGCATGTGTTCCACACTAAATGAACTAAATAAGCATTTTCATTTATATGCATCATCAATTTAACTATACATAGTCAAAAACAAACATGTTATCTATACATTTCATATATCTATTTATTTTGGTAACACTTTTACTATAAGGTCACAATAGGGAAGAAAAGACTATCACTACTTTCATGCCGAATCTAACAATGAACAATAATAGCTATGTAAAAATTAATAATTGATCAATATCACACAAGTAGCAGTGCGATATGGCTGTATATTTCGGCCGTAGGTAATCACAGCGTGCTGATAGACAGCCATATCGCACGGCTACGAGACGAGTGTGATATTATGTTTATACAACAGTTCAACAGCACAAGTGAGTAAATAAACAAGAAACAACAACGGAGTGTCTTTAAAATCTTTTGTGCAGAACTACTTTCATCCGCCACAGATTCAAATCTCAAGTTGACAGTTTAACAGTCGAGCCCAAGCCTCCGTTACTAATTCTGAAACGACACTTTAGAGCGAGTAACGAAGGAATGCTGAGTTGCTTCATTGAAGATTATTGTATTATGTAGAGCAGTGTATTATGGTATAATGAGAGAGAGATCGACTAAACGAGTGTGTTACCTGCATCTGCTATAGCATTCATTCTTCAGGTCGATGTCCATAATATTATATCCATTATATATGAATATCCGCTGAGGAAAGCGATATCTTTATCTTTGTCCTTTTAAAAGATTGACAGCGCTGATACAACTTCCTTGTTTACAACCAGTCACTCATAAAGACAGTCCTTGCCATCTAATGATGTAATAATGTACTGAAGCCCATATCACGTTCACTAACGGACCCTTTCTCAATACCAAATGCGGTATATTATTTATATAAAATAATATTTATTGAACAACAATATTTAAATTATCAACAATATCCATTATAAAAGACAATAGGAAATAAACGAATGCAAACAATTTAGTCCAACGTACAAAAGCAGCGCTCTAGTACAGGATTCAAGTTAAATAGCCTAAATATAAAGTTATGAAACGATTGATTTGCTCTGGAACAAGTAATAGATTAATAAGACCAAAGATTGCCTGTTTGATATACCCAAAATTAATTATCTCATGTTTAACCACTATCTACATACAGTAAGAGCCAGCGTCAAATTCCCGAAGGACTGTCCGAGATTAAACTGTTCTCTGCGGGTACATGAGCGCTGAACGGCTGGTGACGGCCTGGAGCTTGCGTCTGAGAATGCGTGTCAACAAATTGTTAAATAGGCACTATATATATATATATATATATATATATGTCACATATTTATGAGGTCTAAATAACTAAATTCTCACCTTAAAAAACTCTTAAAACTACATTCAGTGACACAATAACAGTAGTTTTTGTAAAAAAAAAAAAATATGGTGGATTTGCTTATCTGCCATGACAGTCGCCGCAAGCGTAGCGATACAAACGGAGAGACGGTTCGAGTGCTGATACTGGGAGAATACCAGAAAGAACTGTTGTATAACCTAGATTAATATATGCTGTAAAAATGTCATTCATTATACCTAAGGCATGAACATATAAATATATACCACTCAAAGGTATTGGGTCTGTAAGATTTTTTTTATGTTTCTGAAAGAAGTTCTGCTCTTCTGCTCATAAATTTTTTTGATCACAAATACAGTAAAAATAGTGAAATATTATTACAGTTCAAAATATCAGTTTCCTATGTGAATATATAGTAAAGTGTAATTTATTCCTGTGATCAAAGCAGAATTTATCATCATTACTCCAGTCTTCAGTGTCACATGATCCTTTAGAAATCAGAAATTTGCTGCTCAAGAAACATTTATGATTATTATTAATGTTGAAAACATTTTTTTAGGATTCTTTGATGAATTGAAAGTTCTCAAGAACAGCATTTATTTGAAATAGAAACTGTAATATTTGAGTTTCAAAAACCTTGAACAATTTTTTTAATTTAATGCATCCTTGCTGAATAAACGTATTAATATGCACACACACACTGAGCCCTTATCCTTCAGTAATAGAGTGATTCAGGTGTGTGACATTGGCTGTGTAATCCATGTTGTCTCAGGTCGGTGTCTCAACTTTTCTTGTCTCGCGTCCTCAGTGCTTGCATCACCGCGGTGTGAATCCTGATGGTCCCCTGCCGTCCGTTGAGCCCTGGCTGAAGAGGGTCCTCGAGCGACCCCAGGCCGTGTCCGCCCGCTGCCAGGCTCCTCTGCAGGACGTTAAGACCAAGTTCCCCCTGAAAGTGGTGGTGAAAAAGAAAGAGCAGAAGACAAGCGCAGACGTGTTCGGCAGCAGGTGAGAATGGATCAGATCAACACTGGAGATGCAATGGGTGGTTTGATGGGATAGATGTATTGTGGAAGACATATTTGCACAGCTATCAATGCACGTATTTCATTATTTACATCATGTGAGCGTGATGAAGAAACATGCAGTAGTACAAACCGATGTGGGAGGGGTTTATTTTGCGATTGACCAATTGGAATTAAGTATTCCGGAGGACTGTGTAATAAGACACCTCTAGTTTGTGATGCCATCATACTTTTAAAGGTTGATCTTTCTGGTATTTTTACTGTTTATAATATGAAATCAGGGCAGAAAATGTTTGTTTTAGTTGGTGATGATGATCTGTGTGTTGATTGTGTCTTCACCAGTGCTGATGAGCCAGATGTGAAGAAAGTTAAACTGGATGAAGAGACAGAGTTTAACCTGGCCGAGATTACGCAAGGCAACATCACATCGGTGAGACCCTCATGTGACACAAAATAAAATTACTAGTTTATTTGAGTTTGTTTATATACACTACAGTTCAAAAGTTAAAGAAACAAATACTTTTATTCAATTAAATTGTGACTGTAAAGGCATTTATAATGGTGTAAATGTTACAAAATCTATTTCAAATAAATACTGTACTTTTTGGGCTTTCTTTTGATCAAATATGTATTAGTTTTCACAAAAATATGAAGCAGCACAACTGTTTTCAACATTAATATTAATGAGAAATGTTTTTTGAGCAGCAAATATATAAGCATATTAGAATGATTTCTGAAGGATCATGTGACACTGAAATTCAGCTTTGATCGCTGGAATAAATTACATTTTAACATGTATTCAAATACAAAGGAGTTATTTAAAATTAATAATATTTCACAATATTACAGTTTTTACTGTATTTTTGATTAAATAAATGCAGCCTTGGTGAGCAAAGGAGACTTCTTTCAAAAACATAAAAAAAATCTAGAGTAATATATAAATATATTACATTAAATTATATATTTAAATTAGTGCAAATCGATAAATTAGTCAAATCGATTAATTGCATCTAACATAAAAGTTTGTTTATATATATATATATATATATATATATATATATATATATATATATATATATATATATATATATATATATATATATATATATATATATATATATATATATATATACTTATTATGTGTATATATAAATACACACACATGCATGTATATATTTAAGAAAAACATGTTATATTTTTATTTTAAAAATTATATTTATATACAAGATAAATTATATATACAGTATATACATGCAAATATTTCTTAATAGTTCACACACACACATATATTATGTAAACACAAATATATGGATGCGATTAATCACAATGAATTTTTCGCCAGCAATAATATATATACAGTACACATACATATGTGTATATACATATATATATATATACATAATTATACAGGGCTTGACATTAACTGTGGCTAGTGGTTTTCCAACGTTACTAACCACTCAACATTTTCCCTGGCCACAATTTTGTCATTGATACCATAGGGAAACCTGCCATATCGATATTTTTAATATTATTATTATTTTATTTATATAATTTGGCATCAGGTTTATTAGGCTGCTGTCACTTTAAGACCTGACGCACAGCTCCATTAGGCCCCAATCAAACAGAACGTGTTTTTCAGGTTTAAAACGCGAGGCGCACCACACTGCCTTTTTCTTTGGTTAACATTTTTTAATTTAGAAAAGAGCAGTGCGCTGCGTTTTTTGTTGTTGTTGCTAGGCAACCCCCCCAAATCAGCTGTCCTGTCAATCCAATCAAGGTAACCGTCACCACAACGGAAGGCCCGCCTTTCCATTCTTTCGATTGGACAATGGAAAAAAACGTGAATGACGTCGGGCGCTTTTCTGCTCAGAGTTGGGGGTTTTTTAAACATCAGGCGCTCAGAGCGTTCCTACAAAAACACGAGGACGCAGCGGGCGGGTAAAAAGTGGGGCGCATAAACAGCGAGCAAAGCGCTCACTGCCAATAGAAAACTATTTAAAAAAGGCATCGCTCACTGCAAAAAAACGTGTTCTGTCTGATTGGGGCCTTATACTGTTACACATGCATTTTCTGTTTAAGTTTTTAAAAAATCTGTCTGTTTACATTAATACTCGCCAAGACCAACA
This sequence comes from Rhinogobio ventralis, assembly GCA_039654625.1. NCBI lineage: Eukaryota > Metazoa > Chordata > Actinopteri > Cypriniformes > Gobionidae > Rhinogobio > Rhinogobio ventralis. Next base: position 3,434,145 of record CM077197.1, read on the forward strand.
TTTTGACATTATTTTGTGTGTATTTGACTGTTTAAGAGCAATAAGCAGCAAAAAAGAACTCAATTTAGTACTGAGAGGCGGCTTTATGAGGCGCACACTTTAGGTGTGAGCACAAAATCTGCAGGAATGAGTAAAATTATGTGCAATCCCACGCCGAAATTCAAGCCCTGTAATGGCAACAATATTCATCCAGAGCAAATGAAGCGAGCAAGTGAGGGGAGGCGGGTTTGTGTGTCACTCGCTGTCGGAGAGATGAGAGAGAGCAAAAGAGATGCTGGTATCGTGTATCTATTCTGCGGAAAATGAGTATTGTAAGCGTTTCAGATATTTCAGTATCAAAAAATCTATATTTTTGACAACACTACACTGCACTGTTTATTATTTCAGATGCCTTTTTGAAAGACTACAATTGAAAAAATGTATATATTATACATAAAATATACAGAATTAGATTTTTCCATTGCCTGTTTGCATAAAAGTTGTTTTAGAGAGTTATTTGCAATAACATAATATTCATATTTACTTTGATACTGTATGAAGTTTTGCACTTTAACAGACACTCTCTTTCAGGTTGGCAGTGTCAATCCGTCGAGAGATTTCTGCACGCTGATTAGACGGAAGACCGTTTCCTTTGATCAGGGTGAGATTTGATTGTTCAGTTTGATTTCTTTCAGCTTTCACTCCTACCTTTAGTAACCTTCAAATTAATGTCAACTATTATGCATAATCTAATGTAAATGCAGTCGTATCGCTTCAGGCATTTCTACAAGGTAGCTAATCATCTCTGAGTCACTGAATAGTTGCTCAGTGCACGTTAATTGATTTTGATTTCGCTGTTGTTTCTGAATGTTAGCCGCAGGTTTTCTTGTTAGTGCATTCGCTTTGATAATCATTGTTTTGTAACCTTGACAGCGTGCCAGCAGCTGACCCACAGGATTGAGCAGTTGCTGGGCAACAGGAGCCCTGAGTACTACACGAAGAGCATCGCCTGTATCCAGGCTTTCAGAGATCAGTCTGTATCGGTGAGCTCTCAATTAAACCACCATATCCAATCAGGGATCACTTAAGGATCAGTCATTTTTTCGGTCGGTAGGAAAAACACACTGTCGGAGGATGTTGGGATTCATGTCAGATGGTCTGAGCTCAGCTGGAGTCTGAGGCTCTGTTCCAAAACCTAGTGCGCTGCCTGCCTAGACATAAATCCTCTACATTATTTAGAGATTAAAAGTGAAATTATGACTATATAAAAATGTATTAAACTTTTATGTTCGGTGTATCAGTGTGAGTACATAAGCTCAGAGCATCGGTGCATTCGCTTACATCCCACTGCGCCTCAGCACAATCTCCCAATAACATTTACTCCATCAGAGCGGAAACGCAGAGCTGTTCAACAGTTACATGCAGTCCCTGAAGAGGAGCGTTCCTGACAGGAATCTTCAGGAATTCTGGGATCTGCTCATCCAAGGTAAAGAACAGGCCTTCTGCTCATATTGAGCTGAAGTCATCCTGCCTTCAACATGTGCTTGTGTTTTCAGATGCCCTGACGCTGATAAGCAAAGAGGAAGTGGACGGAAGCACCGTCTCCAAACAAGACGCAAACCAGGTACTTATGGAAACAATACACATAAGAGTAACATTAGTGTTGTTGTCAGTGTGTTAACATTTTAGTCATTTTCAATACTATGACTCCCAAAACCACAGCAAAAGACAATATGCTAATAAACACTCTTACTTACGAAGTTAAAGGCCTGGTTGAGTTAGTTAGTAGCGTGTTGAAACTGGTAGTTATGGTAAGGGGCAGGACATTTCCCAAACACGCTTGAAGCGCTTAACCAATCACAACACACTGATCCAGCCGACCAATCAGAGCACAGTGTGCTTTTCGGAAGGAGGGGCTTCATAGAGACAGAAACTAAACAGCGTTACTGACAGACTGGGAAGAGATGAGCTGCAACAATAGAGAATATGGGAAAATAATCAACATTCAAGCATGAAAACCTATTCTTGTAGAGCCCAAAAACAAAATGTTAGACTTTAAAAAAGGGCATAGTAGGTCCTCTTTAATATGCAGAGGTTGTTGGTAAAGTCTGTGTGTTATTGTGGTCGGTTAACTCTGTATTTGCTGGTTTAGTTCCTGGCGTTTGAGCAGAAAGAGGAAGTGCAGGCAGGTCCAGCGCAGGACGACACTGGAGATGTCGATGACCTGGTGAGTGTTTCATGGTTGTTTTGATGACAAGCATATAAATGATTATATTTGTGAGTGTGATTTATCATCTGATTTTAGGTATTTACATTTTAATGACATGCTAAGTTGTTAACTGTTTTTAATGCAGCTGGACATGATGTAAAACGGATGTCTCCAACACCGACGTCCATCAACCTTCTGCAACTCTCCATTAGGTGCCAGTTCTTGTGAAACACAAATGCCTAAAAAGAGTTCAAGTGCTTTAATTAATCGTGTTCTTTTATACTAAATGCTTTTGTGCATCATAAAGGCTACAGCTTTGCATTTTGGAGCGATTATGTTGCTAGAGTTTGATTACTTGAATGTCTCACATACTGCACAGCCTATACTTGTTGGATTTTCTAAATGTCCATGTACTTTATACAGCAGCCAGTGTTGCTTCAAATAAAAGATCAAACAAAATAAAACTGATTCCCTTATGTCCTGAACAAAAAAAAAACAACACATAAAATATAGCTGTCAGCAGCGATGCGGGGCTAAGCACCGAAGGTACACTAATACCTCTTGCCATCTGGGCAGGTTCCACATGCGACTCAAACCCACGACCTGAAAGGTTTGGGGCTTGTTGCTTATAACGGTGCGCCACAGAGGACACACATTTGTTAGCTTACAGAAGAGATCTTTAAAAACAAGAATGAGCACACAAATACAGCAGTTAGAATGGACAAAATTTTGCGAGCTAACCAATTAGCATGCTAAGCTATTTAGCATAGGACAACAAATGCAGTGACGGTTCCAGATATTTCTCTGGAATGGTAGCAAATTTCAAAAATCTGTTCAGTAATTTCTGTGTGGCTCGGTCCAAAGATTATCTGATCAGATTTTGGACAACATTTTTATACAAATGAGATCGCCGAAATGGGTATAAACCAATGAATGTAACGACACAGAGAAAACAAATTTTGGACAAGTTATTAGCAATGTATATCTCTGGAACACTAGGTGGCGCTGTGTTCAAATGTCTCAGGTACCTTCAGGACATGCTGTCGATGATCCCTTCCAAATTTTGTGATATGTCAAATTGTTATTTATGACCATTTTCAAAATGGCGGACAGGTGGTTCGTTGTGACGATATGTCAGGTTGTTTAAAAGATATTGCAATATATGATCATTTTCAAAATGGCGGACAGGTGTTTTGTCCAATCCTGGCAAAATGACACAAGGAATCCATCGATACCAAGCTTTTGATTTTTTGCCAAACTGTTTAAACGTTATGAGTAAAAATAGCCATTTTTAAGATCTCATGACCTGTAGGTGGCGCTGTTCCCAAATTTGGCATGGACCCTCAGATCATGGTTCTGATTAAGCGTATTAATTTTCGTTTTGATTAATCAAAGTTTGGCCGAGATACAGCCTCTGAACCATTTTCGGGTCAACCTCCTTAAATTCGTGACATCATAACTTTTGTACAAAGATGATTAAAAAAATATGTTCAGTCATTTCTGTGCGGCTCGGTCCAAAGGACCATAATTGGACAAATTTTGAAGGAGGAGTAGCGAAAAACGGAATACTGTACTTTTCAAAAGGGTTCTAAAGTAATAAACATTTGAAAAGTGAACTTTTAAACTGGTGGTGGCACTATAGAGTTGGACCTAGTGACCCCAAATTTGGTCAGATTGCTATTTATTACCATCACTACAAGTGTGCCAATTTTCATAATTTTCCCAGGTATTAGAGCTGCCATAGACTCCCATTGGGAAAAAATAACAATAAAACTAACGGAGACAATAGGGGCTTTGAACCTTCGGTGCTCGGCCCCTAAATAACCTACCATACTACAAAATGAATCTAACATCTGTCTGTATCTCCACAATCCCTATTGGAGCATCAGATAATGATGTGGATTATATATGCCTACATTTAGCTTTATTATTTTTGGTGCATTTATTATGTCACGCCAACGTCTTTTCAAACCAGTTCAGAAACAAACCGTTTGAAAGAACCGATTGCATGGAAATGAGTCAGACTTTTCATCTTTAGTCAGCTGGGAGGGATTTGTTCATAATCCACAGTCAAAACCTCATTTTTTATGCCAGACTGTGAGGCTTTGATAAAGTGTAGTGTCTCTTTCAGGGTGGATGTTCTCAGTTTGCTTGTCTTTGCACCAACAGTTTGCTGAGAGCACACAAGCGTCTCAATCCTCCCCCAGATCACAGAAAACGCACACGCTGCAGTTTCACGTCACCGTTTCCTGGGTCAAGCAGCTGAAGCTGGAGGCTCCGTCTAAACCTGCTAAATCAAATCGTGTTATGAAGATACCAGAGGTGTAGTGTCGAAATTAACAAGACAGAAAAATGGTACGGATCAATGTGAACAGTGTGGAGGTGAACACCAGGACACATTTCACCCAAAAATCAAAAGAAAAAAGGGGAACACTTTAGTTTATGGTCCAATTCTCACTATTAAAGGGATGGTTCACCCAAAAATGAAAATTCTGTCATCATTTACTCACCCTCAAGTTGTTCCAAAACTGTATGAGTATCTTTCTTCTGCTGAACACAAAGGAAGATATTTGGAAGAATGTTTGTAACCAAGCAGGTCTCGGCAGCCATTGACCTATCATATTGGGGAAAAAAATACTATGATAGTCAATGGCTGCCGAGATCTGCTTGGTTACAAACATTCTTCTATTATCATGCATATTACTAGGATATTGACTTGACAACTACCAAGTCAGCAGTCTTCCCCATGATTGTGTAGCCTACAGAACTAGACTGAGAGACCATTTAAAGGCCTTTGCAGGTGTTTTGAGTTAATTAGCTGATTAGAGTGTGGCACCAGGTGTCTTCAATATTGAACCTTTTCACAATATTCTAATTTTCTGAGATACTGAATTTGGGATTTTCCTTAGTTGTCAGTTATAATCATCAAAATTAAAAGAAATAAACATTTGAAATATATCAGTCTGTGTGTAATGGATGAATATAATATACAAGTTTCACTTTTTGAATGGAATTAGTGAAATAAATAAACTTTTTGATGATATTCTAATTATATGACCAGCACCTGTGTATGTATATGTGTGTGTGTGTGTGTGTATATATATATATATATATATATATATATATATATTAGTAATACATATTTAGTATATAATTACATATTTTAGTTTTATATATAATTATATAGTTATTATATATTTAGTTCAAGTTTGCAATTTTGTCTTTGTGATAATGACCAACTCTAATTGTACATTATGCCACTTTGATATTTGAGTGTAAATGATTTTTTGATAAGAGAGAGAAGGAAGTGAAATCAGTCTGTCATTATATAAAAATATTTGCCATTGCCCAATCAGATTGACCGAAAGAAAGTCATATATTTGCTTACTATATAATACTAATAATTTTTCCCCATGTCCAGGATAACTCTTAGTGATTACATGTATGCATTTAGCATTTCAATAGAGGAACAAAAGCAATTCATCACAGAGCCAACAATAATCATAATACAGTAATTCTTACTGTTTTGCATTACAGTAATGAGAATTAGATTGTTTTGTATTATGTTAATGGATTTGTGAGGGAATTCATTGTCATGAATGCAAAAAATCCGAATGGTCCTAAAAACTATTTTCTGTAAGTAAAAATAATATAATTTCTGCTGTAGTTTATTTCTTTTGATTTTGCGGTGAAAAGTGACCTTGTCATGTTATTACAGGTTCAGTCTGCTCCATGATTAAAATGAATAATTTCATGTGCCCATCTCACATGCACTTTAAGGATTCAGTCATTATTTGCAGTAATTGCTTTAAATGAGTCATTTGCAGTAATCGGCAATTCACCTTTTTAAAATGATTCTGCCGTCACTGTAATTGGCTGTTCGGAAAAAGTGTAATGGGTTGTTGGACAAAAGGTCGCTTTGTGAAACATCCTCTGTGCTGATCACGGCGTAATGCGTTGATTTTATTCGCTCACATTGGAAATGGAAAGTAAAAAGTCACATCTTGCAGCAGAAACGATGAGCTCCATCCACAGGTGTGTTCATGAGAGCTATCAATCATATCTTCCTGTGTCATCTCTGTTTGTGTTTTCATTCCCAACTCTTTCTTTCATGGATCATTTCAGTAGATCGCAGAGGTCTGGAGCAGAACCCACAGCAGCGGATCACAAACCTTTCTAATGGAGTAAAACATCTAATCACATCAGATCATCAGGTACCTCTTGAACTCTTTGCATCGCTTATGTGGGCCATAATGCTCAAAACGATATAAAAAACAAATAAGATATAAAACATGGTAACACTCCATTTGAAAGCTTGAAGCATCCAGGCATCTGTATGTTTTCAGGTCAGCACGAAAAAGAATCGTACGTACATCTTCAGATACAAGTATCTTATTGATATTAATCAGAATAAACAATTTTGCCAAGTAATATAGTTAATTAGTCTAACTTCAGACTGTTTACATCAACTAGAGCAACTTAATTATTGCATTGCAGAGTGCGGTCACAGGTGTGTTATTATCTCTGTGTTACAACTGATCAGAACGCGGCTCGCCCATCAGAATTTAGTCTGAACTATCCATCTTATAATATTTTATATGTGATCAAATTTTTATGTTAAAAAATGATTAAATAATAAAGAGAGAGTTTAAAAATAAATATGTAATATTTACTGAATAATGTAATAAACTTAAAATGTTAAAAAGATTTATAATACATTTTTTATATTACTATATTTTATCTTATTATTTATCAAATATTATTTAAACGTTTTATTATAAAAAGTGTGTGTGTATATATATATATATATATATATATATATATATATATATATATATATATATATATATATACATACATACATACATACATACATACATACATACATACATACATACATACATACATACATACATACATACATACATACATACATACATACATACATATATATATATATATATATATATATATATATATATATATATATATATATATATATATATATATATATATATATATATATATATATACATACATATACATATACATATACATATACATACACACACACACACACACACACACACATACTTTTTATAATAAAACGTTTAAATAATATTTGATAAATAAGATAAAATATAGTAATATACATAACTGTATAGTAGCTCTACAATTTACATTTACATAAAATGATATATATATATATTACTAAAATATGTAATTATATACTAAATATATATCATTCTTATATTTTAAACATTTTTATGTAAAATGTAATATTTTTTATTTAAAAATATTTTATTCATTTTGTATATATGTATATTTCTTAATTTTTTTGTAAAAACATTAAAATATATTTTTTAATACTTATATTTCTTCTCAATGACTTATTTATATGTTTTATTATAAAAATGTTTAAAATATAAGAATTATATATATTAAGTATATAATTACATATTTTAGAAATATATATAATTTTATGTAGCTCTACAATTGAATATTTTTTTATTTATTTTGTATATATGAATATTTCTTAATTGTTTTTGTTTTTTTCAGTAAAAAACATTAAAATATATTGTTTTTATGCTTATTTTTCCAAATGACTGTCAAAAAGTTGATATAATATTGTATATAATAGTTTTAACATTTTTGTATTTTAAATATTCAGAGTGGAGGTGAAATTTTTTTTGAATTTTGGTCCTCCAATGCAAAATCTTGTTTGCTTTATGACCAACTGTAACTGTACATTATGCCACTTAAATGATTTTATGAGAAGAGAGAGAGGGAAGTGAAATCAGTCTGTCATTATATAAACATATTTGCCATTGTCCAATCAGATTCAAGTATTCCAGGGAACATGTATGAGCTCTATATCCTTCCAACAATCCTGCCAATCCCTCTAGGATCTACATCTCTCATCTTTTCAGAAGAGTCCGTGTGAATTGCAGTCACGTATCTGACTGTAATAGTTTCTGTGTGTTACGGGTGTCAGAGCTCAGAGCGTTCGATTAAAACCGTGGCAGGGGATCGCACTCATTTCTGACGCAGCATTTTGATGTTTCCAGATTGAAAAACTGCAGCAACCTGTAATGACTGTCATTTCAAACTTCAAACAGGAGCCGGGAAGCAATCCGACAACCCTTTTTCCCTTTCCACCTCTAGTAGTGAGAGGGAAGATAAAAGGAAACTGGCAGACGAGAGGAATTAATTTAATGCTTTTCAGATCACAGTGTGTTTCAGAGCCGCATGTCAGAGCTCAACACTCCACTTCTGTTCCCGAGGTACAATCCATTCATTGTGTTTCCAAAGAGACAGTGATTTGTATAAAGCTTTCAAGACAGATGTACCATGAGTTTCTTCAGTGATGATATATGCTTCTGTAGATCCAAAAGAAGACACTACCCATAATCCTCAGCTGAGAGTGACCTATCAGAGTAGCTACTTTGGCCAATGAGTTTGGCAGTGGCACTCCCATGAACAACGAAAAATGTTTTTAAGCCAGTTATTTATATATTTTACTGTAGTGTGTCAGTAGGAAATATCACTTTACATTTCCAAACATTCATTTTGCAATTAAATGTAATAATCCAGTGAGATTTTTTTTTTTATGCACAAGAAGTCTGATAGCAGCCGGTCTGATCTGATCTCATCTTCATTGAGTCTGTCTGTGATTACATGAAGAAACATAAAAAACTGAGACGGACTAAATCCAGAAGAACTGAGGCAACGTCTCCCAGACGCTTGAGGAAACCTTCCTGCAGAACTCCATGAATAGGTGTAGGAACAGATGCAGTGACAAAAGCCGTTTTAAACGCAAAGGGTGGTCACCCCAAATATCGATTTGATTTAGTTAATAGAAGTTAATTCATAAATAAAAGCTATTTATGTTGTTATTTTTGACAGCATTCTCACTTTAAAGCATTTTGACAAGTGCCTAAACTTTTCCCAGTACTGTAGTTCTGCAGGAAGGTTTCCTCAAGTGTCTGGGAGACGTTGCCTCAGTTCTTCTGGATTTAATCCATCTCAGTTTTTTCTGTTTCTTCATGTAATCACAGACAGACTCGATGATGGTGAGATCAGATCAGACCGGCTGCTGTCAGACTTCTTGTGCATAAAAAAATAAATAAAAAAACTCATTATTACAATTAATTGCAAAATAAATGTTTGGAAATGTAAACTGATATTTCCTACTGACACACTACAGTAAAAGATATAAATAACTGGCTTAAAAACATTTTTCGTGTGAAAATACCAACGTGCCTAAGACTTTTGCACAGTACTGTATAAAGATAAGTCGCACAAAAGTTTCATCAAGAGCAAGTCTTTGGGAACAACTAGAAACTATTTGGAAGTCGGTAACAACAGAGACTGTGGAAAAGTACTGTTTAAAATTCAAAGTTTTTGGTTATTATGTGTGAATAAAGACTATTTAGTTGTTTCAGTTTGTTATTTACCTAATAAATGACAATACAATTTTTAGCTTTTGACAGATTGTTTTCAGTTTATGACAGGTGGTCTAACAAAAAAAAAATATTACATTTAAAATATATTAAAATAATAATAATGCTGTTTTTACTGTATTTGTATCAAATAAATGGAACCTTGGTGAGCATAAGAAGACTTCTTTCAAAAACATTAATTATTTTTATTTTATTATATTTAATAATTATATTTTATTATATTTATTTTATTTTATTAGTTTTATTTATATATTAGATATACTTTATTAATGACTTTAAGTCAAAAGGTTTACTGTATATTATTTTATATATATATATATATATATATATATATAATTTTTTTTAATTGACTAATTCATAAACTTTGCAACACTAACACAGTTATTGAATTGAGTTGTGCTGAATAAAGACATAATATATATACAGTATATATATATAATATATAAACACACACTTATATTATATAAACACAAACTTTATGTTAGATGCGATTAATCGTGGTTAATCAGTACCGGTCAAAAGTTTGCTCATCAAATCATCATATCAGAATGATTGTGACACTGAAGAAGACACTTCTTTCAAAAACATAAAAAATAGTAATGTTTCCAAAGTTTTGACCAGTACTGTGTATATATAAGCCTGTGGTCACTGTTACACTCTGTTATGTTAAAGTCTGTTTTTTCGAATTTCTCCTCAGGCCTAGGCTAGTGGAGTCCATGCCTCGACGGGTCAGGGCTGTTTTGACCGCAAAAGGGGGAACACAATATTAGGACATAATGATCGGTGTATGATGCAATATGACCACATAATATATAGTATCTGATGATTTCTGTGATTTTTGTATTTTAAAAAAATATTAGATTTTTGAGGTTTGTGAATCATGAGGTGCATCACAGTTGGTGTATTTGAAAATATGCACTATTCCGTGCCATTTTGCAGAATGTGTGATTTGTGTGTTCACTGAAAATTCCAAAACTCCTTTAAATACCCGGATCTTAAGTGTGGAATGTTGGACACTTCATGCACTCAACTGTCACAGCTAGAGGGGGCGGGGCATCAGACAACAAAATAACCGTATATAATTCATACACTACACAATTGAGTACATACAGTGTATAGTGTGTTATTTGGGACCTACAGTTTTGATATGATGGGGTGTTTAAACTTTCATGCTCTCTGTATATTGACTCATGTCTGCTTTTATCTTTAAAGATGCTGAAGTGGAAAGCAGATGTGTTCATGATCAACTCTGGGATCTTCCTGCTGGCCGACTGTTATTTTAACTCTTATTGATAGCAGCTCTTTATCAACTCAATTATTCAGCGTTCTGTGTTACCTGACACCCTACAGGTGCTGAGATGGGTCAAACCTACCTCTGTCCTCCATCACACGAGACCTCAGACACTTCTGATTCCAAAGATGAGTAATATTTCAGTAGTTTCATGCTGATGTTCGTTTATACATTAGTTTTATTCCATTAGATATGAAATGGCAACATGACAAAAATATGGATCTCAGCACACCATGTTGAAGTTGGTATTTCTGATAGAAATATATAATGGCAAAACAAGTAAACTGCGTCAGCAGGACATAATTCATCCAAAAATTACAACTTTGTCATCATTTACTCGACCTCATGTTGTTCCAAACCTGTATGAGTGGCTCTGGTTTCAGAATACGTTTTTTGGTTGATTGTCGCTATAAATCATATTTTGTTTTTATATTTATAAACCTGAAAGATCAGCGTCAATATTTTGCATTACATCTCTGTTTTCCACAGAAGAAAGAAAGAAAATAACATGAGGGTGAATACTGTAAATGATGACAACTTTTGAGTGAACTAGTCCTTTAATAATCAAACCCAAAATGTCTGGCCTTCATTGTTTGTCTGTTGGAGAAACAGATGGTAAATATAATGTTTTTCATATAATTTGCTTACATTAATTGAAGGGACAATTCTCCTGGTGTTAAAGTCAACATGAAACACTGTTTATATTTTACTTCTGTTATGCAATGCATTTCCATTTAAATCAAATGTTAAAATAAATAATGTATAGCAGGACTTGATTTTATCCATCAGGAATTGATTGGATTGTAAAAATGTTTGTGTGTGTTTCATACAAGAATCAGGTGGTACGTCAGGCTGAAAAAATGTGAAGGAAAGTTATTTCAGAGGCATTACACTGTGATTAAAGAGTAAAGGGGTCATGAACTGGCTTTTTTTTTATACTGTTGTCTGAGGTCATTATAAAAAAACATCATAATAAATCAGTAATAGGCTATTTTCTACCCTGAGCCTAGCCCCTGGAACGCTCGGTTTTTATAAGTGTGCCGCATTGAAGACTTGGAAGTAAACGCCCACTGCTATGATTGGATAACGGCTTCGGCTCCCCTGTGAGTGCACGGGAGGAATAGTTTTGAAAATGTCCAATGTGGAGAAACGGCAACCGGAATGATTCACCCACAGGGCTCGCAAAATGTCTTTATCAAACAAACACACACACACACACACGTGCGTACACACACAAGCCAAGTACGTGCATCAGCAAAACTTCACTGCAGACAAATCAGCATGTTCAAAACTTCCACGATTGTATTTTTCCTTCAGATTACCAGTCAAGAGAGTGAACAACGCACATCAAGAAAGGAATGTTATATCACTAATTAAGAGAGCCGCCATTAGCCCCGGGACGTCGGGCTTTGCGAGCCCTGGCCCGTACATGTTCGAGTCTGATCATGAATCGCAGCACAATGAACCAACAACACCTCAAATACAAAGGATACTCCAGCCTGTGACGGCGTGGAAGTTATGTTTAGTTAGACACATACATAATCAGTAGATATCAAAAGTAACAATGCAATACTGTCACATATAAAAAACTTTTTTTACTCACATAATTGTGTTGCATCATTCCGGTCAGATCCAGAAGCCACTACAGCATCGTTTTTTAATCTCATCCTGTCTGCAAATCCAGTCTCTTGTTTACAAACAAATCCACAGTGAATGTTTCAATGTTTGAAACATGCCATAAGCGTTATTGCTTGGAAGTTTGATCCGGTTTAGCTCCACGTAGGCCTATGTTATTTATCACATGTCATGTCATTACATGCGTGAGTCGGTGGGCAGGCTACAGAATTAGGCGTTGGTCTTGAGGCGGCGTTTCACTGCTCTCTGACGTCACGGGGAAGCACATTCCCAGATCAATCGTTTGATGAGCCAGCTGTCAATAAAAGCTTTTCTTTGACTAACAAGGACGTTTTCAGCTCTGAAACTTACAAAATATTCTTATATTACCATGACCTTTTATATATCGAAAACTCAAGGGAAAGTTGATTTCTCAATTCATGACCCCTTTAAGAAGACAAACTTTAAAGTGCACTGATGATTTGTGCACAATAATACCTAAGACATAATAAGAGACGTGTTAGAAAAATAGCTCATTTCATGTTGACTTTAAGTGCTCAAGGGGGAAATGTTCACATGGACGTCCCTGTTATTTGACTTGAGATGATCAATATCCTCACAAAGGTTGTGAGAGTATGAAAACATGCATTACCAGCAAGCATGAGAAGAACAGAGAAAAAGCAAGAGAGTTTGAGCAGGACGGCTTGTGCTTTTCAACAGATTGAGCTGCAGTCCCGAGTGGCATCTGTCAAAGTGATGATTGACAGCTGTCACTCATTATTTATGGACAGTGAAAGGGTCATGGGCTGATCCACGCGCTCCATTTATCGTCTCTGTGGCGGCACCAATAACGTTACTGTAAACATATTCATATTTCCATATATCCATAACATATTTCCCAAAACTACCATCAGTCTTTTCAATGGATAGTGCACGTTCAGTTTTCAAATATATATATTTTTTAAATATTGTCTAAATATAAAGGAATAGTCCACCCAAAAACAAAAATGCTCTTATTGTTTACTCGCCCTCAAACAGGGTTATTAATAATATTTTTATTATTATGTTGGCTAACGCTAAAACCATACCAGAAAAAAAAAAAATTTGTTACTTGAAATAAGCAGTAACTGTAATAAAATATAGGCAACTATTGAAAATGAGAAAAACAACAAAATTACTTAAACTTAAAAAATATATATATATTTTACTATCATAATGCATTTATTATAAATAGTGCTGGGCAATTGATTCATCGCGATTAATCGCATCCAAAAGAAAAGTTTGTGTTTACATAATATATGTGTGTGTACGGTGTATAATTATTATATATATATATATAAATAAACACACATGCAAGTGTATATATTTAAGTAATATTTGCATGTAATATACTGTATATATATTTATATAATTGATCGTATATATAAATATAAATATTTTATATATAAATATAACATATTTTTCTTAAATATATACTTGCATGTGTGTGTATTTATATATACATAATAATTATACACCGTACACACACATATATTATGTAAACACAAACTTTTAATAGCGATTAATTGATTGCCCAGCATTAAAATGTATATAATTTATATAATAATAATAATACATTTATTCATAATAAAAGCTATAGAATAACATATAATAATAGATAACTATATAACTTATAAATAAATTAAATTAATTTAAAACTATAGTAGTATATTAATAATACTAAAATAACACATATGCTGTTATTTTTACTGTAAAACAGTGACATTATTCATAGTTTTCACGTGACATCACACTCTTATATGAACGCCCACCTGGAGGCCAAAACAAGGCTTTCCTCCATTGCCCACCAGTCATCTTTACCAGGCTTGTACTAAGTACTAATATAGTAAGATAGTGGGATTAAAAGATCAAATCCATAAACAGCTTATTAATGATGCATACTACGCACATGCAAGCACATGAACCCAGAATATAAATGCAACGCACAGCGTCTCATTATCCGTTTTTCCATAGAAAACCATTATAAAGAAAACGCTTCACCAATTAGTGCATTGCATTCATATTCTGTGCTCATCTGTATCTAGCATGCATCATCAGTAAGCTGTATACTCAATTTTAATATCAGTGTTTTAGTACATTTAAGGCAGGTGCTGTATGATGATCACAAGTGCCCAAAACTTGCATTTTGTTCACATATTTTTTGGTTTTTCTTCTTTTCTAGGTGCTCTAAATAGTCGGGGCTTGAAACCGATGGAAAGGCCTTTGTTGCAGTTCTATGGGCGTCTCCACGCCAGTCACATGACTGAAAACTATGAATACGCCTTTGTGGCGTCATGAGGGTAAGTAAAGAATGACAGAATGTCCATTTTTGGGTGAACTGTTGCTTTAAAGGGATAGTTCACCCAAAAATGAAAAATATCCCATATTTTACTTGCCCTCAAGCCATCCTAGGTGTATATGACATCCTTCTTTCAGACGAATACAATCGGAGTTATATTATTAATATCCTGGCTCTTCCAAGCTTTATAACGGGAGTGAATGGTAACTGAGATTTTGAAGCCCAAAAAAGCGCATACATCCATCATAAAAGTACCGCGAGAGGAGTCTCAGAGGTCACTCTTCCGCTGGGACTCGACTTGCTTCTGGCCCGTTACCAGAAGCCAGTGATTAGAGTTTAAAAAGTTGTAAATATGGATATTTTTTTTACACAAACACATCGCTTCGCTTCAGAAGGCCTTTATTAACCCACTGGAGCCATGTGGATTACTTTTATGATGGAGGGATGTACTTTTTTTTGGCTTCAAAATCTAAAGTACCATTCACTCCCATTATAATGCTTGGAAGAGCCAAAATATTTTTTAATATAACTCCAATTGTGTTCGGCTAAAAGAAGAATGTCATATACACCTAGGATGGCTTGAGGGTGAGTAAATTATGGGATCATTTTCATTTTTGGGTGAACTATTCCTTTAAATTCTGCTCTGGATCTGCAATTAAAAACAGATATTGTTAATTATCAGCATCTATTAAAGTCACGAATAATCCAACCCAACAGTTCAATGCTGTGCTTATCGTCTGTCTGTGCTGAAATGCGTTTCAAGTGTCCCATCGTAAGGCCTCCAGTGGACGCGCGTGTCCTCAGACGGTGGTAACTCTCATCACCACTTCTCTAGGTTTGGTGGTGTTCGTGCTGATGTGACTCGGCGGGCTCCGTGGCTCGTGTGGCCGGAGATGGCTCAGTAAATACAGAAGGTTATACGGACAGTGTTGGTCAGGCAAAGCCGACCCGTCAGCGTGAGCATCAGTGCCTGTGTTGTCCTGCGTGGCCGCTGTGGTGTTTGTTGTGCCATCGGCCACGTCAAGCGCTGGCGTTCCAGCAGCAGCCATGAGTGAAGACGGTGACGGAGAGACGTCCACTCTCACCGGCTCTCTCTGGTGGAGCAGCGAACGCGTCAGTTCCTCGCTTTTCTTCAGCTCCTCGCTGTCTCTCTTTTTGTCGTAATTTAAAACTTTCCACTGCTGATTGACGGCCTGCCAGCGATGGAATATGCGGAAGACGGACGGGCCTTCGTGGACGATTAGAGCTGTGGAGAGATTGGTCCGGGTTATGTTTCATGACTGAACATCAAAGGTCAAAGGGTCACATCACTGAGATAAAGAAAATGGTAACACTTTACAATAAGGTTCATTAGTTAACATTAGTTAACTACATTAGCTAAAATGAACTAATAATGAACTATAAAGCATTTTTTTATCTTTGTTCATGTTAATTTCAACATTTACTAATGCATTATTAAAATCTTGTTAACATTATTAATGCACTGTGAACTAACATGAACAAACCATGAACGACTGTATTTTATTAACTAACGTTAACAAAGACTAATGCTGAACAGAGGTGTTGCTCATGGTTAGTTCATGATCACTAATGCATTAACTTATGTTAACTAATACAACCTTATTGTAAAGTGTTACCCACTTTATAAGGTCTCATTTGTTTACATTAGTTAGTGCATTAACTAACATGAACTAACAATGATAAATATATTCTTACAGCATTTATTAACCTTTGTAAATGTTAGTTAGTTATTAAAAATGTCCATGTTCATGTTAGTTCATAGTGCATTACCCAACTCCAGGGTAAGGCTAGATGCACTTCCTCCTTAAAAATACATTTAAATAGAATGTCATGAAAGAGTTACGCGTCGTCTAGTCTCGCGTTGCTAGACTCCATAGCAGCTTTCATTGCCTAAGGACCGCCCAGAGGCCACCTGACTGACATGTAAAGCAACCAATCACAGTTCGTTTATTTCTGCGTCATGTTTGTGGGCGTGAAAATATAACATCGATGTTCCTACAGTAACAGACCTGTGTGTAAAACTCTTGGATGTATTTTAAAGAGTCTATGCTGTAAACTTTACATACTTCACATACTTTTGAAAATCCAGCGTTTAGTTATTAGTTTAGTGTTCTTTTTCCATAAGGGGGTTTGGCTTCACGGCATCTTTGTTTCCAGTTAAAGAACATGAGACACACGTCCTCTGAAAATCCTGTAGAATTCAACCAATCAGATTACGACTTTGAAAATGTGTTTCCAGTTAGTGTCCGTGGGCATGATATCTAAGGCTGGGATTATGTGTCAACTAGCAACAAACTACATATCCCAGCATAAATGTTCCCAATAAATTATTTGTTAAGCGGCTATGATCGCAAACCACTATAATTTGAACAGGAAAGCACTTATAATGAGAGGATTTGCGAGCGTGCAGAACTCAGCACTGGACAAAAACTCCAGTGGATTCTAATTTGAACACATCTGATTGGCCATTGCATTCAAGAAATCAACAGATATATCTGTGATTTGCTACATTGCTCAATGCTGCAAAACACATTGTAAACAGAAACCTTTGATGCTCTCAAGAACGCAAAGAGGCTGTGTTTAAAATTTCCCTATACCCTCATTCACTATTACCTACATTAGTCCACTAATATAGTCCTGAGGGAGTGAATGAAAACTAGTTTTTGACACTTGACACTGGCAGTAGTAATGAAATTATTTATTTTGAACTTTGTCATGGAAACTATGTACAAACCTTAATTAAACAATTTAATAATCAATTAAAAAGGCATTTATACCTGTATGATATTACGCTGTACCCACATTGGACCAGCGGTTTGGAAAATGGGTGGATGGATGATTCGCCATCTTCTGGTGAAATGCAGGAATTAATTTGGCACGTGACTCTCACAGCGCATTATGGGTATTCTCTAACCATTGATTGTACATCAGTTGTACATTCGTTATTGCAGTGCATTATGGGATTGAATGAGTGCTCTTGATAACGTCCACTATGGTTTCGGACACCACTACAAATGGCTGTCCCTCAAATAGTGCCCTATTTAAGGGTATAGGGGGCGATTTCAGATACAGCCCAAATATTGCTATAAAACTGAGAAAACTGATCCTAGACCAGCAGTTATAGTAAGTTCTTCCCTCTAAAGGCAATCAGAAGCAGCAGCAGTCAATGGTAAATTAAGAAATATATACACTCACCTAAAGGATTATTAGGAACACCTGTTCAATTTCTCATTAATGCAATTATCTAATCAACCAATCACATGGCAGTTGCTTTAATGCATTTAGGGGTGTGGTCCTGGTCAAGACAATCTCCTGAACTCCAAACTGAATGTCAGAATGGGAAAGAAAGGTGATTTAAGCAATTTTGAGCGTGGAATGGTTGTTGGTGCCAGACGGGCCGGTCTGAGTATTTCACAATCTGCTCAGTTACTGGGATTTTCACGCACAACCATTTCTAGAGTTTACAAAGAATGGTGTGAAAAGGAAAAAACATCCAGTATGCGGCAGTCCTGTGGGCGAAAATGCCTTGTTGATGCTAGAGGTCAGAGGAGAATGGGCCGACTGATTCAAGCTGATAGAAGAGCAACTTTGACTGAAATAACCACTCGTTACAACCGAGGTATGCAGCAAAGCATTTGTGAAGCCACAACACGCACAACCTTGAGGCGGATGAGCTACAACAGCAGAAGACCCCACCGGGTACCACTCATCTCCACTACAAAAAGGAAAAAGAGGCTACAATTTGCACGAGCACACCAAAATTGGACAGTTGAAGACTGGAAAAATGTTGCCTGGTCTGATGAGTCTCGATTTCTGTTGAGACATTCAGATGGTAGAGTCAGAATTTGGCGTAAACAGAATGAGAACATGGATCCATCATGCCTTGTTACCACTGTGCAGGCTGGTGGTGGTGGTGTAATGGTGTGGGGGATGTTTTCTTGGCACACTTTAGGCCCCTTAGTGCCAACTGGGCATCGTTTAAATGCCACGGCCTACCTGAGCATTGTTTCTGACCATGTCCATCCCTTTATGACCACCATGTACCCATCCTCTGATGGCTACTTCCAGCAGGATAATGCACCATGTCACAAAGCTCGAATCATTTAAAATTGGTTTCTTGAACATGACAATGAGTTCACTGTACTAAAATGGCCCCCACAGTCACCAGATCTCAACCCAATAGAGCATCTTTGGGATGTGGTGGAACGGGAGCTTCGTGCCCTGGATGTGTGTCCCACAAATCTCCATCAACTGCAAGATGCTATCCTATCAATATGGGCCAACATTTCTAAAGAATGCTTTCAGCACCTTGTTGAATCAATGCCACGTAGAATTAAGGCAGTTCTGAAGGCGAAAGGGGGTCAAACACAGTATTAGTGTGGTGTTCCTAATAATCCTTTAGGTGAGTGTGTATATATATATATATATATATATATATAAAAAAAAATACTTGGTTAATAATGACTACATTCGTATTTCTAAGTGAACTTTTGCTTCAAATCTCATATTCTGCTCTAATGACTGAGGGTGAATGGGACACAAACAATCTCTCCTGTTGCCTCGTGTTTTATATGCCGCTTGCACAAAGACAAACTGAATCATTCTTTAGCTTTTTTACTTCTCTTTCTGTTTACGCTCATATGTGACCGTATGCATTTAGTATTCTATAAAATCTGTGGGATGTGGATACGCTGCACTCACTGGGACTGAGACTCAGGTCAGTCAACCACTGAAATGGAAGCAGTTAATATTGTATACTCATGCATTATATGTTGCTACATGTGGGTTTTTCCTTTAGATTTGAATCCCGCTGCATTAAATTCATAGTCACTGGTGTATTGTGAGTCACAGATAATGATATGAGGTATGTTGGGTTCATTACACACCCAATATAATCAAGGTTTTTCTGCTTTCAAACACACATACTGTCTGTGGATTTATTTAATACTCTTTAATACAAGAGCTTGTATTTAAATTCTCCTTCATCTTTTCATATAAATATATTCATTGTACTAAGAAAACTTTCACTTTCAGAATGAAAAAAAAACATTCCTCCCCAGTGAAAAAAGAAATGACTCATTCTGACTGAATATATCATAAACCAAACTAAGATGACCCTAACTTAACCTTTGACCCCATGCAGAACCATACGTACCGATACAGACGACGTCCATGAAGCCGTACATCCCGTAACAGATCTGAAAGAGCAGGTCTTGCCGTTGCCATTTGGCTGAAGGGCTGAGAGACGACCACACCAGCCAAGAGATGCTGGCGATGAGGAAGAGCGAACCCAAGATGGCCGCCGCTATCTGGACCTTCTCTATGACGGTGAGGGAAATCGCTTGCCACTTCATTAACAGACAAAGACAGAGAGAGCAGGGTGTTTCAGTGCTACCATATCATTTAGGATTGAGAGTCAAGATCCAGTTCTTATTCAGAACTAAATGATTCAAACCGCAAACAAATGATTCCAATGAACTGATTCATTCTAAAAGACTCAAGAATCAGCCTCAGTTAGTTTTAGTTAGATTTGAACTGGTCTTATGACAGAAAAATTCTTGATTTACTAAACCTCAGTGATGATGCATAGTTACAGATATTTTTATTCACTCTCAGAAAAAAAAGATACAAGTTGTCACTGGGGCGGTACCTTTTTAAAAGGTACACTTTTGTACCTAAAGGGTGCAATTTCGGTACCTTAAAGGTACATATTATTACCTAAAATGTACATATCAGTACCTAAAGTGTACATATTAATACCTTAAACTGTACATATTAATACCTTAATGGTACATATCAGTACCTAAAGTGTACATATTAGTACCTAAAGTGTACATATTAATACCTTAAATGTACATATCAGTACCTAAAGTGTACATATTAGTTCCTAAAGTGTACATATTAATACCTTAATGGTACATATCAGTACCTAAAGTGTACATATTAGTACCTAAAGTGTACATATTAATACCTTAATGGTACATATCAGTACCTAAAGTGTACATATTAGTTCCTAAAGTGTACATATTAATACCTTAATGGTACATATCAGTACCTAAAGTGTACATATTAGTACCTAAAGTGTACATATTAATACCTTAAATGTACATATCAGTACCTAAAGTGTACATATTAATACCTTAAAGGTACATATCAGTACCTAAAGTGTACATATTAGTACCTAAAGTGTACATATCAGTACCTAAAGTGTACATATCAGTACCTAAAGTGTACATATCAGTACCTAAAGTGTACATATTAGTACCTAACGTGTACATATTAATACCTTAAAGGTACATATTAGTACCTAAAGTGTACATATTAGTACCTAAAGTGTACATATCAGTACCTAAAGTGTACATATCAGTACCTAAAGTGTACATATTAGTACCTAACGTGTACATATTAATACCTTAAAGGTACATATTAGTACCTAAAGTGTACATATTCGTATCTAAAGTGTACATTTAATACCTAAAGTGTACATATTAGTACCTAAAGTGTACATATCAGTACCTAAAGTGTACATGTTAGTATCTAAAGTGTACATATTAATACCTTAAAGGTACATATTAGTACCTAAAGTGTACATATTAGTACCTAAAGTGTACATATTAATACCTTAAAGGTACATATTAGTACCTAAAGTGTACATATTCGTATCTAAAGTGTACATTTAATACCTAAAGTGTACATATTAGTACCTAAAGTGTACATATTAATACCTTAATGGTACATATCAGTACCTAAAGTGTACATATTAGTACCTAACGTGTACATATTAATACCTTAAAGGTACATATCAGTACCTAAAGTGTACATATTAGTACCTAAAGTGTATATATTAATACCTTAAAGGTACATATTAGTACCTAAAGTGTACATATTAGTACCTAAAGTGTACATATTGATACCTTAAATGTACATATTAGTACCTAAAGTGTACATATTAATACCTTAAAGGTACATATCAGTACCTAAAGTGTACATATTAGTACCTAAAGTGTACATATTAATACCTTAAACTGTACATATTAGTACCTAAAGTGTACATATCAGTACCTAAAGTGTATATATTAATACCTTAAATGTACATATCAGTACCTAAAGTGTACTTATTAGTACCTGAAGTGTACATATTAATACCTTAAATGTACATATTAGTTCCTAAAGTCTACATATTAATACCTTAAAGGTACATATCAGTACCTAAAGTGTACATATTAGTACCTAAAGTGTACATATTCGTATCTAAAGTGTACATATTAATACCTTAATGGTACATATCAGTACCTAAAGTGTACATATTAATACCTTAATGGTACATATCAGTACCTAAAGTGTACATATTAATACCTTAAATGTACATATCAGTACCTAAAGTGTGCACATTAGTACCTAAAGTTTACATATTAATACCTTAATGGTACATATCAGTACCTAAAGTGTACATATTAGTACCTAACGTGTACATATTAATACCTTAAATGTACATATCAGTACCTAAAGTGTGCACATTAGTACCTAAAGTTTACATATTAATACCTTAATGGTACATATCAGTACCTAAAGTGTACATATTAGTACCTAACGTGTACATATTAATACCTTAAATGTACATATCAGTACCTAAAGTGTGCACATTAGTACCTAAAGTTTACATATTAATACCTTAATGGTACATATCAGTACCTAACGTGTACATATTAATACCTTAATGGTACATATCAGTACCTAAACTGTGCATATTAGTACCTAAAGTGTACATATTAATACCTTAAATGTACATATCAGTACCTAAAGTGTGCACATTAGTACCTAAAGTTTACATATTAATACCTTAATGGTACATATCAGTACCTAAAGTGTACATATTAGTACCTAACGTGTACATATTAATACCTTAAATGTACATATCAGTACCTAAAGTGTGCATATTAGTACCTAAAGTGTACATATTAATACCTTAAAGGTACATATTAGTACCTAAAGTGTACATATTCGTATCTAAAGTGTACATTTAATACCTAAAGTGTACATATTAGTACCTAAAGTGTACATATCAGTACCTAAAGTGTACATATCAGTACCTAAAGTGTACATATTAGTACCTAAAGTGTACATATTAATACCTTAAACTGTACATATTAGTACCTAAAGTGTACATATTAATACCTTAAACTGTACATATTAGTACCTAAAGTGTACATATTAATACCTTAAAGGTACATATCAGTACCTAAAGTGTACATATTAGTACCTAAAGTGTACATATTAATACCTTAAATGTACATATTAGTTCCTAAAGTGTACATATTAATACCTTAAAGGTACATATCAGTACCTAAAGTGTACATATTAGTACCTAAAGTGTACATATTAATACCTTAAATGTACATATTAGTTCCTAAAGTGTACATATTAATACCTTAAAGGTACATATCAGTACCTAAAGTGTACATATTCGTATCTAAAGTGTACATTTAATACCTAAAGTGTACATATCAGTACCTAAAGTGTACATATTAATACCTTAATGGTACATATCAGTGCCTAAAGTGTACATATTAGTACCTAAAGTGTACATATTAATACCTTAAATGTACATATCAGTACCTAAAGTGTGCATATTAGTACCTAAAGTGTACATATTAATACCTTAATGGTACATATCAGTACCTAAAGTGTACATATCAGTACCTAAAGTGTATATATTAATACCTTAAATGTACATATCAGTACCTAAAGTGTACTTATTAGTACCTGAAGTGTACATATTAATACCTTAAATGTACATATTAGTTCCTAAAGTGTACATTTAATACCTTAAAGGTACATATTAGTACCTACAGTGTACACATTAGTACATAAATTGTACATATTAATACCTTAAATGTACATATCAGTACCTAGAGTGTACATATCAGTACCTAAAGTGTACATATTAGTACCTTAAATGTACATATTAGTAGCTAAAGTGTACAAATCAGTACCTAAAGTGTACATATCAGTACCTAAAGTGTACATATTAGTACCTAAAGTGTACATATTAATACCTAAAGTGTACTTATTAATACCTTAAAGGTACATATCAGTACCTAAAGTGTACATATTAATACCTTAAACTGTACATATTAATACTTAAAGTGTACATATTAGTA
Source organism: Rhinogobio ventralis (assembly GCA_039654625.1). Lineage (NCBI taxonomy): Eukaryota > Metazoa > Chordata > Actinopteri > Cypriniformes > Gobionidae > Rhinogobio > Rhinogobio ventralis. Next base: position 3,458,221 of record CM077197.1, read on the forward strand.
CCTAAAGTGTACATATCAGTACCTAAAGTGTACATATTAGTACCTAAAGTGTACATATCAGTACCTAAAGTGTGCATATTAGTACCTAAAGTGTACATATTAATACCTTAAAGGTACATATCAGTACCTAAAGTGTACATATTAGTACCTAAAGTGTACATATCAGTACCTAAAGTGTATATATTAATACCTTAAATGTACATATCAGTACCTAAAGTGTACTTATTAGTACCTAAAGTGTATATATTAATACCTTAAATGTACATATTAGTTCCTAAAGTGTACATTTAATACCTTAAAGGTACATATTAGTACCTACAGTGTACACATTAGTACATAAATTGTACATATTAATACCTTAAATGTACATATCAGTACCTAAAGTGTACATATCAGTACCTAGAGTGTACATATCAGTACCTAAAGTGTACATATCAGTACCTAAAGTGTAATACATAATACCTTAAAGGAACAAAAGTGTACCCTTTGAAAAGGTGTCGCCCCAGTGCCAGCTTTTGTACCTTTTTTTCTGACAGTGTTGTTTGTAATGTTGTTATTACAAAGTATAGTACGATCAAATACAGTATTGTTTTTGTTTAGTATTATGTTTAGTGTAGTACTGTTTAAATGTTTGGGGGTTTTATTTATTTAATTAAATTTTTTTCAGCAAGGACACATGAAATTGATCAAAAGTGACAGCAAAGACATTTTTAATGTAACAAAAGCTTTCTATTGCAAATAAATGCTTTTGAAGTTGTTATTCATCAAAGAATCCTGAACAAAAATGTATCAGTTTCTACAAAAATATAAAGCAGCACAACTGCTTCCAACATTAATATTAATAAATGTTTCTTGAGCATCAAATAGGTTCATATATTCACATAGAAAACAGCTATTTTCAATTGCAAAAATATTTCACTGTTTTTACTGTATTGGTCAAATAAAATGCAGCCTTAGTGAGCAGGAAAAAATCTTACTGACCCCAAACTTTTGAACATTATTGGAAGGAAACCTTCCTTAAAAGTAAAAGAATTAGTAATATCCCATTCCTAATTAAATTTAGGCCTAATTTGGTAAACAATCATTGTCTTGTAGTGGTTTTGTGGAGTGTTGTACCTGCAGTGGGTTCTTGGTGCTGATGGCGATCACCTGATACTTGTAGTAACAGAGTTCACAGGTCCACGAGCCTCTTTCACTGATCCACTTGATGAGACACGGCTGATGAGTGCTGCGAACAGACCCGCTGCAGCGACACGGGCTCAGCAGCTCGCCCTGACACACACACACACACACACATACACATACATGAGCTGTGAGACACGAGACTCTCAACAAACATGCCATTACCTGAACATCCAGAGGAGAGAATGAAGGAATATTAACCCTGTAAAGCCTGACGTAAACCTGACATCCTCATACTCAAGGATGAAAAACACCTCAGTTTTATTCAGAGGCCCAAAATATGCAATTTGGTGCAAATACTTGTTTATATGGCCAAAAAGTGAGATGAAATTCTGATTGTAATGTAAATCAATGAGATATTTATAACATTATTGTGACTACTTACATAAAATGCATTTAAATATCAGCGGTCACTCTATCAAAGCTTTGTAGTTTTAAAACTTATAATGCAATGCAATATGGAAGCTTGTTTTCAAGACTTTTTATCTCACAATTCTGACTGGCCAAAGGCGAGTTTGGTGGCGCTTAATTTTACAGTCCTGTTCCCCATGTACATGTGTATACTATGTAACTGGGTAATAACAAGGTACTAACCCTGAACCTACTCCTAAACCTAACCTTAACCCAACACATATGTGCACGTAATGTAAAATAAAGTACAACCGTGAGTTTATATCTCACAATTCTCACTTTATTTCTCGCAATTAGCCTATCTTTTATTCCATGGCGGAAACAAGCTTCCATAATACAATGATGATTGAGAGATGAACTAATAAACATTACTCAAAAGCCTGGAAATCATATTTGATACTCATATTTTTAACATGACTTAAAAAAAAAAAAAAAAAAATTTCAATACTAAGTATTTCACTGCAAGAAGTCACGTAAACCACAAGCTGAAGATGAACTTTACAATTATACTAAAAGGCCTTTTACTTGCTAAAAAGTATGAACTATCAGTCAGACGACAGAATGCATGTAGTAGATTGTGTGCGACAGGTTTTTCAGCAAAGTTTTGATCATGTAGAGGCCTTAGAAATTCACATATCAAATACAATACAGTGGGTTTTATAGGGTTAAAGGATTAGTTCACTTTTAAATAAACTTTTGCTGATGATTTACTCACCCCCATGTCATCCAAGATGTCCATGTCTTTCTTTCTACATTCAAAAAGAAATTAAGGTTTTTGATGAAAACATTCCAGGATTTTTCTCCATATAATGGACTTCAATGGGCACCAAACGGTTCAAGGTCCAAATGACAGTTTCAGTGCAGCTTCAAAGGGCTTTAAACGATACCAGACGATGAATAAGGGTCTTATCTAGCGAAACCATCGGTCATTTAAAAATAAAAAGTTTAAGTTTTATAAGCACAAATGCTCGCCTTGCTCTGTTCTGTGATGCATACAACATAACACAACATTTCAACATAATTGCGTATTACGTGACGTCAGGAACGCGTATCACAGAACAGAGCAAGGCGAGCATTTGTGCTTATAAAACGTAAACTTTTTTATTTATTTTTTAAATGACCGATCGTTTCGCTAGATAAGACCCTTATTCATCGTCTGGTATCGTTTAAAGCCCTTTGAAGCTGCACTGAAACTGTCATTTGGACCTTGAACCGTTTGGTGCCCATTGAAGTCCATTATATGGAGAAAAATCCTGGAATGTTTTCATCAAAAACCTTAATTTCTTTTCGACTGAAGAAAGAAAGACATGGACATCATGGATGACATGGGGGTGAGTAAATCATCAGCAAAACTTTATTTAAAAGTGAACTAATCCTTTAATTGTGGTGTTTGATATAAACATGTTTTTAAAAAGTATTTTTATCTGCACCTTTTCAACACCCCAGCACTTTGTATCATCTATTTATTTTTCAATGTTTTATCTTGGTTTTTAAAAACCTGAATTTGACAGTTCAGGCATAATGACAATTGACAATTTCAGAACAAATATTTTATCTTCCTCATGGACACTGCATGAATTTAAGATGTGAAAAAGAGAACTAAAGCATTCATTCAGAGTGACTTTAACTGCACTAGACATGGTGGTTCCTGGATCATCAGAAGCTGAATCACAGTGAACTAACAAACAGACTGACTGTGCCGTTCATGCTGTGTTTGGATATTGAAAGGAATAGTGCACTAAAAATACAAATGTTACAATGTGAGAATATCCAGGTGAAAGTTCTCTCTCCTCCATCTCTCGTCTCCAAATGTTCCAAAATGTAAGATCATATCACACCAATTTTACACACTCTGGACTGTGATTTGTTTACAAAGCTCTCAACAAACGTATCTTTTCTCCTGTGCTTTTAATCTTTTGTAACTTTTATGTATTTCTCGCTCTTATTTTCCTTCTCTCTTCTTTGTGTACAGCACTTTGGCCAACCAAGGTTGATTTTAAATGTGCTTTGCAGAACACATACAACCACACTGATTTATTTCACCTGCATCTTAATAAACTTGGATCTTAAATATTCTTTACAAACTAAACTCTCCTTTTGTGTTCTGCAGAAGACAGAAAGTCACGCCGGATTGGAACGACATGAGGGTGAGTAAGTGATGACAGAAATTTCATTTTTTCGGGTTAACTACAATACCGTTCAAAAGTCTGGGGTCAGTAATGTATTTTTTTTATTAACTCTTTCCCCGCCAAGCCTTTCCGTGTTTTCACTGTTATACGGTAGGGGGCGCTATCAGCTTTTTATTCAAAATGTTGCTTTTTAATGAAGTGTTAAAGGTGCAGTGTGTAAATTTCAGCAGCATCTAGCGGTGAGGTTGTGAATTGCAACCGCTCACCCCCTCTTTTCAAAGCACATAAAGAAGCTACGGTGGTCGACACAGGACAAAAATGTCGTCTGAGACAGCAGAGAGTGACTAGCGTTCTGTAGAGCAGTTTGTCCGTTTAGGGCCACTGTAGAAACATGACGGCACAAAATGGCGACTTCACTGTAAGGGGACCCGCGGTGTGTGTAGATAGAAATGGCTCATTCTAAGGTAATAAAAACATAACGGCTCATTATGTAAGGTCTTTATACACCACTGAAAACATAGTTATGTATATTATATTACATTTCTGTCAATAGATTCTCATAAATACTACACACTGCACCTTTAATAAAAAAAGAATGCATGAAGCTAGAATAAAACAGGTTTTTTTGTTTAAAAGACGAGGCTCTGTTCTTTCTATTGATATATTGCATGTTCAGATATTTATACAATATTTTGTGTATACAAAATACACACCGGCGGTGACTGGCAACTTTTATTTAAAAATGCTGGCGGTGAAAGAGTTAATATTTTTATTCAGCAAGCATGCATTAAAGTGACAGTAAAGACATTTATAATGTTACAAAATATTTCTATTTCAGTAAAAAAAATCTTACCGACCCCAAACCTTTGTCTGTCTTTTACTTGCCAGTGTACAGATGCAGATTGAGAAGAACAGCAGGCTTTGCAACGTTGAAATGTGTCGCTTAAAAACTATAATGCAAGTATTCAGAAGTTAGTTTAGTCATAACAACTCGATTTCATAATTGAGTGACTCTTTGTCATGACACCTACAATATGAAAAGAAGGACTATAAAGAAAAGGGCTGTGTCCCAAAACATAGCGAGCTGCCTGTGTAGGCAGCATCTTTTGGCATGCAAAGTCTGTTCCAAAAGAGAATATCACATTATGGGATTAGTTTCACAATAAATCCAAAAAGTAGGAGAAACTTTGAAGAATATTATAGTATAGTATTATACATATACTTAAATCATAGTCTATTTTACTCAATATTTATGTGTGCTGTTTATATTTATGCTTATTAGAGAATTGTGGCATTAGTTTAGGAACATACACTGAAAAAAATTGGTGAAGGATGTGCTTTGAAATTGCTAGTAAATTGCACAAACAAACAGCATTGAATTAAACATGACATTTGGAAGTAGAAAGACTGAGATAGTATTTTCTTGTATAATTTACTCCAATAATCTTTGTTTTATTTACAACTTTGCAGTGTACTCCCTGCAATCCAATGTAGACTGGTTTAATCTGGTTTTTCTCAGTAGGCAGCTCACTATGTTTTGCACGAGAGCTTCCAGTATGCGTCAGTTTTTTACTACGGGCCGGTGTTTTACTGAGTTATGTGTCGTATTCTGCTCTAGTGCATGTACAGACCAGCGTGAAACGATTGCGGATGGATGTAGACGTCCTGACTGTCGTGTCTGTGAAGTGTAACTGAGGAGCAGACACAGGAACAGGTGTGGCGCAGTGTGAGCGCTCACCTTCGAGGAAACACGCGAGCACTAACGCTAGCTTCACGCTGAGAGACACAGACACTCGCACAAACAACGTGCCCTCTCGTTTCTCTCTGCAGAAGATGAGTGTATAAACAGAGCTCCAGTTAAATGTTTCAGAGCCCGTTTCTCGTGTCAGAACCCAATCAGATCAACTGATGCAGTCATGCTTTTGCCCAGAGTTTGCTCATTCAGTGTTCAGGACACATAGTGGAGTGCTCAGTTTTATTATTGATAATTCTGGTTAACACTAAGGTGTCATTGTTACAGTGTAATTATATATTTAAGTACTGAGTAATATTAATTAAGTACATGTACTTACTATAGGGTTAGGGTAGGATTAGGATTTGGTTTGGTAAATAATTTACTGTTATTACTATGGTAAGTACACACTGAAAAAAAAAGGTGTGTTGGATTTACATGATTTAATCATGTACATTGGTTCCACATGAACAAACATAATTTGTTCACATAATTTCAACATCATGGAATGAAGTAATTTAAGTAGCTGAATTGAGTAGTCTCACAATGATTTTAATATGGCTCCCTAATAACAGTGGTGTGCACAGGGGTGCTTGAGACCCCACCTCTTTAATCAAATCACAAAATAAAAGCTTATTTTATTTTTGTATATTTTTGTTGTCACTTGACTGACATTCTATTATCATTCTTTTAGCCAGCAATAGCACATAATGAACATGCCAAGTGCTAAGTGAAATGACATTTGCTGTATCAGTCCACAGCCTAAGCAATCGCTCCGCTCTTCTCCACTATGGAAACCCAGTATAGTTTGAATGGTTCTAATAATTCCAACATAATTAAACATTAAACACTATTAAACAATATAAAGTCTCCCCCTTTTCTCATTTTGCCCAAAAACACATAAAATAACACTTAATTTCAGCAATTTCACTCGACTCGTCAAGTCCCAAGCAACGCCAGTTTCAGCAAAAATTATTTTCAAGTACTTAATTGGTTCACATTCACCCCAAATAATTTAATCTAGTAGATTGCACATTTTAGAGAATTACATGAATCCGAAAGCAAATAAATCACGTTTAGAAGAGAAACACAATTTTGTTGAGTAGATCGCAAATAATATAATTAAGTAAATTGGACAATATGTGTTTTCCTGTTCTTTCAGTGCATGTAATGTGTCTGTACATGCTCTGTAAAATAAAGTGTTACCAAATTCTGTCATTAATTACTCACCCTCATGTCGTTACAAACCCGTAAGACTTTCGTTCATCTTTGGATCACAAATGAAGATGTTTTTAATGAAATCTGAGAGCTTTCTGTCCCTCCATTGACAGCTATGCAAATACCACTTTGACATTTCAGAAAGTTCATAAAGAGATCGTAAAGCTAATCCATATGAATAGAGTCGTTTAGTCCAAATTTTCTGAAGAGGATCGCTTTATATGATGAACAGATTGAATTTAGGCTTTTATTCACATATAAATTAAATTTGTTTCTACTTCTACAAACATATGACATACTACGATTTCGGATTCAGCGCTGATCTTCTTTTTTATTGAATACTGTCATCGATGAAGCTCTATTAAAGGTTGTTTTCACACTTGGGTCCTCTTTAAAAGAACCAAACTCGGGGTGTTTTCACACTTGGTCCTTTTCAGGGGTCTGAGTGCGGTTCACAGGATTTTTGGCCCATATGTGAACACTCCAAACGATCTCAGACTCTTTTAAAGTGAACCGAACCGAGACCATCTCGGGAGGTGGTCTGGGTACGGTTCGATCTCACCGTATACGGTTTGCTAAAAACACGCAATCTGAACACAAACCGCTCTGGGCTTACTTGATTTCTCTGTTCACAAATTCCACTCCTTACAAATCGGCTGTTCATCATGGCTGCTTCTTTTTTGCAAATCTCTACAAATTATTCGTTCACAACTTACACTTGTTTATTGCAATTTCAACCACTTCCGAACTGTGGCTGCGCGCCTTGCCAGTTTAAATGGTTTTACGAGCGCACACACCTAAAGCGCATGCACATACGCCAGCTGTCACAGTGCGTGTA